>JAVJGI010000060.1:50806026-50853097 GCA_035590275.1 Ibycter americanus | reverse complement strand
CGGCGGGGGAGCTGGGCTGCGCCGTCCCCGGCGCCCTGCTGGAGCCGGGCCGCGCCCTGCCGGGACAGGGCGGAGCGGGCAGCGAGCCGCGCGCCTTGGCTCTCGCCAAGATAAGAAACTTGCAGGCTGTTGCTCAGTTCCGACGCTTTGTGGTTATCGAACTGAACTTTGTAGAAGCAGCAAGGCTTGTGCGGGGTGCCTGAGTATCGCAGCGGGCACTGTGAGCGCAGCTCTGCAGTTACAGTGGTGCCGATCCGAGCAGCTCGGGCTCCGGTGGCTGCCTGTTTCTGTTGCCTGCCTCCTGTCCGCAGAAATTTTTACGCGGCCAAACGGTGAGTGAGGTTGTGGAATGAAAAAGTCCAAGTTTTCCTTTAGATTATAGTTTCATGATCCTGTTCACATGCGGCTAGCAGAATGCTGATGCTGGGAGGAGTGACGAGAAATCTGTTACTAAAGATGGTGGAGAAATTAGGACCAGGCCTGGCGGGGCCACCTTACCTCTAACTCTGCTTAGATTCCGCAGCAGTTTAAAGCAATGTAAGTTTGATGGTTTGGCACCCCCCACTCCTTACGCTCCGCTGCTTGTGCTCCTCCATCACACCAGTGGGTTGACCTGGCCTGCTGACCTGCTGGAAAACTGCCCGTTTTTTGGCCACCTCAGCGCTCTGCATTGGCTCATCATGTAATTACGAAAGTGTTGGTGCTGGTGCAAAGGAGTTAGGGTGGATGGCGGGATGACAGCAGCTCTGACTTAATCATCTTAAAATACCATGAAACAGCATTCTGACTTGCTGGGGGTGGAGTCAGCTGAAATGTGAAACCCAGGTTTTGACTGGTGTAACTACTTCAAGACAATGTTTTTCCCCGTGTGCTTTTGCTTTAGTTCAGATTAGTACAGATTATGATTTGAAAAAATGTGAGGGTACTTGTTCCTCACTTTCTAGTTCATAATTAAAAACTCATTGTGAGAAGTTGAAATCTACTAGGTCTAAAGAACATAACTGGAAGAAACCAGTGAACTTTAACAGTTTTATGTAAGATTTCATTGGTTTAATAAAAGCTTTAAATAGAAATGTGAGGAATAAAATCAATGTGTGATATTTGTTTTACTAAAGAAAACATGCAATTTTTTGGAAGAAAACTTGAGTAAAAGATGATAATCTAAATAATTTGTGTTAGTGAACATTGAAATTGCTCTCAGGTGCATCATTGTCTTGGTTAGCAAAGGAAGAACCAAGTTTAAGAGCTGTACTTTTTTAGTATTTGTACTAAAGTGTAGTTTTTAAGTAAACATACGGGGGGGGGGGAGAACCTCAACAAGGTGCAAGAAGCTTCTTGCATGCTGCAGTGAGGTGAAATGAGATATAAATCTGCCCAGTGTTGCAATCTGGATAAGTGCCACAAATAGTTCCTGTGCATACAGTTTCATGGGGGCATATCTCTTTGCAAAATCAGTGTCTATTGAGACCTGTGTGGGAATTCTTTACCTGTAAACTGCTGTCATACTGAAGGCTCAGGATGAACATAATCCTGCTGTAAATTATTGAAGTTTTATATGCTGTTTGTGCAAACAGCGAGTGCAAAACTCAGGTGCAAGTCGGCCCCTTAGAACAGTCCGTGAAAGGCTTTTGTTTAAGGAAAAATTCTGTCCTGTGGCAGTTAAGAAAAGCCCCACTAAATCTCCCTTTAGATGCATGTTTCAATTACTCTCGAGTTTTAAATTGTGTTACGTTCACTTACATAACTGATACACGCGTCTTGGTGAATGTGATGGTGTTTTTCAGTTTTTATGCTTCTGCTGTTTCTTTAGTGGTGACCAAGCGTGATAGCCACATGGCTGTTTTATGCCCACTTCTGACTATCTTGCGATTGTGTAATATCCTAAAGGGTTCATAATCTTATAAATTGTGTACAGATAACCTTCTAATCCTTCTTGAAGTTTAACATTTTGGATGCATTAATAGTAACGCAGTAATGGGTTGCTTCTGCTGTTTTCACTGATAGCTTTAAATTGCAGTTTACAAAGCAAATGTAACTGCCATATGAAGGCATTTACGCGCTCAACAGTGGTTTCCTCTTTAGCCAAGAAGGGTTTTCTTTGCCATGAATAGTCTAGTTTAGTATATGCTATGAGGGCAGAAAGAGCTCTGGGATGAGGGAGGGAGGGGTAAGTTGAGATTTTTGGGAGTTTTCAGAAGCATGCAAACATGAAAACTGCAAGCTTTGAATAAAGCTTCAGAATACCACACCTGGAAGAATTTTGCAATAGTGATGATGCTTTTAAATAGAAAATCTGTAATTAAAAAGGAAGTACCATATTGAAACTAGAATTACAGGTTGAGGCAAGATCCTCCAATAAACATAATAATTCAATGGAGCTTGTTGGGTAATTGCTTCAGTAAGGAATTGTTTGTTTCAAAGGCTACAGTAGCCTGAGGACAAAGATGGCTGGAAACTATAGGCTTGTATCTTGAAACTTGACATAAATAGCTGAAAAACATTTAAAGAATTTATTAGCGAGATCCTAAGGTCGTGTTTGAGCTGTGAAGAAAGATTAATGTTGAAGGTAAATTGCCCTCCTGCTTATTCATTCGGGTGAGAAAAGTTGTAATGAATAGTCAGTACTGTCATATGTAATAGCTAAATGAAGAATAGATCTGAACTTGAAAAAAAGAAAATATTGAAGTGTCTACTTTCAGAAGGTACAAAGTCAGTCAAAAGCAGCCAGTGTGTGCAGTCAGCCTTTTTTGCTTTGCTAGTATGATTTATGGGTGAAGAAGGCGGCTATGAAAAAAATCATAGAGTTAATAAGTGCGTATTTGCTACATATGTGTCATTTAATAGTGCTGTAATCTGCTGGCTGTGGAGTATCTGTTCGAGTCAGGCTTTCTCCACATGCTTTCAGATCAGTTAATTAGCAGACTGTGCTTTTGAGAAGTGAATCTTCAGTTAATTTTATCAATATTGCTACTTCAATTAGGCAGATAATGTTCATCTTTCTATTCAGGTCCAAAAAAAAGTGCTATCCTAATGGCACGTTTGAGAAGTAGAGCAGGAATCAGTCTGTCACCAGTTCCATGAATTCAGTAAGGTCAATGAATTTGACCATATTAAAATGAAACATTTTTTCATTATGCTATATTCGTGCAGCCAGCTGTACTGAAAAGTATTCTTCTTTTCAGGTCACAATATAGACACCTTTGCTGTGTCTGCAAGACTAGAATTTTTATGATCCAGTGGTGTTGAAGCTAAATTACCTGATAAAGGTAATTAGGAAATGGCTGGTTGCCCAAGGGAGAGATCCTTGAACTGGCAAACAGATCTTTAAGAATGCTTGTCAATGATACCAGTGATTTTTAAAACTTTATATTTCTTTGTGTTAGTATTTTTTGACAGTGCTTGGTGTCAGATGTTGTCCAACCCAGTAGTGCGGTAGAGGTGAGGCTGCTGTGGCTCCGTGTCCCTGGGTCCAGCCAGTAGCAAAGCTGAGCATTTATTCCCAATGGGCACATATGCCCACAGTGCATATTCACACAGCTGGCCACAGGGAAAACAGCACTTGCATAACTACAGGCAACACAAGTGACCTGATGCTGTTCCTTTCACTGGCAGATCAGGGTGAAAGGCTTTTAGTGAAAAATATATTGATGTATACAGTGTGGATCACTCCAGAAACTGGCCTTAGACACTCAGTCTATCCAGGAGCTGGCTCCTGATCTACTGGTCTCCCGTGTTGCTGGCCTGGGCGTGCAAACCCACAAGGCTTGCAGCCCCAATTCAGTTGCTGGTACTCAGACCCTCTTGGATGTGCATACATGTGCACAGATGAATACACTATGCCTTAGCCTTGTGGCAGCGGGCCGTGAGATTGCGTCATGTAAATGGGTCTTTCAGATAGGTGGTCCAGACCTATGGGCTTAACATTACCCAACCCTCAGACAGTGTCTCTTGTGGCTAGGTTGAGAGAGGTCCTTTCAGTAGCTCAAACCCTCTGATCTCTGCAGAGTCTGGCCTAGCCTTATGGCCTGTCTGATACCTGGGTCCCAAGGTCTTGCTCTACTTGTGGGCTAGTCTGGCTTGATACTTGCTAGGGATTACGTGTGCCAGCGTGCACACCCACATGCTATGTGCACACACGTTTTTCCAGTTCCTGGCACTGTGGGCTCATGGGCCCCTATGATCTGTGGCCATCTTTTCATTTGCTGGCACTTTGACCTCTGCGCACGCATGTGCACGTGGAATGCTCCCCCCCCGCCCCCGGAAAACAGAAACTGAGTTTAGTAAGGAGGCTGGTGATCAGGCGCACAACATGGCTAATCATATGGACTGGCAACCTATTTACGTGTGTCTGGATCTTCTTATCTTGTCTGTTTTTGCATTTTCATTCCTCCCCAGTTCACCTTGATCCCACAGTGAGCCCCACACCCCTGTAGGCAGTCAGTAAGCTGATCTGGAGAGCTTCACCTGTTGTCTTACTGGTGGATCTTCTGCCTGGCCTGTGGGCTGACTGCTCTCCGGCATTGGGGCTGGGTCAAGGCACTCCATGTGCCTGGGGTTAGATTGCTGGGTTTCCTTCACCTGCCATTATATTCTGCTTTCTGTTTGTGGGGCTGGCCTTTAATCACAAAGCCTATAATAGGTGTGCAATAGTAAGCAAAATATCCTTCCCTAATGCTGAAGGTGACTATTCCTGTCTGACTAGTAATCTTGCTCAGGTAACAACTGTGCCTGTTAGATGAACAGATACAATGCATCTCCCTAGCTTTGTAAAGCACTTGTGGCACTTATTTGTAGTCTAAGCTTTCCTCAAGTTTTATTTCAAGTAAAAAAAAAATAATTGTCATGAGTGGCATTTTGAATGATCTTCTTGTGAATAACAAGAGCAAAATGCTGTTCAATGAATCCAGTCTCAATCCTTCGTATGTGAAAGCGTTGTGGAATATGGTAGCGTATGGTCAGTTGACAGAGACTTCTGTTGGCAGGAAAGAAGTCAGTCTAACATTAGGTAAATTACATACATATGTGTCCTAGCAACATTTTCATTTCAAACATGAAATTTATGAATCGAATCAAGGCTGGCAGTTTTGTCATCGTGCTAAATGGGATGTTGGAAAGGCCTAATGGGTCAGAGAAATGATTAACTGAATCATAACTGAATCATAGGCATTAACTGAAGCTTGCCTCTTGCCTTGGCAGTCTAGATAGGATAGTAGCTCAAGGCAGCTAAGAAAACACAGCTCTTGACAGCTGGAAGAGGAATCCCCTGTAATAATAAGATAATAATCTTCCAAACCAGAAAACTGTTTTTGAGAGAGAGTCTATATAATTTATCCTAAAAGTATTAAGAGACAGTTACTTGAAAAAGGTACACAGTGGAGATAGTAAAGATTGCTCTTCAGATAAGTGCAAGATCTTAATGTGCCTTGAAGTTTTTAAGAAACTTCAAAAGCCACAAAGGTTAATGTAAGAAAGAATCTGGCAGAGAGAACTTGTGGTTTTATACCATTTACTTTCCCCAGAGGAGTACAGATAACCCAGTCACAGTCTATATTATCCTTTTTTGTACGTGGATTTGTGGAGACCGGTTGTAAGTCATGAGATAGAAATACTTGACTATTTCTTGCAAACACATGTATCTACAGGATATGAGGATTTTCTGTGATCTCTACCAAAAAACTGCTCCACCCCGCAACACTTAGTGAGGCCTTGTGAAACACTGTGTGTTTATCAGGTCATTTTTCTCAAGTGTTGGAAAAAGAAGAAATTGTACAGCTTGCCATTTTTGATGCTATGTTAATCTATTAAATCTGGTATTTGTAAAACATTGGTCTTTACAGATAACCCTACCAAGATCGTGCTGATTCTTTCAAACTTGCAAAGCCAACCTCCAGTAGAGTTCTGAGTTTTAGTCCTTAAATACCTTTCCATCATCAAGCTTGTGTATGTGTTTTCTTCTTGCACATCTTTCTTTCACAGATACCAACTTTCAAAGGAGGATAAACACTATAGTCGTGTCACCAGAGCAGGAAGAGGGAGGAAGCAGAGGAGGTCACTCAAGAGTATACCACTTGCTTTGCAATATTTCACTTGCTCATTTAAGATTTTAAATCTTGATGTTGATTTCCTCACCACAATCTTTGAAAATATACTTCTGTTGCTCTTTTAAAATATTTCCTATATTACTGTTGCATAAAATGTAGTGGTGGACTAGTAAAACCTGTTTTTTTAGTTGTTAGTGTAGCACAAGTCAATAAATCATTAGTCTTGTCATTAGTATGGAGAAGGAAAACTTGCCAGATGTGGTGATTATTTCTGTATTGCATTAACCTTTTGTTATGAAAAAATGGAATTCGTTGGTGCTGCAGAGTCCTGGTTTTTGTTAAAAATCAGCTTTGCGCCAAATAGTCATGGATGAATAGGGATTGTGTTTAAATAGACAATGTAACTTTGAAAAAGAAATGTTCTACTTGCTCTGCCGCTTGAAGTAGACAAAGTTACTGCAAAGGTGAAGGAGTTCTTTTCAGCAGTAAGTGTTGTCATTCAATCTATTATCTATGGATTTATACTAAGCCAAGAACATAGAATGACCTTCAGAAATCCCAGTCCCTCTTTTTCTCACTCTGAAAATATATGGAGGGGAAAGGCTAAAGGATGGGGACTGTTCTTCCTTAAAGGAATCCTTCTGGTTGGCACCTGATACTTCCTCTTCTGTATTATGCAAGTTCCCTTACTAGCCAGTCTTCTGCCAGGTAATTAACTAGTCAAGTTATGTTTGAGCTAGAAAATAATCCATTTAAATTTGCCATAAAATCAGTAACATTTATATAGGTTATTTTTGTCTTGTCCTGTTAGGTGTAAGAATTTGTCTGTATCTTTCTGGAATTCCTATTGGATGCTGCCCTCTGATGTTTGTGGAATGAACTGCTTTTGGGAAGCTGCTTTTAGGTAGGATCTGTTATTAAATAGTACTTTATTATTTGATTGCAGACAGGCTTAGATGATAAGTATTTTTGGCTATTTAGCAAGGTGACAATGCAAAATATTTTGATTGCTTCACATGCATTTCACCTGCTTATATTATGGTCTCCTTTACCTAGAATTTCTGCTGTTCTGTTATGTCTTTGAAAATGTAGACTGAAGTGTTACTACAAAGAGCAGATTATTGTTTTTTTCAGTTATGTTGCTTCATTAAATAGAGGCTTGATAACATTGGTAAAAAGTCTATCTAAATGTAGTCTGAAAAGTTACTGATTAATTATTTTTGATAAATAAAACTTGTTCAACAGTAATACCCATGGTGTAACTTGGAATAAAAACTGGCAAACATGCTTAGTAGTTAAGTTTGGCATTATTTTTTATTCAAGTGACATGTTTTATAGAATTTGAGGAGGGTACTTCATCCAAAAGCACCGAAATGAGCATTTTAGAATGTGCTTTAAGATACAGTATGTTAAAGCATTGACTGTGTCCTTAAAGTTGCATCTTTAACAATAAGTTTAAATGTTTTCATGTGGTTGTACAGATGCTTTAGGCTGTCACATTATGGAATAGGTTGAAAAGAAAAGCAAGAAGTCTTAACCTACTTGACAAATACGTTCTCTAACCTGCATAGTTCTGTTCAGTATATAACTAAAGTTGTATGTCAATTTTTTTATGTTTAGAATTTTACTGATCATCCTTTGATATGGTTATGTCTCCCTCAGACTGAAAGTTGAATATTTCTAAGGAAGCAAAGTAAAAGATTTCACTTCACAAGACTTAATGTATTTTTGAAAATTATGATTGTGGGAAAGACTTTAGATCTGTCCCCTGTTCCTCACTGCTTGTGTGCTGTCAGTGCTTTTTAAGCTCATTAGTTGCCAAGAAGTTACTTAAAGGGATGGCTTTGATTTTTTTTTTTTTTTTTTTTTATTCTGTTAGTGAACTGCACCTGTAATTTGTGACTGCTGTCTTTCTAGCTGCCCTTGGTAGCCAGTGTGTCAATCCACAGGGATTCATCTAACTTTCCTTTTGGCAGATTTAGCTGTCTCAATGGACTCAATTCACTTTTTTTCCTTAAAGGTTAACTTTTGGGAGTTTAGTTTTATGAAGTTTAACACAGGGGAGTAAATGAACTGTCAGTGCTGATGTGGTGGAGGGTGTAGGGACTTAGCTTATGCTTAGTGGAGGGACAGGATGTGATTGTAAGCTTCCGTCATCCACGGACATCTGAGCCAGTCTAACAGTTGTGTAGTGCTAAGAGAGGAGAGGGCTTTGTTGTCTTCTGACCCCCTTGACCATGGTGATGTCTGTGAGCTTTCCACAATACAATGTGGTGCACTAAAATAGCAGAAAACTTCCCTTCTGGATTTTCTGCAAGGCTTAAGGTGAGTGGGACCCTGGAACTGGCAGTGGAGAAACCCCATGAAGTTCCTTTGTAGGTACCCTAATCTGTAACTTGTATTGTTAAGAATGTGGCTGTTGAAGACAAGAGTGTTGAAATATGTATTGATTATGACATTACTGGGCAAGTGCGGTTTCTTTCATGGGGAAACAATTGTCATGGTGAACCCTTAATATCTGCAAAATTTCATGTTTATAAAATTTGAAGCTGAAAGAAAACTGTTTAGATGTGTAAAGGGGATGTGGTGTTCAGATTAATAACTTCAGACTGAATTTGATTATTTTGCCAATATATTACTAATAAATTAATCCCTATGTGTTGTGCTGACTCTGGTGCTTGTTGAATTTCTCAGTGAGACACTCTGCTTCAGCGGGGACCCCCTTGCCTCCCTCAAACTTTCTTTTTTTTCTTGCTCTGTTTAGTTCAGTTGGTTTCGGAGAGGTGCAGTGAGTGTGTAAGAGAAGAGAGGGGCAGAGAGGAGGAGAAAGTGCTCCCTCTTTGCATAGTAGCAAGCAGTTACAATGGCTCAGCATCTGAATCTGTTGCCTGAGCCTCATTTCCTTGTATGTGTTGGAATAACACAGAAGATAGTTGCAGTTCGGTTTCAGCTTTAGATAAGAGTTATAATTTTGTTTAATTCTCAAAAAAGTGCATTGTACTAGGTGCATTGAGAAGCCGAAGGGTTTAGACCTTCAAACATGATAGTGGTTGTTCTCAAGTCTGCAGTCAGGTATTTGGAGGAAAAGGAATGAACTTAATTCCATGCAAGTTTATTAACCACAGCAAATGAAGTCTAATATCCTTATTTTTTGAGATTGTATGTGTAGGGCCACTTCAAGAGTCTTCATAAAGATAAAGCCCGTCAAAAGCTTTTTCTGTGAAGAGGGCAACGTTGTGGTTCTAAGTTGAGTATCTTGAAATAAAAAGGAGTGAGAGTTTTACCATAGTGTCCTATTCCAAATAACTTGATCCTGGGTTGACTGAGCCTTTGTGTTCTTGTTTAGTGCAGTTGTTGTAGTGAGGTACAGAGTAAAACTGGACTCTGAAGACACTTGGATAGGGAGAGGGTTATGAGAAAAGCCAAAGAGTTACAGATCTGATTGAAGTCTTAGGTTAGCTACATCCACTGCCTATAGACAGTGTCAACAAAATAATGGGAATTCCAATGAGTTCACTTCTAATAGAAATGGTGGAGTCTGGTCATTGAGCTGCACCAACATTTGTCTTGAATCTTCTATTTGGCCTGTTTTCATCCATAAAAAGAAAACAATGCTATTTATCCAGATCATAAATCAGTTTGTGAATGGAGGTTCTGATGTTCTATTCTATTATGTTTCAATAAGCTACCCAAATGAGTTTGTTCAGAAGAGCAGATCATATAGCCAGAATTACTTTGCCAGTAGTAGTTTCACAAAATCTATCTCAATGTTATCTCCTTTCCCTCTACCAGTGAAGTTTTTCAAACTTTGGAAGGTAGTCCTTCAGCTTTTGGATGTTTAAGTCTTTTCTTTGAAAAACTTACCTTGTTTTCTCTCTGTTTCTAACTTGAAATTCCACTTTTTTTTTTCCTCCTGGATATCAGAACCACAGGGATTTGTTTATCCATGAGAGAAAGAGCTTTAAAATCTGGATTTTTAGGAGAGAGGTATATATAGACTTCAGTATGACTCATGCTATAGCTAATTCAATGTCATTTGAAATTGATGAGCTCTGAGCAGTTGCTGATTCTAATAATGAGTAATAAGGATCTTGTCTCTAAGTTAATCAGTGTAAGATCTGTTGCCTGTGCTGTATGTGGGAAGAATTTTGGAGCTATTCGGCCCTGACGTTTTTAATCACCATTCTGATTATCGACATTATTGAGACAGTGTCTTGTGTTGTGATCTTGGTACAGTATACTTGTTAGCTTTCACATTAATAGAGGAAGCCTGAGATGACTCTTACATACAGTGGTATAGATTTTATAAAGAAATTTAAAAATGCGGATAAAGATAACATGAGGCTCAGGTTTGTCATGGTCTAGATGATATGTGTCTTTTCTAGTACACCTTTCAAGGTGCTCAGTGTCATCTAGCTGGTATGGTCACTTATTTCCTACTGATTAAGAAGACATTCTTAGGGGTCGTTACTCTGGCTATCTGACCTGCCAGAGTTCAGTTGTTGGATGTTGCTTCTAAGTGTGTTTTAGCTTGTGTTGCCTATTAAAAAATAAGTTTCACTATTTTTGAGTATATTGAGGTCCAGGTGGTATGGATATATTGAGATGAATTGTGACAATCCTGAAAAACAGGACTTCTCTAAACTAACTAGCTCATTGAAGGGTGGTGCTTTGGACTTTATAGTCCATTTTTAAATGACTAATGTATTGTAACTGCAAACCTAATCTGCTGATTGAGTTTGTAATTGAATAGATGACATTTGGACATCATATGCACTGGTATCATTAGCATACTTCTACAAAATAAGCTCCGATTGTGACTTATTTTTAATTCATTGCAGTGGTAGAAAGGTAAGAAGCTGAGGAAAAACTAGAATTTCATCACTTTAAAATCCAGATAATTTCTGTAGTTACCTTGATCCTATTTCTAGTAGGAGTGGGAATGATTTAACAGTTGCATTTTAATCAGTGTGGGCTTTGTTGCCTTCTCACACTGCATATTTGCTTTTCTTTTTCTGGTGACTGAAGGCTGCTGGGTTAGGCTCCTTAATGATGATTGATTTAGATCAAACACAAAACATTAAAAGAAAAAAGGATGTGATAAGTAAGCCATCTGTATTGTATTTACAGATCTACCATTTGTTTTTTTGAGGTACATCATGGTGCCAGGTTTGAAATAATACACGTTGATTGTATGAAAATATTTTCCCTGCATATTCTAACAAATATAATTTGCATTTTCCATGCTAGTTGTCAAAAAACTTGTATGGGTGTTGTGTTTAACCCAATCCGGTAACTAAATACCATACAGCTGTCCCCCCCTCACCCAGAGGGTTCAGGAGGAGAATTGGAAACGAATGTGAAGCTTGAGGGTTGAGATAAGAACAATTTAATAATTGAAAGACAATAAAACCAAAGCAATAATAACAGTTGTAATGGAAAGGAGAGAGAAGGGGAGAGGAATGAAATCCAAAGGGAAGGGAGAAAAGAAAACAAGTGACGCCCAACACAGTGGTTCACCACCAGCTGACCGATGCCCAGCCAGTCCCTGAGCAGTGATCAGCAGCCCCGGCCAACTCCCTCGGTTTATATACCGAGTGTGCTGTCCCATGGTATGGAATATCCCTTTGGTCAGTTCAGGTCAGCTACCCTGGCTGTGTCCCTGGCCAGTTTCCAGTGCCCCTCCAGCCCTCTCACTTTGTAGCAAGGCCTGAGAAACTGAGAAGTCCTTGACTTAGTATAAACATTACCCAGCAACATCCAAAAATGTCAGGGTGTTACCAGCATTGTTCTCACACCAAATCCGAAACACAGCACTGCACCAGCTACTAAGAAAATCAACTCTATCCCAGCTGAAACCAGGACAATGGGTAAAATATTTGCACTGATAAGGCAGGTGATTAGCTTTTTATAGTGAAGAAAACACATTTGCAGTAGCCTTCTGTTTGTTCTTTTTATGTGTAAGCAACCTTAACACAGCTGAGCCTGGCAACCTAGTCCATTTGGTTATAATATCAAAGAAAATTAGTTTAATGATGATGTGGAAGGACTCAGAGACTTTATTAAGTAACCTTGTTTAGGAAGCTGAATGTTGTGTGTCTCATTTGCCTTACAGACCATAAGGAGAAAAGATTAAAGAAAAGGAATGATGTAGCTCTATCAGACCAAGTGTAGGAAAAACTTGTTTTGATTTAGAATAATTTAAAAAATGTTTTTTGTAACCTACAAAATAATTCTTAAATCCTTGGTATTACCATTATGTAATATGATGGTGGTTGTACATAAAAACCAGTGGTGCAAGTTAGGATGATGGCGGTTTTCTCAGAAAATGAGAAATATTTTTACATTGTTCAAAACTCATGCAATTATATTAAAAATGGTAACTTCTCAATGGCCCAGAGTAAAATTTGAAAGGACACGTGAGGTCAATTTATTGCTTCAGTTATTCATACTGCTCTGGACTCTCGGTACTCAGATGCTAATCTTTCCTTCCTTGGCTTCCCCAGCCATATTAAAGGAATAGGAGATGACAGCTTGATTGCGGGTGAACTTGGGCAGGGAGCTTCCTGTTGATCTCTAGGCATGTTCTTAGCAGAGCATCAACAGATGGGAAAAAGGAGCTCTAGTGCACAAAGTTTGTAACACAGAATTAAGACTCAACGTGGTTCCTTCATGGCTTTCTGTAATAACAGTGCCACTATACTTGAATGTGGCTTAAAAAAAGGAGGAAAAAGTAGAATTGCCCTTGGTCATACTGATAATTCTTTGAATTGATACCCAGGTCACACTAGATGCTGTAACACTGCTGCTCTGAAAGTTTGGAGCTTGGAAGGTGGCAGTGTGTGCATGCAGCAGAGCAAGCTGTTGTCCTGTGACCTCAGTAAAGCAGGCTAGGATTGGGGCAGGCTTAATGATCACAAATTAAATGGAGTTGTGTACAGGATTAGTTATGTCTGTCTGCGTGTTCCTGGAGATTTGATACCCTGTCACCTGTGCTCTATGTGTGCTTATGTAAGAATAGAAGAAGCCTACCTTAAACATATGCAGGAGACGCCCAGCTGCAGTACCTTGTGCCAAGTCTGCAGGGCAGAGCTAAGATTTTCATGGAGCTGATGAGTATTTTAGTGGCAATACCATTTGGGTTTTAGTTTTTTCCAACAAGTTCAGCTTGGATGCAGTGAAGGTTCTAGAAGAGTGCGACCTGTCAAAACATACCTCCGTAGCTTACTCACCAGATTATTACTTCATAATTTTAATGGATATTTAATTTGTAATTTGATAAATGGTAATTTAATATACAGTGTGTCATGGTATACATCTTTAAACATAAGGCAGTGTCTTGAAAGACAGGCTCTGGAAAATCTTGTTGTAGCAGATTCATTGAGCGTATCCAGCCATGTTCCTCTGTCGGAGGTTATTAACCCCACAGCAGAATTAATCAGTACAGAATGACAGTCTACACTTCAACAGAGAAATACTTCAGGGCAAGGATTGTACCTGGCCGTATGCTGCTGATGAGCAGCATGTTTTAAAGTATATGTTTTTGCTCTCAAAGTGGATTGTTTTAAATGTGTTTTCTAAACTCGTGGGTATATGTGTGGTGCTCTCATTTATTTTTACTGTCCCTACCACTCATGTATAATTAGTATCCTCAGACAAATTAAATTCTCCTATTTATCCCTAAATACTCAAATCCTGTCATGGCTTCCTGCTCAGTATCTTCTATTGGATGACAGGTGCATTCTTTGTTCTTTAGTTTTAATTACCAGAAGTTTTTTGGGTTTTTTTCCCCTGCAGGAGCTAGGACTCCCACATTATTGGAGATTTTTTTTTTTTTTTTTTAGAAATGAGAGCTGTCAAGTTTTCCTTGTTAGTCTATCCTAAAACCTTTCTAAAACACAGTCTGTATTTCACTCTATGGTTGCTTTTTTCTGTTGTCTCTAGTAAGTTCTCCAACACCAGAACATCAGGCTACTAGTAATTGGAAATGTGCGTATAAAAGTCTGCATTTGTGTTTTCCACGTTGTCTCTGAACAGTTTTTTGAAAGTATCTCCTCGCTTTTGAAAGTGTCTTAACACTTTCAGAACCCAGGGTTTAGGTTCAATAAGGGTATTTTGCTCTGATACCGGAGCTGGGACACTGATACCAAACTTGCTCAGGTTCAGACAAGCTACAGTTCTTGTAAAATACATTTTATTTTGCTCATGGTCAACTCAGCTACTGAACAGGTTAAAAAAAAGTCTGTATTGCTGAAAAATCTTGTGTCATCAGGTCATACCACACCCAGGGCTGTCTAAATGAGCAAGGTTTTCCTTTCCCTGTCTTCTGGTGAGGTAGTTGCATGACTAACTGCAGTTGAGGGAAGGTGGGGAAAAGGATTACAGAGGCTGGAAAAATTCAGGAAGGAGAAGTAGAGAAGGGAGCAGCTGAGGGCAGATAATATTGAAAACAATTAGGAGAGAGACCAAAGTCATATAGACATAATGTTGAAGAAGAGAGTGAGACAAGCCATGGCATAGATAACTGTGTAGGTGGAGCATGTTAATACTGAACGTGAGACTGCAGAGCTTGAGCTGATAAGCTCTGCTGGACAACTTAAACTTTATGCTGCTTCTGGTGGCAGGAGCAGGAAAAAGTGATGAAAGATGCTCACAGTGGAGAATTAGCACAAGAGGTAAGTAGTTAGTGTCCCTGGATGAAGATGGGGCAGTGATTTCCCTCTGGGAGTGAAGAGAGGTGTATATGCAGGGGGAAGGAGTGGCACTGAGGCCTGATTATTAAGAAAGAGGCTGTGATTGCCATAGTCTGTAAGCAGGGAAGTCAAATGGAGCTTATAATCACTAAAGGATGTCTCTTCATGGAGTCTGGAGTAAGATCCACGGTTCTGGAGTCTGTAACTTCTGCCATTATATGTCTCTAAGACCTGATATGCCTCATGCCTTCCTTCCGGTGGAGGGTTCCCCCGAGGGAATGGTGGCCTGTTTTTTCCAATAGCTTCTAGCTCTATCTGCGTCAGAGATAAAGCTTTGTGTTGTGGAGTTAGGGATCTGAGTCCAGCTGTTCCCCATATTGTGCAAACTGAAATTCAGTTGTTAGCTTCTCCTAAATATTTTTTGCCTTTTCAAAAAATTGTTTTTAAGCATAGATTTTAAAAATTGAACTCAAGTTAGAAACTCATAGAACAGAGATTGTGTGAACAAAGTGACTGTACAAGCTTTGTAATATGATCAGTCTGTTTTTTTGTTGTGTGACTTGAAATGTTCTTTTATTCACAGATGTCACTAGATGTAGAAATAATAAAATACAGTCTTTGAATCTCAATGTGTTTTAGAGTTGCTTTGGCATAATTTTCACCATACCTTATTCATGGAAAGCCATGTGTTACATGTGGTTCAGGAACTTGGCTTTCAGCTGTGCAGTTTGTGTAGCTTGTGCCCTTATTTATCACATGACCTTGCAGTATCACTGTAGGCTCTCATGACTTCAGGGATTAATTATTGTAATTCCCTTTTCAGTGGATTAGTGATGAGGCTAATCTGCTGCTTGCAGCTTGTTCAGACTGCAGCAGTGTACTTATTTGTGCGTTTCAGCTACCCTCATCACATTCAGTGTGCTTTGTGTTTTTTATATTAGCTACTTACTACATGGTGTAATGTTTAAGTTAGCTTTATGTATAAAGGTCTGAATGGACGTGCCTCGGTTACATTTGAAGATTCTATTTTATACTACCTTTTTTCTGTTAACCTGAACTAATTTTTCAGGTTTTGCTGCAAGACCTACAAAAGGTTTCAGTCTGGATTAAATCATCTGAATATAGATGCCTGCATATAGGTATCTATGTCAAGTAGGTCTTAAGCGGTCATTACAATTGAAAGAGCATAGAGAATGATCCAGGTGACTAGCCATTAAGTTGCTGAGAAGTAAATGGCTGGTGTTTTTTGGTAAGCACTTGGGTATCCTAGGCATGTTCTTAGTACTAGTAGATAAAACATGATCTTTGAGACACCCGGTCCTTTTGGACTGGCACCTGGAGGTCAGGTGGGATATTCTAGAGCTTAATAAATGGCACAGTGCCTGTGTTAAAAAATAGAAACAAGCCCTAGGTATTTACTTTGAAGTAAGATGAATTGCTGTCTGCACTCCATATGCTGCTCACTGGATCTCCATTGGCTCTAATGAGACTTTGGACACAATCTTATATGTCAGCATCTTCATTTAGGTGTCCTATTTTGGAATCCTACCTATGGGGTCTTTCATCCATGTGATTTTTAATAATACCCCAAACCTTGACTTAAGACTGACTGCATGTTCTAATTAAAATTTTATTGATCTTAAATCCCAGGGATGCTGGAGGGTTTTTTTAGTCCCAGGGCATTGAAGTCTTCCAAAACGCAGAAGGTTTTTTGAATGTAGCCATTATTTATGGCATTAAACTTTAGCAGTTTCACAGTGATATCTTTGCTTATGTTTTGCCTCATGGAACTGGATGTGTGTTGCTCTTCTGTGCCTTAAAGAAAAAAAGGGATATTTACATAGTATCTTTTGTCAATTTGAAGGAAAACTTGTATGCATCTAAATGTTTTAGTTACATGAATTGGGTGGAGATTATGTGCTAAGAATCACATCTGTTAATTTCTGTTTTGAAGTGTTTTTCTCTTTGGCAAGTTTCTAAGAATGGCTGGTATGTTTGCCAAGCATTTCTCTGTTGTTACTAGTTTGGGAAAGTCTTTTCTAACTTTAGAAGGTTTTTTTGTCTGCTTAACTTGGAATTAAACTTGTAATTTAAACCTTTAGATACTCACCAGTTCTAGCTAGCTCCTGCTCCCATAATCCATGTGAATAGCTCAAGTGCAGAATATTGTTTCGAAAATTGTCTTTGAGTTGATACATGTTTAAAACCTTTGAAAGCTGTTCTAATTAAATACAGGAAATCTGGGGGAACATGGTGTTAGGTTTAGTATGCTTAGTGTTTGCCACTAAGCTAATGGTATTTACCCAATGATAACTTCAGCCTGTTGTATTAAAATAATGAACTAAGTTTTAAATGTACCCTGTATAATACATGCCAGGCATTTCTCACAATATCTGTTGGACAGCTGTATTCAGAAAGAAGGGACTTCGCAGTCACCACACCTTACAGTGGTTTAGCCCCAAGGACATGAGCAGTGCATGTGGTCAGTGTACTTGAGGGATTTTCCAGAACTGCTGGGACCACCAGGACATCCCACATGGCTATTTGAGCTGTTAGTTTACCCCCCTTTCAACCCAAGCTGTACTCCTGCAGGATGGCAGGAGAGGAGAAAGCTGTTTGCATTTTACCAAAGCTTAGTAGAAGCACTGAAGCATGGGTTTGACAAGAAGGACTTACTGGACCAGAAAATGGATAAAACGCCTAGATCACTCAAAAATGTTCTTAACAGAGCTTAAAAGTAGGGGTTATCTCACTTTTGTTGTTGAGTTTAACTCTACTATATTTGTCATATGTACCTCTCTCTGTACTGAGTCCAGGGAAAGAGGAAAAAATGAACTCGGGCATAGACTTAACATGCTGTCAGCCTTTCACATTTCAATGTAACTTCATGTGATCTTTCTTTTAAAATAGCTATTTTGATGGAATTCCTCATTTGTAATGGATAGTAAGATTACTAAGAAAATAGATGTTTGTTTGTTTAGTTTCTGTATAGCTCTTCCATACCTTGTTTTTCCCTCATAGGCTGGGATGGTGAGAGTGGATATGAGCATAGTTCAGGTTAAACGTAAGCCTACTTATGAGGTGTAATGCTGTATGTTCTGTTTGAGTTATCCTTTGGTGGTTTAAATATGATAAAGGATATTTTGTTAAACTGCATGCTGCAGTAAATAGTAGAGTTTTTCTTTAAACCTGTGCTAGAAGTAATGTCAAATGAAAAAATATTTTTGTATCAGATATGATTACATGAAAACACATCCTTCTGAGAAAATGCATCTAGCAGTGGTTGCCTGTGGTGAAAGACTGGAGGAGACTGTTACTATGTTGAGATCAGCCATTATTTTCAGCGTCAAACCTCTCCAGTTTCATATTTTCGCTGAGGACCAATTGCATGAGAGTTTCAAAGACATAGTAAGTACCCAAATAATTTACTTACTGAATTGGTATATATTACTCAAATTGTACTACAAATTTCTCTGCTTGGTTTGTAGTTTTTGGATATAGTGGCAGATATGCAGGGGTCTAAAAAAAGGTAATATGCAAGCCTGTTGTAATGTTGGATGGGGATTTCTGATTTTTTTTTCTTGTGAAAGAATGCTAGTTGCTGATATCAAAGCTTTTTGTAGAGACAGACCAAAACTTCCTGATTTGTCACCTTGAATCTGGTGAGTACAAACCTGATGTTCTGAACACAAACCTGTTGTCTTGTGTGAGCTTAAAGTTGGTTTTACAAGAGAAAATAGAGATCTGTCCTTTTTTGCCCCTGTGCTTACAATATGACTCAGCCTTACGTTGTCTAAACAAAGTGAAACATCAGTCTTTGAAAATGGTAGATATGGTTATGTCTAATTTTAGTAAATTCCAGTTAATGAATATACCATTATGACTGGAATAGCAGTATTAGAAGCTGACTAGTATATAGCTGTGGAGGGGTTTATTATTTTTGTGCTTAAAATGTCATACTAACTATGACATTAGTATGTTCTACATTCTGATATGTATACACTAATATAATGCGAACAGTAACTGTGGCAAAAATTGGGTAAGGTTATTTTAAATTGAGAAAGACTTCATTGGTATTTCTCCTGTGGGAACAAGTTAAGTAGGGAAAAAGTTTTATGTATTTACTTTTTGTAAACACTAATTTATTTTACTTGCTCTTGATTTTGTGTATGACCTGATATGATGTGTTTTCTTCATAGTGGCCTGCAGGTGCCACTTTTTGCTCAAGTATTTTGAGTAGTTGACAGATTCTTGTAGTTCAGGAAACATTTCTGTTATAGAAGACAAGTGTTGCAATTATGTTCTGTTATCAGTATGAATGGGGGATTGATTTCTCTTTTGTAATGGAATGTAATAATTTTTGTGATCTCTTCTTTTCACATAGCTTGATGACTTCCCCTATGAAGGAAAAGTTAATTACACATTATATCCAATAACATTTCCAACTGAGAGTGCAGCAGAATGGAAGAAATTGTTTAAACCCTGTGCTTCACAAAGGCTGTTCTTGCCAGTAAGTTATTCTGTAATAGGACAATATAGAAGTTTGTTTATGAAGCATCAGTCTGTCCTATTAATCTAATTTCTGCTTAGTTTTAAATGAAGAACTACTGTTACTTCTAAAAGTTACTTTTATGGCATCCTAAAAATCCTTCGGAATTTAGCCTTCTTGTAGTGGCACTAATACCCTATGGAAAATGAGAAAAGTCCTTTTCTCACTTGCTGTGTTTAGGGCACAGTATCCTCAGTGAGAGGTATAGGTCATGTCATCCTCTGAGGTAAGAAAGATTTATCACACTTCATCTCCTCATTCAGTTAGAAAGTTTCGTGCATGCATGGGTCTGAGAAGTGTTACAGAAATTGAAACAAGAAATGGGCTATTGTTGCCAGAGTGTTTTGTGCAGCATTTTCTTTACTCATCTGAGACACTTCAGAAATCATATTTCAGGCTAGGTGAATTATAGCAGTGGCAGCTATCTCCCAGATACTTTCTCTTCTGGGGCTCCCTTATACCTCTCCATTGTTTGATAAGGTGTGTAGGAAAGCAAGGGATCAGGAGGAAGATAGTAACTCCTGATATGGTAATGTTCGCCTGGCCTGCAACCTATTCCTGAGGGGAGCCCCAGAATACAAAATGTAGATCAAGTGTCTTTGCATTACTATTCTATATAAAACCTCTGTTTCACTCTACAAAAGCTCTCCAAAATGAGAAAAGAGGGAATGATGGCAAATTTATTGACTGCAAACTGTCAGTCTGAAGTGAGTTTACTTGCATATGGCAAAAATATATTAAACTTTATTGTGTAATGGCAGCAACTTCTGTTTTATGAAGAGAAGCTCAATAAAACTTAATAGTTTGGTTTTAAATTCTTCTCTTGCAGTTAATCCTCAAAAATGTGGATTCATTACTGTATGTTGATACCGACATCCTGTTTTTGAGACCTGTTGATGATATTTGGTCTTTTTTGGGGAAGTTCAACTCCACACAAATTGCTGCAATGGCACCGGAACATGAAGAGCCTCGTATTGGGTGGTATAATCGCTTTGCTAGACATCCCTATTATGGAGTAACTGGAATAAATTCCGGAGTCATGTTAATGAATATGACACGTATCAGAAAAAAGTATTTCAAGGTAAGTGTTGCCTTGATTGCATTTTCTGTGTTTTTCCATCTTTTAATTCTAATCCTGTTTTGAATTTACGTGGGACAGTATTTTTTCAAAATAATTTTCTTGGAATAATGCTCTGAAAATACACTGTTTAAAATGGTGTCTAACTTGTGTTTTTTAGATGTCATTCATTGTAAGACTTGGAATTCCTGAATTTCAAGTGTGCTTGATTGTTTTAATTTTTCTTAGTTCTGAGAGATTCTGTGACTTGATACACTCTGCTTGAAATTACATTTGTCAGTAGATACTCTGGTATTTTTTCTTCACTGTAGAGATCCCAGAAAACAGTTAATGTCTACTGTAAAGGAACTTTAAAAATGTGTGTAGTAGTATGACCAGGAGGTGGTGCTAAAACATTTAGTAAGTTATTGTAACTGTATGGTTTCCAAATGTTGATCTTCTACATTGTAACCAGAGGATTATCACCTTAAGTATCTTTTGATTTACTTTGAAGTCATAGCTTTTGTAGAGAAATAAGTTTACAATGAAAGTACTTACTAAAGCACTGCGTGCAGCAGCAATGGTCATTGCTTCACAGATGGGAAGTTTTTTCTTATGTGCTTGAAACACCAGTACAAAAGCAGTGCTGTGTGATTATACCAGGGGGAAAAAAAAAGTACTTTAAGAGAAGTTTGATTAGGGAAAAATAATAATGCAGTCAAAAAAAGATTGGAAGGTGCAGCCATAAGAGGGGCAATATAAACTTGCAGTAGACACTACTTCTCCCCCACTTCCAATTTAAGAAAGATTTAGCTTTCATCTTAACATTCGTGCTATGATTTTTGTTATGGAAATACAGAAAATTTATGAAAAATGGAGAATGGATTATCTTGGTTGTAGTTAAAGTAGAAAGTTATAGTAGGTATAGCATATAGCTGTAGTTTCCCTGAGAAGAAAACTTCTCTGTATATATCATCAGTGAAATCTTACATTGTCTACTTTGTTATTTGTTTGTTTTCCTGATTATAGCATCTGGAGGAATGAAAACATTGAAAAGGATAACAAGAAAAATACAGTACTGAAAACTGTGTATCTTAACCTCTGATAATGCATTTCGGTGTAGTGAGTTATCTTAAGTGTGGTAAACTCTGTGCTAGAATTCTGGTTGGGCTTCTCAGTACAACTTAAGTTATCAATTTAATGGCAACTTCATGCATTTTACTAAAACTGGGGTTAAAATTTCAAAAGTACACAGATCCTGTAGGATACTAAAGTTGTCTTTCAAATTAACTGCAGTCTTCTAGAGGGCAATATAAAGTCCTTTCTCCTTAACACCTAAACCCAGTGATTTTTTAAAAATTTGTCGATATATACGGATTTAAGTAGGTGAAATCATTTATTAATGTTTTGAAATTCAAAATGGAATATAGCCACTTTCCCTTAGTACTAGAGGGCTGGAGTATTTTACAGGTTCTGAAAATACCTGCTATGTATTCCTGTTGTTGCCATGTTGTATATTTAGTATGCAATGAAACATGTCAGATTGCTAAACCAAAACCAGCCCTGGAGGAAGTGATTTTTTTTTTATAATTGCTCTTTATCATGGAGGTGAATATATGTGATTTATAAGACCTCAGCTGTAAGGCAAGGCACAAATCCATATGCTTTTTTCATGATCCTGCTGGCAAACCAGTATACCTCACATGATGTACAGTTCCTGGCTAAGCGGGCCACTGAACTTTCTGTAGTGAGGAAGATTGTGTGTCATAACTGGTATGGGCAATCAGAACAAAAAATAAAGTCTTGAATTGTCCTGAAAACATTCATCTTCATGCTTTTTTTCAAGTTGCTCAGTACATACTTTATTAAGCAAGTCTGCTTGATGAGTTGCAGGTTTAGGATTCATACGGTTAAGGGAAAGGAACTTGAGATTGGAGTGAACTACGCAGTGCTGTACAAGTATACTAAGTACTCAGAATTATGAAAGGGCGCTTGAGAAAGGGAGGCAGAAACAAAGCAAAGCTTCTCAATAGCAAAGCATGTGAGTCAAAGCCCTTTTTGATGGCTTTAGTTAACAAAAAATTTTTAAAAAGCAATTAATGCATTCCCTGCTCCACCTCAGTTCTTTTAAATGTTAGAAATACAGCATTTTCTGCCCTTAATCATTAGTCATCATTCTTTGGCATCCTTCACAGGGCTTTACTGTCACTTCATACTTAAGACTTCCCCTTCTGTGTCTGATGCATATGTACTTGTAGCCCCTGCTTTCACATGTCTTCTGAACTTCATACTTGTCCAGGAATGCTTGTGTGGGCACTGTGGCTATTCCTCAAGCATTTGAGACTAGTGGTGCACTTAAAGAAATACTCTTTCACTCTTGCTTGACAGTAAGAAGTAAAAAAGAAATAAAAAAGATGGTCTGTTCTGTATACCTGGGGGTTTTGGGGATAGTTTGGTTTTTTGGTGGGTTGTTTTTTTGTGTGTATGTGCGCAGCTTTTGACATAGTTGCTGAGAACATTTCTTACATTAATTTAATCTTTTTCCTTCTATTCTTATACCTTTTCCCCTCTCTGTTTTCATCATCCTTTACATCTTTCCTGGAGTCTTAGTCTGATTATCTCGAGCAAGAAACGCTGTTTGGATGCATGGTGTTTTGATGTATGTAGATTTTCTGTTTCAGCTGAAGCATTTTGAAATGCCCTCTTTGGATATCCTTCTTGATTTAAAACCTTGCCCCAGTATCTTTCAGGGCCTTATATAAAAAATGCTGAGCATTTAGCTGAGTATCCAGGTGCTTTGCCTTTGTCTTTGTATGTTTCTGACAAGTGTGATGTTTGCTATTTACTCAAGATTTGGATTTGTTGAGATAGATACTTCCTCCAGTGTGACTGGCTTGCTGAGACTCTGTGTTAGACCTTCTTGCCAGTGACCAACATACTTACCAGTGGAGACTTTTTGGCGTTGGAAGGCTCAGAATTGTTTCTGACAGGAGACTACCTCATGATCTCTAACACACCATGCTGACTTAGTCCTTCCACCTACTGGACAGAGTGGAGATGTGTCCTATAGTATCAGACTTGTGGTAGCGTGCTCTGCTCAGAACAATTTGAGGATGTCTCATCAGAGAGCTACTAGGTTACCTGAAACTTAGGAATGATAGTGGTTGTTCTCCTCTTGTGTCATATCTCTTGGCTAGATAGTGCAGCTTGGGTAATGACTAAGTACGAAATGAGTTTCTGTTATACAGTGTTGATCATTGAGATCTTGACTTAGAGAGCTCTCAACAGGGGAACCATTTAGTGTATGTTCTCCTAGTACCTAGAGTGTGGTCCCACAAGCTTGTGGAGCATCACAGGGCCCTAAGATGCACAAGCTTTATTACAAAAACTCTGCTGTTTGTGGAGACTTGCAGAGACTTTGTTTTCGTCTTCAGGTTTCTTGAATGTCTTAAAAGGAGGATTGGTCAATACGAAAAATTGCAAGTCTCACAGCAGAACTTTAAGAAGGGTTTAGTGTAACTGAGACCATGCACGGTAGGCCTGAGAGCATATGGCTTTCCTTGTGACTAATAGCAAAGGAGCTACTAGTCTCAGGCCTTTAGAAGAGAGGTAAACCAAATTCAGGGGTAAGGGCTATCCTAATACCCCTTGCCAGCAAAACTGCAGATGCTTCTGGACCTTACAGGTTACTGTCCAGTGTTGTGTCACATTAACTATTCCAGTCAAATACAGTAGAACTAAAAAATGATTCACTGTCTTATAGGAAGGTCTGAATTTGTTTGTATTCATTCAGGAGACTCAGATTCCTCAAGGAGTATATAAGTTCTGGGGATTTTTGTATATTTGAAAAGCTGCCTGTAGACCTTTTTGTATGACTGTGTAGTGGCTAGAGCACTTGTCTAAACAATGGAAGTTTTGGCAGGATATTCCTCCAATGGGAAGGATTTAAAACAGTGGATTTTTTGTCTATTGTAGTTTCTTCAGACTGAAATTACAGGCTGAGCTGCTTGCCGCCTTTAAGCATCTTTCTTCTGTTGTTACATTAATTTGTAAGAATCAGGAGGAACCAGAAGCTGAATAAATAAAAAGGAGAACTGGACACTTTAGCCAGTGGTTATAGTGCTCACCTGGGTAGCAGAAAACCTGTTGTTCCACGTATTGCTCCAGGATTTAAGTTGTCTTTTATCCACTTACTTGTTCAAGCCTCAATCTTCTCAGGACTTCCAGGTCTACTCAATTCAGACAAGCATCCTAGCTGTGTGGCTATCTATGGTGCCTAATGGAAGTTACCATTCCTGGCGTAACTATCTTGTTTTGTGTGTTTTGATTCTCTGTGTACATATACAGTACAAATACAGGCACTGTATATATACATACATATGCACACATGTATACATACATACAGATACATATACATGCACATGTATGCTGTTGAATATAGTGTGGTCATTAAACAGTGCATAACTGGACATAAGACTAGAACTGGTAATGAAGCTTGTGATGGTTAGTGCCTGCCTGTTGTCTTTGATAAGCAGTGGTTAGAAAATGGGGACCTAAAACATGCAAGAGTATTTAGAAGATGGAAGAGGTAATATTAAGTGACTTCTTTTATATTTGTGTACATATAGGTGTAGATATTTTTAAACTGGAAGAGATGTAGCATATACCGCAGATATGATGTTTTAATAAAGTTCTAGACCATTTAGGCTTTGTGAATAGAGAACAATGACTTTTATAAATTTAACTAAGAAACTTAGTAGTTGTGATGTCTGAGACATGGGCAGTCATGGAAAGGAATAAGCCCTTAGAAAATCAAATAAGCCCCAAACAAAATAACTCCACATAATATGTGCAAAGGAGAGCTTCATGGGTATGATTTAGACAAAAAAAGATCAAAGTTCAGAGAGTTTCTATGACCTAAGCCGTTACACACTTTTTTTAACCATTCAATATTACTTAAGCTTATAGTTCCAAGAAATATGATAAATCTGTGGAAAAGCTAATTGCTACTGAAAGGAAGGTTACCATCTCTTACCAGCTGCTTTTCCCTGCTTGGTTATTTTGTCCTAGCTTCTGGTATTTGTTGGTCCCTTCTATGATTCAATTAAATTTGGTAACAGTAGAAAAAAGAAATCCTTCTGCTGGGTTAGTGAAGTAAATCAGCTCACAAAAACATCTAGTAAGCGTTAGCACCACACTGTTAATGCAAGAGCAGGATACAGTCATGTAACCAGAAGGAAGAGGGCTTGCTCTCATTTGACATTAAGGAAATATAAATTGGCCAAGTGATTGTGGGACACAGCTGCAGTTTGTTTAGGTATGGCTGTATAATTTCAGTATTTTTCCTCAACTTTATATTTTCTTACTAGAATTAAGAGAAAAGTAATACTAGGTTGCTGCAGGCTAAATGTGACAGCTCTTGTAGGTCTGACTTCAGCCTTGGCCAGGCAGAAGTCTTCTGGGACAGAAATCAGTAATGACCAAACTAATTGAAGTACAGCATCTAAATAAAAAAAATAAATGTAGGAGAATATCTCAATAACCTTATGTGTATTTTGTTCTTACACGTTTTCTTCCACTCAAAAAACCTAGAATTTTGAGGGTTCATAAAAGCCTGTCTGTATCAGATTGATGGCACCATCGAAATGCCTGCTACCATTGTGGGTTTTTTTCTTAAACCTATTTAATCTTCTTTGCAACTTGTTGAATATTGGAGAGGAGGTTTATAATCTGGAAATCCTCAATTTATCATATTTTTCTCATGTTTACTAGAGTAACTTTTGTAAAGCGGTTCTATTACCAATTTTGATTGAACTTGAGCGTTCTACTCCTCACGCTGTTTGACCTTGCTACAAGTTACACTAAAATTTTAGAGGAGGAGGTTGTATAACTATTCAAATAGTTTCTCTTGCTCTGTGATTCCTATGCTGGTTTCATTATACATCAGTGTTAATAAATCAATATATCACTCAGTATTGCTTTTAGACATCTGGCAATGTGACGTATGCTGTTACCTGCTTTGCTTTACTCTGGATTTCACTGCTATTAAAATTATACACGTTAAATGAAAATTTTATGAGATAATGACTTCAACAATTTCAAGTAATATTTCTGTCAGTTGCTCTAAAACTTTTACTACTGTATATTCTCTTACCATTATTATCCTGGTATTAGTGAGCTAATTTAATTCTGTTTTTAGTTCTTAGCATTGAGTCTAAATTTAAACTTCAGGTCAATATTCTATGGATGGCAAAGTTCAGGTGAGGGAGTAATCTTTACCCACTGTGATTCAGTCCGATTGACTTGCTTTTTGGAAGGTGTTAGCTTGATGTTAAGCCTGTGTTTTCTTTTGTTTAATCACATTGCACTGATCCTAATGATAATTCTTGCTGGAGAAGAATTCTCTTGTGCGTTTCTTATGCCTGCTTTCATCGAATACTTGCAAGCAATCACATTCATAAATTTTTTAGGGCAGAAGGGACTGTAATATTCTGTTTGGCTTCTTGCATAATATAAGCTATAGATCTTTTTTGTATTCTTGTCTGAAATCTGATAGTGTATGTTTTTTTTAGTATTCAGTTCTGAAAGCCCTTCATACTTGATGGCTGAAATGATTCAAGGAAAGGCTAAAAAATGAACTGCTAATTTTTACACTTTCTAGTTTGTCAGTAGAAAGCTCAGAGAAAAAAAGTCTTTGATACTATAATTCTAAAACTAAATATTTTGCTCCTGGTAATCTTCTCTGTTTCTTAACATGGTGTTTCTGTATACAGATCCCAAACCTTACTGGAGTTCTCTTTTTTTTGTTTTAGCAGCTTAGTTAAAAAAAGATCGAGGATACAATCCTGTACTTGTTCAGGAATTTTCTGTCTTTAGGACTTAATGTTATTGCATGCTCACTCTCCCAACTGAAGTAGAAGGTACAGAGTGAGCAGCCTTGTTCCTTTTCTGGTCTAGTTGAGCATAAACATTCTGTAAAGATAAGAAATTAGCTTTAGAATATGTAACCTGTTACCTGCAGATGGTAACCCCTTTGGTAATGTGGAGTTCAGTGTAGGCCAGTTTATTCCAAGTAGCATCTCCTCAGCCAAAACCTTAGAAGAACTCCTCCTTTTCCTTTGAAGTGATTTTGCTAAATCAAGAATTTGGGAATTAAGTAACAGCTGTTGGTTTAGACTCTGATTATACAAGTATAATCTTGTATAATTAGCCTTTTGCTAGTGAGAAGTTGTGCCGCCTTTGCTGTGGAAGTTCAAGTTCAGTAACTAAAAAAATTAGTTCAACTAAATGAAAATTCTTTTGAAAACCTTTGAAGGATTTCCATATTTTTGTACACTGCTTTCTTTGTAGCTAGTATTTTTAGCTGTATGTGTTTGGGACTATTTAATAATTAATTTTATATTGATGTATTTTGAGTTCTTGAAGTTAACTTTAAAACCTCTGTATATTATCACTCCATGATAGACAGAAATTGCATGAAGTGTGGATATTTAAATAATTCCCATCTACTTGCATGCATCATTTCAATGCAGTTTTTGTTAGATCCTACTGCTGTATAAAAAAACCCCTTGCTATTTCTCAGAACTCTGAGTTTAAGATGTTTGAGGGAAATCTTGAAGAATTTAATTTGGCAGTTAAATAGGAGATGCATATGATTTCCCTTACAAGATAATAATTGAGAAATAAAGTATATTTGAAATATCCATAACTATTTTCCTTAGATGTGCTCATGTGTTTAAAAGGAAGAAATCATCTATACATTTGAGATTTGTAACTCTGAAAAGCAAATTACTGCGATTCTGTAGGGCATTTTCTTCTTTATAGGTATAATTGTCCTGAATGGTGTTGTTTTCCTTTGTTTTGTTTAATAGAATGATATGACACCAGTCCGGTTACAGTGGGGAGAAATCCTTATGCCACTGCTGAAGAAGTACAAGTTGAACATAACGTGGGGTGATCAGGATCTATTGAACATTATGTTTTTTCACAATCCAGGTAAATCCACATTACTTTCGAGTGTAACATTACCGAGTTGATCCTTTCTGTGATGTTCAGAAATCCAGGAAAATACTCTTTTTAACAGACTTTTCAGTGAAAGTATTCAAGGCACTTTTCTTTTGTTTTCTGAAAATGTTTACTTTGAGAGACAGCGTTGGAGCTTGCTAGAATATAATTAGCTATTAGGTTTCAAAACAACTGTATGGAAATTTATGAAGCAGCCTTAAGAAAAAAAGAGATTAGTGTTTTTACTGAAATGATTTTTATACTTAAGAGTTCTCATTTGTTTTTTTGCACAGAAAGTCTTTATGTCTTTCCTTGCCAATGGAATTACCGGCCTGACCACTGCATCTATGGAAGCAATTGTAAGGAAGCTGAAGAAGAAGGTATATTTATTCTTCATGGAAACAGAGGTGTTTACCATGATGATAAACAACCAACTTTTAGGGCCATCTATGAAGCAATAAAAAATGTAAGTGTTTTCAGCACTGTACTTGTGCAAAGATTTTTTTTAATGTATTTTTTTATCAGCAGTGTTGCAGGTATTTTGTAGGTTTTGTTGGTATTTGATTGCAACAAAGTAATTTCTTCCTCTCTTAAGTTATGTAAAGTGTTTCACCAATTTTTCATTTACTGCTTGGGTAGAATTCAAGTGTATTCCTTTTGTGATCAGCATCTTTTGAAACATAGTGTAGCTGTGTCTAGGTTAGGATTCTAAACCTGCCTGTCGTTGTCAGTGTCTATTTAAAAGACTTTATTCCCATTCCTTTAATAAACATATCTAGTAAACTGTTTGTATAAGCATTTGGAGATTACCAGAGGCTTCGTTTTTCTGGCGATTTTAAAATGTAGAAAAAAATTCCCTTTTTCTTCTCAAAGTTTATGTATATTTACTTTAAAATGTTGAACATTTAATTGTAGCTTGATTTGGATTGTAGAAAGTTTTTTTACACTGTGTTTTGGTCTTTTCTAGAGATTCAGTGTATTAATATGTTCCTGTTCCTTTAAATACTAAGCACAGTGACTTTTCATTCTGCAAATAAGTCATCTAATAAACTATTTATCACGACATCAGTATACTCACTGAAGAGCTGTAAAATTTAGCACTGATGCACATTTTAATATAGCAGGCTATTGTGTGTGTATAACCTTCAAAAATCAATAGTATATTTTAATGGTGCTTTATTACATGTTGTCATATGGATATAAAGATGAAGAAAAGTACTTTTGGGGATCTGAGAATACATTGCAGGGAAAGTGAATGTGTTTCCATAAAAATAAGATTTCTTTGTTTCCTTTGAGCATTGTCAAAAACAGAAGAAAAAATTAATTCTTTTTATTTATTATCCCATTAGGTTTATGAATATGTTACAGAAAATATGTAAAACATTGCTGATTCATTGGTAATAAGATGAACAAAATTGTTACTTTGAAATGCTGTTTTTGCTTGTCATTTGTTTATAAAAAATATTGCACTGTTGAATTAATGACTACTTTATTTCATGTCCCTGTTAAACATAGTATGTTTGACCATCATTCAGTTTAATAAAACTTCAGTAGTACAAGTTTTTATACTGTTGCTCCATTATAATTTGGTAAGAATCGTATTCCTTAAAAGTTATGTGTCATTCAAGAAAGTTACTGTTCAACAAACAAATAACCAGAAATCATTTTAGATCTGTAAATTTTTAATTTAATAAGGTAATTTTAAATTTCCTCCTTGCCTGTCTGGATATATTCATTTGCTTACTCTTTTTTTTTTTTTTTTTTAATTAAATCTTGCTTGTTAGGCTTATTGGAAGCATTGGAGAGTATTTCGGTAATTAAGAGGTGTTTTTCAAATATTGCATTCAGAAGCTGCCTGCATTCTTAAAAACATTTAATAAACGTATAAAAAGTAAATATGATGTTCAAAGGCATTTTTATAAAAGTGTTAATAACTCTGAATAATGACACTCTTCCGTATTGACATTAAATCTTTTTTTTTTCTTAACCTCTTTACAGTATTCATTTGGAGATGATCTGGTTCATTCTCTGCTGCAGCCCCTAGAACTGGAATTACGGAAAACCATGCATACATACTGTGGAAAAGTATACAAAGTGTTCATAAAGCAGCTAACAAAAAGCATAAGAGACTTTTACACCAGAAGATCAAAGGGAAGGTGATTTTTACTCCAAGCTGTTAAATCAAGAGACTGAATTAACATACTGGTCATAAGGTGCAACAATTCTAATATGGCTTGAATCGGCTCTTAACGTGCCCAGGTAAACGTTTACTAGCATACATAAAAATGAAGAAAATATTCACGTAATGAAGAACAGGAACTTTTTTCTGCAAAGGTGACTTTTTGCTCTTTTGAAGTTTAATCACTGCTAATGTTTGTCTTGGATCTGATGATTTGAGTGTTACTGGCTTCTATGGTCAGTAGTTTTAGTCTGCATAATTCAGTTATCTAATGATCAAGTGACCAAGAAAGAAATGAAGATGGCTGTATTTGGGAGTGTACCTCATATATTGTCTAAAACTGTGTTAAACTGTGAATGTAGCAATAACTGAGTCAGCAGCACTAACCTCACTTTAAAGGTGTGAGCCTTTATGTAAACAGTTGTTTACAAGTGCAGAAAATCCTCTGTTTTCAAAGAAATGTGATGTAATCATTGACAATCTGTATGTGCCTTTATATGTTCATCTCTTACATGTTGAAGTACTGTTTTGACAATCTTGTTTTGCTTATCTTAGATGTAAACTGCACACTATAAATACGGTTTTCTGAGAAATGAATAACTAGTATGTGATACTAGTTTCCTCTGTCAGTAGATACAGAGACTTTAATATACAGCATTTGTTTCAACATTGTTGAGCCATCATGGCCAAAAGAGAGCAGAGTTGAAGGGGTTTTTAGCAAAACTTCAGTTTGAAGTTGTCTGTCTTACAATACTTTAAAAATTACATGGTTTTGCAGCTTTATAGGGCATTTTGGAAGTAGGAAAAAACCCCACCAAAACAGTGGAAAGCTGTTGCTGTTGTATTTCCTTACTAAGAATTATTACCTGATGATTATTATAGAGTATTTAGTACCTAAAAGTGAAGAGCTGTAATCGGAGTTCTGATGCTTCATCAGACTGTATATTAGATGGGTTTCTTAGAGAGTATATCCTGTTACCTTATTTTTTTTAATAACATGGCTTTAAAATAGTTTTGGGGCAGATCCTCAACTACATGAATACATTACTGTCAACATAGTGATAGTGATTTACAACAGGTAAGGATTAGGCTTTCTTTAGTTATCTTAGCGGAAAAAAAAATGTTCTGTTTATGTAATACAAACTTTTTTTTCAGAGGAAAAACAGAGTTCTAGTGTTACAGTGAAATATTATTTAAACTTGCATGGTATGAAATGTATTTGTAAAGTATCTTTGAACTTGGGTAACCTGTCTGAGATGAAGTCTTCATAAAGTGAATTTTTGGATTCCAGAAGAGTTCCCATGTGAACATGGAGGATCTACTCACTGACTTGCACCTTCATCCCAACCCCATTTTAGAAGCTTAATTTTTGTGGCTGTTTCTCTGTCAAAGGCAGGCTGGCTCTGACTCCCTGATCCGTGTGAACTGGACGAATGCTTTAGCAGTACAAAACCACACTCCATTGTAAGCAGAGTTTGCATTCTGCTCCTAATCTCCCTGCTGGCTCAGGGTGTAAATTTCAGAGATGGAAACTAGGAAGCAGTCTGCCTTGCATGTAGTTACAGTCACTTTTCCTTGCTATGTAAACTTTTGAAGTCTGAAAATCTAGAAATCTGTGTGAAGGTGAATACTGTTATTGACCAATTTTACAATATGCAGTGCATTATTTTTTTACATAAATACTGATTTTTATATTAATTTGTCTTCAGCCTTCTTTTTTACTTGAACTGTGTGTTTGTATTTAAAAATTACTTTGGCCTGTTTTTTCTGTTTGTCTTTGCAGAAACTTTCAGTTTTGAATTTATTTTTAGCTTGTTGTATGAAGATACTGCTTGAAACCCAATGAGCCATTTTAGAAAAAAAGTGGACTTTGAACATTAGCAGCAACCTTTCCACTTAAATTTCAGTTTTTGTAGGGTGTTAGAACAAAGAAGGTTAATATTGAAGCTTATCATAGGATAAAAATTCTTACTTTGTGCTTATTTCAAGAGGTGTTTATTTAGCATATTGCAAATAGCAGAATATACTGCCTTATGCCATATTTTTTGTTTAAGTTTTGTTAATATATACTTAAACTGCTCACCTCAACTATCCATTCCCGAGTAACACTCATGAACACTTTAGAAAACTTAAAAAAGCAGCAAGTGCTTAATAGCTTCCATTAAGGAACTCTCCAGAGTCTTTATCTGTTTTGAATAAATTTTTAGTTCTGTTAATCCCTATGTCTTAAATTTAGAAAGATGACCTACCTTTAAAACCGTATCTGATTCACAAAGTAAACATCTGGAGACAGTAGGAAGACTGGAAAACCAAGTAATGTGATAGAAACCAGTTATACTCCCTAGTATTTCAGTACCTTATTTGTAAGGTTATATGCATGTAAGTGTAGAATTTAGCTTGTGAATCTTTATTGCTGTCTAGTTTTAGAAACATTGCTTTTTCTGCAGACATAGTAAGTAACCAACAAAACAGGACCTGACAAATTACAGAACTTTAGAAATCCCATTTTTACGGATTTGTCTGTTATAAAACTAATGCTAATAGAAGTGTAAAGTTTCGTAGAAAAATGTGATCATCAGGAAGCGTACATTCAGATTAAGATAAATGTCTTCATTATGCTTGATTTGTCTCTATATCATGGTGCCATTATTCTGTCTCTTTTTAAAGGCACCACAGTCTCAAGGTAAGGAGATCTATTTGAAGATGTGTTATCTCATTTGTATGAAATTCTGTCTTTGTAGGTTGTATGAAAGGCCAGCTGTCCCTTAATGAGACTGAAACATCCTTATGCATGGTACTTGTACTTCTGCCTGGTAATAAGACTATGAAAATGTCTTTCCAGTTATTGGTAGTTCTGCCAAAATTTAGGCCAAAGGTGACCTTTAATGCCAGTTGAATTGGTTTTGGTAAGTTTTTGATTTAAATTTAGAAAGGTTAAGAGAAGTCGTTTGGAAGAAAAAGTTATTTTATTTTTCCTTATCCTCATTTTAAACAGATTTTAAAGCAATATGGAGTTGCCTCTTGCTGGTTGTGACCTAAATTTGGTCAAGCTGTAAACTTCTGGGAAAATGTTGTTTGGAAAACTGAACTGTCAACACTTTTCTTAACTTAAACCAAGTTTCTGTCTGTGCTAGATGTACTACAACCACACAGGCTTTCCACACTTCTGTCTGTGCACTTTGAATACCAGGATGACTGAGAAGCCAGTCTTCCTTTTCCTCCTCCCAAATTATACTTCACGCCTAGACAACGTGGAAAAGGAAGTAACTGCAATGTAGTGGTGGAAGGAAGGGTCAGGGTCTGCTTGGAAGGTTTAGAAGCAGAACAGGTAAGAGGCAAAGCTGAACATGTAATGAATTATCTACATATGCATTATTGGGCTCTTTTATTTTGAGTGAAAACAGGAATGAAGCACTGCTGCTTATTTACTCACATATATGGATGTGATGGTATTTGTGGTGGATTAGATGTCATGAAGCTGAGGGGTAAAATCAGTCTTCCACTTTTTTAGCTCATCTGTAGGAAGACACTAGACTTCTGGTTTCTCCTACCTGGTTTATAAAGGTGTCTCCAAACACATGGACATATCTAGAATTTACATTTCTTAGAAGTCTGAAGTTCTTTTTCATTGTCTAGTTTCTGTGTCAAATGAAAAGATTTTCAACTGTCCAGAAGGCTTAACAATATCCATTTACTGACTATAATTGTTTTTTTACCTGGTTAAGTGGAATACTCCTGTATAATGTAAATGAATGTGTAGGCTGTTTGTGTCTCCCTTTTTTTTTTTTTTTAAACTATCTATCTTTTTTGAATAGTTATTTTTACATTCTCTCCTATGGTATCTAACATCATTACCATAATTATCATAGCTTCCCTGCCCACTTCACTGCTTTGTGAATGGATGGCATTTGGAATAGCTCCAGTAATCTTCTGTATTAAAACAAGTTGCAGAGAACTATAACGTGAGGGTACAGCTCTTTCTTTATTAGCAGGAAGTGGATTCTTTTGTAGCATAGATGGTAGAAGTATGAAGTAATGGGAAGGTACTTCTCATCACCATGGATATTGGAACAGGTCTTAGATGTGTCTTATGTGTCTGTTGCTGTCAGTCTGAGCGCTTCCTCTGTGCACAGAAACACTCAGAAGTGATGTCATAACTTGTATTATTTAAAAGGAACCTTAAATATTTTTCTGTCATGTTTCTAATCTCTTTGGGTATTTTCTGTTTTGTCTTTTTTGGAACTTCAGTTCTGTCTGGCTGAATTTATCTCTCTATTTGAGAAGAATAACTGAAATTCCTACAGTTTTGCACAAATAACAGCCAAGTTACTTGCTCAGGTTGCCCAACCAGGCGAAGCACAAACCCGGCAAGTCAGATTTAAAAAAAAATAATTAAACACTAGTGCATGTACTTCAGGATCCCTTAGGAAAAAGAAAAATGTTGTTTGATCCAAGCTTATCTCTACAGAGAAACATAACTTGCTTTCTGTATTTAAGTGCCAAATCTGAAATAACGCAGGATAATTTTCTATAGAAATGCAGGTTGCCTTGCAGTTGGTTTGTGGACCTAGTAGACTACTAGAAACTATTACTCAGGTTTGAAAACAGAAGGTGCTTGCAGAGGTAATAGTGAATGTTCCACTTAAGGAAGTGAGAAGAAAATCTCATTTTAAAGTAGTTCTCAAAATCTCTCTCTTGTAACCACTTAGTGGATCTATATAAGAATAGCTTGTTCTCTGAGGCTGTCATAAAATTTAAGATTTGTGGTTCTCTAATGCATTTTTAAGCCTTTGTGAGCCTATTAAAATTAAGTTACTTGAAGGAATATTAAATAATTGGAAATTCTTGCTTTGAAGAAGTTCAGTTGTCTCTTCAGTTTTGTGGTTGCTTTATGCACAGCTGCATTCAATTCTTTAGAGAGTCCTCATTTAAACTTAGGAATGTGCATCTTCCTGTATATTAGCTAGCAAATTTCCACAAGGCTTCTTTCTTCTCCCCCCATTTCCCTGCACTGCTTTTAAAAGATAATCACTAAGCTCTTCTTTCATTTGAATGCTTATAAAAATTATGGGAGTTACTGTTACTGGTCTCTTTGGAAGAGACCTGTAATTAAAGGAGGATCTGTCGTCCTGACTGTGGTTGGATTTTTTGTAAATCCTCCTCCCCCCCCCTTCAGATTGCTATTTGAGGGTGTCAGGTAGGAGGATAAAAGGAATTTTTGAGCATTTAGTAAAGTATTCCATGTTCCTTGAGTGATCACTTGGTGGTTTTTTCCCTGAATCAATTAATATTATCCATGTCCTCTGTTATGATAGATACTTGGCTGCTGTCTGCCTACTTGATCTATATGATTGTAAGTTCCTTTAACCAAAGAAGTGGCTGTCCCTTCTTCTAGATCTGGATTTTAAACACTCATCTCATATCTGGGTGCCACCTTAGTTGCATAAATCAGGGATCTAGTCTCTTTCAATTTTTAGATGTCCATGTTTGATTTAATTTCCCTGATTTAGTTTGTAACTGGACCTGTAGGGGTAAAATAGTAAGATAACAAGGAATGCAGAAGTTTTCACAACAGAAACTAGAGTACAGATTTCTGAAATACAATCAATAATTTTGAAATAGAATCCTATCCTTGAGTCTGATGTCTGATTTGGTAGATGTAAGGGTTAGCCTCCATGGTTCAGTCAAATCATTTGACCTTTCCTGTGTCAGCCCCTTACGTGGAGGGATGGGCAGGTATCTCTTAAAAGACTGGCTCCTTGTTTACTATGAACTGCAAGGAAAGGAACCATAAGTCATCACTGTAGATCCTTAGTATCACCCTATCTAAACTTTTTGAAACCAGTAGTAACTGCCCACTTGCTGCTTTTTAGCAGTACTGGTTTTAGTGATTTTATAATGGTGGTGCTGAAAGGGGAGGGGAAATGATGCAGTTATTCAGACCATCTTGTTAGTTCCTGCCCTGCTGTCTTTGGAATTCCACATGACACTTAAAAAACCGAACAAACAACAAAATCAAACAATGACCAAATCCCAACTTTCTGGGTCTGGATCAAAGCCAGAGGAGAATAAACTTGATAGCTTGTCCTGACACCTTCATTTAGGAACACATTGGTCATGGGCCTTACTCATAGATAACTCAGGACTGTTTCCTTGCCCTGTTCATCAAAACAGGTCTACAAGAGCAGGACTCGTCAGGTTTGATACAGTCTGTTGCTGTTTTAAGAGTGCCAAACTTGTAAGATACAGACGGGCATGTTATGTTCCCAAAGAAAGTTCGTTAGAAGCCTGTAAGAATATAAGTCTACAGTCCTTAGGATTTATGACTGCTTTTCAAGGTACCTGTTGAACTAATATTCTCACTGAAATAACACTTTCTTCCCTCTGTGCTGTTTTTCACAGATAATTTATTGATTTGTCTTTTTGGAGCAAAGCAAAAATTTGCTTTAATAAATGTCCCCTTGAAACCAAATAGAATTTTGCTAGGGGAGGAAAGGGACTGTGAAGTTTGTTTGCTAGTGAATATTTCTGCACTTCAGACTTCTGTAAAGTCATGGAGTACAAATGTGGTACTTAACCTGTGGCTTCCTCACCACTTAGAGAAGTGCTGCTAGATTGTGCCATATTTCATTTCCTCACTTCTAGCTTGAAATGCTGATTTTTAAAAATGCTCCTTGCGTATTCCTAAATGGCCTTTCTATTATATCTAGTTTGCATTAAATTATTAAACCGAGATGAACAATTTATTAGAATAGCCTAATTTGTACTGCCTTCATATTCTGGGAGGTCACTTTCTAGCCTGTTCTTCCTTTGGGTCATTTAGTAACGTATCCTCATTCTCAGAATTATTTTATGTCTGTCTCATGAATCTTAATGTTCTGCCGGTCATTTGTGTACACATTTTACTAGAGCAATTCACATTAAATCAGTCTGTAATATTCATTTGAATTGCTTTGAAATACAAAAGTAGATTTAGAAGTTACCCTAAACTGCAAATCTTTGTGGTTGAATTAATGAGTATTTAGGGCATGGGTTTTTTTAGGCTTCCATGAAAATGAAAGCAATATAATCAGTTTTAACTCCTGATTTAAGACTTGAGAAGCTAAATTTAATTAAAGATGTTTTAGCCTTATAATGCTAGCCTCCTGATTCTTACAGAGTAGCTGGTGCCTGGGAGACACTCCACTTGCTGGTTGGATATTGTGAAACTTCAGAAGTATGATGTCGTGCAGTTTCTGACTAGTGACTGGTACTACTATTTTTTTTTTTAAATATATTGCTATGTTTCATTTTATTGTTTTGTTTTACATTTTTATGCCATGGGTAGTGTTATGTAAGGTGAATTGGGATTGCAGATCTAAGCCCGAGAAGTAAACCCCACTTTTGCTACCCAGGGTGTGTTATATACAATACTTGTCTGTTGATTTGATACTTTTCACTAGTCTACTGGGTAAACCTGATGTATTGGGGGTTTACCGCCTGTCATGGATGCTCATTTTTCCTGCTTGGTGTTTCTGGCTTGCCTCCTTTCTCCACTACCTCTCTGGTCTCCTTGCTGCCTGTCTTTTCCAGGAGCTGTTGTCGCTCCATCTGTTCATCTCATGATGATTTTTTTGGATCCTGGTGGTTGTTATACCCATTAGCCAATATTGCTTCTGCCACCAGGTGTGTGCTTTCAGAACTGGGCTGTTTGCTGTAATAAGCTAACTGTACCATTTCAAGCCAAAAGGGTACCCTGGAATTGGCAGGCTGCTTTCTCCACAGGAGAATGGTGAGCACGTGTCTGGGCATGTAGGCATATTCTTGACCCAAGTGGTTCCTAAGAAGTGCTGTGTTTCTTGGCTATAGCTTGGGGAATAAACTTAGTTTTCCTTTGTTTTGTGTAGAGTATACAAAATTTTAATCTCTTCTGTAGAGATAATTTTTTTTTTTTACTAGTGGCACGTTTTCAGGAAGAAAGCTTGGCCAATGAAGCAGTTAAACAGAGGTGATCTGAGCCATTCTGCTTGCCCAGGGCAGACGATCAGCAGGTCTTCAGACAACAGTGTGAACAAAGAAGTGCCAGGGCACTTGGTGTGTGGTGAGGGGCTTGGTCTCTGCTTTGTTCCTGTAGGTGTTGGGCAATCTGGAAAAGTGATTGTCAGTTGACTTTTCTTTCTGTGCATGTACAAAGAGTAAGAATTGACTTAGGACTTGAAAAGACCAAACAAAGTTTTAGAGGGATTACAGAATGCAATAGGGAGTGCACAGTGTGTAAAATTGTTCTAGCTGACAAATTAACAGCTGCAAATAGCCCATTGAAACACACAGGCTTTTGAGAAGTACCTTCTTCACTAGTCCATAAAAACAATGAACAAAACTGAGCAAAAATAAGTAATGGTAGGATATTGCTTAAAAACTAGATCAGTATCTTATTTTTGCAGTAATCCTGATTGCCTACCTTGATCTTTCCTGGGCTAGAAGACCAGAAGGATAGGGTGTAATTAATGAAAATTGATTTATCTTGAAGAATAAAGTGTTAACAGTTTGCTATTTTAAGAAAAAGGTAACATAGAAGATTTGCTCTATTTTTGGTGTGTTAGACTCAAGCAGCCTCTAAATTAATTAGAAGTTGCTTTGTTAATGTACATTTGTCAAAGAGTACATTGGGAAGAACTTTTCTACTTTTGTACAAAAAATACTTATGTATTTTTACCATTTTTAGAGTGTAATGTTGAATTAATACCTCTTTTTGCAAAATACATGTATTCTGAAGGCACCACATCCTGTAGCATAAGTCAATAATAACTGTTAGATATAAAAATCCAGTTGCTTTGGAGTGGGAATTGTAGAACTGACATGTTATCCTCTTAGAGTGGTATCTTGTCTCTGAAAATATTTTAATTTTTAAGGAATAGATTATATAGTGCATTGGGCCTACTGCCACTCTTCAAGTTCATCTAAATTGTGACACACTGAGGATCCATTTTTTCTGGGTATCGGCAAAGCAAGCATCCATTACCCTAAACAACACTGGAAAGTGGAGCTCTGAGACAGTTCTGTTGTGATACCCACTGGCACGTTTGGGATCGTTAGAAGAGACAAACGTTAACAGTGTTGCTGAAACAGAACCATTTAGCAGTGCTGTGCCTGACTGAAATCACGTGCCTGACTGAAATCACTAGCTCACTGCTTCAAAACGTTATATAAACACAAAGGAAATACAGTAATACATAGTCTATAACAAGAAGGATAAATACAGACCTTCTGACCACCTCTAGAAAACCTCAAAAATCCTTCCTTATTAGTTTTACTCCTAAAAGCAAAAGTTCCAGAAGCTCCTTGAAGCCCACAAGGGATTTCGCTATTGTTATTGATTTAATATGAAAGTGTTCAGATACTGTAGCAATGGATGGCAGCATAAAGCACTGACAAATCAATTAATAGAGTTTAGCCTTGGGGTGTGTGTTAGTTCATCTAGTCTCATCTGTCATATATCACAAGCCATTAAATTTTTCCCTGTTACCTCTGTACTGAACCCGATAATTTGTTTGACTAAACCATAACTTGTGTCTAGCTAAATCATACCTTTCAGAGAAATGTCCAGTGCTGGTTTGAAGGCATGAAGAATAGAAAATACTTCCTTCTGCAGTTTGTTGCAATGGTTCATCATTCTCAGGGTGATAAGTGTGTGCCTTGTGTCTGATTTGAATTTGTCTGGCATTAGCTTCCAGCCATTGATTCTTTTTATGCCTGTCTCCATTAGGGTAAAGAGTTCCATAAGATTCTGCAGTTTCTCCTCATGGAGGTTGTAATATGATGTAATCAAATCACTTCGCAGTTTTCTTTTGGATAAGCCAAACAAATTGAGCTCATGAACTGGCTCCCACTAAAACACGTCATTTAAGTTTTGTGGCTCTTTTTTCCTACCTTCATCAATTTTCCAGATCCCTCCTTAAAATATGGGTACCAGGACAGTATACAAGATTTCAGTATAGTTAAGGACTTGGTAATTTTAATACACAGGTAGAATTTTCCTAGTAACTTCTGAATTTATACATTGAATGCTCATGTTAGCTTACTTTCAGTTCCTGGAAGAAGATCTATGTTCCTCAATGTAGGGGCATTTGTCTTTGTTAAAATGAACTCAGCCTGGTGCCATTTCATCACAGTAATGCAGATTCATCTGCAAAAGTGATGTCATTATCACTGTTTATCATCTTGCCAGGTGTTCCTGTTTACAGACTTCATCAGCCATGATTTTATATTTGCTTCCAAATTACCAATGAAAGCTTTTAATAATGTTATTTCCTTTATAGCTTCACTGGAAACAGCTCTTTGATTCTATCAAAGTGTGTTTGTTGAGAGTGGCCAGTTAATCTTGCAAGATTCTGATGTTTCTGTTTTTTCTCTGCATAGTATAATTTCAGCTTCATGCAACAAAACCACATATTCAGGAATAAATATTGCATTTGTTTGACAATCTTTATTTTCCTGGAAACCGCATTGATTACTTCTGATTGTAGTATTTTCTTTTAATTCTCTTCCAGTTCATTGTGTTGCAACTTCTCTAATAATTTTTATGTGGGAATAGTCTCATAGTAGTATGACTACAAGTAACTCAGTATTTTGAATAATACTAGAAGTATTTAGGTTATCTTTTGGAATTTTCTGGGAATGCTAAGATTTATTGGAACTATCGACAGCATTCTTCAGGAAATTCTTTCATGGTTTTCTACTGTAAATTGTCTAGATCTGCTGATTTTGAAATACACCTGGTCAATGTCTGTTTAACTTTCTTCTGGTTTGCTAATGGGCAAGAAATTATTTCAACATCCTCATGTGATGCAAATGCATTTTATTTCTGAATGCAGAAGACTTAACTGAATGATTTTGCACTATCAACAACATTATCGTTAGTAGTAAAGCCAGTTTTATTTCTTTTGTTCTTAATTTATTCCGAAAATTACAGCATTGTATTCTTAGGCCTTCATTCTTTCAGCTGCAGGGATTTTTTTTTTTATTTTTTATTTCCTCAGATGTAATACTTCTCAGTTTTGCAATATTAACTTTATGGTAATTCCTACATAATTTAGTAACTTCTAATTTTTACCTTTTGTTATTTTTATCTTGCTGAAACTTCACTTGACATTATCTTTCTTGCGTCAGTCTAAGGTGTTTGTCTGCCAGATGGAGAACTGGACAAAGCTGGCCTGTCTGCAGTTACTCTCTGTGTCATTTCATCTCCAGGTTTGGTGAAACATTCATGAACTGTTCCAGAAGATAATGCCTTTGCTTCCAGTCTTTGACCTTGTGTGTTCACACACAGAATATGAAGCAGGCTAACCAGCTTGGTATAGGACATTTCCCCCAGGAGAATCAACAGATTTCAAGTCTGCTGTAGTCAATGTACAGGAGGAGGGGAGATGTAAAGGGGGCAGGGTGGGGAAGAAATGTTGCTTTTCAAGTCATCTCATATTGGTAAGCACAGATGCCTTATCGTTTTAGAGCTAGAGTCTTGGGAGGTGTGTTGGAGTCTGACATCTTGTCAAAAAGAGGGGATACCCCAGTCCTTTATGCCCTTTGGGCATAATGTTTTAATATCCTGATTGAACATGGACATGACAGAGAAAAAGTAACTTCTGACACTTGAATGACTGATGTTGGCAAATGCTGCACCTGCTTTTCATGGGTATAAAATGGCTGGTAAACTGAATAAGAGGAAGTATGTCTTGGAGTCTAAGCAGCAGAGACCAAATTGCAGGTTGGGAACAGTAACAAGCAAAGTAGCTCCTAGAACTTCTGAAAAATCATAGAAGGGTTGAGGTTGGAAAGGGACCTCTGGAGGTCATCTGGTCCAACCTGGCTGCTCAGGCGGGGCCACCTAGTACCAGATTGCCCTGTACCATGTCTAGTCAACTTTTGAATATCTCCAAGGATGGGAACTCCACAACCTCCCTGGGGAACCTGTGGCAGTGCTCAGTCACCTCACAGTGAAAAAAGTGTTTCCTGATGTTCAGACAATCTCCAGTGTTTCAGTTTGTGCCCGTTGTCCCTTGTTAAAACTGTTGAAAAACAATCCCTTCAGAGAATGTACATGACACCCATTCTCTTCAGACTGCAACAAGGAGAAAACTCTCTGGCCAGGCTAGTACCTGCTTCAGTGTCTTGCAGTTTTTCTCCTTAAAGTTAACAGTCTAATTATGATATCTGAGCAAAATTGCTAGGAAATAAACAGATGATGAACTTTAGAGGAATGCAGATGTTCTTTCCGTGCAAACGTTTCTGCTGCAGTGAAGAAAAAAATCCTAGTAAGTCAGTGTTCCTTCCATCAGAGTGCCCTAGCTTTTTTAGCTGCAGTGTCCCTGAACTGGCCTGTAGAGGATCACTTTTACATGGCAATCTTTTAAGTTGCAACCTTGTATTGATACAGAAATATGCAATTATTCCTAAGGGTCTTATGTGTAGCTATATTGGATAACCTGTTCTGAAGTAGCCTATAGTTCTGTTCTTTCCATGTAAAATTTAGCTGCCATGCTTTTTTTTCTCACCTCAATAATATTGATGCTCATAACTTGTAATGGAAGACAAGTTTTTTTGGCTGTTATTTCTGCAATATGCCAGATACTGCTTTTCAAGTATTCTTTGGTGCTACATAACAAAGGAGTCTATGGATGAGGAAATACGTAGTTGGTTTACTGAAGACATATGTTGGATTCATAGTATCAAACGTCTCTGAACTAATGATGGTAGACCACTATTTAAATGAAAGGAGGAATACAGGGATTTCCAGAATTCTGTAGCATTATTCATCTCATCCTAAGGTAGACACGCAATGTAAATCAAATAAATTGTACTGTAAAAGTAGTTGTGTTTTCCCTACTTGATAGAGACTAGGAAGTTAGTTCAGAAGCAAGTGCCACAATGCAGACTCCTAATGTGAGCTAAGGTGAATCCCAGCCAAAGCTGGATCCATCCTTGCCATTTCAATTACTTGTGACTATGCCCAGGAAAGAATGTTCTGAAACATATCTTTGAAATTATTGCTTGAATAATTTAATTGCTAAGTGTTTGTGGTTAGTCTAAGAGAAAGTGTATCTTAGTGATAGGTATTCTGTTTCCTGACTGAGCAGGAAAACATCCTGTAATAGGGTTTCTGATGGAAATACAAATGTTATTCTAATTTTTTTTTCCTATCTAATATATCTTAAAAATCCACTGTGTTATTTACTCGTTAGTAACCTCTAAAGTGATCTAACAACGATTAAAGAAGTTGAGATTGGACATTAGGAAAAGGTTCTTCACTGAGAGGGTAGTTGGTCGCTGTAACAGGCTCCCCAGGAAAGTGGTCACAGCACCAAGCCTGTCAGTTCAAGGAGCATCTGGACGATGTTCTTTGTCATATGGTTTAGTTGTAGGTTGTTCTGTGAGGAGCAGGGAGCTGGACTCAGTAATCCTTATGGTTCCCTTCCAACTTGAGATATTCTATGATTCTAAAGCAAATTAACTTCAGTCACCTGACTGTTACAGCATCTGCATGTTGCATGTGTAGGGTATTGCTGATGTGAACGTTTTGGCTGATAATGTGAATTATGGTTACCTCTACTTCTGCTCTTCAGCATTTCTAATTCTGGCTGCCAGTTTCAGTTTGCCAATATAATTTTGATCAGAAAAGAAGGCCTTTATGTAGGTATTACATGATTAAAATAAAAAGGTTTGAACATCAGAGACTGGTATAAGGCCTTTCTGTCTTTCATTTCTGGGAACAAATCCATCTAGGCCAACAAAATAGATAGGAAGTTTCCAAAAGTTGCTGTCTTTTCACTTGTGCTCTGTGTGTGCTTGTTAAGTACTGGCAGACAGCAGCTTGAACAACACCCTGCCAAATTGTCATATTCGAGACTGCATTAATTTTCAGCATTATGGAAGCAGTATTCACTACTTCCCACCTACTGTCTTGTGATCCAGGGCTGAATAGAAGCTTGTCTCAAATCAGCTGTGGAAAGATATGTTGTCTCTCTTTTTCCGCTTGTTGAAAGAGAGTAAATGTCAAGGCCATATAAAGGATTTATTGAGTTAAGTAATTGAAAGAACTTTAAATGAAAAACAAGACGACAACAGTGAAATTAATGACTTGAATTCATCCTTATCCTGAAAAATTCTCGATGATGCAAAAATCAGTAAAATAGTGCCATTTGACTCATGCTTTTCTGGTCTACCAAGCTGTTTAAAACTGGCCCCCTTCAGTCACCTAAAAGCTCAGCATGTTTGATTGCTCATACGTTAACATTTGCATGTAAATATCTTCAAAATACAAGCAGAGTGGAAGGCTCTCCCTTACACTTATGGTGACTTCAACTCAGCAGTGACTCTGGGGTATTTTCTTTGAGACAGTGAATCTCTGGATGCCATGTGACTGAATCCAAGCTCTCCTGTCAGTCATAACCTTATGTTTTACACTGTCAGGTCATCAATGGGTAATGACATAATAATCTAAAGATGATTTTCCACATTGGGTATCCTTCTATCAGTTTCTCCGTAAGCTGGGAGGTTAGGGTCGTCTTGCCTGCACTTGTCTTTGAGACCTCTCAGACACTTTCCTGGTTCCAGTGTGAGGCTGAGGCAAGCCTCCACCCAGTCCCTCAGCCTGAGGGCATACCAGAAAATGAGGAATTAAGTATCCTAATTACCTTGTGTGCCAACGGCTTTCTCTTTCCTCTACCTCCTGCTTTCTTGTATGCAATCACTACAATTTCTACCTTTTCATAGCAATCTCTTAAGGTCTTGCTGCTGGAATTCAAGCACCTCCATGTTGTGGAAAGGTAACAGGATGATCCAGGTAATTAGTGGGTTTGTTCACTCACAACAGACAGTATTTGGCCCATGTGGATAAAATGTGATGTAAGTTTTGGGCTTAGTGTGTGGGCAGGGATCTGTTGTTCCCAGGGAAACCTTCACCATGTCAGTTTAGGATAAATGAAAATCTAAAAATTGGAACCTTTCCATTAACTTAGTAAAAATTATTTTGGCAGACATTTTTGTCTTTATGCTTGCTTGTAGAAACAGTTTTAGTTTGCTTCCGTGCTTCTGTAGTACATTTGCTTAAAGGTATCTGCTCTTGCATCTAGAAATCCTTCACCACCGTGAAATCTGAATTTGGGGTTTGCATTAAAAAGCTTAAAGGGACTCTTGTGGCTAATCTCTGGTATGCTGGATTTTTCTAGGATAAGGTTTCAGGATAAAGTCTCCACCCATGGTTGTATGAGTACTATTTGTCCTGAAGGAAGGGTCCTTCTGTGTTTCTTCCCAAACCCTATTCAGCTCCAGCAGAGAACACTACATGCACTGAGTATTAAAATTTCCTTGGTTAAGACTCCTCCCTCCCGTAAAGTGAGTTGTCATTGCTTCTGCCGCAGAAAGAGCTTTGATTTTATCAGGTTGTGCCTGAGGCCATCCTCCTGAATCACATGTGCCATGAAGACCTGCCATGACACAGCAAAGGTGGAACCTGCTTGTGTAGTTCATGTTTATAACCTGGCACAGGCTCTGTACATAAAATTACTTCCAGGTTTGTAAAGCTGCCAGACAGAGTGCTGTCTGGGCACAGTCCGTCAGCTGAAATTTTTTAGACAGGAGGTTGGTCCATTCTTGATTTCCCTGGTTTTCTGGGTGAGGGCTCTGATGACCACAGGACCACTGTCCTCAGCGTGAACCTGCATGTGGGCAGTCAGAGAATGAGAAGAAGATTTCTTACAAGTAAACTTACACTTAACTACAAGTAACAAGTAAACTACAACTTACAGGGCAGTTCACGTAATTACCTTCAACATCTGCCCACTCCTCTGTCTGACCTTGCTTTCAGCACTGCTGATTTTTGGGCCAATGTGACAGACTCTCTCACCAGTTCACACCATGTGGGAGAGAAATATGCCATGTGCTGGGAGAATGAGGTGTTTGAAGGTCTTGGAGTTTAAGCATGGGTGTATTCTTTGCACAGCGTGAGTGTGAATATAAACAGCAAATAGACTGAAGAACATCCATTTAGGGATAAACTGTCTTCCTTTTCCATCGTTTAAAGGACTATTGAAAGAGAAGGAAATGCTTGTGAGATTGCTGTACTTAAAGGAAAGGCACTTTTTGACAGGATATTTCCATTCTACCACAGGCGGCTTTTCTTCTGGTCATTTTCCTTCTTGTCAGATTCCCTCTGCAGCTGAAATCTGGAATTTCTTTCGGACATCAGTGTGTGCCCAGAAAAGGAAAATATTGGCAAAAGCAAGACTCGTTAAAACTGAACAAGCAGATGCCTATGTGTTTTGGGTTTGCGTGGCAAGGTTTTGGTAGTGAGTGGGTTACAGGGGTGGCTTCTGGGAGATGCTGCTAGAAACTTCCCCCATGTCCAACGGAGCCAGTGCCAGCCGGCTCCAAGATGGACCCACCGCTGACCAAGGCTGAGCCTGTCAGCGATGGTGGTAGTGCCACTGGGATAACATATTTGAGAAGGGGGAAAGCATTGCTGTGCAACAGCAACTGCAGCTGGAGGGAGGAGTGAGACTGTGAGCGGAGCAG
>JAVJGI010000060.1:50774408-50805336 GCA_035590275.1 Ibycter americanus | reverse complement strand
CTCTCCCCTGCCCAGCTGAGGAGGGGAGGGACACAGCAGCTTTGGTGGGCACCTGGTGTCCAGCCAGGGTCAACACACTACACTATGTTAAAGAATAACATAAGGTCTGGTTATGGTATCCTCCCCTCACTGTTTCATTCCTGAGTTTTACAGGGAGACAGAAAGTATTGTAGGTGGAACAAACATTTTTCTTTTGGATTTGTTTTCCCCAGGGCCGGCTCTGGTGAGCGCAGAGCTGTGTGCCAGCCCCCGGCAGCTGACCCAGCAGAGTTGCTGCCTGGTGGCAGTCCCCTGCCGCCTGGCCGTGTGTCCCCGTGCAGCTCTGCGCACCCAACATGCCTCATGGCCTCGCTTCTCTCCCTGTTACATGCAGGACGACCCCGTGGCATCACCAGCCAGTCCACGTCGGTCAGCAGGACCTGGCGTGGGCCCTGTGTCCATGCCGGTGCCAGGCAGGGTACCAACACCAGCCCTGGATTTAGAGGGTTGGTCTGGAACCCTAGCATGGCTGTGGGTACTGAAGAGTCCCCGGCTCCTAGCAACTTTGGGAGGAGGCAGTGATCCCCACCAGGATGTAGCCCCATGGTCCTATTTATCTGCTCCATCATATGCTTGAAGGCATCCTTGTGGGATCTCATATCACAACAAGGTTTTATTCTGTGCTGTCCCTTTTCATCTGGAGATTACAATAAAACGCTGAGGGTTTTTTTTCTCTTCTCTCTAGAAGATGTAGCATTTATATTTTATCACTAGAACAGTTGCTGGTAATGCCTATTTGGGTCTCTTTCTGTTGGTCTGTTGTGTGTCAAACTGGCTTTGTTAACAGCTTCTGCATTGGTATTTTGTTGCTTTAAATAGCAGCACTTTTTTGCTTTGCATTTTCCAATAACAGAGTAGCCGAAAGTCACCTTTAGTACTTTCCTTAAAAGTAACTAATCTTTTGATACCCTAAGGCTTTGAATCAATGGTTTTAAAATCAATATTTTCTATATAAAGTTATTGTTTATCTTCACCTTGCACTCTGTGGACTGAAAATCAATGGGGCATGTTTGTGAATTGTACCGAACATGGGATAGGCAAAGAATTAGATGTTATGCTCTTTTGGGAAATGCACAAAATTAAGGAAATTAAGTGGCATGCTTCTCAATAAAACCTCTAGCAATTATCATTGTTTTCATGCAGTTTTATTCTCAAATATCCCATGGGCACTAATTGAAAAGGAAACAGAATTTTGTTTTTCAGGATGCAGTGAAATCTTGAGCAGCAATTAAAATACAGAATGTTTTGGCAGTGTTTAATAATGTAATTGGTTCCGCGGACAGGAAGAGTTCGCAAACTGCTTTGCATTTCTTTCACATTTGGTCTTAATTTTAAGAGACCATTACTGCTTACAGTTGTCTAGGAGCCCTAGATTCAGCAGAATCTCAGGGGAAAGAGCGCGCAATAGTGCAGCTTTAATAGGATCAGATGTGTGTTTATCTCAGGCTTTTTGTTTTGCGTTCTAAATTTGTTTTATTAAGAGTACTACTACAAGCTGTGTTCTTTGAACTATTTCATCTATATTTTTAAGAGAGGTTACTTGAGTTTTCTAAGAAAATGCATATTAATTTTACATAACATTAGTTTCTGTTATTTCATGAAATTAACATGTTCTTGTGGTCTGGAATAAAACAGGAGGAGCACTGGCATGTTTTTTTTTGTCCAAAGCCTTCACTTTGTTAAAGGCGGCTTCCATGTTTGGGGTTTTTTTTTTCAAAAAAGTTTTTTTTCTGAAAACATTTGGTAAAATGGTGTACAGTTTCAACTGGTCAGTCACTTCAGTGAAGTGATGATACAAACTAAGAAAAATTAAAACAACGGCAATTAACAGCAATGAGAAGTAAGTTTCTAGCCCTCTCTGGCCTCTATAGCTGCAGAATGAACTGAATGATAATATTTTGATTTGGTTACCTGAACAAACAAAAAAAAATATTTTTTTTGCCCAGATATTTTCATTCCAGACTGGTGTGAAAGATCACAATGCTGCATTTCCCTGGGGAAGGAGACTGGCTTTTCCTGTGTTCCCTTTTGGACTTAATGAACTCTGTGAAGGTGCCCTATGAAGGGGGAGAGACAGAAGGCTGCTGAAATGTGCTGCTTCTTTCACATTTTGGGGTCTCAGTTTTAGGATGGAATCTGCCTGCTTTTGATGATTTTCTTTTTTTCTAGTTATCTTTGCTACAACCACTGACAGGTTAACTGTTAAAGAAAAATCTAGCTGTTAGTCTCCCCTTGACTGTGTATCTTAGGCTGCTGTTCTTTTTATTCTCCTCTCGGGATTTAACTGCATATTCCCTTGTCCCCTCTGACTGACTTGGGATACTGCTGACCCAGGCACTTCCATGGTGGGCTGCTCCTCTTGGGACTCTGGGAGGTGGTCTCTCCCCTGCCAGCATCCTCAGTGCTTTCTGCCTGCCTGACCCCTTCATCCTACACCTGTGGCTTCCCCAGTGTGGTCTGTGCATGGCTGCAGCCCCCACATGACCCCCAGACCCGCTGTCCTGTCCCTTGGTTTGCCCCGACGGGGAAATTTCTACTGTGACCCAACCGGATCGCTCAGAGGGTGGGAGGCTGCTGATGGAGATGCAAACCTACCTGGCTGCTACCATCCCCTCTGCTCCTCATTTGTTTCATCCTCTCCTCAAGTGTTGCCATCAACCTAGCTTGCCAGTTCTTCACAGCAAAAGACAGCTCTTTCCTGCGTCATACAAATTCAGCTGCTGGGCTTCAATTCTGAGTAAGACTAACCATTGTGCAAATAGTATCTTGACACAGCAGCAGCCAAATGAAATGGTAATGACACAAACCAACTCCATCCAGATTAGGATGGTGATCACAGCTCCATCCTGTGAAGGGTTCCCTCCAGGCCAGGCTGTGACTACCTTTTCGTTCTGGGGTCTTATCCAGATGCTTTTGTAAACCAGACCCAACTGTGCGTTGTAGATTTCTCCAGGCTATTATTAGAGCTGCCTGACTTGGTAATGATTGATATAAGTTATGTGAGGAACTCTTAACTTCTTATTTACAGATGCCTGTAGAAGAATCCAGGCAGTGACAAAGTACAGCTTTTTCCACCGAGAGTGACAGTCAGAAATGCCGTGTGTTTCTTCAGCTCCTCAATGCAATAAACAACCCTCACCTGTCAAGGACTTGATTTGGTGCTCAGTGAAAACAATCAAAACATTTCTACCACTCTTAAGAGCAGGGAAAGGTTGAATCACCCTTCCTCATAGGATCACTGAAACCACGCTAAGTGAGCTGCAGGGCTGAAGTGAGCAGAACATTACCTGCCTTTTCTGCCAGGTTGCAGAGATGTGAAAGAAGCGGAGCAGTGTTGCTATGAAACTTGTATATGAGCTTGTATATGAAAGCTCCCATGTTCACTGGTACTGCAACACGTGTGACTTGTGTGGTGAAAACAGGCAGCGTGCCTGGCTGCCCGTTGCCGGCAGCGTGGCTGCATGTTTGTTGCAGCTCTAAGAAGCAGAGGGCTGGAAATTCCCCCTGCCCCAAAATTAAGTACAAGGCAGAAAGTTTGCAGTGGCTTTCTTAAGCTTTTCACAGGCAATTTCATTTTCTTAATCACAACAGAAAAATAGTAATAGTGAAGCAAAATGGCTCGGTGTAGGCTGTCTTTTCAGGGAGGTTCTGCGTCTGCCCTTGGAGTCACACTTTCTGCTTTGCCAGAAGATGAGTCAGGCAAGTGTAGAGCTGGATGATGCCAGGGGTGCTGGACATCAGCCCAGATGTACATGGGCTTCTTGTGCAGGGTGGGTGGACAAATGGCATTCCATCATCAGGTCTGCAGTTCTAGTTCTGGAGCTTTCCTCACTCAGACTGATGGATTACTGATTGCTCAGAGCTGATACTCTAGATGCATGCCTGAGTAGCCTGTGCATTTATGATTTATCTTTGGAATCATCTGCTAATAAAGGACCTATAACTTTTGGGCTTACTGTTTCTTAAACTCTCTAAAAGCGAAATGCTCTTCTGGCTCATTTTTTGAAAGCACGATCTGCCTGGGCCACCACAAGCTTTGAGTACCACTGCTGCAATGTTGGTCTTCTACCCTGAAGGTCCTGAGCTGCTGTCAGCAAGTCAGAGCCACCTGAAGTTCCCTGGTGAGGCTCAGGAGTTTCTGCCTGTGCGCTAATAATGAGTTCTTCCCCTTCTTCAGGCAGAAAAACTGAACCACTGCTGACTAATCTCTTTTGAACACTTCTTAAGGTCCCTCCCATGATCTCCAAGGGAATTTCAGCTCAATGTCTTAGGAGCTCTGAGAACGTGCTCTGGTAATTTTGCATGCATCGTGTGCCAATGTCAGCCCTGACCAGCATCACTGGTACTGCCATGAATGTATTTTTTGGTTGGCCAGTGCTAAATTAGAAAGCAATTAGACAAGTGCACATGAGAGACTGAGAATCACTGCATTAATTCCCCAGGAAATTGGAATTTCAAATCTGATCTCAGGCTGTAGAAGTCTTGGACTGAAGTCCATGCCCATCTGGCTGCAGCGGTACTGACTATATGCCTACACAAATTAAAGAGGATTTGATTAGCAAGTCTGTGGACACCCACACAGCATCTACCTACTTGGTTTGAGCCTTTCCCCACTGCGCTTCCCTGGGTGACATGCAGTGGAGCTGGCTTCACCCATACCATTCCAGTTACTCAAAGGAGCAGAGGAATGGTCTGGTCCTTTTTATTTTTTAGAATAGCTGTAACCTCTGGTGGAGTTACTATTGACTTGCTAGCACTAAGATTTCCCTTAAGGCCAGGATCCCAAAGGCCTAGTTAAATAAAAGGCAAAATGGTAAAATGATGAGCCATTGAGAAAAGACAGAACATTTGGTACCCTGTTCTTAGTATTGGTTGTTTAGTTTACAGTTTTACATTCTATTTACAAGCAGAGTTGTTCTTGGCTTATGCTGGAATAAAACAGAAGAATCTGGTCTTGTATTCGTTAGAGCAGCAGCAGAGTCTGTTCACTAACCCAGACCAAGGGACAACTGTGCAGACACCCATTATCACACCCCATGCGTATTCCCAATAACCCAAAAACAGGCTGAGAGAGAAAAGGGTTTTCTTTCTTTTGTTTAAAACCAGAAAGGTCATGTTCAGCTGTTTTGGTAGTTTTGAGCCTTAATTGTGTGTGGATAAGTTGGCTCTGAGTTTGGCAGCTGAACCTGACCTGCAAGCTCTTTGGCACTAGTGTTAGTTGTGCCACCTTAGTTGTGTCACCTAGGTGACCTTCTAAGTGAAGACTGAAACAAAAGGAAGCGTTAGATATTTAATCTGTCTCAGCACCGCTAATTAGCCTTTCTTCTTCACTTCTGGCTGAGGTACTTCCATACATACTTTTCTTGTTATTTATAATTCTTCTTGTTTTGTGACTTTATCCTTTTCTGATTTAGCAGTTACATTTTTGATGTTTTCTTTTACAGTCTGTTATCCCTAATAATCTGGACCCGGTTTCTGCTTTTTGTACACTTATTTGTGTTTGAGATCATTGCAAAAGGCATGATGGACTGAAATGACTCTTATTATCCCTCATGTCTTTACTTTACGTTAGAATGTTTTGTACTGTGTGTAATATCCTGACCTTCTTCTGCAATTTATTTCTCAAGGGACCTTCCTGATTGGTTAGTGAGTTTTTTCTGTGCTTTCTCGAAATTCACTCATTTTATTGCTGCCTGACACAGAACTGTGGAGAAGAGAGCCCATTTTCCCTTTTGCTGGCTGGAGAGAGTGTCCAGGGCAGAAGGGAGAGTGTGTGTGGAGAATCCAGGATGTGTAGTCACTTTGTTTCCAGCTTCTGCTTAGGCTGCTTATTTAATTCATTGGTATCTGTCCACCTGAGAGACTCCTCGGATTGTCCTCTTCTCTTTGTTCTTGCTCCTCTTGTGTCTTGATATACTGAATAATTAGACCCTCTTTATATGTACCACACTGTCAAGTTGGAGATTTTTTGTGCAGGTCTTTGCAACAGCCCCTGATAATCCCAGTCCTGTTCCCTAAGCAGCCTATGTTCATAGAATCATAAAATCATTTAGATTGGAAAAGACCTCTAAGATCGTCAAGTCCAACCGTTAATCTAACACTACCATGTCCACCACTAAACCATGCCCCTAAGCACCACACCTACATGTCTTTTAAATACCTCCAGGGATGGTGACTCCACCACTTCCCTGGGCAGCCTGTGCCAATGCTTGACAGCCCTTTTGGTGAAGACATGTTTCCTAATATCCAGTCTAGACCTCCCCTGGTGCAACTTGAGGCTGTTTCCTCTTGTTCTATCACTTGTTAATTGGGAGAAGACACCGACCCCCGCCTCACTGCAACCTCCTTTCAGGTAGTTGTAGAGACCGATAAGGTCCCCCCTGAGCCTCCCTTTCTGCAGGCTAAACAACCCCAGTTCCCTCAAACCATCCCTCATAAGGCTTGTGCTCTAGTCCCTTCGTTGCCCTTCTCTGGACACGCTCCAGCACCTCAATGTCTTGTAGTGAGGAGCCCAAAACTGAACCCGGTATTCCGGGTGCAGCCTCACCAGTGCCGAGTACAGGGGGTTCATCACTTCCCTTGTCCTGCTGGCCACGCTGTTCCTGGTGCAAGCCAGGATGCTGTTGGCCTTCTTGGCCACCTGGGCACACTGCTGGCTCACATTCAGCCAGCTGTCGACCAGCACCCCCAGGTCCTTTTCCACTGGGCAGCTTTCCAGCCACCCTTCCCCAAGCCTGTAGCGTTGTGTGGGGTTGTTGTGACCCAGGTTCAGTACCTGGCGCTTAACCTTGTTGAACCTCATACAGTTGCCCTCAGCCCATCAACGCAGCCTGTCCAGATCCCTCTGTAGCGCCTTCCTGCCCTCAAGCAGATCAATACTCCCGCTCAACATGTTGTTGTCTGCAAACTTACTGAGGGTGCACTTAATCCCCTCATTCAGGTCATTGATAAAGATATTAAAGAGAACTGGCCCCAGTACTGAGCTCTGGGGAACACCACTTGTCACCAGCCACCAACTGGATGTAACTCCATTCACCACCACTCTTTGGCTCCCTATCCAGCCCGTTTTTTACCCAGTGAACAGTACACCCATTCAAGCTATAAGCAGCCAGTTTCTCCAGGAGAATGCTATGGGAAAGGGTGTCAAAGGCTTTACTAAGGTCCAGGTAGACAACATGCAGGGCCTTTCCCTCACCTACTAAGCAGGTCACCTTGCTGTAGAAGGAGATTGGGTTTATCAAGCAGGACCTGCCTTTCATAAACCCATGCTGACTGGGCCTGATCACCTGTTTGTCCTGCACCGCATGTTGGCACTTGTTGCATTGTTGCTGCATGATGGCACTCAAGATGATCTTCTCCATAACCTTCCCTATCACCAAGGTCACACTGACAGTTCCTTGGATCTTCCTTCCAGTCTTTCTTGTAAATGGGTGTCACATATGCTAACCTCCAACCAACCGGGACCTCCCCATTAGCCAGGGCTGCTGATAAAGGATGGAAAGTGGCTCAGTGAGCACTTCTGTCAGCTCCCTTGGTACCCTGGGTGGATCCCATACGGCCCCATTTACCTGTGTGTGTCTAAGTGGTGTAGTAGGCCATTGACCACTTCCCCTTGGATTATGAGGCTTCATTCTGCTCCTTGTCCCTGTCTTCCAGCTCAGGGAAGATGCCTCATCTTTGTAATAGTCTTCTCCTCTTACAATAAACAACCAAAGCCTCTTTGGTGATACTCTGTGCACAACCATGTGCTAATCCGCAGGATGCTCCTGTTGCCATTAGGGCCTTTTCTTGCAAATGCAAGGGCTGCAACACCTGCTAAGCTCATGACTCAGTTCCACTGCCAGTTCTTGGTGTTAAAGCTATTGTGGATAGTATCATTAACAGTCATTTGGATTGCCCAATATTTAGTGGATGAGCCTCAGTGGCTCTTCTGAGTGATAGGTAAAGGCAGATGGTGCACGTCTTGGGATGTCAGGCTTATGGACAATCCATCATCCTCTTCAGGACGGACAAGGGGCCACGCCACTCCTTATTTGCTCTTTGAGTTGGTGGGTTTGAACCCTATAGTCCTTAGAAGAAGTACCATTTCCTCATCTACTAGGGGTGATGGTTTTGATTTTGATTTGGGCAGCTGGTAGTCTGAAAAGTGAATTTTCTTTTCTATTCAGAGAATAGAAATCAATCACTCTCCATTACTCTTGTACTCATCAATGGCTCATGTTGGATGTGTTGGATGGCAGGTTACCCTCGGGCTTGCCGGGTGTTTCTGGAGTCACTGGCATCTCTTTTCCTAACTCTTCCATCCTCTGCAGAGTGTGATGGGCATGCTCAAGCCTGATCTGCTTTTTGAGATCCCCGCAAAGAACTTAAACTTTCCCAAATAAAAGTCCACCAAAAGGCTCATCTTCAAATGGCTACCAGCCTCTTATGATGATGAGGAATTGCACAAAGATTCTGACAGTGGCCCCTGAGCTCAATAATTCTCTTTTTTCCTGAAGTGTAGTCATACTAACACAACTTCTGGGTATTTTTTCATGACAGTGCTTTGGCCCAAGCTGGCGAGTCTCCCAAATGGGATATCAGTATAATAGCCCATACATATATAGGCAGTCAAATTCTGTGCTTTTAAAAATCACAGCCATGCCTATCCCTCCAAAGAAACTGCACTTCTTGATGGCTAACTCTGCACCCTGGCTCTTCTTGTCACTCTCTAATTTTAGTCTGCATCCATCTCAAGCTCATGGTCATGCAATGTTGGATGACGATGGCCTTTCATATGTCCTAAGTATTTGGAAAGCTTAAGGTAGGGTTGGGGTTTTTTTGTAGTTTTTGTTCTGAAACATTTGCACAGCTGTACAGCAGATGGTGCTCTACTTCCCTTTCTTCTCACAGACTATTGTCATTAACTAAACTTCTCAAACCAAGACTGGGGATTATTAATAATCTTTTCTGCACTGGCTGAGTAATTGGAGCTACATATTTTCAGAGATGGTTTACTTAGCCATGCACTGATTTTGTTTTAAGGAGCAAGAAAGCATAAAGTCTGTTTGTGGGTTCATTTACAACACTAATCTATCTTCCCTGTGCAGTTAGAGCAGAACACTGACTTATATTTATTAAGGGATTCTTTTCATGTGTGCAAAACCAGTATTCGTTTCAAATGGGTAATTCTTTACTAAAATGAATGAATTGCAAAAGAAAATACAAGTTGAGTTTAAGCAATGAATTCAGTGAAAATATCAGAACCTCTAAATCAAGGAAACAGTTTCACAGCTTAATTAACTGAAATGTTTATCCAGCTACCTAAAGTTGGATGAAATAAGAAAGTGTTCTCTGTTTTTATGCTCAACAGTTGAATTCCTGCTTTAGCTCTTTTGGCAGACTAAATGCTGTTTTCTGACACTTAGCACAGTTAGCCCAGGCTTTCAGGGGCTTTTTTCACAAGTGATAGCTCTTAGACAACTAGAAGTGGCGTTGAAAAAGTCAAATCTGTTTCAAGGATTTGGTGAGAAACAGTTCTGTAAGCTTTGAAATATTGCAGACTGCAGTAATGCCATAGAGTCTTCAACAGTATTAACAGCTTAAACAGACAAGCCTATATAAATTGGTTTAAAACCAATCAGGTAGGAGAAGTTCACTAATTCAAACTAATAACTCTGTGGGCTGTATTGTGGATTATCAGATTTTGCAAATTAGGAAGTAAAATCATGATGCAAAGGTCATGGAAATCAAAGTAAAGACTTCCATTGACATTACTGTGCTTGCATTATCCCCTTACATGGATTTCCATAACAAAGATAGCAAGGATACTGAAGCACAATAGGTAGCTTACTTATTTTGACAATTTTCGTCTATTTGCTGTCATTTATGATACTATCTATTTCACTCTGTGGCATTGTACTTGATAAAATGTATTGCTCTTTATGTGATAGGAGATCTAAGAACATCAGCCATTGATCTGAGCCCATGGTAGATGCTGTACAAACACAAACTGAAAGGACAGTCCCTGACCTTAATGCTCTGCATTTTGCCAGTGTGAGGCTGTCTTATGAACAGTCTGTCGATAGCAGATTTTTCTCTGAAGTTCTGTGAGTCTATGTATAGTGTTTCAGATAGGTATCTCCACGTTTGCAAGTCAAACTGAAAAAAACCCTACTAAATTAATCAATGGTTTTCTTCATTCAGAACCATGGAGTCAATCTATCTATGAAAGGGTAAAGCAAAATTCTGTGTCTATGAGTTGATATCTACTCATTAGCAGAGTATATATATCTTTTAAATAGATCCAAAGTGACTATTTCCCATAGAAGATTTTCTTTTCTAAAAATAAATGGATGCTTTTTGTTCTTTTAAGGTAGGGGGAAGGCTGGTATGAAGATCATCAATGAGAAAGGGATCAAAATCTATTTTTGTCTTTTTAAGACTATGAAAAAAATTAATACATTTGTTTTTCTGCCTTGGAAAGCATTTTTTCCCAAGCTATTACCTAGGAAATATATCTTTGGATTGATGGAAAGTGAACTATTAAATATATATGTGTTGCACCATGTGTTTTATCCCTGAATCAGAGCTACAAGGAGCAAACCATATGGAATGAAAAAAAGGGAGGAGTTAAATTTCTTCCCTATTTTCACATGGCTTCATGTGTAGACTTATAATGATGAGGTGCCATGTTATGCCAGTGTATCATTTCCATGCTCTGGGGAGCCTGGACAACTGACTTAGGCAGCTCAGGTTAAGGTGAGATCAATCTGGATCGGCAACAGAGGAAAGAAATGTGCCATTTCGGAGTGAGGGAGGTGGCAGAAATGAATCAGGCATCAGGTTCACTGCAAGGGGCTTGAAACTGGGACTGAAGCTCTCCCCACTGCTTGGCCTTCAATGAAACCAGCTGAAATACAGTAAATGTCACAGATTGCATGTACAAGCTGTACCATTGCCCTCAAAGAAAATGCTAAATGGGTGGTTTGTCTCTGACACCCACGAAAGAAATGTTGTGGACACAGAAAAAAGAAATTGGACTCCCTTTGAGGCCCCATTGAATTCAGTGCCAGTACATTTTAATCCAGTGCAAAGTGCTGATAACTCTATGCTTCCTTCCTCAGTTGATTTGATGAAAATTAACTTTCAGCATTCACATATGATCAAATCACAAGCTAGAATTATGTGCAAGAATGAAAAAGATGACACCTTATTCTATAAATACACACTTGCTAGTAACTTCCAAATTATGTTCACGGAGTTCACACAGCATTAGTCAAATCCCTGTCATTAAGAAATGGTATTTCATAAGAAAGCTGATAATAGGATACAAAGATCCTAATATGATTAGATGATGACTTGTTAATGGGAATTCTTTTTTGTCATAACCAGTGATTTTCAGTTTACTCTAACAAAGGTGATCTCTCTGATGGGAGATGGTAATACAATAAAAACCTGGGAATGGTATAAAAAATGAAACTGAAGATTCAACAGCAGTCAATAATTTTGTAGATCCAGGATGATTAAATTTTAAAGACATTGTTAAGGAAAATAAGGCAATTCTGAGGCAGAGCCATTACCACTGTGCACTGCCTATCTGTCAAAGCTCTACTCCTACACTTTCCTCCTATGGGCATATGATGTCTCTCTTTCAAAGCACAGCTAAAATCAAAACAAGGCTTTATACGGGAAATTTTCTGCCCCTTGGAGTGAGAGCTGTGGCTGGCGGTCTGACCACACTTTAGGCAACAGAAAAGTTCTCAGAGGCTTAAGTGGAAGGAGTTTGGCAATTGCTGAGAAAAATAATGAACTCTTAAGATTTTTTCCCGAGGATTGGAAGACCATTTTTCACCAAGCACAACTATTTGAGCTGACAAATATATCAACATACCTCTCTCATCAACATTTCACCTTAGCTTTGTAAGAATAGCTCAAGATTTCTGGGTCTTGCCTGTCTTTGTTTTGGGTGTACTAAATCAAGTAAATATAAAAAGACCAGGTTTTTGTGCATATTTGTGTGCTGGTAGCATAACATAATATTTGTGAGAGCAAAAAAAATGTACCTTCAAATTGCCATAGGAATGCTTGCCAATCTCTCTCATGTCCCATCGCAGCATAAACTAGGGCTCAAGCTGTGGGTTAAGGGGCTTTTTCTTTACAGCCTGCACACACAAATAATATTGGTACATCAGCCTTCATCAATGGAAGTTAGCTGCACTAAGGATACTCCTTTCATTAATTGGCTTTAATGTAGGAGAAGGAATGTCATGTAAATGATTTGGGCTCCTGAGTGAAGACCTGTATGATTTTTAAAAGAAAAGAACTGTAGTCACTGAATGTCAAAGCTGTGATTAAAAAGCAAAAAGCTGACATGGATACCACTGTAATAGGGTATGTCTCAGTGGGAACCCACTGCCACCATCAGCTTTTTACAATTTTTGTATTGCTAATATGATACGAAATGCACCACTAGGAATACTGTTGCATATCAGACTCTCTTATTTCATAAATTATTACTATATTACCCTCTAAATGTCCCAATGAGTATAACAGCATCATAATACAATGTAAAAAACAATAAACCCATCCAAACAGTAATTATTGAACTGTTAGATGTGTACAACATTTTTTTCTTCCCTTTTCCTTATTTTTATCCTGAATAAATAAACAGTTTGCGACTGATAGGGTCATTCAGGCACCTCTGAGTTACCGTTGACTCTGAATTGGAACAGGGTAGATAATTACTGCTGGGAACACGATGTGACAGGTTTTAAGAGCGGGTAAACTGGAGAATGACTTTTGATATTCAAATTTGCTCTCATCTTGTTTCCATATTCTGCTGCTGGCACTAACGAAGGAAGATGTGAAATGTGTCTCATCACACACTTGGAAGGGCTGAGAACTCACACATCTCCTTCCTTCTCAGCACTCAATCTACAAGCCAGTTGGAGCAAACAGAACTTTGCCCAGGGAAGATGAAAAAAGTATGTAGGGAAGGTCACACTCTCTTGTGTTTTCAGGAAATTGTGGAGGAAATGGTGCTGCAGAAGCCTCTGTGGGAGGGAGAAGGTTCATCAGTCAGTACTTGTGTCCTTAGGCTAACTGAGCCTGTGGCCTCATAAAAGCTGCCCATTCTACTTCATGGGAGACTCTGCACTTTAAACCAAATTCCTATTCTGAGCAAATATATAAAAAAGTGATTTTAGATTTCATTAATGTTGAATGAAATAAAAAAAAAATATTCTGGATAATGTATTTTAGAATTGTTTCTCCCATAATTTTCCTTCGTGTTTTGTTAATGGTTCGCTTTCAGTATTTTGAAAGAAGTTCTTTTTAAAATGAAAAATGAAATCTTCCCCTTCAAAAAATCTACAATGTTCTGTTGTTCCTTATCAGAAAATATTTTTCAAGGGAAATTAGAGTGAGGTATTGTTGAAATAAGCGATTTCACCACTGGCCGACCAACATTTTCCAATGGAGAAATACTTTATCATAAAATTTACGATAGTATCATTCATTCTGAATAATTTTACTAAAACAGAAAGGTTAAGATTTATATGATTTGTCTGAAGGTGAGAAGTTCTATTTAAAACTCTGTCAAAGTTCACGTGGGAGATACTGACTCATCTTTACAGATAGCCCAGAATATAAATAATGTCCTAGCAAACAGTACTAATAATGTGTTTCACAGAGATATCATTAGTAATTATAGTTTATATGGCTACAACTCCAAAAAAAGGTTCTCATCAGAACCAAACAACCAATAAACCAAAAAAGTAAGTTCAACTAGTTTATGACTTCATTAAAATGGTGAGCTATAATTGCAAGCTTGCAATCAGCAAATGCAAATGCTCTATTTGTAGTACTGGCAGTTTTATTTTGTGTGTAACTTTCTCTTCAGAGAAGGGGAGCTTATCCTATTTTTCTTGGCTTTTGGTGCACGGCAAGTTTATTCTCTGGAAATACACTAATAGCACAGAAACGGAATTGGGATTATGAAGTATCTGATGCCCTTTTTGCACATTTATGATGTGCCTTAAGCAATAGCACTGGTTGTAAAATACGAAAGGGCTAAAAAGAATGTAGTTGTCATGACAGTATATGTGTCCAGATTGCAAGCCAGGAAACTGTCACTGATAGTTGGGATATAATTGACCACAGTGTATGATAAGCACAGTATTGATTGATTAATGTGACCTACTTGCATTTGAAATGTCAAAGAGGAAAATTGAGTTGTCATTTTATATCGTGTTCTTTTTCAAGTAACAGATAAATATTATAATTAATGACTTTTCACTAAGGTTATCTAAAAAATTTAGGGAATATTAAACATCACATTATTCACAGTCATCATAGGTGAATATATTATTGATGAATATTGATAAATCTTTGCTTATATGAAACAGGGCCCCAAAGAAGTTCGTATACTTAAATAACGCTTTTTAATAAGATATCTCTTCTGAATACATTTTCTTATCCTTTAAGTCAGTGAATTCAGTAACTTCACTAAATTCCTCTTACAATTTAGTGAGGTTTTATTTGTACTTAGTCCATGGCAAACTGGGATATTGTTTTAGAAGTTTTAAGTTTGCTTTTATTGAAATCAATTGTAAAACTCCTGTTGACTAGAAAAGGATTTAGAATTGACCCATGCAATGCCTTGCTACCATTTTCCACTACTGACACAAAAGAACCTTGAATTTTCTTCGGTAGTTGAAAAAATGTGCATTAGCAAACGAATTTCCAAAAAACGTTCTCAGCCTTGAAGTAAATCTCGAAGAATCCTCCAAGCTATTACGGATAAAACAAAGGCAAAAAGCACCTGCTGCAAGAGACTGAAATGTTATCACTCCCCATTTGTCTGAAGTATACCTGCAAAGGGGGCTGCCTGTCAGTAGGAGACTTTTCTGCCAGAAAATGCAGTCTCCTCTAAGTCTAGCATTTTGTAGGAAAAGGAAAAGATCTCAATAGTAAAAGGTTTAACTAACTGAATTGTTTTAGCCTTCATATTTAATTTTGGCAAAGTCTGAATTTGTGTCATGTCTTTCAGATTAGATATTGTTTGGACTTCATAGTAATATAATGAATTAAGTTGACGATGTCTTATGATGTCCTATGAAGTCCCTCTGTGTTTGAAGTTACTTCAATGTTTTTGACTTCTTGATATCAAAATTCGGCTGCATAAAGGCAGGATTCTCGTGGTACTTGAAGTGCCCCAGACTTGGACATGGGGCTACAGTTGTGATACTTGAACCCTGGGAGCCAAGGAACCTCCAGGACCAACACCCAAAAGTTATCTGGGATTCCGCAGGGCTGCTCAGATAGCACCAAGCACCTACATTCAGGTACAGGGCCGAGTCCCAAAAGGTCTATATTAGAGTGGTCTGAATCCTCCTTATTCTCATTTGAGTGTATTGACTAAAACTGCAGAGATAGGATGGAAGCTTGGCCACCTAGTTCATGTGTAGATATGTGCATGTAGGCACCCAAATTCCCATGTTTTAGTCTGGGGCTGAATCCCACGCTTTGTTAATATGAGCAAACATTTCTGAGTTGTATGAAACAGTGGAAGAGTGTTTTCTTTTATCTGTGATCATTTAAAAAATATATTTGAATTTTTAGCCTAAGCCTTTTTGACAAACTATGCACAGGATGCCTTTCCGGAAGAGAGAAATACAGCAGGAAAATGCTGTGGGGAGCCTGAATGGCTGGAAAAAACCCACAAAAAATGCTGACAATCAGATCCACCTGCTCTCTCAGGTGCTGAGTTAGAGTGGAAGGCAAAACCTGCATTGTGACATGTATCCATTTTGCATGGAAAGTGGTTCCAATAATAGAGCAGAACATCACTGGGAGCATGTGTCTTCTGGAAGCAAAGAAAGGACAGTGCAAATGATGAGGTCAGAAGCTCTCACAGTTTTGCCTTTAATTTAGTCCAGGAAAAATATTGCTATTTCAAGCAACCCCATTTGTGCTGAAGGTATACAGCTCCCACTTCCCCAGCAAAGCTGGTAATAACAACCACTGGGACTCATCTCCCTTGGCACTAGCCTTTGGAGAGGGGTGGGCTTCTTCAGAAGGGTAGGTGATTCAGAGAATGAGGCAAATTTACCACAATACATTTTAAATTTTCTTAGGTTATCCATTTCCCAAAGCAAAACATACCAAGTAGATACTTGCTATCTTGTTTTCTAAAAAACAAAGCCCAAGCAGTGTAGCTTCTCAAAACCTTCCTGAGTTTCCACTTGTTAGGTCACACTCTGTCCTGAAGTCCAATATTGTACAATTAACATAGTCTTGTGTCTGGGAGAAGCTTCATTTTTTACCTGAAACTAAATGAGGAAGGACTGAGCAAAACTTCATCCTCTCTTGATCAGCTAGTGCAACAAACATGGCATGCAGGGGCCAGTCAGTAGGCAGGAATCAGTGGGCAACTGATTAATTGCTGTTCTGATCCCCCATCCACCACCGGGCCAGGAGATAAGCAGGGAAGGCATCATTACGGTCCAGGAGTTAAGTTGTCTGGTAGGGTAAGGCAACGCACCTTTCCTTAATCACAGTGATGCCTAAAATACAGCCTAGCCTACAGGGTGGGGTGAAGACTGTGAGGATCACAGATACTGCTGCACTGGAGTAGTGGTGCCACTGACAGAAAACAGGGAAAAGCACAAAGGTCGGGGCTGTTACTCTTAACCCTGAATCACCTCATCATCACCCCTCAGTCATCTGCAGCAAAGTCAAAGGAACAGCCCCGGCATGTTCTCCAAAGTACCTGACTGCATTTTTCTTCTCATTTTTTACCAGTAGTGGAATGTTTACATGCAAGCACACGCGTGCAGGGGTGGTCAGCAAACGGAGCATAGGATTCCGCAGGTGGGAGGCAGCGTCAGGAGGACACCTCACGCAGCCTCCTCCCACTTGGGCTGCTGAAATGACTGGTGGGAGCAAGGAGATGCTGGCTGACCTTGCCTCTGAACTCAGTCATCAGGAGCCCACCTACCATGAAGCTTCTTGATCTTCCAAAGAGCTGGAAAACAAAATCATACATTTCTAAATAAAGGGCAACCAGTTGTCTGACACCGTTGTGCACTCTTGGTAATGTTTTGAGCAAATGTTTAATTACAGAAGGATGGTGTCTAAATTGTCATAATTAATCTGAACCTGTGCTAGAGTTCACAGCAGCCAAGACTTTTTACACTGGTGAATCACTCTCATTGAAATACTCTGTGCTTAAATAGCAGGAAAAGCTGCTATTAGAAATCTCTGTAATAGCTTTTATGAAAGCTCTGGCTAATTTAGAGCCCAATTAAACCCAGAAATCCAATTATTTCTGAATAACATAATTGCAAGAAAGTAACTAGCATTGTAAGTATGCACTAGCTATTATAGAAGATGCTTTAATGAAAGAAAATCAGTTCTGAGCCGCTGAAAAGATGTGTTCTTAGTTATCATAAGGATGGTCTGAAAATTTCAGAATTCTTCTCTTTTCACTGTTTTGCACTGGGGGCAAGTAAACCCTCTTGGTGCTCTCTGTTATTATGTGCATTTCATGGGTCCAACTGGAGAGCAGATAAAAGATGCTAGAGCAGAGCCATTTATACAGGTGCTTGAATGATCTCTGTTGAAAGAGACTCCTACCAGTTGGTAAAACCAAACCCCCTCCAATCTCTCCTTGCCTTCTCACCAGGAAAAAAAAAAAAATAATTGCTTTGACTTCAGCATTAAAAAAGAGAAACTATGAAAGAAAACTGCCCTGATAATTATGGATGTAAACTAACAATGAGGATGATGCTGGAAATGGAAAGCCTCAATGTGAAGAAGCAGCATTTTGAAAATATGGCCTTGGATGGGCAGGATGGGGAACCACATTCAGCTGGTAGCTGATGTTCAGTAATTATTAATTAACTGTGGGTGTAATTGTGAGCTTGGCGACCTACACACATAAAAAGGTTAGAGAAAATAAGGCAGACCAAGCTCCTACCACAGACTGACAATTTTGCTGCTGGTGGGAAAAGAAATCCCTTACAGGCTTCCCATGGCTTTGCTGCTGTCCTGGTGGGCAGTGGTGGAAACCCAGCCCTGGAGCTCTGTGGCTGCAGCCGGCGATCTCAGGGGACTGCTAACCTTGTGGCACTTCTGTCTAAGCTCTGCAGCGCCTTAGCGAGGGCGGCACTGTAATATCCACCTGCTGGAAAGATGTCCTGGAAAGCCCTGATAGTAAGGCAGAAAGGAGAATTACTGCTCACCTTTCTCAACATTGCAGGAGACACTACCTACAGTTTCGTGGATTAGGGACTTTGCATGGCTATAGGTACGGCTGAGTGAAAAGGGATTATGAAGGCATTGTAAATTACTTCATAAACCCAGGGGCAGACCCTGGCTTTGACATTTCCACAGTAGTAAGTGAAGCGGAGGTAGACACTTCACCTAACCTAACTCTTTGCAGTAACTGTACATTTTTTTACCCCAAAAGCCACAGTTCAACTTTCAATTCCTGTTTAGGAGAAACTTCCGTCTTGGATCAACTGGAGTTTTGCTTGAGTGAAGATTTGTGATGTTAAAATTTAGCTTACTGATTTCATCGCAATCTGTGTCCTGAAAGACAACATGAATAAAGTGCTGACCCTAAGGGAAGGTGGGAGGAGGAGAAAAAATGACCTACTGAAGGAGTAAGGATTTTGAATTTGTTATATATTTTAATCATCTCATCTGCTCACCCACATGCAAAAAAAAAAAAAAAAAAAAAAATTTAAAAAAATTTTCATGAAATAGTTCAGTTCCATTACAAACACTTGCTAAACAAACAAATCCTTTCAAAAGGGTGGAGACTTGGAGCAGCAAGGTTATCAGCTCAACACATCTCTACTGTGTATAAAGCCTGGCACACAGTATGTCCCATTTTGATGAAGGCCAAGGTCATTCAAGCTAAAAGACTTTGTTTTTTTAAAGACATCTGAATTATGAGCACTTAAAAAACTATCTGTACAGAGTTGACAGAAGGAATTTATTATTTCAATTCTGGAAACATGATAAAAGAAATGAAATAAAGCCTAACTCCAAAGTGTAAATTAAGAAAAGAAAGCACTCATCTTCCAGTAGCATATAAGCTCCTGTCTATTTGGCATGCTTAGACACAGTAACTTTGTTTAAAATGTGTTGGGAAATAATTGCCCTGAAGTGAATCAGATATATAAAATGTCAGGCACTGGTTTTACATTTTGATTTTAGAAGGTTAGTAGACCTTTAGGATTTACAACAATAAATTACTATGTACTGTTTAGGAACAGAGTTCACAATCCCAGTTTGAGACCATTTCAGTGCTAGAAAAATATTTTTTTGTTAATATGCTTTTAGCACGAGGGAATCTTTGAAAACTGCATCTGCAGATATCATGGCTAGACGAAGGATTTCTCCAAGAATGATCAATTCAATGACCAGGAAAAGGATACACAAGTAGAGTGCATTAGCTTTGTGTCCTCAGTAAAACAAACTAAAGAAACAATCTCAGAGAAATCAAATTATTTTACTAGTGCAAAGCACAACGTTTTCTGTGGTTGGAGGAACTCAGCCAGAATCCAGTTGTAATGAATTATAGGTCTTTATAACCAAGTACTTTGTTGAATTTTTTTTTTAATTTGATGTTGGCATCATGTCAAATTTACATGTTTGAGGTATAATTAGCCTGTCTGATTACAAAAAAATCAACTATAATTTAAAAATATAAATTATCGTAAAATGACAAGCATTAAAAGTTAATATCAACTCAATGTTCATTCTTTTGCATTCAAATGAGTCTTATTAAGTTATTAAGTCCATCTAAATATCGGTATAATTTTCAACTAATGCACAATGAGTTCCATAATCTGCCTCTCTCCCTAACCCTCCATTAGCTCTATTGTTTCTCTACAGTTTGTTACTCCAATAAACCAGTTTAGAATTACATTATTTCATTTTTCATGTAAAGCGCATAACTTGAGCTGAGAAATACAATTTCCATGCAAGCTAGACCTTTGGTGACCATGTGCTGTGTTGATTCTAAATACACTGTCACAGGCTATGGCCTTTCTTCGAAATGCACAGAAAGAAGCAATATCTGAATTTAAACAAGCAAATCAAGCCAATTGGCTTAGAATTATGATGCTTGGTTTTCTAATGCATATTCAGAGTGGTAGAAAAAGAAAGTATGAAATTTAATTGTACCATAAAACTGTCAGGAGAAAATAGATACTGAATATCAAGCAGGATTACATTTCTTCAGTAGTGATAATCTGCGAAAAACTTTTTATTTAAAGAACTGCTACATTTTTTAATGCCATATTTCTGGACAGAGAGTAGTTCTAAGAACCCCATCACTGAAAAAAAAAGTGACAAAATATGATGCATTTTGTTCATTCTCTAGAGTAGGGCACAGAATGTTTCTGCACACAATCTGTGTTACTAATGTCTGTTTAGTACAAAAAACAAAATTGCAAAAAGGGTAAAGTAGCTCATGTAGTGTTTTTTGTTTTTACAACAGTAGCACAAAAACAATAGCAGTCTGCAGGCTACAAAACCAGAGAAGCATCAGCTGATGTCTGCAAGGGTCCTTTGGAGAATTTGTATTATTTATGTGCCAAAGAGTATAATCATAAAATTTATACTATACCCCATTACATGTGGAAACACACCTTACTGTAATTCCTATTACACTGCCAGCAATTTGTTTTATGCACACACATGAACTCAGCCATTGAAACTATTCTTTATCTTCATACCTCTTTAAGAAAGTAAAATTAATGGCTGATACATGCAAAATACAATTCTTGTATATACACCATGGCATGTGTACACATACATATCCACCGAGACATCTCTGAGAAATGAGTTTTCATTTTTTAGTAAAATGTTTTTACATCTATAAATGGACATGTTGCATGGATCTGACTCAAATTTCCTGGAGACCAAGGAAACAATCGTGAGCTGACTTGGATGGGCTTTAAACCAAATACTGCCTGTTACTACTGATTTCACCATGCTGAAGACATAAATGAACCCATTAGGGAATCAGTAAGTTAAATTTACTGATCATGCTTCCAGTCACATACATTTAAGTGCATAGCTAGTTACTGTAATCAACCATGATGACAACTAATGATCCAAAACCATTAAAGGGAAATAATATTAATGATATTGCATCTTGCCACTGCACCAGCACCAAGTTTAAAGGAAAGAAGATGCTGTACTCCTCACTATTTCTCTAGGCTTTTTTTGCCAAACAAGAGACTATTGTGGACTTAGTATTTCTGGGTTACTTGCAAGGGGCAGGTGTCATTCCTGTACCCTTTTTGTGTATGGCCGTTTTGAGAAGAGGTTCTTTACTACCAGTGCCTTAATCTCAAAAGCACAGGATTCAGTTTGAAAATCTGCCTGTATTTATCTCAGCTGTCATTATGTGATACATTCCTCCTCCTCCCAATACAGAGGGATGGCAGTGGAGAAGTTGTGTTTGTTATGTTCATACCTACTGCCAGACCTGATTGACAATGGGAGGTGCAGGGGTGCATGAAAATGGTCTCTGTGCTGTGGTCACAAAACCAAAAAAATCCGAGTGGAAGTCTTTGGTCCAGGTGTTGCTGACATGGTGCAGCTTTCCTCAAGCATAAACAAAAATCCCTCATGAAAAATTCAGTGCCTGAATCTGGAGGAAGAGACTTATAAGGAACTCTGGCGTCTGTCTCCAACTGCCTTCTCCTAGCTGAGAAGTCTTTCCATCAGCTGCCAGTGACCTTGTGGATGACCCCTGTGAGCTGTGGGAGATGTGGGGAATATACCTGAAGAAGCAAAACCTGTTGACATGAAAAAGAACCATTTAATCAGTGATGATCTGGAACGCTCTGACAGAGATCAGTATCTTCCTCATAAGGGACTTACTAGTTCGCATAACTTTCTCCTTGCAATGATTTGCATTATTTGAACTTGCTTGCAAGCCATTCCTAACCAAGTGCCTTGAGTTTAAAGACCCCTGTGGGATGTATTCAAGGGTTAAACTTTCAGTATGGTCTTTGGTTTTCAGTATGCCAGAACAGAGCACAGTCTCCCTGTCAAATCAATAAGAAATGATACCTAATACTGGGACGCGGAGGTGCTCCTGCCCTCAGGCCACTGGTTAAAATCCAGCACCGTATCCAGCCCTATTCCGCTCCGGAGGCAGTTACTACGTGACAGGTGTCTGGTGGCCGGGGTTTAATGAGCAAAGTGTATTGTGCCTTTTCTAGTGGAAAGGTGCTCACGTGGCTGCTAACTGATCCCCTTCTCACAGCAGAAATACAGAGCACCTACATGCCTCTGGAGACTCAGTTGCTGGTACAACCCCAAAGCAAATCCTTCCATAACATGGTTTCTTTGAGGGTGGGCCTGTTTGCCCAGATCTTGGTTATCTTATGCCCTTTCTGAAGGGCAGTAGGAGTCTCAACTGGGCATCTCATGAGAGCACTGAACTGATATTGAAAGAAAATATTTGCATTTTTCCAACACATAACGAAAGAAACAGTATGTTGTTACTTTTATGTAATTCACCTTTTACATTTCTGATACCTTTTGGCCAATAAGCAGTCTTAGGGTTTTTGAGATGACCTATGGTCATATGTTTGCTCACTAAAGCCACTTGTTCCTCCAAGGAGGCAAGAGCCTGAGAGAAGCAAAAGGCACCGTGAGGGAGATGAGGAGAGGTGAGAGCTGGGGCAAGACCAAAGTGAAATAATCAAGTCATGGTGAGTCGTGTTTTGATCATATATCATGTTTTCTATTGTGCACATGACTTCAAGGGCTTTTTCTTACAATACATAGACCATTAGCAACAGTGTCCCTCATCTGACAGGTGGAGGCTGAAGTAGGGAGATTGAGGAAAGGGATATACAGATGCAGGCTGCAATTACGTTGTGTGATGTAGGAACATACAGAGCATTTGTGCTAATGGGAGAGTTTGAGAACCTGCTTAGTACCTCCCCAAAGAAATCCATTCTTGCACACTATTTCCAGACAATCCTCCACTCCCCATGTCTTTGAGAGAGGACACAGACAAATACTTATTTTTCTTCCCATAGCTGGAGCAGGATGCCTTTTCTCGGAGCTAATCTGCCCCATGAATTTCAGCAGACTCAGTACAATGTGGTACACTAGTGAGCCAACACACTTGTTAGCAGGGAAAAGACTCCCCTTAGCTTCTTTAGGAGCAAGCCACAGATCATTTCTAGCACAATAGAGATATAGAAGCTTCCTTATTTATTAAAAGTGTGGTAGCATGCTTGATTACATTTACATTCATAGTTAATTCCTGGCACTGCTGAACATATGAAAAGATAATTATGACAATGGTGCCAGTTATTTTTAAATGGCTATATGAATATACATTTTTTAAATGACAACATTAAGTGCATGTCTTTAGCAAATGAAAAATGTATGTCTGCTATTCATTCATTAGCAAAAATTTGCATCTACAGTAAAATATTTGGCTTTGACTGAAAGAAGGTTCAATACACCTCCAAAACAAAAGTGCTGAATTAAGTGGAAACAAGTCTCTGAGTTTTTCTTGGCAATGTGCTAAAACTGAGTAACACAGCTGGGAGTGCTGAGGACTCTGAAGATTCCTAGTGCCTACAACCCAGATGTTCTTCATGCCTCTGCTACTCCCTTTAGCAGAAGGTAAACGTGTTTGTGCAAGGAAAGGGCAAACAGACCACTCTATGTGTATTGAATTTTTTTAAAAATATATAATTGAAAATGTACACTGAGATCCATTTCAAAGCATACTAGCAGGGCATTGAAAGTTATGTTCTGAGACTCTCTAGTTAAGCTTCTTACTTCTTAATCCGCTGTCAAAAAGATTTCTGACCATCCTTTTGGTGCAATGCAGGAGTTAGAAGGTTGAGTGGTAGGATTTCTGACCTCTCTGTCACACATGAGGACACTTACTTACCCAGAGGGAAAAGGCTTGTGTGTACCTAACCTAGGAAAAGAGCTTCATTATCCGGCAAGAAGAAATTGAGAAATCTGTGTATGCACATGTTTCAAAAGAGTGTAACTGAAATTTTTTTGACTCTCAGGCTGGCAGGCAAATTAGCAAAAGATAAGGGGCAAACAGTAAGTGCGTAGGGTGGGGGAATATCATGCTGGAAGGCATGATGCAAATGGCCTCCAGCAGTGTGGTCTCTGTTTGCAATGCTGGTTTCTTACTCTGGAGCCTCCAATCAGCAGTAACTTAAAAAATGTTCATCAGAAATCTTTCTTCATGTACACTGAACATGAATGGGGGAGGGAAAGTTATAAAACAGTTGCCCTAACACACTGACTGCCAACATGCAATGCCCCAGCACCACTGTCCAAGAGCACATGCCCTTCAAACCTTCTATAATTTGTTGGGTTTGAGTGATTCTATGAAAAAATTTTAATGCTGGCGAATTTTTTTTGAAATTCCACTTAAATATTTTTCTTAGTGATTTTTTTCCCCCGCAGACAGTCCTATGATGTACTTGGTGCTGCAGCAAGACCCTAACATTGAAAAAGTGGGTTTAATTAGTAAGGGTGAATTTCTTCTATATGCTGTCACTAAGCTGCCTCCGTGGTGTTTTATTGGTGTAGGACCACTTTTATCACCAGAAGGGTGTGTGCAAAGCCCACTGAGGTCAGGGAGTATTACCAGGCACACTGAAAGCAAAGATGGTGTGCCTTAAAATCGGGGCTAGTAAGACACTTCTCAGGCTGCCGTTCTGTGTTTTGCTGAAAGCTGGAACTTCTTCAGGCTAGGTCACAGTACAGAGAGAACACACATTTTTAAAAAAGTTCTTCAGAGTAATTTCTATGTAGTGTAATAATAACAGTAATAACCTTCCAGTGTATTCTGGCTTACAAGTCACTTGCAGTTTTGCTAGTGACATTCAGTGGCAATTGGATCAGCCTCACGGTGAAGGAAACCTTTACAATAGCAGCTAAGTGAAATGAGAGGAATGAACCATTCTGGTCCCTAAAGACTTTAAATCCTCCAAACATTTGCTTTATATTTGTTCTTTTTTGGGGGTGAGTGGAATTCATCCTTGTTCCTGGACTTGCAGTATTGCTCAGCTGTCTGGACGATTGCACAAGGGATTTGGAGATCAATCAGGATCCAAACCCAAGCCTCAGCATTGCAGTTACTCTCTGCAGTGATTCTTTTATATGAAAAGGTAGAAAGCTACACTGTTGAGATCAGTGACAAAACTCCTGTTGTCTTCAGAGGGGCTGAATTTAATTCTAAAAAGTACTGGTATGTTTAATGCTGCTGAAATGAAGAGTTTCAGTAGGAATCTCCTAGTAAACTACATTTTGATTGATCCTGGAGAGCATCTTGAATAAAAATTAATTTCATGATTCAGATCACAAAGAAAATGAGATGGGCTTAAAAATTCCGAGAGCTATAAAAGTAAAGAAATACATGCCTGAAAAGCAGTCACCTTCTGGCACTGGAGCTATTCATACTCACTTGGTTACCTACTCAGAATATCCCCCTCACCCAAGAGTGCTATAAACTTGCTTATCCTACAGAAATAAGGAATTTGCTTTTGATCAATGGCTTGAAGAACTAAGATTTTTAAACCAGTGATAAAATCATGATGGCTGGCAGGTTATGGTCCTACAGGTAAGCCACTTAACATGTTCTTTCAGTTGTGTTCCTGAGCATAGGAAGGGGAACAGGAGCATTGCCTCTCTGTACCCAGTGCTGATGCTTGGCTCTGGGGAGAAGGACTATGGGGTAGGATGGTGGGAACTGGGTCCCTCATAAGGAGCAGGTCCTGGGGCCAGGCACCTGAACAAGCAGGACATGCACATGAGATCCTGACAGGTGATTAGGAGGAAGGGCAAGGAAAACAGTGAATAAGTATAAGCTAGAACACGTAGATGGTAACAGGGCAATGACATGTTTTTGAGGGTTTGGGGAAGCCGGGGCTGGAAGTAGATGGGGCTTAAGACCCTGGTCTCAGTATTACAAGACAACGAACACATAGATGCCAAACTCACCAGTTAAATGTGTGCATCAGTACATATAAGGGCTGCTGGGTGAAGAAGCAGGTAATCTAGCTGCTAAAGCAAGCACAAGTCTGGGCTGATGATCGCACAGTCCAGCTCGCCTGAAATGTGAGAAGTAGATTTACTGATACAAGCTGTGTTGCCCCAGTCAACACACTGCCTGTGCGCACACTGGTATGTGTTGTGGGCTAACCCTGGCCAGCAGCTCATTCAGCCCCTTCTCCCAGCAGGGCAGGGGTGAGAACAGGAAGAGTAAAAGCAAGAAAACTCGTATGTCAAGATAAAAACAGTTTAACAAGTGAAAAAAAGAGGCAAAGCCAAGCAATGCAAAGGCAATCACTCATCATCTCCCACCAGCAGACTGATGCCCAGCCAGCCTCTGAGCAACACCTGCCTTGGAAGCCAAAGCCCCTCCACCTCCTTCTTCCTCTAACCCAGTTTTATTGCTGTGCATGACGTTATGTTGCATGGAGTATTCCTTTGGCCAGTTTGGGTCAGCTGTCCCAGCTGTGTCCCTTCCCAACTGCTTGCCCATCCCCAGCCTACTCACTGTGGGGTGATGAGAGGGCAGAGTGGGAAAGAGAGAAAGCCTTGATGCTGCGCAAGCACTGCTCAGAAATAGCCAAAACATAGTTGTGTTCTGGACACTTTTTTAGTCACAAATCCAAAACTCAGCACCATACAGGCCTCTATCAAGAAAGTTAACATCATTCAGGGCAGACCTGTTACAGTATGACATGATGTTTAATTGTGTTATGTTAGGAATGAGCAAAGCCTTACTGAAGCCTTATTAATTCAGAATAAATAGCAAAATTGATCTTGTTTCTTTGTGGAATAAATAGAGGAGACAATATTGTTATACCCCAGAGCCCAGTGCTACCTTCAAACCTGGCACAGATATTGAGCTAGGGGATCTCAGGTGAGGCTGCTGTATTTATGTGGGATTTCAAGGACTAAATCTGTGCATAGCCACTCTGACATTTCCAGTTCACATCATACTTACTGCATGTACGTGAACCATCTGTGGACCACACACATCATCAATCTGGCAGACCCTGGGGTTGCCAGATTTCTGGCTAGTCAGATGAAGCTACTGTGTAGGTGTTCACATAAGTTGCCACATGTCTGGAAGTCCAGCAAATACAACAAGCTCTTTCCTCCCTCAAATTCTTCCCAGCTAGAATTTCCAGAAAATAACCACCATTTACAGCCAACAGTTTGATATATGGTAGCCATACTTTCAAGAGCATTTTCAGTTTTACTGTTTCAGGGGAATGGGTGTATGAGACAAGGGGGAAAAAACATGTATGTTTTATACATAGACACATGCTTACTCCAGTGTTTTTTAGCTGATATACCGAATTTTCTCAACAGAAAATTTTGTAGCAGGTTTTTGTGAATATGTGTGTGCATGTGATGAAGGCTTGAGAAAACAATGCAATACAGCATAGGAACAGTACAAATCACTCAATGCAAAGATAACACTAAGAAGATGAGTTGTATGTTCAAAACCGGAACAAATGGCCATTATGTTGTGAAAAGCCTTCTAATTTTCTCTCATGTGCTGGATTGCAGGTGCTCTATGGCCATCTCTGTGAGCTTAGGTAACTAGTGAAACCTTCTCTGGTGTCTACTGCCCAGACACGCAAGTGCACAGGTGCTCTGTAACATGTTTACTTAACTTGTTAATCGATATGAAAGATCTGCATCATTCAGCTTTAGCATGAAGAAAGGTGGGAGCACACAACTGCACAATAAATCCCTACTGCTCGCTTTGCCAGCACGAGCACAGGACAGTCAAGGCACTGGGACTTCCTCACTTTCTCCCATGCACCTCTTTTCCTGCCTGAGTTGCTTTGTGCCTAAGTAACTTTGGGAACAGCAGGGAAGTCTTGCTGAGGACTGATACAGAAATGCATGTACTTCCAGCTCCCGTGGGCTGCAGCAGGGGCTGTCCCTGCTCGGTGCCAGGGGGAAGCAAGGCACAGAAAGAGGTTACTAATGGTTGCAAGGCTGTGGCAGGGATAGGGAGGGATGTACCCCATTATACCCAGAGTAAGATTATTTCCTATGCCCCTGCACAGGAAAAAAGGCAAGTCAGAGCCAGGTGGTAAAACACTACATGACCCTGCTATAAAATTAACAGCGGTATTTAGGGGGAACATTGCAGAGTGGAAAGACAGCTGGAACAGATATTTGATTCTGCATGTATTCATAGAAATAAGACAATGTTCTTGTTGCTTGCTGCTTAAGACACTTAAACCAGACAAATATCTTTTCCCCTCTTTAATTTCTTCTGCTTCTAACAGAAACAACCCACCAAACCCTTGAAAATTGTCTAACTGCTTAGGGTAACAATGTCACAGTCAGAGGCAGTTTCTTTTCCAGAGGACCCTGGGTCCATGCAGTGCAGAGAATAATGGTGAATCAAGGCAAGAAAGAATATACAGCTTGCCTAAAGGGAATGTAGTTCATTCAGTAGTCTGGTCATGCTAGACATCCTGTGATGCAGGTATGATCCTTGCCATCAGCTTCAACACCTTGTCTGCACTTACTAGTTGATCGGTCTGTAAAACCCCTTCCTCTTGGCTGCCAGAAGTTGGAAGGGTTTTGTAAAAAATCAAAGCCCAGCCTTGCAATCAAAGCTTGTTTCATGAGACACAGGCAGGAGGAAGCAGAAACTGAAGTACGGTAAATCTTTTATTTTCTAATTTTTACAGTTATTTTGTTAGCATTTTTGTAATGTTTTAACACCATTAAGGGGATGGCAGAGAAAGGGAAAAATGATAGGCTAAGAGGATCCAAAAGTTTGGAAAGGCCAGTTAGGAAAACTCCTTCCCAAAGAGAGTTTAATATCTTTGGGAGCAGGTTGAGGGGCAGCAGGTTGCAGCATTTTTCCTTGTGGGTGAAAGTCAATAAACACTGCTCATGCAGAAAACCAGTGCTTTACTAGCTGTGCAGTACCTTCATTTGTTTGCATGTATTTTTCATACTGCTCATGAAAGTCCCATTTGAAAACACTTTTCAAAAGGGTTAAAGCTCATGGCCATGGATTACTGCTGTTTCATACCAGAGAGAATCAGTTATTGATTCAGAAAAATAGGGCTTTTGATTTCATTGAATGTGAATGTGTGTTTATGAATATTTACACACTCCTCTGGCCCATGGTGCTATGCGGACCACTGAGATGACAAGGTCCCTGCCCTAGGATGCTTACAAGACAGACAACACGATGAATTACATCAGCTAGGGAGGGTCACGGGGGGGTGAAAGAGGAAAGGAAATAACAGAAAGCAAAAGAAAGGGAATTTGTTTTGTGAAAGAGCCATTATTTACAAAGCATGTCCATCAGGTAATTTGACTCCCTTTGGCTTTTAATTTGGATTTGTTTTTCACTTTGTTTTATTATGTTTAATTATCAGGCATGGGTGAGATAGTACGTAACACTAGAGCTGAGATTAATGATGAAAGGCTAAGAGAAAGCTGTGGCTCTTGAGGAGGGATTTGAGGAAGAAAAGCATTTGCTTTTTCACTCATTAGAAGCAGGCAGGTTGGGGCACAGAAGAGTTTCACACTTGCATTAAACTTTAAATTAACCACATGTGTAAGTCTTTGTGGGAATAGGGGACTAATTGGGTAGATTAGAATAAAATTAACTGTGAAGTCTGGCTAGCACTAACTGACAATGTTTAAAGAGTGGAAAAGCTGATAAAATCCTGCCTAGTTAAAAAAATAGCTATGAAGACATTTGGGGAGGGAAAGGGAGGGAGCCGTTACCATTACGAGGTGAATGCCAGCAACAGAAGTACAGGTGAACTTGGTGCTCTGTATTGTTGCTATAACCTTACCCAGCTATACTGATTTTTCTTCTAAGATCCATTTCAATTACCTTCTCTCAACTAAGCCCATTGCTGCCACACAGAAACCTTCATCATCCTCAGGCTTCACAAATAGGAAGATGCTGTGCTGCCTTAGAGCTGGCAGGGCAGGGTCAGCTAATGAGTCTTTTCCCCAGAATTTAGCCCCTTTTCCAAAATTTAGCACTGTTTCATCACAATGTCTCCTGAAAGGTCCTAAATACTTTTAAGTACTTTGGGAAATGACAACAGTTATCCAAGTGTTAGAGCTTGGTGGGCATATTTCTCAAGCATTCAGCCATCTAATGAAACATAGCTAAAAAGTTATGCCAGAACATTCTAAGAGATACCAGATAGTGTATTATATTCATACATAAAATTTAGTAATACGCTAAAAAGCAGCCTCTTTATTTTCCACCTGTCAAAGATGTAAAACCACTCTTTTCATGTTTTTGGAATTGTCTCAAATTTCATGAATTCTTAAAAGAATGCTTGGCTTTCCTCAGATTATCTGTCAGAGAAGGTGATTTATAAATAGAGGATTTTATGCATGGTATCTGCAGAAACTTGAACTTTGTATTGTTAAGTCTTAAATGATTTGTGAAAAAGTTAGTGGTGAAAAGTGTCTAAACATTGTGACTTTTGGAGGGATGACATGGAAGATTTGGACCCTGTATTTAAATCTGTCAGTGGTTAACTGCCCTTCACAGTCCAGCGTGGAAAGCCCTTTGTGTCTAAAGATCTCTGACCAAAGGAGTGTATCAGGTTTGCATGGCAAGGTTTTGGTAGTGGGGAGGCTACAGGGGTGGCCTCTGTGAGAAGCTGCTTGAAATTTCCCCCATGTCCAATGCAGCCAGTGCCAGCCGGCTCCTAGATGGACCCACCGCTGGCCAAGGCTGAGCCTGTCAGCGATGGTGGTAGTGCCACTGGGATAACGTATTTGAGAAGGGGGAAAGCATTGCTGTGCAACAGCAACTGCAGCTGGAGGGAGGAGTGAGACTGTGAGCGGAGCA
>JAVJGI010000060.1:50703015-50773726 GCA_035590275.1 Ibycter americanus | reverse complement strand
ACGAGCCCTTGGTTACATTTCCTCTCCCCTGCCCAGCTGAGGAGGGGAGGGACACAGCAGCTTTGGTGGGCACCTGGTGTCCAGCCAGGGTCAACACATCACAAAGAGGAAAAAACATATGCTGAAATGTCTCCAATGATGGGACTGCTTGACTTAAGAAACTCATTAATTCAATAGCGATAAAGCTTTAGATGCTTGGTGTTGAGAGAGAATAGTATATGTGGAAGTTCCTTTGAGCACGGTATGTTAATGACAATTTTGGTTTTATCTTCAAGATAATAAAAATTAATTTAAGTGTCTGACCAATACAACTCTTGTGCTTCTTATAGACAAGTAATTATGCCTCATTTCTCTTTTGCCTTTCTTCCTAAATATGCACTCAGCAGCATATATGACCATACAGATAGTCATATACACAGATGTGTGTATATAGGCATAATCAAAGACCATCATCTTCCATTCTTACATCCCAAGTCAATGTCATAACTACTATGAATCTGAAGAGAGGATTATATTCACTTGCATAGAATATACATCATGTTGAAAACTATAGTTAGAACATGCTTTAATAAAGCACAAACATTACATCATCTGAGTGAGAGTAAAAATTACTTCTGTTATCTCCTCTGCCCTCACACATTTGCCTTATCACTGGAAAACTGACCAATCCAAATAGGCATTTGAAAATTAGTCACTCCAGTTTCACAGTGATTTTAGGAAACATAATCTGAAAAACATAAGTTATTTCCAACACAGTTTCCATTGTTTTTGTAGATTTTTAATAGACTGTTAAAAATTTATCTTTACCAAACTCCCTATTTGACATAATCTTTTGTAAAAGCGGAGCCCTGAGAGTTGTGCGTTAATGGTGCTACACACTCACCTTGTTGCATATTGTCAGATGAAGACCCAATTTCAAGAACATCTTTGCCCTGTCAAGTACTTAGTCATCTAAGAATTGTCGGTGAAACCAAGTTGCCTGTTTCAGTACAGGCTGAGCAATAAAGGTGAGGGCTCTACCACCTCCTCCTGAAAACTACTTAATGAACAGAGAGGAACCAAAGATTCCACTTACATCTTTCTCATGTATTATCAGAATTTTATGATGGTTTAAGTTCACTTAGGAAGACTCACCTCTGATTTTTAAGTACAAGATACAAAGAAATCCAGCAACATGATTATGTTTGTATAACATAACACACTCCTGAATGCAATGTCCATAAATGTAAGCTGCTGTTGCAGTGAATGCTCTCATTTTAGTGTACTTGTGTTGCTGTGTGCATTACGTGCCCTTACTCCCATTTGTGCTTGCCAGTCTCAGTCCTCTAGATTTGCCAAATTAAATTCTCCATTTTGCCAGAATCTCTACTGACTACTTTTCACTAGTCTGTTTGGAGTTGTATTGCTTTAAAAAATCTCATGCAAAAGATCAATCTGATATGACTTTGAATTATACTAATAGCAATGAAAGGCCTGAATATAACTAATTGTGCATGCTATAGAATATAAATTCCTATGTGCAAAGTATTTCACCACTGGATTCAGCTATAGTAGGTGAAATTTTGTTATTTACAGCCTGGGTGTGTTCTCATCTTAAACAGGTCATTTCCATTGCTGTCAACAAAGGACAAGACATTTACAGCTAAGGCAAGAGTAAAATTCTTGTCCCTCAATTTTTCAGTCATTTAAAGTATAATGAATTTTTTTTCTAAAAGACGTCTTTTCACAGTAAGCATTAAAGAAAACCTCAGCCTCTGACAGTCTTAAATAGGGCTTTTTTGCTGACATAAACATCAGTTCTTAATGTGGGTTTGAGCATTTGGCTAATTTAAAATTTATTTTTAAACTGCTGAGAGGTTTATATTTGGAAACAGCTGCTGAGCTTGGCCCTGTAGCTACCTTTAGCAATGTTTTATTATCTTGACTAAGCTTATAATGGTGATTCTCTGCTCTACCACTGACATCTTAATGGCTGCCTCACCAATACTGATGTTGTAGGAAGTATATGGGACTGACTTTTACATCTATAATGATATGGTAATGTGAACCATTACAATGTCAGTGCTGGTTTATTGGCATTATGGTTTAAGATTATGAGGTTATTACAATGCCATTGCAAACAAATTCTGCTGTTTTTAAAATAAGGAGATGAAACACAGAAAAGTGCCAAAATAGTTGTAGTATTCCATTCACAATAGCAAGATAGTGTTTGCTTAAGGCAGCCACTACCCTAAAATTCATCTGTTATCTGCATAATTCAGCAATGCATACTGTGCAGTCATCTGCTGGAGATTCCACAGCATCAGGCAGAAATAACAAATGACCCAGGGTAAATACATTTGCCCATTTTGTGCATTATAGAATTCAGCCTAATTTTAGACCTATCAGCTGGAGGATCAGAGCCTGCAGTCAGAAACTGTCTGATACTGGGGAGAGTATCTCTGAATTTCCAAAGCCAACAGCACATAAAACAAAATGGTCTTTTTTTTTTTTTTTTTTTTCTTTTCTTCTGCTTTTCCTGTTCCAAGAGAAGGATGGTTAGAAGCAGAAGCAGGAAACAGCAGAAATCAGACAACATTGTCTGGTAAGAGCTTTTGTAGATCAAAACAGCAAATCTGTGAACATGAACTCAGGCTAAACTGCAAAGAGTCCTGGAAATTCACATTATGACCTTAAGGTTTCCAGAGGAGGGCTTTGAAAAGTATTTGAGAAAAGTCTGCTTCAATGGAGTCCCTGTCTACATACTGCATCACGCTTTCTTATCTAAACTCTTCCCATGAAAGAAAATGAAAAAGAATGATTTTCAATTGACTTGATAATGAGTACTTTGATTAACACTTAGCAGAAAATTTGGAGTAGGCATAGTAAAGAGCTGCTAAGAAAAGGCCAAATATATGAGTTTTACATTGATTTCATGTGTTCTAAGGGGCACGTTCATTTTTGTCTCATAAGAATATAGCAGCTTCATCTACATAAGCAAGTACTGTGGCACAGTAGGAATAGACTTATAATCAGTTGGTGCTGTGAAACCAGCATGCACGCCATTCACATTCTGGAGCTTTGCTGCAGATTAGTTTGGATCAGACTCTTCTGGTCTCGAGGGCTGAACACTGGTTAATGGCTGGAGAGCACCATGTGTGCTTCTGGAGTGCATCCACTGGTTATGTTTCATCTGAAATAAATCTAGTTCATGCTTGTGTGTGATAGCTCTGCACAAAGTCAAGCAGGTTTACGTGGGGGCAATTGGGAGATGCACTTCATAGATGTGTTCCTGACCTGAGCTACACACTAACGGAGGTGCACCAAGTGAGTTTTATGCTCCTGATTCAGTCCTACGAAAGTTAATTTTTTTGTGGCTCTGACTCTTTTTCTCTTTCTCAGTGGCTTCATATCTTTGGTGGAACACAGGTGTTGTGGGAAATCAGAGCTGATGAAACTATTTCAGCCCTAAATATGAGGACAGGATTAGTTCTACAGAGTGCTCTGAGTGCAACAGGACTGAAGGCAGCAGGGGACAGCAATCACAAGCATGTACCATGATGTGTAGAACAAGGGGCAGAGGATTCAGATGAACGTTTGGTGTTAAGTCTAATCCCCTGTTATCACTGACCTTAGAAAGCTCTGAATAATCCTGCCATAGAACTGATCATTGCATCTTAAAAATAACTGAGATGTTCATTATCTCCTTTACTTTTACTCAGAGGTGATAGTAGAAATCCACTCCTTTCTAACATAGTTAATATACCTTTTAGTTGGTTTAGTTGGATACCATAATATAACATAGTTAGAAACCTTTTAATTTCTGTATGACATTTATTCAGGACAGTATATATCCATTTGTTGCTGGGTCAGCCTTGTGTCTGCGGAAATAATTCTTGTTTCTCTCAGAAGGATTTGCAGAGAAGAGTCATGCCACCTCTCAGCCTTTCAAAGCAGACTGCCATGGCCAAGCTTCTTCAGAACCCATCAGAAGATGGGTTTTCTGTCCTTTGATCACCTCTGCACTGGTGAGCCCACCAGGATGAACTTCACTTCCGGGAGCTTGACCCTGTTGGAAATACTGATATATCCTCAGATATATTCCTCTTGTGTCTTTTAATTGCCATAAAATATACTGGCACTTCACAGTCACCATGCATTTACCTAGCATATACAGGTTTTTCTCTTTTCTCTTATTTCTAATAGGGGTGCTCCCAGCTTTTAACAGAAACTTTTTCTGTAATAGTATATCTTTACGGGCACAACATTTCATGTCTATTATTAAATTCCCTTTATTACTTAAGTCTTCAAGGTTACACAGTCCCTGCAGTATGGCATTGCACTCTGAACCTTTTCTGCAAAGAATGACTCAGCAAATTTTAGTAATGTGCTTTCTTTTTTTCCTGCGCCTTGTTCATGCACAAAATTCCCTCCAGCCCAGGATTTCATTTTCCATTACAAACAGTATCACCTCTCCTTCAGCTAGTTAGCTATGCAATATAGAAATCTCATATTAATGTCCATCTTTTACTCTTTCATAAATAATTTTCAATTTGACATTGTAGCATACAATTTTCTGAAGGCTCTTGCTACCTGTGTTTAGTCTGTCTGGGAAATAACATACAATATCTAAGAGTTTAACATGTAAACTACTAAGCAGATGACATCAACAACTTGAACTATTTTCAGTCAGGTCAGGTGAAATGCCGTATGGAAAGATGTGGCCTGTGCATGAATCACCAGTTCAAGCCACTTATCTGTTGGAAACGCAGAGTCTTTCAGTTAATCAAGGCAGCAGTAGGCATTTTACCACTGAAATGTTTTGGCTATCCAGAAAGTTTGAAGTATCTGGAGGCCCCAAAAATCAGAAGTACTTTGTGAGTAGCCTGGTCTGAGGATGAAGGGGGTAAAGAAGCAGCTTTTTGCATCGTTCACCTGTCCTCTCAGGGTCATCTCAGGTTCTGCTTATCTTTTAAATTAGATATGCTTTTTCCAGCTTTTGGTTTGAGATATTGAAGGTAGTTCCAAATGACTTATCACGGTGGAAGTAACACCACCGCCACCACAACCCAAAGAATACACAACATTATTTTTATATTAAGCTCACCCTGGTTATATTAAAGGTGTAATAATTCTTCCAAGGTCTAGAGTTACAACATGGCAAATAACCATGGAATCTGAAGTGTTCTGTTCAGCCTGAAAACCAGAACAGGTCAGCAGCTATTTGTTGATTGCTGTTAATGCACTCAGCTGTTGACTATTTGCAGGTGCTGTTAATGCACTCAGCTGTTGACTATTTGCAGGTAACAGTCTTCATAAATAGTTTGCCACCATCAGGAGGGTTTTGTTAGTAACAAAGAAACAGTAGTGTTCAGTGCAGGTTTGGCCAAAAGGAAAGTTAATTGTGTGTATTGACTGAATCACAGTTGAGAAGACTGACCTGGGTAAAAGGATGTTCCACCCGAAGTGCAGATCTTTTCATGGTGGCTTGAGTGCTATCTGAGGGTGATGACTGCAGGATTACTTTGGAGGTTTTGTGTGTTGGTCTTTGCAGTTGTGTTTAAAAGGGAGTTAAATCCTAGATAGGAGTTTGTGAGATGAAACTAAGGAGTTAGTTTTCATTATTAAATCCTGAATGGACTAGGATATGATTGGAAATTAATCCTTGACACAGGAGATATTGAAAAGGTCTGTGAGTAGGCATCACTTTTCACCTGCATGCCACGTTTTTCCCTTTGTTTCCTGCAGTGGATTTCAGTTCTTCAGAGGTGCAGACTCACTAGAGGTGTGGACCTCTGTAGACCTTTCACATACACAGCTCTTTCTACAGCATATAGAAATTAGCTTTTCTTGATCATCTTTTGGAAACTCTTCAGAAGCTGTACACAAACTCCTAGGGGTCTTCTAATCACTGGCTGACCTAATTGTCATGCAGGTTATCTTGCATCCTGCTTTTCTGTGTAGTCATGGGTCATAAATCCCATCATAGGCTGAACATTTCTGTATTATAAATAATAATGAGGATTGTGGTAGGAAAGGGAGACTGGTTGTATTTCTCTGGAGGCAGGAAAAATTTGGACCTGTGAGGCCAGTGGAACTGGGCTGATACCTGCTTTCTGAGGATGGCAGGAGTGCTGTTAAAGTTAGCATGAATCCAAGGAAAGAAAGTTCAGGACAACATCAAATTCTGAAAAGTGGATATCGTAGTTATTGGGAGGAATTAGGCTAAAGGAATGCTGTGGAGAGGAGCAAAAGAAGAATTTGCATCATTGCTCAGCAATGCAGAAATCCAAGGGTCTTCTTTCTGGTTAAGAGGTGGAAAATATACATTCAACAAAATGCCCATTGCTGCTTTGTAGTGTTAGATTAGCAACTGTAGCATATCTAACAACCCATTTGTAAAAATATTTATGCAGCAAACCTCCAGCCAAGATGTATGGAAACGACAGAGGGAGATGCCAGCAAAACTGAAAAGAGCTGCTCAGAGGCTAGAATAGGAAACCTACTGAGTGGCATAATATGCCTGGCATGTAGATACATATGCATAGCTCCTCATCAGATCTTTCTCTTTCCCTCTGTCTCAGCAAGGGGTAGCTAGCTATCTCACCCACTGACCTGTGTCTGTCAGCAGGCTGCTCGGCACAGGCAGCCGGGAAACTAATTCTCATCTGCAATGGGAGAGGTGGAAATGCTATGAAGGACTGCACGACACGATCAAATAAAATGCACGAGCAGAGGTAAGAGCCTGTATGCAATGCCTAGAAAAAGCTTCACTGGTTTCTTCAGTCCTTGTATCCAGCTGTGAGCAAACAGCCTGAGCTCTGTCAGCTCTGCTGGGGGCAGCGATCAAGCGAAATTGCCAAACAACGAGCAAGGGACATGGACGAGGGTACCAGCGGGCTCTAACCTGGCATGTGTTTCTGGGGTGTCAGAACCCTGCCATCCTACTCTTTTCTTGGTGACACAAAACTCTGAGTTTGGGAGCTTACAATCTCCTTTCAAAACCCCAAGTTGTCACTAGCATGCAACCTTGTTTTCACAAGCATCATTTACATTTGGAAGTGTTGCTAAGTTGCTCTGCAAACCCATTGACAAGATATTGCAGCTGGCTTTTTCAAGAAAATCAAATTCCCTGAAAGCGACAGCTAACATGTCTCTTTTTTCCAGAGTGAGTTGGAGAAGGAGAAGTTCAGTAGTTTCAAACCTCTACTGTCTTAGCAGGTTTGCTCAGACTGCCAAATTCAAAGCTACTTCCAGGACTCCACAAGCCTCACCAACAGGATATAGCCCAGGAAACCCTCAGCTCATTTCACATATCAACAGACCGCAGTAAAACGTTGGACACTAACAATTTTCAATAACTACCAGATTGGATTAAATTCCAACTAGTGACCTAAAGGTCAAATGTCTTAACACTCCTCAAGAGGACCCTTGTTCTTATTACTCCAGTGGAGATTGTATACATGGATAAGCATACAGAAATAAAGAACCAAAAGCACAGGGTCAGCATCCTGCTTCATCCAGGAGATGATGCATCTCTCCATCAGTCAGCCTGCTACCTGGGGCTGCCAGACCCTAACTCAACCAAAGCAGAGGCCAGGCTGTGACAGTAGGTGCTTTGCTTGTGCATAACTTACCTCTCTCAATTCATTAAATAAGGAGATGAAGATTTTCAGTGTGGGTCTTTCAAAGCCATCCAGAGGGTAAGATGCCTAATTCTATAAAATTCTATTATGGAGTGACTTTCCAAACCCCTCAAGATTTGAAGTGTTGCTAATCTTCAAAGGAATATCCCTTTACAGTTGACTCCTGAAAGCCTTTTGAGAGAGTATTTTGAGGTGGAGTTGTCATTATATTAAGAGTACTCGGAAAAAAAAAATAATTATCAGCTTGATTGCAATAGCTAGCAATTTGTCTAGCTTATGTTTTGCACTCTACTCATGGGCTGCAGTCTACCTGATAGGATGATTAGGGACCTTCATTCGGGACTTTGGAACTTTTTCTGAATCAGCGATCTGTCCTTGTATTTACCTTTGGTGCATTCAGATACCTCTGGTCTTTTAGTCTTTAGTTTGATGCAGAGCACTGAGAAATAATTTGTTGTCATTGTGAGCAGTTTTGTGAGACAGCAGTTCCAGGAACAACAGATCTAGAAGGACCCATGCTCTCTATAGTCTTACACATTTTTACAGTTTTACAAACTAAACAGTTGTTCTATATTGTCTTTGATTGCTGGGGACTTCACTCAATAATTTGTGTGATCTCTTGCAGACCTATGTCCCAGTATTATCAGAAATGCATGATGCTTTTAAACATCTGCTTCATGCCTGAAACAGCAAGTGCTTCCTGTCTCTCTCATTTTAACCTATTAATTGTGAGTTTATCAAATACACCAGTCCCATAAGGCAAATGACTAAAAATTCAAGTTCCACATTTCAGTAACAATATTAACCGTGAAGCTGGTGGTTAGTCTGGATAATGGCTGGCTAGTGAGAACATTAACAGGCTGTGGCAAATCTTGTTAGCTCTAAATACCTTGAGAAAAGACACTAGACTGCTGATAATGACTGCTTTGTCAAGAATCGTTGATAAAAGGATTTTTAAGGAATAAGAAAATCACTCATGTGAATGAAGAGGAGTTTTTTCCTCTGTAGAGCTTTCAGGGTCATTGGAGATGATACTGAAAACTTAGGAAGCAGGAAGCTGACACTGACAATCATTTAGTTTTAGGGATACTGAGTAGTACAGCTGGTGTGTAATCAGGATGGAAGGTGGTCTGTGCTGTGTCAAAACTCATAGATATGTGATCCTCATGCTCTCTTTCTTCTTTTTGCTAAGAGAAAAATAAGTACAAAGAATGATTGAAGTAAGATGTTTGAATATTGAATATGCTGAGTTGCTTGAAGGTTATGTTTCTCTTCATTGTGGCCACATATATCAAGAAGACATGCTACCAGAGAACATCTATGCTGACACCCAGAGAAGTCTGGTTGCTGATACAGAGCAGGTTTTTTCTCCCCAGCACTTTCAGGAAGAATAATTAACCCAGAAAGGCTCAAAATATAAAAGCTGTGTCTAGGATGCAGCTGAAGGGAGCAGAATATGCTGCAGACACAGATCTTTATTTTATAGAAGTTTTCCAGTGCTTTCTACACATTTTACTGTTCTAGACAACTGTGATCAGGTGGGTTTTACATGGAAACAAATAAGATGCTGTCATGAACAACATCACATTGTGACCCAGAACCCAGGCAAATCCTTTATCCTTCAGGCTGGAGGTGGTGGGAGCTTTTGATGGAAAGTTTTTGGAGAGGGAAGAGGAGAAGAAGAGCAAAGCTCCTCTGAAAGCTGCTTTCAGTGACCCAAGGATTACAGGGACAGGCATTTGCAGGAAGCTGTAACTGCTCTCTGCTGCCAGTTCAGCACCCCAACGCACCAAAGAGCAGGGAAATGCTAGGGTTTGGCAAAATACTTTTTCCAAAGAATCAAAGCAGAGATACCTCTTCTGTTTGATCTCTGCAGTTGTTCTCCACCACTGAGTTTTCACATAGGTAGTGGGTCAGATTGCATTAGAGAAAAATCAGATTACGTTACAAAAATTGAGGCTGCCTAAATCCATAGTTAGGATATGTATTTGGGCGAAATTATTAAAGATTGTTTAAATCTAGCAAAGACCTGAGAAGTGGAGTGTTGCAGCTGCTGTTCACCACAGCAAGTTCCTTCTGTTTGAGAAATGAAGTTTGCATCCTTTATTTCTCCTTTGATAAGGCACTCTCACTGACTGGACAGCAGTACCAGTGGAGATGCTTCTGTCAAGACATTTGCTCAGGATCTGGCAGCTCTAACAATCAGGCAATGATTAAATGGAGCAGGGGAGCTGTGCTAAATGGTTAAATCTCTCTCACATCTGAATGACACTTGGGAAACATTGCCACTTTCTCTTCTTGATGTGCTTACTGACTTCCTCGAATGTTATTGGAAAAGATACATTCTCACTGAGGAAAAAGACATATCTCACTTCAAGCAGATCCCGTGTTCTTATTGCACATATTCTGACTCATTTCTTCTTGCAGTGAAGAGCTACAAGCTTGCCCATGTCTTTTGTACTTACCGACTGTGGCTGGGTTTCTCAAGCAACACGTTGCTTGAAGTTGTGTCTTACTGGTTCTCCTTGCTTTCTCTTTTCCTGCACCATAGGTTAAACATTACAACTTTTATTTTCATAAAATTGCTTCATTGCTATTTCTTCTCATGAGAGTAGGTCAGAGATTTCTTTGTAATGTTCTCTAGCAATATGTATGAGCACGGACTGAGTGGACTGGCTGTGTATCACAGAGAAATTGGAAGGGAAGTGGGAAGGCTTTCTTTGCTTTCAAAAAGTTTAATTGTAGCCATGCTCTTTGACATTAAATTTAATTTTGTGGCTAATGGCTTGCTATACTGAAGCACCAGGCTACATTATAAAATGACAACTCATTCATGGGAGACCCACCTTTGCCCACCATCACATAGCCCTGTCTCCTCTGTTTGAGGCAGCCTGTGATCTCTTTCCCTCTCAGACCTGATGACCCAAGCAGCCATGCCCATCGGTACCACAATTTGTGGAGTATCTTTGATTTGTGAGCCCAGTAGGCTCAGGTGAGTTGCAGGATCTGAAATGAGCCTCCTCTCTGGTGGCTACAGTGCCTGTGGTCCTTGGGGTCTGCCTTCTGCCCTCCCACAGCTGGCAGGCAGGAGGAAAGCGTCTGCTTCAGCTCCAGTCCTTTATCCATGCTGCCTGGGGTGGTCGGGGGATGTGACGACTGCCAGCATTTGCTGCCATTGCCACACAGACAAGGAGAGAGGTGTGGGGAGGTTAGGTGGGCTGGTGCCATGCCGGGGGTCACATTGTCCCCACAGGCAGGGCAGCTCTGGGAATCGGTTTGCTCCAAGCCATGCGTAGATCTCCGTCCATCCCTAGAGGTTGTGTGCAACATGGTAGAGGCACATTCCCAAACTCCCAAGTTCTGAGAATGCAAATGTTCAGTCTAGAAATGGGCTTAAATGAGGTTGGTAGAAATAAATAGAATGAATGCATAGGTGAGTCATGGTCACTATCATGTGTCGTTACACTATCATGGGGAACCTGTGTTCCTGCAGAGCTAATTCCTCTTTCTAATATTAAGGGTACCCAATCTTGTCCGTATATTGACTTATTCATTAACAGTTTGTGTGTATGAATAATTCACCGTCCAAATACTATAGCTCTACTTTAAATGCATTACAAAGCATATATTAGACAGAGATTGACCCCTACTGTGGTTAACATCAAGATTTATTATTTGAGGAAGCTCCAGATATATTGACTTGAATCAAAGCCTGGAGGTCCAATTAAAGTTGATACTGTATTAACAAAAGGCCACAAGTCACATTTCTTCTGTAGTCTGCTTTGTGGAGGATGTCAATTCTTTCTTTAATTTTTTTTCCACTGAGGCTGGAGTGTAACTTGTCATAAGCCACTTGCCTAGCTCAGCCTAGCCTTCCTGTTTTATTTAGGTGCCTCTGGGATCCTTGCTAAATCATTATTAATGGGATGCCTACTTCCAGCCTGAAACTAATATTTGTGTTTTCATCTACACTAATAAATGTTTTTCTTTCTAAATCCATTATTTTGGTGTAAAGTGACATATTCTTTGCCTTTTTCCCTTTAACCAAAGAGCAAGCCTACTTTGGAAAAGAAAGAAGATCCTGTTCCAGTGTGCTCAAATGGAACGGGCTTGCTAACAGTAAGGCAGGAATGAGGACAAAACACTTTGAATTTGCCTCCTCTTTTGTCCCTCAGTGTTGAAATGAGGAAAGAATATTTCACAGGCAGGCTGGGGGAGTATGGCCTCCTCTCTAGCTGCTGCATCTGATAATGTTCCCATTTCTCTAGTGATTATTAGTGTGACCTTCTTATCCCTTTTCTTTTTCCTTTTAAAAAAAATGCTCTGGTATCTTTGCACCATCACCATGTGCCTCACATTTAATTGCTAAGCAACAATCAGCAACACACAGCCTGGGTACCACGTACAAACTTTCACTTTCATCTCCAAAGCAGAAGAACTTTCGTGCTGTCTCACTGAAGGTGATCCTTGAAGGATGTGCTCCTGAAGTGGGGGAGTGTGTGGAGCCAACACTCAGACTTGTACGTGTGTGCACCCCAGCTCCATGATGGGGTTCATGAGGAAACCCTCCTTAACTAGACATGCACCCACACACTCCCACCCATGCACCAGTGTGGAAGGAATATTAAAGACCAGAGTCACATCCAAAGCACCAGGATAAACCTGATCTGAGGATGGGAACTGTCATGGAAAGAATAATTATGAAAACCAAGGAAAAGAGGAAAGTAAAGACTGTTCCATTTCTTTCAATCCAAAGCCCTCCTACATATGCCAACTTGGAGTTTGCATGAGACCTTCCTGTACTTCCAGCAGCACAGAGCTAGAACCGGAAAGGGGAACCAAGGTGTGCTCAATAAAATCATAGAATCATAGAATGGTAGAATCATTTAGGTTGGAAAAGACCTTTGAGATCAGCAAGTCCAACTGTTAACCTGGCACTGTCAAGTCCACCACTAAACCATGTCCCTAAACACTGCATCTAAGTGTTTTTTAAACACCTCCAGGGATGGTGATTCCACCACCTCCCTGGGCAGCCTGTTCCAATGCTTGACCACCCTTTCAGTGAAGAATATGAAATGGGCTGAGCAGGATCTTTAAATTCTATCTCATAACAGGGAAGTTACTACGAAATTCACAGTTGCTAAGGAAAACAGACATTTCTTAGTGCATGAATGTAAATCTCATCAGAGAGAATTTAGTCCTAGCCACAAATCACAAAAAAGCTGGTGTAAGAAGTAGTATTTTCATGGCAAATAAATGTTCTTCTTGAAGAATCTACTGAAAAAAACCCCAGACTACAGGTCACTCAAAGTCTTGAACCTTCCCAGCTTTAGTCCTAGTAAGATAGTATTTAGTTTGATTTAGATTCTGAATCTTTGCATTTATTTACACCACAAAGAGGTTACAGAGAAGCAAATCAAACTGACTCTCCAAGGGGATTGTCACAGCCTTGGACTCTGCCACCTGATTTTGGTCAGAGATTCCAACATAAAGGGGAAGTGAATGCTGCATCAGAGGCAATGCAAGGAGACCACAGTAAAGCAAGCATGATACAAATATCTTTTTGACCAGGCTGGTGCCTTCTTACACTGCTCTGAAAGCAAAGATATGGTGTTAACAATATTGTCCAGGTAAAAGGTAACCAGAAGTTGATACTAGCTAATAGAAATGGGAGAGTTGCTCTAAACAGTAGTTAGTTATTCCCATGAGGTCACTCACCATTGCACTTAGCTAGAGTGCCTGAACCTATTAATAAATCTTACTCAAAGTTCAGACCCTGGTTGGTGTATGCTTATGAGTCTCAGTGGGAACTGGTGTAAGATCCTTCTTTATGGGACTATAGGGAAAAATTCAGCTTCTTGCCCAATATAAACCAAGCAGGAGAAATTCCAGTACCTGCAGGACAGATTCCTGATAATGAAGGGTGTCTGATATATTGCTTGTTGTAATGGATGGCTCCAAGCAAAGTATACTTGGACTGTTTTTAAGGATCTGGTTTAATTGCTTCATCTTGCACTCAGCTTGTGGTGTATGTGGCATTCCCCTGGTTGTAAAGAACCAGGAGTAGATAACTGCAGATCACAGGCCATTATCTATAGCTTTTCTTCATGATGAGACTGCTGGGCAGACGGGGACTTTCAAATCCATTCCTTCTCTTCTGGCCATGATGAGTCCTCGGGGAGCACATGCTCACACTGTCTCAGCTAGGATTTAAAGGTGTGCTATGGTCCTTGCTGGCTGCACTGAACTAACGTGTTCTGAAAACCTGCTCTTCAGAAGGCAATGCCCCTTAACGCAGGTGAAACTGGTGCACACTCTTGCTAATAGAAGAGGCTGCCCAGTAACCGTCTTGCTCCTGTCCTTCTCTTGAAAAATGTGAATGCTTTAGTATCTGGCTCATTCTTTAAAATATGGATTCCCATAATTTAATTGGATGTGCCTGTACTTTAGATCTGATCATAAATATCCCATAAACCATGGCTTTCGGGTGGCACAATGCTGGATCTATGAGACATGTATCTGGTCTTACGTCAAAGGCAAGAAAGTCTATTTTACAATCCACTATTCCACTAGTAGAGCAATAGTAGTGTTTCTATTCCTAGTAACAATTTGGGTTAATATCTTAGGGGACAGGAGGAGCGTAAATGGTAAAATCCGGATTAGTTCCTTCAATCAGGCAGGTGCCACAGCAGTGTCAAAGTCGTTGCCACGGTCCTGTCTGGCTGAAGTGTGCTGCAAGGCTCTTCTGTGTTCACTTTTTAGATGGAAGTAACAGATTACTCCCACTGAAATCAAGGTACAAGTATAATCTCAGGTACGTGTTACCTTCGGTGCAGGTAGCACACACCAAAAATCATTCTTTCACGATGAATAAATAGTTGTGCTTTGCAAGTCCTGCTTCTAACAAGCCCTTGGCACAGCACACACTGGAGGCCGTCTAACAAGTAACGAACACGGCTCCACACTCCCATGCAGAGCTCCGGCTGGGTTGCTGACCCTGGCACAGGGTCTGATGTGCTGGGGTGGGCCCGAGGCCATGGTGGTTCATGCAGGGCATGTTGATTTTATTAGAAGCAGCCAAGGACATTAATATTCATTGGCTTATGGCTGGGTGGGCTTGTGATGGCGTTGCACAATCTCTGTTTAAAATGCGGTTGATAGGGAGGTAGCTTGCTGACCTGTGAAGGCAAAATAAAGTTTCTCTAGCAGGATGTGTCTAGCAGGTGTATTAACCTTTGCCAGTCCCTTTACAGAAAGTGTAAGCCATAACCTCCTGCTCTGAATGTGCGGCTGTGCTTTGTGATTCCTGTGTAAGAAGAGAACCCCAAGGGCAGAGATCGTAACGATGCCCCAACCGTGCATGGGTCAAATCCACAGATGAAAAAAACATGCACTACCTCCAGAACTGCCTGCAAACTAAAAGCTTTAAAAAACAATATTGCAGGCTATTTTTTTTCCCAGGCTCTGGAAAAATTGGGGTTGGAAGATCTCTGAACTAAAATTGTCTGATAGCATGTTTTTGTCAGGCTTTTCACTGCATATCTTTTTAGCAATTCTTTACTGAGACTTTTGGAACAAGCAAGCTATTAGAGCCTTAACTTCTTTGTTTATAATGGAAATGCTCACTGACCCTTGACTATAGAGGTGTTCTTGCACCGTTGTAATAAATGCCAGGCACATCTAACATATGTGCAATCCAGGAATGCTCTGGCTCCTTGCCAGCACACTACTTTATGCCTGGTATCTAATCCTGCTGTGGCAAAAACAGTTGGGGAATTAGATATATTGTGAGCAGTTTTTCTTTTTAGTACGTATGTGTGTATCTGAAATGCTACTTGTCTCTACATTTTAATCATTCCAAAGAACTGAGAGGAACATGCTTACTTAGCTTTTTTTTTATTTGTCTTTCTAAAGCTTTTTAGTACTCTTCAGTTCTCCACTAGAAATTAGCAGGAAATCTTGTGCAGGATGCGGCAAAGAATGTCTGTAAGCTCCTGTCTCCAGCGAAACTGGCGGGAATGTTGCTGTTTTCTTACATGGGGCCAGATTTCTCTCTGGAACTTTTCTGTCCTGTTTGATAAGTTTTTCAAATAATTGTATCTTACTACTTCTTTCTGGCTGTGGGAAATGGTGTATCACTTAGGGTGAGCCAATCAAAATGGCTGGTGTCCCTCCATCCCAATTTCCTGGTTGCAGGCTGTGCTCTCCCACTGATTCCCAAATAAACAGACAAGAAAAGAAACAATTCTCCCTGCCCTCCAGGTTTCTGCCAGTTTAGTGAGCTGAACGGGTTTATTGAGGTGTCAAGAAGGGGCAGGACCTCAAAGGCAGGAGGAAGAGGGAGAACAAGGTGGGGGCAAGCAGGGATGCTCTCTGAGAGGCATCTAGCCATTACAGCAGCTCTGTTGACACATGAAACAGCACCCTTGGATAATCCTTACAAGTCAAGGCATTTTCACCTCCCTTAACTCATTCGTTTGTGTAAGGAGTATCTGGATGCCCTTAACTTTTCGCACTGCATGCTTGAACCCTGAGCTCTGTGCTCAGGGTGCCCTGCTCTTCTCAGGTCTCCTCTGATCTGCAGCATCCCATGAGGTGGGCAACCCCCAAACTGGTGTCAGTGCTGTCTCTGGGCAGCACACCAAGTCCTCATCCTTTCTCTGATGTGTGTGGCAAAGGTGCACACTACCAGAAATGCACAGACTCCGTAAGCTAGCTGTCTCTGTAGAGGCTAGGAGGTGACCTGTGCATTTAGCACCATCAGGATACATCTGGGACTTCAAGAGGAGCTAGACACTGGATGTGGGTGAATTTAACACCTTTTGCTGTCGATATCACTTCACCTTCCTTCCCCTGCCTTGTATCTGGGCTTATACATACAAGGGTCTGTGGCCCTAAGGGAGCAGCCTGGATTGATTCTCAAGGATTTGTTTAAGGAAAATTTTGGAACTACCTGCCTGCTTTTGTGAATGTTCTACAAATGCTGAAAGTGCTTCCAGCCTGGCTGGGAATTTTCTGATGTGCTGACATTTGGGGTCTTTTCCATTGAGGTGAAGAAGGGTTGGCAGTTATTACCACGATCTAGAGATCTGTAGTTTCTTTAGCCTATCTGTACCTTTGATCTACAACAGTACAGATGAAATAGTGCTAAATCAACATATATAAATATACCTTCCCCCCTAGAATTCATAACTGTCACAATAACCTCAGCCTTGGACCTCCCCTGAAGTTTAATGACCAGTTGGGGTTAATGACCCAAAGTTCCACCTCAGGCTATTAACACTCTCAGGCAGTCATTAATTCTCACAAAATGCTCAAGGTCTTTATTGCTGTTGCTTAAGTGATGCTCAAATGCCTGTGAATATTTACACCCCTGCTGTGGATGTAAGAAATAGGACCCATGCACAGTATTTCAGATGTCTCACTGTTCAAAAAGGTCTATGTACCTGGCAGTAATCACTTCCACATCTGAGGTTAATGAGGTAACTTCAATCGGCCACCAACAGTGGTAATCTGAAATTGTGGTTACTTGTATAGATGTGTACTTTGCTTTAAAAATACTGAGTGTAGAGGCAGACTCCCTGTCCTGAGGAGCTTACATCCTGAAGTCCCTGTAAACATATGCTGAAGTTTATCTTTTTTTTAGAATAGTTGCAAGGGGTAACAGGCATGTGCTTGCTGTTATACAGATACTTTAGAAGTATCTTTTTAACAGATGTTATAAGTCAATGTTACTTACAATGTTTTTTTTATCATAACACCTTATGTTTAATGGTTTCTGTGAGATGAGATGCAGGGGTGAGATGCTCAAGCTCACTGCCATAGCATTTCCCCTTCCAAGAAGACATGACAGCATTGGTTGACTGGTTACTTAAGCAGTCAGGTTTTGAAAAGACAATATTGTTTACTTACTAGGTATTATTATTTGGGAAGGAACATAGGGCTGGGACTGACCTTGTGGGGCATTGACTCAAGTTGCTGTTCTCTTGAACAGTGATGTTAGATCACTGTTAATAAACTGACCAGTCTCAGCTTGAAGAGACTTAGAGGTTTTCATCCCAACAGACTTCTGAGTGGCTGTTTCAGAACCTCACTGCTCTGGGGACTGGAAACTTTCTAATTCTCAGTGTAAATGTATTAATGATCGGTTTGGGTCTATTTGTACTTGTGCCAGTATTCACTTTTCGACTAAATAGCTCTTCCTTTCCCTGGTGCTTATTTATTGGATGTGTTTATAGGGAGGCATGATAGCCTCTCTCAGCTTGTATTTTCCCAGGTTTACCAGACAAGCTCTTGGCTTTCTGTTCCCCTGATTATGATCTGCACCCACTCCTGCCTGAGAGCCCCAAAAGGGCACACGACAGGCTGGGGAGCTCTTCCCAGTGCTCTGGGTAGTGAAGCTCATGCTGCTTTGTCTCGACTGAGATATTTGCCTGGTCTATCTAGAGTTGCATTTCCTTGCCCACAGTGTCAGCTCTTACTCATTCTACAATAAATTTTTACTTTCTTCTGAGTTGTTTCCAGCGTGTATGTTCATGTTACTGTAATTCTTGTTATTAGCCATTATATACATCTGTAATATGTGCTATCTTGGACTTAATGCCATTAGGCATCATCCCATTTCCATTACTCTGCAAGCTCATTTAATTCTTAGATCAAAACTATACACTGTTTACTACAGGTGGGACAGGAGCTACTGACCGTTCTCTTGACAAGCTGTGAAAAGCTGGAGGGTCATTTAAATTGGCACCTGTTTAGGCCAGGGGTTTGCTCCTGTTGTTATCGTGTGTGTCCCCTCTGCTGTTCATAAGGGTTCGATTGCCATTCTACTTCTACAAGGTTGTATTCACTGCATGGTAACATGCCACATTTGGAGATGATATCTGTGTGTGTATCTGTGTTCCTTCATTTTTTCCATTTTGTCCTGGAAGCTGTTGGGATTAAATTTTTCTTTTTTTGCCCTTTTTTTTTTTTTTTTTTTTTTTAATTCATGGGTGTCTATATAGTAGTGCGTAGACATTCTAGAGTGTTTTCCTATAGTAACTGTTCATACTTTTTAATTAATTTTCCGCAGTAAGTCATGTTTCCTCTCCATTTTGTTCTTTACAGATATCATTAATAGTGTCATCAAGAATGGCATGTTTTAGGCCTAGATCACTTGATTCTGGTTCTAAATCTACTACAGATGCTTCCTTGTGACTCAGTCAAGTCACTTAAACACTAAATATAAGAGGAGGATAGTATTTCTATACCTTCAAGGGCCATTTAGACACTGAGATATATTTACATTTTTAACATTTCAGACACCAAGTGACCCTAAGGTGTGCCTTCATGCTGAAAAGCCTGATTAATTTTCCCAACTGTACCGGTTGCTGTAATAAAAATAGTATCTCAACCTACACACTTGTTCTTCATGTGTCCTCAGACCACCCCAGTTACAGCAAAGTACCTGTATCTATAGTGTAATTGAAACAGGTTTTTTTAATGGAAAATATAAAAACATACACCAAGAAGCAAGGAACACCCAGAAAATGCAATCTATTTTTGTCTGAGGGCCATGTAGAAAAGCATTTTGCAATACTGTTAATGTTCTGTTAAAACACTCAGTTGCCTAAATCAGACCCTAAGGCAATGAGCATGGTATAAATACTTAGACAGAAAGAAGAGAAAGGAAAGTAGAGTTTTTAATGTACTATCAAATGAAGTTTTAAAGGAAAAAGCCACCCCACAACAGAAAAGATATTAGCAGTAGGAGAAGCAGTAATCTACTGCCAAGAGGCAAAATGAATATTACAGAACGGAGCCTTCCCACAAAGTCTCTTCTAAGGATTTGTTCCACCTGAATCCTTGGAGCATGACTCTCCTAGGACAAAGTCTGCCATGATAGATAGGAAGAGCTTTAAACTGCAGAAGACAGTGCATGGGAAGAAGAAGGGAAACTGGGGAGACAGCTGTACTACCATCACCTTCTTTTAATACAAAAAAAGTAAATTCAAGTCAGTGAAGATATACCAAAGATAACAGAATATCAGATAGCAGGAAGCACAGGGGAAAAAACGCTCCCAAACCCCAATGACTGGATAGACAATAAATCAGTGCAAATACTGTACTTAACCTAACTGGGAAACCAGGTGAAGTGAGGCGACAATAACAGATGCAACAAAGAAACTGCACACGAAGATGGAAGAATTAGGCTTATTGGTGCATGACATGAAACAGGATATTAGAGGGATAACAGAAACATGATAGAATACTAATTGCAACTGGAGTGCAAGTGCTGCAGGGTGCATACTGTGAAAGGAATGCAGAAGGAATTAAGATAATGTGGTAGCATTATATATTAAGAATATAGCTGGCAGTAAAGAGATGTTATTAAATAGTATGGATAAGAGAGAATCAGTTTGTGTCAAAATGTGTTAGGAAAGGATTCTGAAAGTGACTGTAGCAGGAAAGGGATTGGGCTCTACAATGAACATTGAACTTGAGATTGCTTTAGTATCATGAGAGAGATAAGCTACCACGTGCTTGTATCATTGTGGGAGACTAAATTTCACAGTCATGGACTGGAGAACAGATGTTACATCCGCAGTGGAATCCAGTAATTTCTCAGAGTAGAAACTGAAAAACCTCCTTTTCCATGGAGCCATGGAACTGCTAAGACATTACAGTATTTTAAGTTGGTGATGGACAAGTAGCAAAGATATAGAGAAAGTAGTGGAGAAAATAATACGCTATCAAGTGATGACAGTACTGACCAAATTTCAATTTAAATGAAATGGCGGTACATACAAAGACAAGTTGGTAGTTAAGGCTTTTAACTGTAAAAGGGCAGAGTAGATCGTAGTGAATCAGCCTGAAGAGCAAAGGCATTGAATTGGGGTAGAGTGCTGGTCTGAAATTTTTATTCTTAAGCAAGAGAACTCCAGACTGCTCTGGACAAAAATTTCTACTAAATAGGCTGTTGAGATTTGCCCAAGAATTTTTAAGAATCAAAACAGATGTGCTCAGAAAAAGAAACCAGAACTTGGAGGACTGAAAGTAAAAGAACAGAATGTGTATGGTGAACACCTGCGGTCATTTAGACCTTGAGAAATCAGAAGAAAGAGTTAAAGATTCTCCAGCCATAATGAATAAAGTAAGGATGCTATTTAAAGTTATTTTAGGGATGACCCCCCAAAAAATTAATACTTTGTCTAAGCCTCTGAAGACAAGCAGGTGGAAACAGATGTGGTAGCAGGACTGTTTATGGTGAAAAGGGTAATGGAAAGTAGAAACAGCCCCACAAATGTTGGATCAGAACTCATCAAGATGATATGTCCATCTGAATTGAAGCTAGTAAGTGTCAGTTACAAAAAGGTGCAAAAGAGCAAGCCTAGCAACCATAGATTGGCTATTCTGATGTGCAAGAATTTAGGGAAAATTAAAGACATGGGAGTAATAGATCCTAAATACTAAATCCTAAAATACAATATCAAATTACTAAAGGGGACCAAGCTTCAGGCTTCAGTGACTGATTTGTTTCAGACAAGGAAAACATAGTAACGCAGTAGCTGTAGTCTACCTGTTCTTCAGTAAAATAGTTCACATAAATTTAGGTATTCTGTGAAATGAGAATGAGTACAAGGAACCGCCCAAAGGGCAGACAGTGATGGATTATGCTGAAAGGGAAACTAGTACTCTAGGTTGAGATTCCAAATGATGTTCCTGAACTATTTTTATTAGTCATCAAGAAGTGAATGTGCACTAATTAAATTTATTGAAGGTACAAAACATATCAACAGGGCAAAGTCGGCAGGAATCTGGTTAGCTTGATGCCCGCAATAATAGGGTGGGATTAGATGAACTAGAACAAAATCCAAGGTGATGCTTTTAAGAACCAATAAAAAGAATGTTTGTTATCCATTGAAAATGGGAAGAAAAAAAGGAAAATAAAAGATGGATTTCTATATGTCAGTCACAGGATGTCTCTGAGCCATTGGTGTGGGGAAAAAAAAAAAAGAAATCATATGCTAGGCAGTAGCAGAGGTATTTCCAGTGGAGAGGGAGAAGCACTGATGCAGTTAATATGTTACTTGGAATCACTATGCATATTTTTGGTCACCTATATTCAAGAAAGAAAAATTCAAACAAAGAAGTGCAGAAAAGTGCTGCATCACAATACAACAGGAAAAAGAACTTATCATATAGGAGTAAGGGGCTTTTGCTTGGTTTGGTTAGTCAAAGAAAAAACAGATTTAGAGGAGATAGGATTACTGCCTATAAATGCATTGAGGTGGTAAAACCAAGAAGGAGAAAGCGTTTAGGTGAAAGAACAATGTTGACACACACACAAAAGCCCAGGAATAAATTTATGCTAGAAATCAAAAGAGGGCTACTATTTGCCAGTGCAGTTTGTAGTGGACAAAATCTCTTTTCAAAATGGAGCTTGATAAATGCAAGAAGGGGATTATGTAAATGGCCAGAAATATCAAAGGACTGGATATATGACCCAGGAAGTCCCTCCCAGCACATCCCCAGCTTCCTAAATTTCTAAAATGAGGAAATTCTGCACTTGGAACAGGGTCATTGGACCTGGGAAAATGGAGTTGCTAAGAGCTCAGTTTAGCTGAGCTTAGTTTAAGCCACAGTATACGCACACAGGACTAAATTTTGCTTATGTTGTTCTGGGGAAGCCATGCACTGAGATTTCTCTGTGCAGGGTTGAAGTCAGAAGAATTACTCCATTAGAAACCACACTTTCTGGCTGCACATCCCCTCGTGTGCAGATGGAGTGCAGAGCACTGTTTCCTAGCAACTACTGTGGACCACTGGCTTTATAAATCAATCTCTGCCAGGATATCACAGAAACCGCGATAAATGGGAAACATTTAGTAGTCAGAAGGTTTTCTACTTCCTCCAGTTTCTCATCTGCACAGAAAAGTCTTTTCAAGAAGTAGATAATATCAGCATTTCTTCATAAGTGGATTGAATTCAAATCCTCGTCCAGGTGGCTTGTTTTTCAGCTCCCCTGGGGTACATGTCCACATGTCCATGAAGGGTCCTTTAAGATGTCAGTTACTGGGCTTTCTCAAAGAGAAAATTATTTGAAACTTCATTTGAAAAAAAAAAGAAAATTAAATGCAGGTAAAGGAGGAATGAATAACACTCGAAAAAACTCCAAAGAGCATTGGGAGGAGGGGGAGTGATAACAGTGAGTCAAAGCTTAGAGATGCAACTCTTCCCTTCTGTGCAGTAAATCAGCTTCTAGTGTCATGTTCATTTATAAAATTTAAGTAATATCTGATTGACTGCTACCTTCAATTCTTTTGATTTTTTTCACTTTTAAGAATTTCTACTAATTTCTCTGTTTACCCTCCTCATTTTGCAAGCTTCCAGCATCTTCTGATGCAGCTAACAGGCTGAACTGGGATCTTCCATGTTGTTAGTGCACTGGAAAAATCCCATTTTCCTTTTGTGTAAAACACATGAGAGATGCTTTCCCTGTTCAGCAACACTTTCATCAGAGTTTTCTTTCAGAAATACACCAGAGGTTTTGTTACTCTGGTAACACCAGGGTTACAAAATGAAAGTGCTAAGAAGCTCCCAGTAATATGTAAGGGGAGAAAAAGGCTCTCCTAGTGCATTTAACAATAAATATTACTGAAGGGCTCATTAAATAAGCAATTAATATTTTAGTCTATAATGTGATTGTTATACGTTTCAACAGCCTGATGGGACACTCTAACTTCTCTCTTTGGGAACAGTATTGATTATTTAATTTCTAGCACACAGTGGTGTCTGTTGCAAGATCACAGGATTAGTCTGAGAATGCTCCGTGTGTCATTTTTTTTCATGAACGCTAGCAGAACAGGAGCAGTAGGTGAGTTAAAGGTTAGTTTCAGAAAGGGAGTACTCAGGATGCTAAACTTTGTGACTGATGGTAACATTTGACAAATCCGATGCTTAGACTGCTAGCTCTTTGAAGTGGGAAATTGCTTATATATCACAGAAAGGAAGCCATGAACGTTTGTGGTGCCACATAAATAGTAAGCAGTCATTCTCCTTCTTAGCAGTACAGTAAAATTAGGAAGGACTAACATTTTGCTTTTCATTTTTCCCCTTTCTTTTCAGAAACATTTTAGAAGATTCTTTTTTCACTGAACTAATTCTGTTATAATTAGTAATGCATTGTTGTAGACTCAGAAGGTGTTTTCTCTATTACTTCTACTGTTTATAACTTCAGCTGAATCACTCTATTCAGAGATGGATTTGAGTTACACTGGTGTCTCAGATTATATTTTGGGTTTTTTGTTAAGTTCTTTTGAAGAAGACGTGTTTATGTCCCCATTGTTCAATGAACAAAGTATGCAATCACAAATCTTTGGTCTTCTGGTGTGTTTAGCAAATCTTTTTAGTGTACGATTTACCACCTGTGGCTTTTCTTCATCTCTGAAAAATGCTGTTATCTTAAATGGCTTGTTTCTAATTGCAGTGGGTTTAATTGCTTGGATACCCAAGGGTCTGTGTTAGCTACTGTTGTTTTCTGGACATGTTCAGGAAAAAATGGGTATCTGCGTACAGATATCTCTAGAAGGGGCAGGAATTTTACTGCATGTTTCTCCTTAATAGTAATGGATGTCAGCAGGTTTACGATAACATTCCTGGAATTACTGCCCTCCTGAGAAGAATTTCCATTGCAGACCATCTCTATGGGAGATCTCTACAAAGATGCTGTCCTGCCGTATCTCTTGTGCCTGGTACTCTGAAATGTGTGGTGTCACTGGAAAACTCTATCTTGAGCCAAGTGTGCTGCTGCTGATTTCAGAAAAGTGTTTGACAGTGGCATATGTGACTAGTTCTTTATTTGAAGAAAGGAGATGAAAAAGTAATTCAAAAGGGTGGAGGTCTTGTAAGCAGAAAGCACCTGGAAGCATGTTTAGTTGAACGCTGTGTCTATATATTCTATTTTCTTTCAGGTAAATGTATGATGTTGTTATTTGTAGAGTCATGTTACTAATTTGTAAACATTTGGAGAACTGTCAAATGTTTGTGTGAGTATTTATGAGTCCTCAGTGTTTCACCGCTTTTAGCACAGGTGGTCATTTGCCCCAAAATTCCTCTAGGAAATGTACCGTTTACTGTTCACCATTCATCTTTCTACTGCTCAAAAAGTTTGTCATCCAGTTAGGGAGCGAAATATGTAGCCTGTGATGCAGCACACAAAGCAACCCTTGCAGTGGACAGCTGAAATGAATAGCTTCAAACAAGCCATGTGCAGAAAATTATTTCTCTAAGCAACTAAGCAAATATTTATCAACTGTAAGGCCTCCAGGGCACACATTATCTTTTTTTCTATTTTTTCATCATCTACTACAATGGGATTGCAAACCTCGTAAAGGTCTTTAGGCATTAATATAATAAAAATATACAATAACAGAGAATAACAAATGCTATTTAAAAATATGGATTGGATTGGATTGGATAGTAGACAACTCAGAAATAGAAACAATGCTGTATTAGAAACAAATTTATTACAACTAGATTTACTTCAAAATAAAAATATTGCCAAATCCTTCTTGCTTTACCCACATGAGTCCTCAAGCTGAAGAAAAGCTTCTAAGGCAGATTTTAAGCTTTCATTCTATAGGCTGGGAATTTGTATTTTAACAAAAGAGAATGGAGTCTACAGAACTGTGATCTGTGTGAAATGAGCTCCAGGAAGTATTTTTAATGATCACAAAAAAGATAAAATACTTTAGAACACAGACCTAAAACCTTTGAAATGTATTTTGGTTTTATATTTTAATTCTAAGTTTTGACTTCTGTCTAGCCGTTAATGTTTAATGACTCTAAAGTTAAAGAAGAACAGAAAACTATTTAAAAATATTTTTTCTAGATTAATCTCCTAACACACAAGGGAGCCTGCTGCATAATTCGGGCTTGCATTGTAGCTACTCACACCATATGTTGACCAACAGAGCTTAAGTATGCATGTGTGTTACATCCTGCAGTTACAAATGTTCATACTTAGCAATATTTAAAGAATTAGGTATCTCCTATAGTTTATGAGCTGTCATGGGTCTATTAGATTTATTCACGTGTCTTTGCAGCAAGGTAAAAAATTGATTTTATTTTACATTTTTCTAGTAAACTTCCAAGCCCTTGTTACCTCAGGTTGATTTAAAACTGTGGGGAAAGTTTGTAATTGGAGATGGCAAGAGTAATCAATTAGACTTTTATGAGTCTTCCAGAGAGCCAGAACCCCCAAACAAAGCCATTTCAATATAATCACTTAAAAGACAATTAACTTAAAAGACAATTAACTTCCACCTTTGCCTTGGCAATCCTCCACCCCTCCAAAGGAACCTATGGTATGTCAGCCCAGTTCTAACTGTTCCGTGGAGCTAATGTTCAGAGATCTTTGCTTCCTTTCTTTCAGATGTTTGGCTGGAAGACAGATAGCACCTGTGGTAGGAGATATTAAGGTCAAGATCCTGGGGCTTCCTGGGTCTGGCAGAAGTCTGGTTTTCAGGCTTTCCCCACTCCATCCAGTCATGAGGTGAAGTCCCAAGGAATTTCATTAAGTCAGTTTTTTTGTAAATGAGCTGCGTTTGTGCTCTTACCACTCCTGTCCCAACAAAGGCACTGTTAGCTGCACAAAGTCCTTTTCTTGTACGTACTTGAGACCAGCACTGAATAAAACTCCTTACGAAATGCTGCTTCTGTGTTTTTTCCTGGGAGTTCAGTTTCTAAAACATGAGTCAATTCAATTGCCCAGTCACAGACATCTACGTGGGATGCTCTCGAGTGCCGCAGGCATCTGCACAGAATGGCACCTGTGACAGTGTCTGCTGGGGACCACACCTCTGGAGAGCAGGGATAACCCCAGGCATCTCAGACATCACCAGACATTATGTATAGGTAACTGAGAGAGTCCTGGTCAACACAAGGAAGGGAGTTAGAGAGCCTTTCTTGGCTTGGGTTCCTGATATATGGTCCCTGAACCAAGCCTTGGGAGTCTGCCTTAGGGCAGACTGAATTGCTCTCTGAGCTCCCAGGCTGTCCTGGCTAGACCTCCAGTGACTTCAAAGGGTGTTTACATGCCCAGGATACAAACAAACTCTGCTTTGGCTCTCCCTGTGCCTTTCCGCAGAACCTGATCTTTGCTCATTTGACCACTTGTAGGGTACTTTTCTGAGATACTTAGAAAGGGCACAGTGTTCCCTCAAAAGCATACTATTTCCGCGTTCAGTTTGGGTGTACACATCAGCCCATCAACATCTATTGGGTGTAAATGTCTTAGAAGGCAATTGGTCCTGCCTTGTGGCTTCAGTTCTTCCACATCCAGTCCAGTGTATCAGGGATGTGAGACATTCTCATGAGCATCAACATCAGCAGTAACCTTACTGTTCTTTGAGTTGTGTGACCTTGTTCTCCTCCCTGTTCCAGGGCCCAGAAGGTGACCGCTTAGGCTGAGGACAGTTACGAAGGCTGCAGCAGCACACTGGGTACTAGGAGTATGCATGTGGAATGTGCAGGTTCTTCACGCAGCAATGCTGTTGTTTAATAAGAGAAAAGACATTGTCTAAGGGTGGGGCAGCACACTCTTGGCATCCTGAGCGATGCTGGTCTAACTGCTCTGAGTGCTGTCAGGAGATGCACATCAGCTGTGAGAGATACTACATCGCTCCCAGAATAGTTACTGCTTCTGTACAGCCTGGGGGAAACTGTCACCTTTCTCACTAGCTGCCTCACACTTCAACGCACAGAGCCAGCGTGAGTTATTTTTGTAGGCGCTTCTAAATCCTGCTTTGGTTTCACACAACCAGACTGAGAGTAGGACCCGTTCCCATTTTACCCACACTTCCACTTCTTAACAGCTTCGGAGACATCTTTTTTACTGCATACCGCTTCCCATTTTTGCATAGAAGTGGTAAAATTCAAATCTATCCCCTTTTTAAGGGCAGGGGGTGAAAAAGCAAAGCAAATATCAGTTTGTAGCAGACTTCAAATTCACTTGAATGCTGCACAAGGGCAGGTTGGAAAGAGGAAAGATGTAGGGTTTTTGTCATATCTCCAGTGCGATCTCAGTCCCACTGAAACTGATGGAAATCTGACTGACTTCAAGACTCGTTGAACCTGGGCATACAGAAGGGCAATTAAAACTCAATATTTTTCACAGAAGATGATCCTGCCCTGAAGCCAGCAAACAAACCAAACAGAGGCTAGTAAATCCTCTCCTGGATAACAATGGCTCTCTGCTTATCAGCCCTTCAGAATTCCTCTTTATCAGCACCAGGTTGCTGCTGGACTCTTTCGATTCTGCTTGTTAGTGTCTGATCAGAGGCTGCTTTTGTCCAGCTTTAATTATGCATGAAACCCGAACAAACAGACAATAATGGATAGAATTTCTTCTATTGTTTTAAAAAGGGTTGTAAAATTTTGCAGGAGAACAAGAGAAAGAACAATTGCTGCTTTACTGTCAAACATAAGAGATACAGCCAGGTATGGCCATAAAAATAGGTGTGTCTCCATCTCTTTTTACTTTTTTTCTTGTTGCTTCAATTTCTGTTTTTAACAATCTCCTGGTGAGGCAGATAAGCTGCTAATTCTACTAATGCTGTTATCAAAATTTGTAAGGTAACTGAAGCTTACAATTTAGTGATTTATTATCCTGAGCAAGGTAGGTAGAGTGTTTTTCATGTTCCGTAATCAGCACTAGAAAGGCATTAGATGCCTAAGGAGGAAACTTTCTGCTTATCATTTCTACTTGCATAAAACTCTTGATCAAACAAGTGAAGTGCCTTTTTCTTTGGCTGAGATCAGTTTTAAGTAATAAAGAATCCCAATAACAAAAATATATAAGCACGGACTCTACTGATGTTCACTTGTGTTGATACAAGAGCCTGTGCATTTCAGAGAGGTCAGAAATGCATTAGAGCTAGAAAACGCTGCTAACTCTTAAAAACGAACCACATCACATTCTCAAGCTCCCCAGTCTGAAGCAGGATTAACAGAACCAAATCCAAATCTCCTTTGTACATGCTTTTCAATCCTCTCACATCAGGTATTTGCTAATATAACTCCACTGATTTTACAAATGTACATCAGTATTAACATAGGAAACAAGGGAGCCTACTTAACAGATAGCTCTACTGGGCACATCCTGAGGGAAGAAACAGACTCTAGGAGCTTCGGAAATCTTTCCTTTAAACTGCAGTTATATGGAGAGAACATGCAAAGGTGTAAAGATTCTGCCAGATCTTGCTATACAGGCATCACAGTCTACAAGAAAGGCCTTTGGTTTGAATATTTCAGTCATGCATGGACAGGCATGTGATCAGGTCAGAACTACTTCAGCATAGTCATGTGGACATTAGTCAGACACAACTCTTATTTGTAAACGATATACAGTGCCTGACAGACTGCAGGCAACAAACACTGGTGGCAATTGCTAAAGTCATAAATTGGATGTTATCAGTGCTTCGCTTTTCCTCTGGGATTGGGGAAAAGTTCAGGAGTATTTGTTGAGATCCTAGTGCGGTCGCAAATATAGTCACTGACATCCCCTCCAGATATTGATTAACTGAAGAATAATCTTTTCTTTGTGCTTTTGTTGTTTGATGAAACTGCACAAAATCCAGCCAAACTTGTGCTGGCACTCCCTGCACATGTTGGTACATGTGTTGGCTGGCCAATCAAGTTGCTTAAAATGCACATGGGCACACTAAATCTTTGTTTGTCAGCAAGGAGTAGATTAAAAAGTCAGATTTTATAGGGTTAATTCTCTGGGTAGAAGGATGTTATTGACTGATTTTATTTATGTCTGTAATTCATACAGGGGATGCCTCAGGCTTTGCATATTCTGTATCTACATGAATCCAATCTATGTCAATTGGAGGAGATGTAAAATATGATCCCCACTATTTGTGGTCACTGAAGGACCACTTTTTATAAATCTGCTGATCCAAGTTTCTCCTTGGCTTTACAAGTGGCTTGCCTTAACATTACCTTTCATAATCACAGTTTTCTAAATTAGTTCCCAACATTTTCCTTAAAAGACTCCTTGGGAGTGTTTTGCAAATATAGTAATATAGTAATTACAGCTGTATTTCAATAATGGTGAAGTGATTCCTGTACGTGTACCAGTTTGAGACCTGTCAGATGGGAGGGACTCCGACAAGGGAAGACAGTATTTTTACTACTCGTAATGTTCTTTAGGTGGGTGGTACTCCTTTTTCAAGAAGTTCTGATTTTTGACATGCAATATGACCACCTTCTGTTGGTATCTTGTACTAAATAAAAATACTTTCAAGTCTGTAATGCATTCTCTTTTTAATGTGATCCATATAAAAATAGAAAATGAACGCTTGAACAATTTAAGAATTTAAGAACAGATGAAATCGTTCTTATAATTTTTAAGGCATTTTTTTCCTGAGTCTCAGAGAGGTGAATGCAAAGATGAAATTGTATTTTACAATCAGCATTACTTAGAATCTTGAGGTCTATGCTGTATTTATCCCACTGTACCACCAATATACGATGATTTAGACATTTGTTTTGGCTTTTAATCTTTGCTTATATATATACACCTCCAAAATAAAAACCAGTGGAGTATGCACATCCATAAATCTGTCCAGACTTCCACTCTTCTGAGATATTTCAGAAAAGGCTTGACGCTTGTAATCATAACTAGATTTGGATGCTGCCTTCAATTCATTCAACAAACGCCCTGCCCCCACGCCCCCTCCCCATTCCCTTTTCCCTCTGGTTCATTTTTAAGCCTGAAGGTTGCAAGGAGAGGAGAACTCATTTGAAGATGCCTGAGGAAGAAGCCTGGCAGCAGTCAAAGATGGATTGTTAGACTCAACATCTGTTATTTTCTTTTGCACCCAAAGCACGCTCATTTAATATATTTAATGTACTTGCGCTGTTGTGAACATTGCATATTTTCCATTCCTCAGAGCTTCCCATCTCCAAACCTTGCGAGACACTTATTCCATCTTTTCAGCTACTGCCATCTCACGGTGCCGCCTTAGTTCTGCCCTGAGGAGGCTTTGCTGGGCTTACCAAGTCTAGTGAGAAGAGGCCTTGGGACAACACAACAGCTGCCTGCAACTGCTTAAAGCCAGTTTCAAAGATGATGGATATAAACCTTCCTCATGAAACAGCTAATGATATAATATGGGGCAGCGGCCACAAATGACAGCTCACGAGGTTCGGACTGGACATTAGGAAAAACATCAGGAGAACATTGCAGCACTGAACATGTTACCAGAGAGGCTGTGAAATTTCTACAACTTGCCTCTTAACATTGTGAGAACAGAAGTATGAACCAGTACCTCAGCACAGCACCCGGTGCTGTAGGTGGGAGGAGACCATCAGCAGATCCTAGGCCAGCTGGAGGCACGGTACCATGCCAGGACAAGGTGGTTGGTGGTAGAAATGGTAGTGGTGGACTTATGGTGGTGAGTCAGATCAGGTAGGGTTCTGAAGGCTATTGGATGATTCAGAGATTTATCTGTTTGGGAGGAACAGGATCGCTTGCACAGAGTCTGTCTTTTCATAGGACTTTTCCTTTCAGTCTCACTTCTCTGTATTTAAATAACATTGAAGCTAAAAAAAGGGAAAAAGATATCTGCATGCTACACAAAGAATGGCAGCATTTAAAACAGTATTGCCATCGGTCTGGCTAGGTAAATGCTCAGTTAAGTCAATGTTATGTGATGTGTTCAGTATAGAGGGTTCATGCTTTGAAACACAAAAATTACCTCTGTGTAATCTATTTGTGCAGCTCCATTGGTCAATAATTCCTATTTAACCCAGAGAAAATGTCCCACTTGAAAGGAATGATTTCAGTTTAGTTACTCTGGATTTGAACAGTGTATCTGAGATCAGAACCTGGCCCAGAGGCTATAGGAATAAATGGCACTGGGAAAATATATTGTTTTGAAAAGGAAAAGGTAATTTGATATACTGGGCAGCAGGAGAACTATTACTGTGATTAAAGACTATTTTCCTTCTAAGTTTGTGTTTGCTGGATGTATTGTTTATTGCTGGAAGATGGTAGATTATTAGATTTTTCAAAATCATTTTGGTATTTGATTACGAAGCCAAGTTGCCCTTTTGAGACTTTCCTGGATATAGTGCTTTTTTGTTCAGCACAGAACAGAAATTTTGTTGGTTTGTGTTCTTTAGAAAAATAAACACATTGTTATTATTGCCAATATTGAAAAATGAAAGTTGTATTGGGAATTGTTTTCTTCTTCTAAAATGACATGTTCTTACTCTTTGAAAGGTAAAAGTAAAAAGCACAGGTGCTATTTTTTTTTTTTTAATTTAGGAAATTTTGAAGCTCTAATTAAATAACTGACTAAGTATTCAGAGCTTTCTTCCTGTTCTGTGCTTTTCAAAGTTGCAATTTTCTTGCCACCTGGTTACTTTTTCAGGCTGCTTATTCCGTATCTGGTATTTTTCTTTGTATTTGGTCCTAAGGCAGTAGGTTCTGCTGTAATGGCCTAATTTTGAATGACAACTTAAGAATATCGCTAGATATTATTTGCAATCACACAATAAGCCTTTTAAGTTCTTGCCAGATGGAGCAAACAAATCATTAGAAGTTATCCAGCAGACACCAGTGTCAGAGCACCATAGATTTATCTCTTTCATTTGCCTTTGGGCAAAAAAAACCCCACAGAACATTTTCTGTCAAAGCCTGTTTTGACAGAACTAGCCAAAAACATGTTGATGAACAGTCTTCTCTGAGACCAGTCTCATTTCCGCTGGGACAGTCTGTGGCAACTCGACCATTTGTAGCATTTCTTTTTTTGCACAAAAATTTTGAAATGATGAGGTTTAACTTTCCCATTTCATTTTGTGGTGATTTGAAGTTTGTGCGTTTTACTTCGCAGCTGAAGTAGCCTAAGAGTGTGCATCCAGTCATATACCCTTGCCCAGCGGACACGCAGCATCTGGCTAAGCCATAGGGAATTGATTGCATGTAACGAGCTCAGAGTCTGTCCACAGTTTTGGAGGACAAGAGCTCTAACTCTCTTCACAGCCAGCCAGCACTGACTCTCCAGCAGCGTTCAGCACTTGAAATGCTCTTGTTTCAAAGAGGTGAGAAAGGGCAGGTCCTGCTTGCTTGGGGAAGGGGCCTGGCCATTTGCACTGTTTTCCATCGTACTGCTGCTTGGTTCGGGAGCCACCCTCTTCCTCTCTTTGAAATAAGTTTTACCTCAGTTTTAGGTGAAATCCTCAAAGGGTAATAGGGAACTTGCCGCTCCATCCTTACCTGGGAGGTTACACACCAGCTAATATCAGGTCTTCAGTGAAAGTCAAAGTTTTCCACAGTCAATAAGTGCAAGACATTGCATTCAGATGAGGATCTGGAAACTTTATTTCCACATCAGAGAAAAACTGCTAAACCCCGCTGTTTGAAGGGGAATGGTTAAAGCTGATTCTGAATTACTTGTACTAGCCCCGAAGCAGTCAGCCTGCACCGAGGGAGGCAGGAGAATGATGCTGGCAAGCTGTCCTGAGCAGCAAGGCGGCGGCAGAGTGAGACCGTGGGGACAGCTGTGAACAAGTGGGCCTGAAGAGATGCCACATGTTGGACTCTGGAGAGCCTTCGTGATGCTCCTGTCACTAGATGCAATGAGCTGAGGTGCTTGTGTGGGTAGGCACAGCCCTGAGCGTGAGTCCCTAAATCCCTCTCAAGGCCAGGGGGGCTCTAACTAGATTGTTTTCTCCCCAAAAGCAGACTTTGCAATCTGTTCCATGTACCGTGTGTGCATGTTTGGAAAGCATTCAGAGCGAGCATGATAAAAGAAAGCAGTTAGAATGGGCTAAGGTGCTGCTTGCAGGCAATGTTAGAGTCCTGCTATCTCTTTATTTATTTCTAACCACATGTGAATTCATGTAATATTTAAAGAACTCCTAACCCTTGACACTGACAGTCATTTCATTTTTCAAATATATTTATAATTGAAGTTTCAACTGCCAATAAATCTTTTCCAAGAGGCAGAAGAGAGAAAAGTACAAGAGAGAAAGGAGAGATAAAGGAATTGGAGAAAGATCACAAGGTCAGTAACAGAAAGACCTGAAGTCAAACTTGTGTGTTTACACACTAAAAAAAGCAGGAGTGGCATTTGCTCCCAGTGCTTCACGGATCTTCATTGGGTCTTTGTAATTTCAGAAATGAAGCCTGTGCTCCTTCTCCCCAGGCACTTGTGCAATCAGCCATTTCACTGCAAAATGTGAAATCACACCATCACAGAGCAAAAGAGAAAAAGGAAGGTGAAAACTTGGGAAAAAATACAGGAGGGGTGAACTGAGAGAACAGCAGCTTCAGCCTTTTCCTGGCTCTCTCTGATCTGCTGTTGTCTGTTCATCCAACTCCCCAAACAAACCTAACCCCAGCTTACCTATGGTGCTTAGCCACCTTTTGCTTTATTTTTCCCTTTATTGCCTCCAGAAGGCTACCCTGTTGGGTGCGTGGCAGGGTAGGGCAGGACTGTGTCTATATTTACATCTGTATCTGTGTCTGTATCTGTGTACCTATTCTTATATAGGTATATGTATACCTATGTCTGTATCTATGTCTATATTTGTATCTACTTCTATATCATCTGTATCTGTATCTATATGAGATTAGCCCTGCTTGTAAGTAAAATAACAAAACGAGATTTGCCAGCTGATGTGGAGAACAAATGATGAAGGCAGGATCTGCTTTTGATGGGCTGTGAGGCAGAACACTTTCGGTTCGCCTCTCTCAGTACCTGGTGGCAGTTCTGCACTCACTACGGCTTCCCTAACCCAGGGCTCCATTCTCTTCTGAGTGTGGCACTAGTATGGAACTAATTAGACTCATTCACTTTCATGGCACACAGATTAATTGCTTTGCCTTCCTCTCCCATCCCTGCCTCCACTAGTTATCATCCCCTGCACCACTCCTACCTTCTTATTCTGCTGATCCCACTGATACTGCCACAAATTCATTAAAGTTCTTCCCATTTAATTCCACCTTTCTGGCTGTCAAGTCAAAGCAGAGCGGGGAGTTGAGTAACCCCTTGCTGATTTTGCCAAGGAGTCAGAATAATATGTGATAAAAAGATTTGTGGTAATAGACAATCTGTCTGTCTACAACATATTTCCTGGTGACACATCCAGTTTAGGTCTGGATGTCTGTGCAAACGGGTTTCTTTTGGCAGTGGGTGCCCGTTTTGCTTGTCTTTTCCCTCAGGTACTGGAATGACTGACTGAATTACCACTCTCTGTCACTGTGCAAGGACTGATGGTTCCTCACAGTCTAACTAAGAATTGCCCATTTGTTTAGATTCATGTATCTGAAGCCCACCATTACGGGTATTTATTATTCCAGACAACATAAGCTGACAAACTGCTTTGCAGAAATATCCTTGCTTTCTACTGGGGACAGATGTGGGGTCTAAAAAAATTATAGTCAGGGGAATCTATACCAAAAACAATTTGGGAGAATCTGAGGTGGCTATGGCTACATGATTACAGACCCAAAATCTACAGAACAGTCAGTAAATTCTGAAAATTTCTTTCTTGTTAAGGAGAATGATATGGAGTGATTTTCTAGAATGGTATTCATTAAGAATGAGGAGCAAATTGTGAGGACGTGAGGATTAGGGGCTTCAATTTATCTTTTCACTTGGAGTGACACATGGTAGGTGCAGTAATTATTGGTTGAGGTGGGGAGCAAACCTGGCCGTGGAAGTGGCGAGCATCTCAGGCTGACATACTAGCCAAAGGCAGGCACAGGTTTCTTGAACCTGCATAGAGGATGAGCAATGAGATAGGTGGGTTTTCACAGAGTTGGTGGTATGACCAGGAGGCTGGATAATCCACCCCATTGCAAGCACAAGTCGGTTTTTAGGAAGGAGAAATACAGCACTACTCCAGACTATTTGGAGAAGCAAATAGTCATCTGCTATTACTGGCAGGGTTAATGAAGCCAGGATACTGTCACTGCAAACTATTTTTACATGTGTGTCAACACCACCACCCAGAAACAGAAACGTCTGTGACACAGTGTCTGCCTCTGAGACAGGTTTTGTGCCTCTGGCAAGGCAGCCTTTGCCTTTGCCGTGCCACCAGCCGCATAGCGGGTGTTTGCTGGCAACAGCAGTCCCAGATGGCATGTGCTCCCCACCCCAGGAGGTCCTCACCACCCCTCTGGAGCTGGATCAGTCAGATTTTAAAAACATTTCCAGGGGGTGGGACTAGAGAGCAGGCACAGGTATTCAGTTCAGCATGCCTTGAAGTTAAGCATTGTATTTTCCTCTTCTCAATCTGAGTACGTTTTGGGTTAAACTTTGGAGGATGACACCAATTCTGGAGTTGCAGTCACTCTCCCTCCTAACTCCACGTGTAACAGGCAGGGTCCAGAGCACAGTGGCTCTTCAAATTTAATTATCCAGTATTGTTCCAGGCTTTTTGTAAATTAAATTATTGTCCTGGAAATCTGGAGTGTGACTGAGGCATTGCAGCCAGAAACGCACAGGGGAAAAAAAGATATCACTGAATTCTCCATCTCCTCTGCAGCTGTGAGTCCTGTGCAGTGTCTAGCTGAATGGTAAGAGTCAGAGATGGAACACCAACATCATTTTAAATCTAGCCCTTTTCTGAAGCAAGTGTAGAGTTATATGTTCCAAGAGCTTCCACTGTACAGGAGACCACTGCTGTTTACCCCAGTATGTTCAAAGTCAAAACCAGCCAGCATATGAGGATATGCTATACCAGTAGTTCAGGTTCATAAATCAGGAACCTTTGCAGGGAAACAGTACTAAGAGAATTCATGTTGAGATAACTTTAGTTCCATACTCAACCTTTACAGTCTCGGGATGACTGGTGTTCCCTTTGTAAACTATTGTGCCAGTTAGAGACAGAAAAATCCTTCTCTTCTTATAACCACTCATTTTGGTGTTTCCACAGCTCACACGGCTCAGGTGAGCCTTCCTCATCCACTTCAAAGACAGCCATGTTAACGTGGTATGCTGATGCTTTGAGCTAATGATCCTGACTGTTCTTAGGCAGATACAGAAATGCTCTGCACTGGTATCAGATGTATGTATGTGGGGAGGCAGGGGCTTCTTTCTGGTGAGCAGCGAGGAGATCTGGTGGCTGAGCTCTTTTTCAGCACCTCAGCCAGATCTGGAAAAGGATGTGCTGGTCTGTGCCATTAGTTTCAATTTCACGATTATACAAACAAAGCTTTCTTAATTCAACTTCTCATACCGTTGCACAAGCCAAGACATTCACCCCCTTCCCAAATGGCAGACGTGTCAAAAGAAACTTTTAATGGAGTAAGACTGCCAATGTGTCCAGAAGAGTGAGGGGCGAATTTGTTCTATTGACACAACGTCACATTAGGCCCTTATCTTAAGCTATGTGGAAAAAACATATTCCACATAGACAACACCTTGGTTACTGACCTGCACATTTTTATAGAATATTCCATTACACATCTTCACAGAAACAAGTTGCCCTTTCCCAGGATTAGCCTTTTCTCCATACTGAAAGAAGATCCCCATGGAAATGTTGTTCTTTATTATTTTTATTTCCCATGAAATATATATATTACGGTAGCGCCCAGAAACTCTGCTAGTAGTATCAGTGCAGTATCAATGATTTTGTGTTGAATAGTATTGACTAAAATGTGACTTGATTTGTGCTTGGTGTTCTGGAATAGGATATGATTTGCAAATTATGTTTACCACAAAGCATATTTCATGCCCATTATCACAGAACCACAGAATCACAGAATGGTTGGGGTTGGAAGGGACCTGTGGAGACCATCTAGTCCAACCCCCTGCTAAAGCGGGTTCTCCTAGAACAGGTTGCAAAGAATCGCATCCAGGAGGGTTTTGAGTGTCCCCAGAGAAGGAGACCCTGCAGCCTCTCTGGGCAGCCTGTTCCAGTGCTCTGTCACCCATCAAAGTAAAAAAGTTTTTCCTCATATTCAGATGGAACATCCTGTGTTGCAGTTTGTGCCCATTGCCCCTTGTCCTGTCACTTGGCACTACTGAAAAGAGCCTGGTCCCATCCTCCTGACACTCACCCTTAATATATTTGTGTACACGGATAATCCAAAGTGCCTCGAAGTGGTAATATCACCAATCAGTGCCTACACATGCAATACAATATATGTTTTGCAGCAACCGATATGCCCATAGGTAGACAAAGGAATTGAAAAATTTATTGAGACAAAGATTAGCGGATTAGTGCCTGAGCATACATTCACTTTTTTCCAAAAAGTGCATAGTACTTTTAATTAAATTATGTACATTTTAAAGATTCCTACATTACTTTTGTTTTCAAGTAAGAAGTGGAAGCTTCACTGTAGAAGAGCTGCTCCTGTGTCAAAGCAGCCTTTGCTTGCTTTTGAACTGTGAGCACTGGGTGTAACCTCCCCTACACATATGGGAGTTGTACAGGAGGTCTGTACAGCAACTGCTTCCAAAGTACAAAAACCCTCAGATGAAAGGCCAGGTAATGAATGAATAATTCAGCCATACATGATGTACAGGATTGAGCACTTCTGACTAGGCTGTGAAAACTACATTTCTCATAATTCTTATACCATTTGTATGACATCGGTAATTTCAGATCTAATTTTTAGAAGGAAAATCACTTACATAAAGAGCAGATTAGTTGTGCATTTTTCCCCCTATGAAAATAATTCATGCCTCTGTATACTTACAGTTACACAAGTGAGCACTGCAGAAAAAACTAGCTGTTCAGGCAAAGACTGCAGACTCTTTTGCAAATACCTTTTTTTGACCTAGGTTTTCTCTCTGTGGTCCCATGTCTGTGTCCCATTATACATGCTTTTAATATATGAAAGCATCTTTTCAGAAAAACCACATTTTAGCAAAAATATATTGCCATCAATCAGTCCTGGGTTGTAAAGGTTCTAAAGCTTGACACCAGTCCATGCAAGGTGGGAGGCGTGGAGGGAGGAAGAGAATGAGAAGGGAAGTAATGCAGAAGGAGCCTTCTGGAAAGCCAGAGCTCCTCTGAAATCTCATTTCCTGCTTCAGATAAATGCTTTCTTCACTTTCCTGCTTGGGTCAGACTAAAGCAGCTGGTTTTTGGGAAAAAAACAACAGTTTTGTGTTTTCCCAGTCCCTAGAGCCTGATAATACTTTTATACCTAAAATTAGAAGAATAAGAAAGGAAAAACACCCTCTTCTTTTTGCCTATACCTCGACCTATTAACAACAAAGCACTTTTGTTCAATATTACATCCTGACCCACATTGGTCTGAGAAGCAGTATGTTGCTTCAGCAGTTGTTTGACTTATGTAAATATTAACCAACTTTATTCTACATATAAAAGAAAACTGATAACAAAGTCTGTGTATCATGCAAACATTGCACCACACTTGATCACTTTTAAACCCCATTAAAACAAACTGTGTTTTTCCTGTATGTGGAATAGCTCCCTCAGAAGACTCTATTTTATTCATTGTATTTGGCAGTCACAGCCACATAGTAAATGATCACATTATATGCAGCATCCTAATGTTGAGCAGAATGTAAATGCTGAGGAGGATAATGAATAGGGCAATTGGAGAATAAAATTACATTTCCTACTCACGGCTTTGATCAGCCTTAGTTAGCATGCTCATAAGTAAAGAGTTAGTTATGGGAAGCTGGTTGGTGATTAAATGAGCGAAGAAATGCATTTGTTTTGAGTGGCAGAAGACTGGTAAATAGATGGGTGTGTTAGAGCTCCCAGTGGATTGGAGGCACAGGTGAACGCCAAGCAGAAAGGGAGCTGTCTTTTTTTTAGACCGTACTGAATAGCTGTAGTTCATTGAAAGGTCTTTTCTGTTGTCAAAGCAGTTTCTGCATGCCAATCAATATCTTTCTTCTCATGCATCTCCAGCAGAATTCAAATCTCCCACTTGACCTCCACAGAAATTTGCTGTAAGAGTCTTCATTTGATCATATTTCCTTGAGAAATTTAACTTCTGAGCTAATGTGGAGATTCAAGAAATGTCAGTGCTGTTCAGGGAGAGAAAACTAAACTGACTCAATGCTCTTTTGGTGTTGTTATCTCTGAAATGACTCTCCCACTTGTGAATAAGAAATGTCCACTGAATTCTGCCTGCAGCACCTTTTCTGTGCCCCTTTTTTTTTTCTTTGGTAATGTTAGGGCTCAGTACGTGATCTTTCCAAGTTCTCTCACACTTCTGAATTCTCCTTTTTCACACTTCGGCCAAGAACCAGCAGCTCAGACACAAGGTAAAGCTTTGAAAGGGGATGAGAGGCATGGTTCATGAGCCAGCTTAATGTCCTTGTCAACCGCTACTGCACTGCTACTGCAACAAAATGCACATCGTCTCAGATGTGACGGGCTTTGCACAACTAGAAGCTGCCTTTGGGTGAGTAGGGATGAGGGGAGGGAATTGAAAAAAACCTGGAGTAGATGTCACTGTTTTTCATTCCAACTCCAGCACCCACAGCTATGGCTAGTTGTGGCACTGCAATGAGTGTGATGGCAGCTTTTTATTTCATAGTAACCTCGTGCACCGATTTATTCCTCTCAAATACAAAAAGACTGCTTTGGAGATCCAATGAAATATGTGTTATAGATGTGTAACACTGGTGCAGCAGCTCTTAATGTGCACCACTCCTCTGGAAGAGTTTTGTACTTACCCCCCCACCCCCATAACCCTGCACTAACGGTGTCGAGTCTAAACTGTTTTCATGATGTGGCGTTCCCTGAGAGCTCCACTGTGTGGGAAGAGCTAGAAAAGTACATCTGAGTGAACTAATGGTATTGGTTAGAATGGGTTTGTTAAACTGCATTGATCCCCATTATAGACGTTCTCACACAGCATTAAAATGGGCCTAATTCAATTCAGTAAGATTCATTTTGGCAGTGGAGAGAACTGACTTGCAGCGGTTAAGTGCCCAGACCCTGCTGAATTCAGGCACTGAGCCTTTGCAGACCTTTTAGACCATACCTGCACAGACCTAAATACCTGTCCCAGGCTGAATATCCCTTCAGTCAGCTTGGGCCATTCCTATACTTGGCATATCTACTGGGATTTTACCTGAGAATGTCTTTGGTGATTGCCTGTTTACATAAGAAAAGATTAACTGTTGAACTGCTATGGCTGTGCCACATCTTCTACTGACTATGTTTTGCCTCATCGTCTTGTGAAATATGCAGCATTGCTAATGGACACACACAACAAATATTTTCTCAGTTATTATAAGGAGATTAGAGGATTCCTATAGACGTTTATACTAAAATGAATGAAAAACAGGCAGATGATTCTGGCACAATTTGAGAAACAGGCAGACATCAAGAAGGACCATGAAGCCTTCAAATATCTTGACTCTGTTAGAGCCGTTTTGGACCACTGTGGGGTATTTCTATCTCTCTACAAACACACTACTGTGAGAGAGCTCGTCTCATGGTGGAGGATGCTGTGCCAGGACATTTGGATCACCCTTCCTGGGATCACCACTTGTCCAGGCACTGCTTTCTCTCATCCAGTTTTCTTGGACACGGATGACATCTGGATGGTAAAGCTGCTCTTCTCCCTAATGTTCTTGGAAATGAAAAAGAGTTCCCTTGGTTGGAGGAAATAACCCCAGGAAAGCAGGCACAATCCACTTTCAGTCCCTTCCTTTCCCCAGCAATGGAGTGCAGAAACATACAGGTTGCAGCATCCCTGGTATTGAAAGAGGATCTGGGGTAGAATAGAGGCAACAGCACAGGTAAGGGAATGCTGAGAGAAGGGGAGTGTGATGGGTTAGGTTACAAAAGGTAATGTAGGATGGGGCATGAAACTAACGTTTTGATACTGCAGTGGTATTGATGTTTATTAGTTCAAGTATCGTTGGGATTTTAGAGATTTAGAACAGCTGCTACTATAGAAATGATATGTAACTGTATGAATAAAAATACTTAATTTATTTTTCTGAAATATCTAAACAAAATAAATCCAACTCCAACAAGCATGAAGAGCCTGTGTACATTCAACTGAAACCAACAGTTCTGAAGTCTTTTACTGCTAAATTAGTAGCTGCTAATGCAAAAATTCTTACAGTCTCCAATCCTTTTTATGTTTTGTAACAATGATTGTGCTGCAGATAACAGTCAATGCCAAGATGTTAACTGCTTGTTCCTTCTTCTTCTGGTTTGTGTAAATTAAATTAGGCACATGGATTTATATTAATATTTTGGCAGAATTCTTTCCTCTTTCTAAAATGCAGAAGCTGTACTCATTTTTATTGCTGACATCTGACACCTACCCCTTGCATGGTGCCTTTCTATTAATGTTTCATGGAGACAAATGTATTCTCTCCGGCATGTGGGGTGCTACCATTACATTGTCCGCGTTAATAGAAACCACATTCACACTTCAACAGAGAACGTTCTGTATTATCATTTCTTGGCTAACCAAATCGGAAATAGGAGATAATCGACTGCAAAAACAGTTGCACATTTAATGCAACATCCCCTTAAAGCACCACAAGAAGATTAAACATCACAGGCCTGATCCTGCCTCCGGAAAAATCAATAGAGAGTTCCTGGTGATTTTGAATGTAAATTGACTCAAACTCTCGATCTTTGTCTTATCTATCCTTTCTCTCTGTGCCACATTGAGATGTAGGAGCTCACCTGACTGTAGTCATGCTATCACTTCTGACTGGAAAGAGACTTTCAAACCTCCTGTGTCTGCAACAGCTCCCTTCAGACTGAGTCCCGTCAGTCAGCATCCAGAAAACACTTTTCAGGCTTCCCTCTTAAACTTACTCATGTGACTTTCAACCTGCAAAGGGACAAGGACAAGAAAACTAACAATATCATTCTTATATTTCTCTGTCTTTGTAAACACAACATTGTCCCATTTTCCAAGTAATTTTCAAGCGACTGTGCGTGTTTTCTCTCTTACAGTTTCTTGTGCTGGAGCAAATAATCCTGGAAACCATTTCCGAATGTATGAAGGACAAGTAGGTGATTTGGAATAATCAGCATGAATTTATGAAGGGGAGATCACGCCTGACCAACCTGATAGCTCTCTGTGATGAGATGGCTGGCTTGGTGGATGAGGGGAGAGCAGTGGATGTTGTTTATCTTGACTTCAGTAAAGCTTTCAGCACGGTCTGCCAAAACAACCTCATAGACAAACTGAAGAAGTACAGACAGGATAAGTAGACAGTGAGGTGGGTTGAAAACTGGTTGAATAGGCACATTCAAAGAGTTGTGATCAGCTGCACATGTCCAGCTGGAGGCTGGTCACTAGCTGTGAAACCCTAGGGCAGATATTAGGGTCAGTACTGTATAACATCTTCATTAATGACCTGAATGATGGGGCAAAGTGCACCTTCAGCACTTTTGCAGATGTTACAAAGCTGAGAGGAGTGGTTAATAGACCAGATGGTTGTGCTGTCATTCAGAGGGACATGGACAGGCTGGAGAAATAGGCCAACAGGAATCTCCTGAAGTTCAGAAAAAAGAAATGGGAAGTCCTGCACCTGGGGAGGAATAACCCCAGTCACCAGTATAGACTGGGGACATACTGGCTGGAACGTAGCTTGGCCAAAAAACACCTGAGGGGTCTTGCGGACAATAAATTGAATGCAAGTCAGCAATATACTCTTGCAGCAAGGAATGATAAGGGTATCCGGGGCTGCACTGGGAGGAGTGTGGCCAACAGATCAAGACAAGTGATGCTTCCCCACTATTCAGCATTGGTGGGGCCACACCCAGAACACTGGGTCCAGTTCTGAGCTCTCCAGTACAAGAGAGATAGGGACTTACTGGAGAAAGTCAAGCAAATGGCCATGAAGAGGGTTAAGGGACTGGAGCATCTCTTCTATGAGGAAAGACTGAGAGATGTGGGACTGTTCAGCCTGGAGAAGAGAGGGGTCAGAAGGGATCTTATTTAGTGAATAATTTGCATGATGGGAATGTGCAAATAGATGGAACCAGACTCTTCTCAGTAGTGCCCATTTAATGGTTAAGGGTCAACGGGCACAAATTGAAATGCAAGAAATTATATTTCAGCGTAAGAAGGAATCTTTTTACAGTGAGTGCAGCCAGAGACTGCAACAGGTTGCTCAGAGAGCTTATGGAGTATCCATCTTTGGAGATATACAAAATGGATTAGACTAGGTGATCTTCAGACATCCCTTCCAACCTCAACTATTCTGTGATTATGTGATTCTGTAATGATGGAAGTTTCTGCCTCTATCTTCAGTGTATTTCACACGAAGAAGAATTTCCTGTAATATACATTTTTTATGCTGTCCAGGTCTGATAATCCTAAATTGCCAATGATAACCATACTACAAGACAATTTTTTTTCCCTAGACAACAAAATAACTATTGTTGCCTACTCATTAGAGATGTGGTGAATTATTTTGAAGAAAACAGTGACTAAATGAACAAATGAATCATGGTACCAAATACCTAATTTACATCATAATCAATACCATAAAACTTCATTTTCTAGTATTACATGAGTCTCTGACAGAATGCAGAATGTTATACAGAAACGTGAGCTGAATATTAGGTACACTTGTGCTAGGCTGGCTGTAGAAGATAGCAGTACATTTACCAGTATTATCCCATCTCAAGTAGGTGCCTCCACATACCTGAATGTTGTTAGGATTCTCAGCATTCAATTTGGACAATCTCAGATGCTGATGATTAGTCTTTCAGCTTCTCACTGTATAACTGAATTTCTTCCTGCAGACTTACTTCAGTCCTTCAGTCAGATTCCTTCAGTCCAGGGAGTCTCTATTACTCATTCATGCTTTAGCATCCACTTGTCTCCACATGGAGACCTTCTAGATGTGTCCAAGCCATCTTGCCTGCAGTCATCCCTTGCTGCCACTCCTGGAATATCCTGTGACAGCTTGCAGGGAGAACTGTTTCTTAGTTCAGCATCTCTTTCTTGACTTACTGAAGGTTACTCTCCTGATCAGGGAGCTTGAAAACCTGATGAGAACAACATGCTCCACTGAGCCAAGTTACTGCACCATTAAGATCTGAATGATTATTAGTGGGGTCTCCCAAAGATGAGTTGGAGAGAAACTGTTGTGTTGAAGTTGACTAAGCTGGTACCTAGAAATGAAGTAAAGTTGAATAAATAACTGTCAGTAAAGACTCTTTCTCGCTGTACTAACTGAATTAAATTATATTGTCAATTTGTCTGCTGGTTGCTCTTCTGATCCAATTAAAATTTTTCTCATGAATTAAAAAGGCAGGATCACCTTACTGAATTGTGGGAGACATGCTGTTTTACCTGAGTTATTAATAACACCTTATATTATTAAACCTGGAAGAAAATTTGTAAGATAATTCACTATCACCACAGATGCTGCAGTTCATCAGATTTAACAGTAAATGAAAAAAACCACTTTTTATTGAGCTTGATTCTCTCCTGAACTGCTCTTTTGGGCCAAATCCATCTGACACAGAAATCAGGGTAAAATTTCTATTGTTCTGAATGGGATCTGGATCAGGCCTGTGGGACTACTTGAGGCAATGTGTAGTTGCAGGATTAGGCCCTTTCTGGTTCACACCCATTAGTGCAATACTGCTGTTTCTTCAGCAAATGCTGAAGTATATCCTAACACCCCTATTTTCTGTCTAATTTATTTTTATTCCCAAGAAATTTAGAAAAGGTTTCATAAAAATTTATTTTTCCCCGAACTAAATTTCCAGAAGTAAATAGCTCTGTCAAAATCCTTTTAGTTATGGTTTTAACAATATATTTTGCCTTCTTCCAAACTTTTTTTTTCCTTTTTCTATATCTCAATTTGGTTTTAAAAAACAACACAGGTAATTTTAAAAAGATGAGTGAAATGTATATGAGCTTAGGGTTATTCAAGGTAAATCTGAAATTAAAAAAGGAACTTTAAAGCATATCCCAAATAAACCAGACATTAATCTAAGAGGAAAAACATTAATAAGCCTTTATGTAGAATTTAGTCCTTTTGTTTCCAAGCTAAATCACAGGCCTACCTAGTTGAAAGGTGAAGATGGCTCATCTGTTAAATAGCTATTGGAGCTAGATGATATATGATGATTAATTGTAATATGCAAAGTCTGTCCCAGGCGTACAGACCTCATAAAGCCAAAGATGACAGAAGTGGGTTATTAGCTCCCATCATAGTGGTAAAATAAGCCAACTTGTGATCTAATTACTGATTTTTTATATGTATGTGATTACAATGAGTGTTCTGACAGGATGTAAAGACAGAATTTAAGTATTCATGCTTTTATCTGTAGTCTTTCATTTGGTTTAATTTGAAAATGTAATGCTTGATTTGCCAGCAAATCTAGAAAATATGGTTCCAGACTCTGTATGATTTTTACTGTATTACATGCTGAGGCTGCCCCTGGGAAGGTATTTATTTCTCTCCTACTTGTCAATAATGAATGACCCTACATAGCAGAAACCTTATTAGAGTCTATGTTTAATGATTGCCCTAGTGATATGAGTGGCCTGATAACAAATGGAAATGTCAGACACGCTATGACCCTCAAATAATATTGAAATCTGCCAGCCCCTATTAAAATGCCTTCAAACTGTATTATCCTGTGGTAATAGATCAGTTAGTTACCCCAACTAATATAGTTATCACGTGGGACACGGCAGCATGATCCTTTTAATCAAAGGAGTCAAAAAGCAGTGGAACAGTGGGTAAAATGAGGTATTGTCATAGCAAGTCATGATGAACTCGCTTCATTAAGGCGGAAAACTGCCCAGGAAAAAAGGCGGCTGTGATTGATATTCATTCTGGTGTGTCATATTATAAAAAGAAAGAAGTAACTTTCAAATTTGAATGAACAGGATTTTCTATCCCTCTCTTGCCCTCTCCTTCCCGCTGTCTCTGTTTTAATGGATTATCTTGTTGCATAAACTACTTTTATAGGTCCAAGTGCCATCCAATGGGTTCTAGTGTTGCCATAGGAAAAACAACACCCAAGAAACAGAAAGACTTTTTCATCATTATTTTCAACAGCTCCTCTGGCACTGTTACGTGGAGAGGATGACAGTAATTTTTTCCTGTTTCCAAATACATACAATAAGGAGTATCAATAAAAAAAAAAAAAAAATTCATCATCGTAATTATAACAAGGAAAGCAAAAGTAACAGCAATTGTAATAACTGAGAAACCAGTATTACGTTCTGCCTCCTTAGGACTTGCCCCTCACTGAATTATATTAATGCGTAGAGGTCATATTTACATGGCATCAATAATTGCACTTGAATTGGAGCATTGTGCATAGATTTACCCGTAAGATTAGAATGATAAAGAGAACTGGTGGTAATCTCAGACTGTCTCAAACCACTTGATCCTCTTGAAGCTAATGGGAACCTGTCTTTCTGCTGTGGAAGATGCTGAATTGTGCTTGCCTGTGGGATTCTCTGTCTCATTGCTTGCTATGGAAAAGAAGATAGGGTTAGATAAGGAGTCTGCCGAGTTATAACTTCCAGGTCCTCCACTTTTTAAAGGGAAGTCAGCGAAATTGTGACCTTCTGAGCCAGGGTGTAGCTCTGGACTAGCACTTAGTATTTTGACATATATGCACTGAGAATCCCAAGGCCAGATTTCAAACCTTATGACTTTCCAGCTGAAATACCTCTGGAACTGACTCTACAGCTACTCTGAATTACAGAGTAATTAATTACAGCTGAAATGCCTAGGAGCATCGAAAGGTTGTACTTCATCAGATACCCAAAGGCACACTTACTTGCCAAGTGGACTGCTCCTGGACCTTGTGCCTTTCTCCTCCCCACTTCAAATACCATGTCAGCCCTTCTGCTAAGGGATTTGTCATTGATATCAGGCAAACCAAATAGTTCAGCATCCTCCCTAGGGGAGTCCTGAGCTGAGTAAGGGAGTTGTGTAAGAGGCCAATGCCGAACCTGCATCCCGGTTTGCACACAGCTGAGTATGGGAACCCTCTGGGCTTCAATACTGTACAATTTGAGCTTAAAGTCTCTATACCATAAAGCCCTACACGAAAAATCAGGATGATAGTATTTATCTACTAAGAATATGTACATGAGCATATACCACTTGTATGGGGAGAAATATCAGCCTGTTTGTATGCCTTCTCCCCTGCCCTGCAGCAATCTCCTCTAGCAGTGCCTTCTTCTACATGCTTTCCACTCTGTCCCATTGCCTCATCATGTACCTCTATGCTAAAGTTTTGGATGGCCCTCTAATCAAACTACTGAATCATAAATCCCAGTTATGTTTTATCCATAAACCATTTAAAAGTACATCCCAGTGTAGGAGCAGCGAGGTCTCTAAAGCTCACACAGTTATAGCTGACCTTGACTCATGGCTATAACCAGAAGGATGAAAGTTACAACCTGGCTTCAGAAGGATCCTCTGGAGGAGCAGAAAACCATGAGAAGATTTTGGCAGGAGTTTTGGATGAGGTGTAGTTAAATTCATCTCTGTTCTGAAAAAAATGACTTTGTAAAAATAGCTCCATGTTTATTGTCTTTTTATCAAAAGACTTAGCTTACAAATAAAAGGATGGATGTTGTATCTGCCGTTCCTGCAAACTCACTGTGGGCTTTTACTGTCAGCCTTAGCTTCCTTCCATTTCTCCTATCATCAGCAGCAATAAAGACCTGCAGGCCAAATTAGCCCCCTTGAGATGACTGTGTAACACACTGACTCCGAATTGTGCTCTCATTGACACCCCTGCAGCCCCCTTCATGTCAGCAGTTTTCCACAGGTAAAGCCATCTGACCTTAATGAATATTTCACTGAGGATGTACAAAAGGTATCAGGCTCTGTAGCTTACAGCTCTTTGCTGCCTTACTCTGTAGAAAAAGCAGTAGGGAAAAAGAAGTAAGCTCTAGGAATCAGTTGTTCATTGTTGTGTATTGTATTCATGTTTGATGAATTATACAGAAATTCTTTCGGTTGTTTAACAGGCTTCTGACTGCCTGAAAAATACATAAAAGCTTGATTTGTTTTCCCCCAGGGTCTGCTTTTGACTGTGAGCTGCACTTGGAAGGGCCCTACCCCACAGTGAAATCTGCCTGAAGACAGAGCAAGCCAGAGAGGTCTCACTGCCAGGCTGGGACCTACGCTGATCCCACAGAGATGCATTCCTCAGCTCAGCTTCACACAGCGCTAGGAGCTCCAATGAGTTGCCTTCGGAGCTGAAGGCAATGGGACCACTTGCCAGGCATAAAGTTAAGCACATGCATAATACAGAATCATCCTTGAGATTCCCTTATTTATTCCACCAAGTCCAGAAATGCTATTGATTTGGATTTTCAAATTAAAATTTCAAATCTACTATCTAAGAATATTTGAGACAAAATGATTATGATAAATTTTTCCAGTTGAGATTTTCTTGGGGACCTTTTTCCATGACATGGGATATGTTTCCATGTACTTCGGAATGCAAATATAGTTAGGCAAGGCAGAAATGATGTCAGACAAATCAAGAACACACTCACTCATGGATACAATATTTGTCCAGTTTCACTGAAACTCTTGACTGGAGTAAACTTGAAAGTCCAGGAAAAAATGTCTTGCTATCTTGTTGTCATGTACTTGATTAGCTTGGTCAGAAACCGAAGGATGTTCATAAACATTCCTGTCTACTTTTGTATTCAGCATTTTGTATTAACCCATGTTCTTGACCTGAACATTTATTAAATACCCTCTAGATTTTGTCATGTAGCTCTTCATATAGGGTAAATTATACTTCCAAATGCCCTTCTGTTTTGGTAATTTTCCTTTCATCCCTGGTGGCCATTTCCATTCTTGCTGTATCTATTGTGAGATGGCATATGTAACCTTTGGGCATGTAGAATATTAATCTATCTTTGATCACATTCCCTTGTGTATCTTTCCCCACAGCTTTCTGGTTTTCCTCCAAAATAAATTCTGAAGCAATTCAACATCTATATTTTTATTATTGTGATCAGTTCACTTTAGTTTTAGTTAACAACGCTGGCTCTATTAAGTTTTTTGCTTTGTTTTGTTTTGTTTTGTTTTTTAAACATTTTCCGGTGCTTGAATGCTGATCCTTTAGAAGTTTCTTCTTTTACTGCTTTTTGGTTTTATTCTCCTGAATCCCCGTTTGCTTCACGGAAGTAAATATCAGAATACACACCTGTAACACGGATCTTCTAAACTTGGTATCACAGATTTCAAAGGAGGAAAAGGCTTTGTCCGTCGTCACCTCCCTGTCAGTGCAGGACTACTCCTGAGTGATTTTGCTAGCCACCCCTACTCAAAGAGCATCCTACAAGTAAGATCTTCCACTCTTTCAGAGGCTACAACTACTCTACTGCAGTAAATAATAATTTTTTGTTCTTGTATCTTAATCAAGATGACAACAGGACTACCCGTGATTTCTTTTGCAGGATGTGATTGCTCCTTTTCCAGGCATTTGTAGGGCTTCCCTTCACTGTGTTATACTCTGTTAGCTCATGTAAGTGTCCTTTGCTTGCCACTTTCTACCATTCTTGAATCACTATTGTTTTCTGAGCTCATTCTACATTACCAGCCTTCAGATCCTGTATCCCAAACACCAGAGACAATTTACACACCAGAAGCTATCTGTAGAAATTTCCCCTCACAAACATATCTGAGCTAAGGGAATGTTGTATATATTCCTCTTGAAGCTAAATTGGTATCCTGAATAAAACCCAATGGCTTGAATCTCTCTGTCCATGAGCCAGTGCCTCTGTGTACACAGCCCACAATTGTGTTACCCTTTTGCACCCATCCTGTAGGGAATGCTCCTGTGTAATTTGTTGCCCACTGTCGCCTTGAGGTTTTTGCCTACTATTGAATTTGTGGCTTCCCCCAGTCCAAGTTATTCTTCCCCTGTGACATGCATTAGCTTGCATTTTTACAAGCTGAATCTCATTTTGCTACTCTCAGCTAGTATTTCTCTGAGCTGCTTTATATTACATTTCTTGATCCTGACTTGTATAATATCTCTCAATTTAGCATCATCTGCAAATTTAATGAGTGTGGTTTTATTCTGCCATCTACATGATTATTAATAAAGATGGTAAGTAAATATTGGTCCTACTATAGGGCTCTGTCGCTCTGCACATCCCCCTTCACATCCATACCCCATTCCCCTGCACCCCAAGCTCTCTGCATAGCAGAGTCTTGCAGTAATCTCTCCTTTCAGCAGCTCCAGTTCTGTCCTTTGTGTACTTCCACATAAATGTAGTTTTCATGTTAACTTGCTGTATAACTGATTTACCAAAATCCACATCTGTGATACAAACTGTACCTCAAACATCCAGAAGTTTACGAAACATCACAGAATGTAGTGATGTGTTAAATCTCACGGGTCCGTTACCCAGCTCTGCTTGTATTGGATCACAATACTGCAGCATTAGTCTTGAAATCAGTGACAGTGTAACAGTTTAACAGGTTTTGTCTCATGGGTTTTGTTAAGCATGTGATTTTCCCCCCCTTTATGTATGCAGGATTGTTTTCCATGTGGATTCAGTTAGACCGTGTTGAGGGTACCTTACAACCTCTGTACACTTATTCTTCCAGAATAAACTTCTTGATACTGCTTCACAGCAGGAGGTGAACAAGGTTGCAGAAATTCCTTGTTTGTGTGTGACTTTGCTTACATTTACAAGTTTTACTAGCATGGTGACATGTGGCTGAAAAGTCACCTTGCTCAGCGGCACAGAATCCAAGCATACATAGATCTTTACTGGCAGAATAACTTTTTTTACAGATATTGTCTTCAAAGGGTTCCTATAGATTATGGCAAAAGAATGCGCGTGTGTGTGTGTGTTTTCCTTTTTTTGCAGAGTAGTATCTGTCCAAGAAGGCTTTATGCAAGGTTAATAGGTTTAGCAAATTCTTATCTCAACAACTGTACCACCACATATTTAGGCCAATAATTGATAGGAGAAAAAGAGAGAATAAGTAGTAAGTATAAAGTAATGTCAGTACTTGGCAGCAGTGAGAGCTACTTCTGCTCCAGTTACCAGCATTAGGATCAGACAATTTTAAAGGTGTGGAAACCACAAAAGAAAGAAGAAAGTGGGATGGAATCAAGAAAAAAAGCCAGGTGATCTAGTAGATGATCAATAGTTTATGTCTTCAGCAAAATGTATCCAGTTTTCTGTTAAACCCCAGCCTACTCATATGCACTCAGCAAATTACATAATCTCTCTATAAAATGGGTCGATGTCATAAAATGTACAGAGTAACTTGAGGCCTGCAGATAGTAGCATGGTCAGGCAGTAATTTTAACTCGAGGCTGTTTGTTAGCTCTTGCAAAGTAAACATAGCTCAAGTTTTTAGTAAGTAATCTCTTCCCTTTTCTAGGAAGTGAAGTTTTTCCAAAGGTAATTTACTTAGAGATTACATTCAAATCATGTACAAACAGATAGGCTGCTAGGTACTGTGTCCAAAGTATTGAGTCCCACAGTCACCCTCCAACAGTGGTGCACACTGCGACATCAACAAACTACCCATGACTGGTGAAAAGTATAGCAAGTTTGCATAGCCTTATGCCTGTATAGCTCTTCAGCTTTCCTATCTGTTATTTCGTTGTGAAAAATAGATTAAAACCCAACAGTATATTCCAGTCTCTCAGGCATTTTTGTGCCTGGTTAGCATCTTTTTCTTGCTTGCTCCCCCTCCACTCCCCCCCTTTTCTTTTTTCCCCATTGATATATTTATAAGTGTGCTTCTCTTTTCCTCTGTACCTGCAGCTGGCATTTACACTTACTTTTTCCCTTCTCAGCTGTGGTTGAATATTCTTGCTTCATTGCCTCCTTCCTTTTTCATTTCCAGTTGACAGCATCATTGTAAAGGTGAACTAAAAAGAAAATTGGAAATTCTGTTTACTTCACCGCTATGCACTGAATGCCTCACCTATGCAGTCTAACAGAGAAACTCATAATGAGAATATGCTGCACCAACAGACATGTCTTTTCTCTGCAGATCTCAACACATCTTGCAAGGACGGTTAATGTTTAGCATTGCTGCTGTGTTGCTGTGCAAAGGTGGCCTTGGGCAGGCTGATACAGGACAGGATTCATTGGTGCTACTGTAGCACAGACGCATTTCAAATCTTATTTATCCCTACTTATCACTCTTTTTATTCTTGAGATAAATCCTGATCCTTTCCCATCAAATGTGTAAGGCTTTTTTTGACTAACTAAACTTAATGTATATGGTGAGGTGAGAAAGCCTTCCTGGGGCTAGCCTTCAGAGTGGGCTGCAAGTGTCTGCCATAGAGTTATGTCCTGGTTCCAGGGTTCTGTGCATGGGAGGCAGCAAATCTCAGTGTGTGTGTAATGGAGCTTAGGTGTAAATCATCACAAAATATCTGCTGCTTTAAAGTCCCTCTTTCGTTCTGGGAGTATTTCTGGAGAAGGAGGCCAGAAAGAGGGTAAATAATAGAAGGAATGTCTTCATTTCTGCCCAGCCTGTAAGATCTGTATCTTTCTGAGCAGTGGGAGTTATTTTCAGTGGGTTGCATCACCGGTTCTGGGCAGCCATGGCAGCTAAGATCCTCTTCTACCCAGCAAAAACAGAGAAAGGAGAGAAGCCAAAGTTCACTGTTACCCTCACCTCTCTTTGCTGGTTTCTGTGTCCCCCCTGCAACAGGTTTGGGTTTAGTACCATCGCTTTTGGAGCCTCACACATTTTCAGCTCCACCATTACCTGAAGGAATGAACTTCAGCAATGAGGCTTCCCCATCCTGTATTTGGATATGTTTGCTGTGTTGCTACCTGTATTTAATCTTTATGATGATGGCTTTCTCAGTCTTGGATTAGCATATCAATGAGACATACACAGAACCATGGGGTGAAACCACAGCCGGTCCAATGGGAAATGCCAAGAACAGACTTCTACTTATTCATCCAGAACCCATAGCTCCTCAGTGATTAAGTTTCTAGTCCTGAAAATGAAGGCTCTTTTCCATAAAGTAGTTCCTTCTATAAAGCAGAAAACCAGATGCAAAGGAATAGGATGAGCTTTGGTGTTTCCTAGCAGAAAAGCAAAGAATTTGTGGTTTTTTTCCACTTCTAAAGGTGTAAGTCTGTCACTGACTTTACCTGTCCACATTTCAGCGCAAGCCACCGAACAGCTTGTCCAAGCAGGACAAGGTAATGTCCTTTGGTCACTATTGACTTGACAGAATTGGAACTAATGGTCCAGAAGCGAGATTCCTTGTCATATTACCAGTCTCTTAAACCACGCCTTTCCCCCATTATAATAATTACTGGATAGATATACTGACTGTTATTTATAAACTTATAAACCTCTCATACATCACCTGTTATCTATGAATGAGCTGATTTGTTTCTGTACGAAAATACAGCTATTACCTTTGAAAAAGCTTGCTTAAAAAGCACAGATAGAGAAGGAATCAGAAAAAGGCACACTATGGTCATTGGGAATAAGGACCAAACGGGGAGAAGCTGGGAACAGACCTCTCCTGTAGGCTCTGGGTGACTGCTGTATCCTTAGGAAGAAGTGAAGCATCAAAGGCTGGACGCAATAAATAAAGATGTGGATTCACTGGCAGACATTGCTGTTACCTGGGCTTCTGAGGTAGGATGAAAGGGGCTGGTGGAGACATTTGCATTGTTTGTGTTCAAAGTCAATTCTGTTCCAAAAGGCCCAATATACCGGTTAATTAATACTTTTGGTTTTTTTCTTGGAAAGTACATTCATAATGCACACAAGCAGTGTTTTGGGAGGCAGATGATGCCAATTTATTGTGTATTCAGTATATGTGGAAGAGACCACATGCATTCTTGCATTTTGGTGTGAAATTATCCACTATGAGATGCTGAAGTGACTGAGATTACTCAACTGGCTCCTCAGTAGAGTCCCACCCAGGGTGCTGTTGGGTTGTGTTTAGCAGCAATTCCACCCTTAGATTTTGTGTCAGGCCCGACACAAAAGAAATTTAGTATTAAAATATTGTGGGATGGAGCCTCAATAGAAAACCTGCCCACCAGAAGACTTACTGTTCTTGACAACTCAAAATAATGGCCAAATCTGAAAGGTGGCATTGTATGTTTCAGAAATGGATGACTTACAAAGATTTAACTCCTGTAAATATATAGGGGGAAATGGCCAGTTATAAAGACAGACTGTAATTTAATGAGGGTGAGGAAATGAAAATGCGAAAATACGAGAAAATCTGATATACTTCACCACGATGCTATCTGCCTGCTCCTGGTTCTGCTTTCTAGACAGTGATGGACCCTGTTCCTCTAGCATACAAATATTGAAGTCAGGATTTTCTCTGTTGCCTTTTTTTATATATTTGTTGAGTCAAGGAAAGGGTTGACTGCTTAAAAAGTTAGATTTCCAGTAGGGTCTTGGAGATGGGAATTCTGGACTGTCATAAAACAGATTCTTTCCTGGCTAGCCTGATAGGATCAAAGCTAGGAAATACTGTGTCTCCTGAGGGAAAGTGATCTCTGCTTTCCAGAGGGGTAACAGGCTCTTTATGTCTTATCTTTCTTATCAGTCTTTCCTATCTCTAGCTGTATTCATACGAACATGATATAGACCTGGGACTATTCTCATGAAATATACATTTTTGTGTCAACTTATTTCTCCTGAGTTGTATGATTTAACCTTGTTGGGGAGATATCTGTAAAATAAATTCCAGTATTTTAATCGGTATAGAGGGACAGAGTCTAAATATTAGGCTTGCTGTGTGTACAGGCACAAAAATAATGTTGCCTGGACTAAACTATATCTCTGCCCCTCAGAAGCTCATCTGAGAGTAATTGTACACACCTAGCTAAATCAAAAGAGAGTCACAGCTTGATGCAAGAGATGGGATTAGAGGCTGTGACTGAAGTATCTCAGGTCTCCCTGATCAAGGCAAGCTATAGAGCAGTCGTCAGAAAAGAAAGAAGGCAGATGAGAGAAGCCATGACTGAGAATCAACATCACAGATATAATAATACAGGCAGGGGAGACCTTTTGCCATACACTTTGTGAACAAATTCCATGCAAGATTGTGTTGTGTACTTGTAGCAATGCTTGTATTTCTGTGTGAACAGAAATAGCTCTTCAGGCAGAGGCGCTACAAAGGATCGAAATTTAAAGTTAAAACAGACCAAGCTTTTCGGAAGGTTTGAAATCATTAAAAATAGTTTATTCAAGCAATAATCCCCTTAGAATAGGTTATTACCACTATTAATGACTTGCTAGTTAAAATATTAATGGCTCATAACCAAAAACTGCTGGTAATGACTGATTTCAAAGGGTATTATTGCTTAATTAATGACACTTCACCTATCTGCAGTCACTTTTGTAGGCATCTATTTTACTGTCTGTTTCAGGATACTAAAACCAGTTATTACATGTGAAGGAAACATCACAGAGACAAAATTGATGCTTCTTTTTCCAGTTGTTTTGCATTTTGTGGCCTGTCAGCTAACTTGCATCTGAATTTACTTGTCTTGTATTAGTGTATGGCTTCTTATTAGCAATTTTATGTGCATTGAAATTGCATGTTGGAACTGTGTCCTGAAAAGCAATGCATGCTTTTGGGGGAGAGATTGGTAGACAGAAATTTAAAATATGGATTTTAAATCATTGTTTTATAGATCACCTCTTTTCCATCTCTTTGATCTGAATGACAATTTCCTTCACAATATCCCATTTTCGTGCATTGGTGTGTCATGCCCTGTTTAGGAGCCCTGTTTGACATGTTGATACCATGATTGCGCTAGTTTGTAATCTACACATCATGTTAATTACAAAGGGTATTTTGTAGGAATACAAGCGTTGAAAACAAAGTAAGCTGAAAAGCTAGGTGGCAGGGTAACTACAAAGTGCAGAGGGTGTGATAAAAACTTGATATACCTACTAAAAAAGCCTCAGACTGATTTCCTATGAGTTGTTGGGTGTCCAGTGTTCCCTGTGTTGGCAGCTGTTATGCTTAGGAGTAGGATGTAATGCCAATCCTCTGTAACAGGCACTTGTAACATCAGTAGCCTGATTGCTGCTCGTCCCTGTACTGCTCACACACTGAATAACAGAAGTGAGAAAACACTTTCATACAGGGACTTTCCATGAGTACAAAACAAACGGTGTTTGCACTGTGTGGTTTGGACATCTTCAGTTCTTCTGTGACTGTGGTTTCTCAGGAGCTAGTCCTACAAACCCTTACAAGATTTAAGATTTATCTTATTCTCCTGAATGCTCCCAGGTCACAGTAGCAGAAAAGTTCCAGGGACTACAAAGATGATCATTACCTGGACCATAAATCTGACTGTGAGCTCAAGCTTTTAGGTGCTCAGTAATGCTTTCAGTGAGGCATATTCTTCTTTAAAAACTGTAGTAACTCATGGGATTATGGACAAATTATTCTAGTGTATTTCTGGTATTCATTCTTCTTTAGTGGAATATTTCAGATATTACAAAACTTGTGTCTGTGCAACTTCACACTGAATAGCTCTTTCACTTTCTAGTTATTAAAATTTTCTTTAAAGTCAGTTTTGATCAGTTCTGCTGAACATCTCTCCAGCTTGTCTAATTTCTAGATCCCAGGTTGAGAGACTAAGAGCTTTGCTAAGCACAGGGAGGAGTTCAGTGCACACACAGATGGTAAAAGCTCAGATAAAATTAAAATTAAAAAAATATTTAAATTAAAGATAATCTTTCATTGTCTAAAAAAATAAGGGAGCCATACAACAATACGGTTATTCCCTGCACTCCTGTGGGCTTTATTGCTTTCATTTAAACAAATTTCGGGCTACCAAAGGATGATAATTTTAATTTGAGATGAAGGACTACCATCTGTGTACATAGTGGACTCCTCTCCCTTATGTATTATCTACACAAACAACACCCATTTTATTGTATGGGGAACATGATGAAGATAATAAAAGTGAATAGAGACAGGTGCTGATCAAACAGATGTTACTTTGGTTTGACTTCCTCTGCCTGGCTTACCAGTGTTCCTCAGCGCAGACATACAGCACTCCCAATAGTGTAAGTCTGAGCTAACGCCACTGGCTGGCATTCTGATTTACTGGGTGAACACACAGCGATAAATAGACATTATTCAACTCCAGTATTTTTTGTTGCAGATATCTGGAGGTGAAAAGCTACTGCAGACTTCCAGTGGGTCACTTCACCTCTGTCTCTTGCAACAATCAGCTTTCCATGAATCTTACTCTTTAATTTTTTGTCTCTACTGACATTTTCAAACGAGTGAAATGAGAGGAACAGCATACAGATATCAAGGAACGTTTACACAAGTAACTGTGCTCTATAAAACCAGCAGCACCGCATAATGTATATCTGAACTTCTTCAGATATAGAATAAATTATCTCAATGTAACTCATGTGGAATGTAGGCTAAAGCTGATTTTAATGCTAAACTAAACCTCTTTTGAATCCATTTCAGAGAGATGGTTTAATTAACTAGGCCACTTCCCCTAGCCCTGTGTACTCAATGCAAATTAATGGCACTCGGAATACACAGTCTCTCAGTGCCTTGCTGCTGTATGCTGCCTGTGAATCCTATCTCCCGTCCCACACCTTGGGCTCGCACAAATGATTAACTACCTCCAGAACTCATTTCCTCTAAGTGGCTTCACAGTATTTTTTTTCCATGGAAGGAAAATATGGTGGGTGGGCCAGCACAAAACCATTTTCAAAGGTGTCAGTACTATTGTGCCAGAGTATTGTTGCTGATACCTTATGCTATAATATAGAATACAAAAGAAATGTTAAATTACCTATTTATTTCATACTGTATCACTTACCTAAGGGCAAAGATGAGGGGTCTATTTTGTATTAAAAATATACTATTTGTGCTAGAAGGCGGGGATAGGAGTTTCAGGCAGACTCAGACTGATCGTTATTTTAATATAGCACCTAGGTAAAGACAGGCTGGGAAATGACACAGCATTCTTGCAGGGACAGCGAGCAGCCCCTCTTCTAAACGCAAACGGTGTTGAGGCCATGATACGGACTGAGTCACCCTTGTGCCCTTTGTGGCCAAGAGGGAAAGCAGTGTAAAAGCTGGATTTTCTGCTTCACCAGGTTCCTTCATGTAAAACGTTTTTTTTTTTCTTGCCGGAAGGGAATAAGAAACAGAACTGTTGAAAATACTTTCAAGTCAAGTTCTGACAAAATCCAACCTTCTCAGTTCTTACCTGAAGAGCACTGCCAAAATGTCAAGTTTAGTTGAAATCCTGACAGGTCACTTCGGTGCAGGCTTCAGAGAGAGACCTTTGAAAAGCTGTCTTTGTTTCCACATGAACATCAGACAGGAAATCTTATTCTTGCTCTTAAGCTCTCAGTATTCCTGGAGACCCCTAGCAGACAGTGCAGCTCTGTCATCTGGGTGCTCTATTAAGAAGTCTCTGTAACAGAGTGTTACTGCCCAAAAGGACCTCACATTAAAAAGCCAACAAGACATAGGAGGTGATGTGGAAAAATGGTACCGTACTTACTGGGATTGAAACAAGAGCCATCCAGATCCTTTCTTCCACCACCAGCAGCAAGCAGAGGCTCTGATGTAAACTCATGAGGCCTCAGCAGACTGAAAAGTGGCAAGGTCCAATGCAGATGGTCTGCAAGTGCTCAGCAAGCTGAAGGCGGCCATCGGTCTGGAAGCAGACGGCAAAGAGCCAGGAAAGCAACCTCATTGCTGCCCAGAGCAGCAGGGTGGCTGGTTCCTGCTGAAAGGAACCTCAGCCTGGCAGCCACATCAGCGCGAATGGGAAAATGCTGTTGTCCTACTGTGTCTACTGCCACATCTGAAACCTCACAGGGGCTGGTGGAGGATGGAAGATGGTTGCTTACACAGGAAAGATGACGTGAAGGGCAATAAGAACCCCGCTGGCCTCATGAGCTCCAGGAGCACCACGAAGGGGTACCATTTTTCTGATAGAAACTAATGCTGATTGGCATTCACTGCTGGAAACAGTGACTCACTGTAGTTTGCATTTCATAACATCGGGGCTTCTCAAATATTGATGCTATATTAAAAAATTATTATACAATTGAAGAATTTCTCAGAAAAAGTTGGTTAGAAAATATAGGAATGCTTTTTTTGTCCTCCTTTGCAGCCTTTCCAGATGTGATCCTTGTGGAATTATTTGCCAACGAATGCAATGTTTTGTCTTTAACTCTGGAAATTTCCTTCTCACATATGTCACAAGTAGTCACTACTCCTTGTGTCTTTGAAGTGTTTATATGCAGCGTTATGTAAACTGTTACAAAGAAAAATGGCATTCAAACATGCAAGTCAATCTCATGCTTGCAAAAATGAGCTCCTACGGGATTTGGCTCATTCTAGACCCAGGCCATGCCACCTGGGTCCTTCCTTTGCCCACCTGGCTGCACTGTGGATCACAGGGCTGGCTTCAGTTCTTTTGGGAGGGGACTTCGCATTGCTGCATGCAAGGATGTGGTTTTGCTCACGTAGACCTCTTTGCACTCTTGCCCTAATGCGGTGTGGGAGCAAGGCTAGGGCAGTTTTGTGAGACTCTTTTGCCTTTTCTTGGCTTCTCCTCCTATTAAGCACCTCCTGCAAAAAGGAATAACATTTTATATCATCAGAGTTGTTAAACAGGGAAGAAATTGGCATCTGTGTTACACAGTTCTACCCACTGCACAGCTGACACGCAGTCCTGCACACTGCTGCTAAGCACAGAACAATCCAAGGCTTGTTTATACCTGAGATTTTCCAGGTACCTACTGCTGTGGGGTTCACTTAAGCCAATATGGCATACTTATTATTAATACTAGTTATAACAACAAAATCAATGGTGTTTTATATATTACCAACATAGCTGATCGGCATGAAATAAAAAACAGCTGGTGAAGAGAAATAAAGCTAGTTGAACAAGGTAAAGTTTATTAATTTTTTAATATTTTTCCTTGAATAGGAGGGTGGGTTAACTATCTGTTGGAAAGGCAGTGTAAATCAGTTCACATCACACCTTGTAGAAGAAAAGAAAAGATGTGTCTCTAGAAGGAAAAGCAATCAACAGAAGGGGTGGAGAAAAAGTATAAATCAGGATGGTTTATGCTTTCTTCCACTTTGTTGTAGATTGCTTTTTCTTCTGTAACCTCCCTCCCTCCTTCTCCCCCTTCCTCTGTCCTTCACTAGCAACACAGCTTAGCTCCACATACACCTTCTCACAGCATTTGAATGTTTTTAAAAGTAAAAGCACAGTTTATAAAATTGGGCCGAGTGTTGTGTTGCGTCTCTTTTCATTCTAGGCAGAGAAATGTCCAACTCCCAGGAAGTTTTGGATCAATAACAACTAACATTGAATTTATACTTTGCTACTGAGCTGTGGACTAGAGCTAGCTGAATTTTGTTTTAAACTGAATCCCAGTGAGTCTGTACTGGTGTGCAAGAGCAAGGCCATCCTGATGGTGTCTTCTGAAGAACAGTTGCAGTCCTTGACATGGACATCATCCTAGACTAGGACATAACCAGTGGGAGATTGCATTGCTGATGTGATCTTGTCATGGGACTGAGACAAAAAGTGGGGTTCTACATAAGCACAGCTTCTGCTTTTCTTGGATGCGTGTTTATTTTTGTGTCCATTAGATTTAGGTGCCAAATTCCTGTTCTTCACCTTTTTAAAACGTGTTGAAACACCTCTTTTGAAGAGACCTGACACTGAGTTTGTACTCTTTCCTTTTTTGCAATCTTGGTTTGAAAGGAAAATCTTAGTAGGATTCTAAGTCTTAGTTCTGTCTCTGAATGATCTTATAGCAACGTGTGACAGCTGCAATCCTTCAGCTGTAGTAGCTGACTCCATTTACATTTCGAGGAGAGAAATGCAACATTCACACATGTTCCTTGTGATCAAACTGTAATAAAAAACTTCAGCTCTGTCTTCATAATCCTCTTACAAAAACTAGTGTATGATAGTGCTCATCCAGATATACCATTATCAGGCAGAAATGCATGTTGGTGTTTCTGATAGGAAGGATCAAGAGTTGCATTACAATGAAAAGGTAAAGCACATAGTGATGGATGTACTTGTGCTAACACATCTGATAGAAACATGCAGCTTGTTTCAGAGGGGTGAATGCAGTCAATGGAAACAGAAAATGCAGCCTGTGGGTAATTAGGAAGATGATCTCAGCTAAACTTTTCCTTTCCTGCAGATCTTGATTAAAGAGTGCAATCAACAAATTCCCAATGAAATCTTACAAATTTGCAGGTGTCAGCCTAACAGATACAATATATTGGACAATAAGGTCTGAAAAGGGAATCTAAGTTTCCTTAAGATTGTTCTGTTCTTTAATTCAGATAGCAACTTTTCAGTCCTGTTTATTGAGAACATATTTCACAAAGCTGCTTAGGTGTTACCACAGTTTTATGTTGAAATGTGAACATAGTTGCTGTAATGTGGCCTGATTTACTGAACGTCCACAAGGACAAGCAAAAACAACATCACATTTCATGGATATTTTTTTCCCTGTGGGGAAACAAATACTTTAAAGAAAATGATATACAGTGAAGCCACACATGGGACTGCAGAGTTTGGTCCTTTGTTATAAAGCCTACAGTGGCTCCTTTACTCTGAGGCAAGGAGGTCTAGGTGGCTGATGATATTGCTCCAGAATGATGTATTCATCTGTGCTTTCAAAATAGACTTCAAGAGCTCCATCACAGGAAAATCTGTTAACTGGCTGCTGACAGTGGCAGTTATTAGTGTTTCCTTTGGAACTCAGTTTTTGGCGTTGTCATCCTAATCATATGGTGTAAATCTCAGAATTTATATAAATCAAGAACATATCATTCATGCAACTATTTCATCTTCCCTCCAAATTCTTAAAACACTTCCAAACAAGGCTGAATTTAACTAAGAAGGAGGCAAGTGTTTCTATTCTCATTTTACAGATGGATGAATTAGGGCATGTATAAGTTTCCTGGTTTATGTAATGATGACACAAGAATATTTGGCAAAAACAGGGAAAGAATCCAGATGAACATGAAAAGAACAGTTTTCCAGTTACAGACACCTGGAATATTCATTTTTTGGCTTTCTCTTACAGAAAAGAGCAAGATGTTTAAGAGAAAAGATGGACAAATGTAACATAAATATCTTTCTTCCATATGGCAGCCAAAACACCCATATCATTCAATTTTTGTGTTACTTTTTAAAATTTACATTAAAAAAAATAACATTACTAAGATACTTTAGAAGGTAATCTTTCCCATTTAGTATTTCAATGGTTAAAAGTAAAAAACGTAATGATTCAGTGTGTGGATTTTTTAAAGCATTTAACCCTTCCTATCCCAAGAACTATGCAGTTAAGCAGAGAGAATGAGACAACAGAGAAGAAAAGAATTTTTTTTTCTTTCTTTTTATAGGCTTTCAGAGATAAGACATAAATTACAGTGAAGTTAACAAACAGTGAGACCCTTTGGCATTTGACACAAGAGCCTTTTCTCTTTAATTTGGCATCCTAATAATGCTCGGAGTCCCTTCGTTTGAGCAAGTCACTGGCAGATGCTTTATTGTGTCTGTTGTTTCTCCTCTGGGGCTGTACATTAGGTTAAAATATCACAAATAGCTGCTATTAAAGTGTGAGTCACAGTAGCTATAATTTTTCATGACAGCCAAAGAAAATGTGACATGTTTAGGAAACTCTGTCATTGATGCTAACACTCAGATCTACAGGCAAATGTTTAATGACATACTCAGCATGCTGTGCAAACTCCACTATCTACCAAACAAAAGGTTACTACTAGAGAACTATAAATATTCGGAAATGTCACTAAACAATAGGAGCTCTTTTCTTCCTGATCACTGAGGGCAAGGTAGAAATCGAACTGATGTGAACTGCAAAAAAGGAGAGGCTTTTTACATATGCTGTTATTTTTGTTTGGCTCCCATAAATACTCTGTTTTAGCATATCTACCGTCTGTGCTTAGTGCAGAACCATGGCTTTCCTCTTCTGATTTGATTTAAGCTTTTGTCTGGCAGTGAGCATCCAGGCTTACTACTGTTCAACTGCTTTTATTCTATTGTACAGGGAGGTGGGAGATAACTAACACACACATGCATACACCCTTGGAGACTGCACAGCAGAAAGCAAGAAATCCTTTCTACAAGCAGGTCCTGCACTACCCGTAACATGCTAGTGAGCTTTCATGGTCTCACGACTCACCATCATTTACCTTCTTAGATTAGAAACTATGTATCTATTCAGTCCTTATGATTACTGTTAGAAATGGGGCTATTTTAGGAATACCCAAATGACAAATAACATATTGGGAAGACCTATGACTTATGGATTTTAACATGAGTAATGCAAAGTGCTGCATTGTGATCTAAAAGTCATAAGGACCTGTGTAATACCACAATGTAAGTTTATGGTCATTTAAAGTCACTTGAAATTATGAGCAGTGTGAAGGAGAGAAAGGAATTTATTCTGCTTCACCCACAAAGACCAGCAAGGCTGTGAAAAGCAGACCTAGAAGTATAAAATAAACATGGCCAGGGAGCTGGGTTACAACATTGTAAAATGCCATGGAAACTGCCCACTTGGCTTCCCTCTGTTTCATGTGGGGGGCAATTGATTTTGCTTTTCACTGAGTGAGTGAGAGTGAGCGTCCAGTGGTGAAGCAGAGATGGGCTTTCAAACTGTTCAAATGTACGATGGGTCTTAATCATGGTATTATGACAGGTTAAGAGTTTAAGCCTGCACAGCTTGGAGATGATGAAGCTGCCTGGGGATGGGAACTCACTGCAGCATATTAGCACCTAAATCAGGCTTATGAGATCTTGGGCAAGGAGAGAAGTGAACAAAAAAATCAAGAGCAGAATGTACAGATATCCCTGTAGATTAAAGCAAAGGAAATAGTTTCATACATTTCTGTTCTTGGAGGGCAAGGATTGCTGATTGATTTCTTCATCTCCAGAGAAAGTGACAGGGTTTCCACATTTTAATTTAGAGTGAAATAATATCACCTGTGCAGAATTCTCTCTTTTAGAGAGCGCTTAACAAGTCTGTACAGCTTCCATGACAGGGAGCATGGGAGCAACCAAACCATCCAAAAAGCAACGTGAGCTGAGACTTGTGTGTGAGTTTGGGCTCTCCCTCCAAGCACAGCGTGGGGTGTTCCTCGTGTTACCAGCTTCTCTGCCCTACATGGGAGCCCTCCTGGACATTTTGCCCTTGGTGTCAGAGTTGCTTCAGTGCATAGGGTAACGTCCACCACAGGGGCCATTTATAGCAGGTGACAACTTTGACGTTTTCCTGCACAGTCTTAACAGCAGGCTCTGTGGTGGGCTCTTGGACACTGTGGGTATCTATCTCCAGGTAAGTGTTTTGGGAAATCAGTCCTCTGCAAACTTTGTGTAGTTCACACAGAGACATGCAAAATCCAGAGGAAGATGGGACTTAGGATTCACATCCCTCCTCAGAATTTCCTAGTGCCACATTTTACATCCTGTTTTCCCAAGCATTGCAACATTGGAAAACTACATATATATTTTTTCACTTCAGCCAGGGAATGCACAAGGCAGCCTCATCAGTGGATGGGACATTTGCTTTCAATCTGGGCAGGTACTGAGTGTAAAAGAAGCTGAGGAGAGAACAGTTTCAGACTGAGCACAACTGCTTCAAGGAGCTAACAAATAACTTTTGCAGTGGTAGTTAGAAAAGAGTAAAGAAAGCGCAGGGGAGGAAAAAGAAGGCATTTCTTCTACTCTGCATTAGAAGCATGAGAACTAGGAGGAAGGTATAGACTACCTTCAAAGAAGTGCAGAAGGCATGTCTAGGCACATTTCCATATTCATATGACAGGAAAGGCATGAATGAGAAATAAGCTTGATCATGGGAATTTGCTTCTTGGCAACAGAAGCTTGAGCCTGTAGACCTGGGGCTGGGTGACCCCCTTTAAATGATAAGTGGGGTTGGGGCTGACGATACATCTCCCTCAGTAATTCTATATTATGTATTATCTGCATGTAGAAGTGATGTGTTCCCAAACTGGAGCAGAGGGGCTGAACTCACCCTCTATTAAAGCCTGAGAAGTTCAGAAATATAAAAAGAAAAATGGATAGCAGAGGCTATTTAGAGCGAAGGGTATGTCTTAAAGGCTATAGTAGTTATCCAAAGCAGCTATCAGTATGCCATTTTCAATGATTTTTCGAGAATGCAAAATATCCTTAAAATATCCACCTAAAAATATTTGGTGATCCCTGATGCCAGCACGCTTGTACAGAGGTGCACTTCTGATATTACCAATGTCTTTGCAAGCGGCCAGAGAGAAGCACTGGGACCCCAGGAGGTCCCGGAGGCCTAATGCTGTGCTGCAAACAAAGTACAACAGAGGAAGATTGGCAGACATTAGAGAATTACTGTCTGAGCTAACATCAATGGAAGCTTTGATGCAAGCCTCTTTCAGGGAATTACAATAAAAGGTAGAGTGACTGAAGTTGAGGCAGGCTTAAACAAGCATTCAGATACAGTTACTGATACAGATAAGAGACTTCAGGAGCTTGAAAGCAAGAACCTGAAAAAATAGATAATTTGGAGAATTGAGAGAGAAGAAATAACACTGGATTGAAAGAAATCCCAGACAAGACTGACATAAAGAAGGAGGAAATCTTCAAAAAAAGTGTTAAATTCCCACAAAAGGAACTCTTGAGAGAGAAAGAGAGAATTTCCTGGGTATATGTAGGTGGGGACCTCATACACATTGCAGCCTGCTATAGGCTTGCACTCTAGCACCCATGGCTTTTGCCCTATGCTGTGTATCACACTGTACCAGTGGAAAGAAAATGAGCACTTAACAGGAATCATTAAACTGTGAAAAAATATATATTCCACTTACTTTCTATGAGAGATGAGCACTGAGTTCAGCAAAACAAGAGGGGAAGCAGTGATCAGAGAGAAAGGATAACCAGAGGTGAAGGGAGAACCCAAAATAAACCTAGCAATCAGCCCATGGGGACTTAGGTGCTACGAAATGGCGAGTTCGAAGAGCCAAGACACCGAGCTAGAAGCTTTCTGCTGAAGGTCAGGGAGCTGAGTGCCATGCTGCCATCCTGGGACATGAGTTCCCTCCCTCTGTGCTACCTGGGAGCCTGTAGCCAGCTCTTCGTGACAGATACCCATGCATTTTTTCAATAACACCAAACATAGCTCATTTTCCCCTGCAAAAGTATGACAGCTGAGATTAGAGGAAGAGGAGGTGATCATGTCCAACTATATCTGCTCACGAAATGAGGAGACCTGAGGCATTTCAACCCCACTTTTCCCACCCTAGAAGCGCTGTTCCCAGCACCGCTTTTCAATTTTCTGTTCAAAAGTCATGGTCCCAGGAGCAGTAATTAAAATGCTGGCCTCTTCGCTCCTGAAGAACTACAAGTACTTTAAGGATACATGTGTGTTCCTTCTTTGTCCTTTTCTCTAGCCTATAAATCCTGAGGTTTGAAGGAGGTCTGACTCCCCTCAGGCAGGAGGAGAAGTTGGACAGCTTTCCCTTTTCTTGCAAGAATGTGCCAGCCATTAGGTCAATACACACAAAGATTTCCTATTGCCTTTGCTGATATAAAAGAAATTTTGGAACACGTCTTTATATTGTGAAACATCTAATTCTGTTGGTATGTGCTAGGCAGAGTGTGAGAATATCTACCAAGTCATGTTTCTGAGGGGCTGGGCAGTGGGACACCTGGCTTATATGTCAGCTAGTCAGTCCTGTAAATAAGGAGTAAGCTGAAAACTAATGGAAATAAGGTAAAAAAAAAAAAAAAAAAAAAAAAGAGTTTAGTAAACCCAAGGAATACTTACACAGAGACTGTTAGAATTACAGCTTTGCATTTTTTTGAACCTTGGAAGAACTTAGGTTTTAGGAGCTTAAAATCCTTCCTTGATCCTAATTGTTCCATTACCAACATTTGCCTTCAGCAAAACAGAGGGAATCACCATTCCCTACACTTAGAGGGGTATTTTAAGGTGTGTTAAACAAGGTATATTTCAGAGGTGTAATCACAAAGTGTGTTTCATTTGCAAGTGGTTATTCCCATTTAGGCAAAACTGATAGGATGGATAAAGAAGTTTTAAAAGCTCAGACTACACTCCAAGGTTAACAGCCAACATCGCAGTAATTCAGATCCTGGGTGAAAAACAGCTAGGAAAGCTTAACAGAAAGAAATGTGAAGGAATATGTGAGAAAATGGTAGAAGACTTAAGAGAGCAGGAAGAAGAGCCTTACTGAGGCATTAAATAGAGTGAGGGTTTGGCTCAACCCTGTTAAGTTGGTTTCCTGGAATCCTAGCAAATTTCAAAATCAATAGAAGCCCATCTTTCACTGACTTGAAACCTAACAAAGACAAATTTGATTTTGCCTCTCAAAGGCCTGTCTACTTGTTCTGTATCGATGCTGAGATATTCACCAATGTGCTGGCTAATAGGTCGGACTCCCTGTTGTCTGATTAGTTAGCGGAGACCAGAGAAACTCTTTTCAAGGGCATTAATTAGCAGATAATATATGAAGAGGTGTAAAGGTATGCCATTGTTCTGTGATGCAAAGGAAATCCTAAAAGGAGCTGAATTAAGTGATTTAGAAAGGAGTCCTGGATTGCATGGATAATGGGAAAACATCATAAGTCCTAGATCAATAGGTACGGTTCCATTATAAAAGCCCTTTGGCTGGAGTCAAAGTCAACCACAGCTCTTTGTATCTTCAGCATATACTTCCTTTTTGCAACAGTCCTGTCACTTTTGCAGAAATTGTCACAAAAATTCCATCTTGCAGGTATAAAATATAGAAGGTTTGGAGAAAGAAGTCACACAGAATATGAAAATGACATTTTAATGATGATTGCTGATCCACTTCTTGCGCAGGCCATTGTAACCAAAGAAATTAGGAAAGAATTTGTGAAGTTTATAGAAGACCCAGGACTTAGTCAATTAAACCAAACTTCTAGCATTAGTATTTCAAGCAAGTCAAGCGACTCACAAATCATTACAAGACAAATGTGAACGGAGTGAGAAAAATCTTAATCAGCTCCTGAGGAGTTTCGAGCATCTCCCTCCTGGGAAAAAGACATGATGCAAATTACATTTCTATACCAGAAAAATGAGAAAAGATTTAATACAAATGAACAAGCTAAAAATACTGTGAACTGCTACAATGGCAGAAGTGAATCTTTTCACCGTGAGTATTACTTCAGACACTTCCACTGTGTCTCCTTATTCACTTGGAGAGGAGCTGCAGCCCTCCATTTTAGATATCATTTAAGCAGAGGAGTAAGTCATCCTCAATTCAAATATTTAATGTAGGGCAGAACTGAGGAGAAGAATAAAAGGCGTTTGGAGCGTTAATCCTCACTGGCTGTGAGTGCAGCTGGATCATAATGCATCCCTTTGGAAAAGCCCTCAGTACGTGGGTACACAGCCCAGGTGATTTATACATCTGTTCCTGTATCAGCTAATGCTCCAACAGCATCAGAGTGCTAGAAGACAGTCTGAAACAAAGCAATCCTTTTTTCTATTTATGTAGTTGATGCCAGTAGACTGTAATTAAGCTATGGGTGTAGCTGGGCTCTAAACATCTCCCCAGTGGGTCCTGGAAAACAGGCCAAAAACCAGAATGGAAATGTTTGGAGTATTTTGCATATAATCAAGCCCCCAAAAAAAAAAAAAAAAAAAAAGGATGAAAGCCAAATATTTAAGATTCTTACTGTAAGCAAAGAATCTTTAGTGCTTTTATTTTGGAAACAAAGGAATGTTTTTCAAGCAGGGACATTGCAGTATCTCCAAAATGCAACATGCTCTTCTGCAATCTGCCAGGCAGAAGGACACTGAGCCAAGCTGTCCATGCAGCCAGCTTGCTGTCAGGATGGGGGCCAGCAAGGAGCCAGCCATCTGAGAAATGGGGGTGACAGCCAGCCAGAGGTAGTCTATCTTGGGACATCAGCCATGATGCTTCCCAGGGATTGCCTATGAGACTTTGCTGGGAACACTATGTCCCAGGAATATGGGAGTCCACCAGCCCCGCTGGAAAGCTCTGGAGACCTGGAGGGTCTGCGACCCACTTTCTGAGCAGTCTGCCAAAACACTTGTTGAGAGGCAGTGGGTGGAAATGCCTGTGGACTCCTATGGACTCTGTTTTCAGCTCAGAAGCTGGGGAAGTGACACACCAGTTTGGACGAAATTCAGTGGCCTTGATATCCTCCCAACACAGGGGGAAAAATCATCTTGAAAATGTCTAATCTGCTTTAAATTGCAAAGAGATACATGTGTTTAGAAAGCCGTGCCATCCTTACGTCTGGAAGTTGTGAAATGCTCTTCTCACCTATGGATGATATGTCTGACACATCATTTGAGCGATGCCTGACAGCCAGTTGTAGTGACAGGTCCATAAAACCCATTTTCAAGCTAGAACTTTGTCATTGCTCTGGATCTTTGTAGTGCTACAAAAAAAAAAAAAAAAAAAAAGCAACAAAGTCTGTCCGGAACATCCTGGTCCCACCCAGATCCCCTGAAGTGAAGAAGAGGTGGGGAACACCTCACCTTGCAGGCACAGCGAATCACAGAGGCGATATCAAAGCTGCAGCTCTCATATCAAACCTTTTACCACCTGTACCAGAATAACCTGCACTTCACATAATAGATCAGTGGTTTAATGGCTGTACCCCTGGCAATCTGCACTCCAGAATCACACTCCAGTGGCTGAATTTGTTTCCATTAAAAAAAAAAAATTAATGTTCTCCCTCTCCCCCAGTTAAAGCTGGGTCCAAACATCGCTAGCAATTACTCTGTACAGGCTCTGTACAGAGTTAGGAGGTTACAGGCACAGGTTGGGAGTACAGTCATGGTCTAAGAGAGAGACCCACAAAGGGATGCTCTGAAGGCTTTTAAAGTTTCAGTCCTCAAAAGTCTCACGTGATCTGTTACCTGGTGGAAATTTTTGTAAGGCAGCAAACTGCCTGGAGGGGACTCAACAGCAAGGGACTCATCTCATGTCTGTCGTGGTTTCAGCTGGGATGGAGTTAACTTTCTTCTTAGTAGTTGGTGCTGTGCTGTGTTTTGGCTGTGATGTGAGAGCAATGTTGATAACGTGCTGATGTTTTT
>JAVJGI010000060.1:50673835-50702915 GCA_035590275.1 Ibycter americanus | reverse complement strand
CCCCATCTTTCTGGGTGAGGGGAGTGAGCAGGTGGCTGCGTGGTGCTTGGTTGCCGGCCGGGGTTAAACCAGCACAATGTCCCTTTGTGCATCTGGATCCACAAAATAAGCACGTGTGGAGGACAGCATGTCTCACACCTGCAGTCTGACCCGGTGGGCTCACGAGCTCACCAGCTAGAGGGGACCCTCAAAAACAAGCAGAAAGTGAAACAGCATCACCTTGGATTAAGAACGCTGTAGTAGATATGTCCTCTGGGCACCACTGTTCCTATTTTCAAGTGGAGCCACAGCTCTCACATGGCTGCAGAAACATTTCAGTGGTGAGTGTATGTAGCCATCTGTGCTGCAGGACCTGGTGGGCTGTGTGTGTGCCTGTCCTTAGCCCTTGCCTAAACGAATCAAGTATCAATGGCGGGAAGAGGAGAGCTAAAGTGCGAGAGGTTTCACATCATCTGGCAGCAAGGGCATTGGGCTGCCAGTTCGAGCTACAGAGTTATTTGATGTGGATTGAACACAGAGGACCTCCCAGCTTCATGATAAGAGTTGGAAGTGGTCCCCTTCAGCCACCAAGTGCTGCTACACCATGCAAGGCACAGTATTTCTTCCACCCTCTTGTCCTGGGGTTGCTGCCAGCTGGGTCACATGAGTAGTGACTTTGGCAGAGCAGTCGAGGTGGGAACCAAAGTCCCCCCTGCAAAGGTACCGGCTGGCCCCGGGAGTCACGACGCATTGTGGCCCATTTCTGTCCCTGTGCCACTGTAAGGAGAAGGGCCAGCTCTAAGACATGCCCTTTCTTCAGTTTTTCCTCTTGACTGCTTGAGACACACCCCTCCATCCCAAAATTTAGGCAGTGCAACATTTAAGGTCCTTGTGTGGATCTAGCCATAAAACTGTTGCTTTCTGGATAGTGATATTCTGCCAAATATTCTTCAGCACAGCTACAGCAGCTTAGCACTGTTTTCCCATGTGCAGACAGACTGAAATTGCACTTCTCTCTTGCCATTTAGCATGTTAACCAGCTAGGTTTTTTACAAGTTTGTCTTTTAAGCAGAAATGTTCACACTGAGTCCTGAATCCTGAGTCTCAAATAATTTCCTAAGGCTTCCTTAGTGCCCCAAATTCCAAATTATCTTGTAACCATCAGAACTTCTGTCAGTTGCCCCTGATAGTTTTTTGCCCTTCAGTTCTTAATTTCATGTACATTTCAGAAGCAGAGAAGAAATGCAAGTGTAGGGTAAAAATCTGTAATGTACTGTGACAAATAATGCAAGGAATTTCTTTCATGGATTATTCATTTTATATTGAATGCAGTAATAATCTCAATTTTTAAAATTTACCTGAAGCTGCAGTATTTCCAGTTTGCTGCATTAGGAAGTCAGAGAATCCAGGGGCACTTACTGCGTAATTTAGGCCCCGTTTGTCACAGATTGCGCAGGGTCTTATCCATTGGAATTATGGGGAAACAGATAATTAGCAAGATGTATGGTAACTTCAAGGTGGTTACTGGATGGGAGCTGCCTTCTAGCAGATACTAAAGACAGGGGCAGTGAAAACGTAATTAGCATTCAAAAATACTTCAAACAAGGGATGTCACAGACAGTCTGGGCAAGAAGGGGGATACTTAAACTTCCATCTAACTGTATAGCTACATAAAATACCCATATAAATGATAACGGGCTATATTCCACACAAAAGAAGACAGCCATTGAATAAAGAAGACACTTAATTGTACATGCATCTTTCAGTGTTAGAGAGTATCTCTTGAACTAATATGCATTCCACAAGCCTGGTTTGGGGATTGAAATCATGATGAGTTAATGGATCAGTTTTATTCAGTGCTGGCTATTTCCAGAATCCAGTAGACAATTAAATTTTATCCACACGTGGATATAGGAGAAGGCTCATGGTGAAAGTGATAATTAATGCAACATGGTAATTAATGCAATACCGAAAGATTACAAAGGCGAACACTACTGATGATAGAGATGAGAGGACTTCTGAGGTTACAATGTGAACAGAGAGCAGAAAAAATTCCTGCAAGAATCAGCATTAGAGACCTGGACCACTCCCTTCTTTGCTCATGGCTGCAACAAAATACCATCTTTTATTTGCTTTGGTACAATATCATCATGTGAGATAGGTTTAGCTGGGGTAACAATTACAGACTATTGCTCAGTTTAAGACGACAACCTTCTGACATTTTGCCAGAGGTAGAAAAGGGATGAAAGGTTTGACTCAAATGGTTTGACCATATGATTGACCTAAAGCTACTGAGATTTACAGAAGTATCTTCATTAATACTGTAATATTTGGATCAGCAGCTAGTTCAACGCATGCAAAAACCATGCCTACTCTCCGCTTGTTGTAATTGGGGTTCAGTATCCATGAACAGCTGCTAAAACAGCAAAGGCTGAATGGTTTTTGTTTTTCTGTTCCTACAGGAATGGCTTCCTCATGTCTGTGTTTACAAACTGTTTCTAACATCAGGCAGCACTTAAAAATGCAGGACAGCATTATATCCAATACTATATCCAGCTGAATCTCAGTGTGGAATATTTTTTTAAGCAATGGAGCTACACGGAAAAATGGATGGGCTGTGTTCCCATGCCACTGCCAATACTGTCACATGCTGATCTTAACTTACATGTAATAATTTGTTTACTCACCATCATCCAAATTCTGATCTAGATGACATTTTGGACCTCAAGATGATCATGTTCCCCTGCTTCAGGCCAAAGACAAAGTAGAACATTTGGTTCCAAATCACTAATAGCTTTTGCTCAAAGGTCTGGTATAAAACAAATAAATATGCCAGACTGGCATTTATTTCCTGATTATATGCAACAAATAAACCCTCAACTGTTTGAAAGGAAACTTCGTATTATCTTGATATTAGAAAGCCTTCTAAAACTTTCTCATGAAGCTACACAAAGTGACCTCAGCTAAAGGTGGACCAACTACAGAGAATGGAGTTCACATGTCTTATAGATATCACCTCTTAATTTTTAAATGCTTTTAGGCTAATTACATTATTTACTAATTAGAAGAGCTTGATATTTACAGAGATCATCTTTCTGTGTGCACACAAGCTCATAGGGAATAACAAAGCTCCCTTCTGCTCTCCCTTCTCTGACACCCCTCAGAGGTGGCTCTGCACCCCACTGCCCTCTCAGGAGCAAGGCTGGATAGGGAAAGGGGGCAGAGGAAAGGGCAGTGCATTACTGCTACTGTGGCGTTGCTCATTGCTCCATCCACACCACAGGTTTGCCACCACTGTCCAAGATTAATGTGATAATCTGAAGCTTATACCTGTAGGGGAATAATTTTTTTTGGTGTAAAGACTCATTGGTGCAGCCAGGAGAGCACTAAACTAAGGCAGAATAATAAGGAAGGCTGGCACATGGTAGAGACTCTTAGTGCAGGGTCATGTGCTCTAAGGGCTTCCTTCAACCAGTACTACAAGATCATTAAAGTTCCTAAAAAAATAAAAATTAAAAAGATTTTAACTCAGAAGCCATTGCAAAGTGAATTTATTTTCAGTTTTATTATGGAAGATGAAGGTGAATTAATCATTGGACTGGAAGACTGTGTCTGTACAGAGACCAAAATTGTGACGATTGAATTTATTGTGGCCAAAAAGTAGGGCGGATCCAATTCAGAACATACATATTGGGTATTTCTGAATGAGTCAAAGAGAGCAGAACTGGAAGAAAAAACATTGCTGTAAAATGAAATTTTAGATTTCTTCATGAAGGTTTGTTATATGGCAAGAAAGCTGTGAGTCATTCAAAAGATTCAAACATTCAAAAGAGACAAACTTTGGCCCCAGATCCTTCTGTTGCAGGGGTGAAGTGAAAGAAGCTATCACAAACAGGGGAAATCTAACAAAACGTAACACAAGAGAAAAGAAAGAAATGGATAATGATCGATATAATTTGTGAAGTGAACATAATTGATAAGAGAGACTAATAACATCATGGATTTGTCTCTGGGCAACATAAAATAAGGAGCTTTTAAAAAATATATTAGGAACAAATGAAATCCCAGCAATAATACAAGCCCATTACTAGAGATGATAACGCCATTAATAATGAGACAGGAAATGCAGGAGTGTACAATAAATAAATCCCTGTTCTGTTTTCAACATGAAACTAGAGGAAGTGCTTCTTTCACATGAAGATGATGAAGTACTCAGTTAAAAGCTGAGAAAGATATTAAAAAACCCCAACCCTTGTATGGGGGATAAATTGTTTCAAATCAGCAGGCCTGGATAACTTATACCTTAAAATTCCGAATAATTACTTGAAAAGATTTCTGCCGGGAGCACCAGCAAAATCCTGGGAGGCTGGAAGCAAGACGGTCTTAAAAGAGTTGTGAGGTTATCCAGGGGTGTCTAGCACAAATAATCTCTAGGCAATCAACCCCAGACAAAACAGTACTAAACCAAGATGGGGTTCAGTTAATTATGGCAACAAATATGATTCCATAATAATCTCAATTACATGTGTGGGAATTGTCAGTTTGGTTGATACATTTATTCTGGTGAACAGGCTTTTGTAAGGCACTTGTCTTATTGCTGCCAGGCACAATTAATTCCACCACTCAACATCAGTGAAGTATGCATTAAATGGATTACAGTCGGGCTAATAGACAGATCTGTGAAAGCTGGCAGCAATAATCATCTGTAAATGTAGGTGTTTTACAGGATCTCATGGTATTCAATGGCATAGAAGTAAACAAAAATACCACCACTGATAAAATGTTGACTAACATAAAGATTGGGTTGACCCCTCAAAACAAATTGAGGTGTAATACAACAAATATGAAGTTATGAACAAAATATACAAGGCAGATTTAAAGAAAGTTAAAGGTATCTCAGTAATTGTGACTTAATTTATTTTAACATCCCCTTGATTTCCTCACACGTGTTTCCCAAAGTCATGTCTTCTAAGGTGTCCCAGGAGAGGCGCAGGTCAAAGCAGTACTCAGAATATGGCACCCTCCATCCTATCTCCTGAAAGCATCAAACAGGCAAATTGTAAAAATGCTTACTGTGGCCCCCCCACACCCCCCTGCATCCCCAGGTTAGACACAACAAAAAATGAAAAGGTGGCAACCTTTTCTTTCTAAAGGACTTCTTATGTGGGAGGGTACAGTGCTGCTCTTTAAACCATGACTAGGATCCATCCCAGCAATGGAGATGAGAGATTCAGCTGTGCCATCTTCCAGCGAGGGACTCACTGCCATCAGTCCTCATTTAGTTTATTTTACCTAAATGCTTGTGAACAAGCTCACGTGGGTTATGTAAAAGGTATATTCAAACTCTCTTGATGAAACTCTCGCATCATTTGGCAAAGAGTGCAAAAATCACTGGATCAGAAAGTCAGGATACCTGCACCATGGGGAGGCCCTTCACTTACTGGAGTGATGGAAAACGATGACCAACCACTAGAAAAAAAGAATGGCAGAACAGATCAAGGACTGGAGCCCAGGACAGACTGGCACATAACATGCTGGAGTCATCTGTTCTTTTTTTTCCCTCTCCCTTGCTCTCACATTTTGAAGTCTTTTTTTTTTTTTTTTTTTTTTTTTTTTTTCTGCAAATGGAGAAGTTTCATAAGGATTGCAGGGCGGTTCCCTTCAGACAGGGGATACCTGTAGGTGTGCAGGACACGGTAGGAAGGAGTCTGACCCTGTCTCCCACAGCCTGGGTTGTGCTGAGTGGCAGGTCCCCATGGGAAAGGGAAGGTGCAGTCAGCCATTGTGTGGTCTTTCCAGCGGTGCTGGAAGAGAAAGGGCAGGCTCCTGTTTGTGACACCTACCTGCAGGAGGCCATGCCAGGCGGTGTGATGAAATGTGGTCCTATTCACCTGTATGTGGTGTTTGAATCTCAGAGAGGGACAAAATACAAGAAGCAGCCTGTTCTCCATGAACTAATTTGGAAGGGTGTTGCACTACCAAACTGCCCGCTAATTACCAGCTGATTTGGCTGTCCATGAGCTCTCCATTTACCTCTGTGTGCTCTGCTGACCTCCCACAGGCAAGACATAGTAAAGAGCAACTGATGGTAGATCTGAATAGTGGGGTTTATTTAAGAACTAGAAATATTCAAGCTTTTTCCCTACCTGGCTGTCTCACCTTCACCCATTGCCCCCAGCATTACACCCACCTGGTCTCGATTTCCCTTTCCCGCAGTGTGATCACTGCTGGCCCGGGAAGGTTGGGCAGAAAGTTGGGTCAGTCCCTGTTGTGCCACTGCCTGTGGGCCTCATCCACCAAGGTCTCTGGGTGTTCCTGGCATTCATCTCCATCCATCTCCCTGATCTTCAGGATCTTCATCAACTTCCTTGATCTTCATCCACTTCCAGGATCTTTCCTCCAGCCAAGGTCTTCATCTGTATTCTGGGGTTGCTGCTTCTTTCCCAGAGCCCAGACAGCCTGTGTGCAGGAACACAATGTTTAATCAGCCCCCTAACTGGTGGTCCTGTCTCATGTCTATGAATAGTGATGTTCAAGACATGTCATGTCTTTTTAGTCCAGGTGTTACTAAAATGCAGGACTAGCCCTTACCAGCTGCAGCTAGCAAGTAGTAAGTTTCTGCTTTAGAGTTCAGAAGGCTGGTTTGGGGCATTCACTCACTCACACACACATACATGTGTTGCCTCTCCACATTTACCATTTAAGCTACTTTTTTGCCTACAACACTAACTAGTACAATTCAAATTCTGACCTGCATTGTTTTCAACGTTTTCCTACTGGCTGGCTCTAGGCAGCTCTGTGGACAAAACTAACTAACTCTTCTCAGTACTTAGCTCTGACTCTGCTCCATCACCTTGCAGCCTAAAGCAGGGATTGTTGCTATGGGACTCTAGGAAGAAAATCCCTTCTTTGGATCTTCTGCTAAACTCAAAGAAGCCTGTGGTTAGCACAATCCCATCTAATCTTCAGATCATACATATTCACAGGGAGAGATGAAGAAGTAGGAAGTAGCCTTCCCGTTTTAGTTCTGTTATCAGCAGTTTCTTGGGGAGAAATGAACTATAATTTTCACTTCCTCGGTGTGTTCCTGTAATCCCTTTATTTCCTTTCATTATTTGTCAGTCCATCATTCAGAACATTTTTCATGATTGTGCTTTTGATTCCAGTGGGATCTTTGACTAAGCTGTATGAAACACACGCATCTATAAGATTTAGATGAGAGGTATAATGAATACAACATTCTTGCAAGTCTCTCATATTAAAAGTATGTTGAGCAAAGATACCAGAAACTCAGAAAAGTATAGCTGAGAGAGTAGTGTTGCAACAGGCTTAACTTCCAATAGCAAAGTATAGTTCACATAATAACTTCAAGAAATCAGCTTCCACTAGCTTTCTCTCTCCTCTAATATATAGGACCCATCAATTGAACTGAAATTTGGAAACTGGCCAGCATGAAGAAATGTTTTGCATGCAGTTACACGTATTAGAAGTTTGCACAACTTTAGCTGTCATGAACAAGTTTTAATTAAAAAGAAAATCAAGAAATGAGTAAATGTCTTCAGTGCAGATTAACACATGTTATTGAATCAACAGGTCTCATTAACAAATGTTAGTAAAATAACTGGTAGAATGACTCATGCCAGTGAGACAGATGAGTAAGTATCAATATCCAAATTTTGAAGAAGAGGAAAACAAAATCACAGGAAGCCTAAGGATTCAGTCCAGGAAAGTTTGAGTTTTCTCTAAGTTTGCAGTCATTAAAGGGAACTGAAGATGCTAATTTATTTGCTAAAATTAATTGCCACAAAATGTAACAGGTGCAAAATATCAATGGGTTCTAAAAGCAATTGAAAACATTAATGAAAGAAAAACTATTAATTAACCACAGAGATGTGGCTTAGGAAATTCAAGAACATGAGGAAGCATCACTGTATTCTTCCCTTGCTCTTATATTTTTCCTGCTTATCCAGGTTATTAAAGAATACGATTACTCGGCCTGATCCAATGGAAACATTCTTAAGTTCTTGTTATCTTCTGCACCTCCTCAGAGAATCTATGTGATACTTCAATGAATTTTACTTCTGAAAAAAAAAAAAGATAAAAAAAGATGCGGATCAAGTGTCAACTGAGTTACAATGAGCTGTTTTCTGCTTTGCAGAACAGGGCTTTCTCTATAAATAATTGCACACTAAGCATGCAGCAAAGTAAGCTTCTTGGGAAGTAAATGATCCAAGAACAGTTTAACTATATCAGGATTGCATACTCCAAGGATTTAGCTGAAGCAGAAGGATTTGCATGGTATGAAGCTCCTGAGAAACCTCTCAACAGAAACATGGTTTTCTTTCTTTCACATGGTGTGTGGTCCAGCAGCTGCTACTTAGTGTTTGCATTTTTTCAACAATCCAAATTATTGGAAGACACCAAGTAGTCCGAAAGCCACCTACATTTTTAATAAGCTCTGCATATCTTTTTAGAGTACAGTCTCAGACGAAATGGTTATTCAGAAGGGTTAGGCAGTGCTCCTATTCTGTTCCTGAAAAGCCAGGAATCTGTAGTGCACACACAGACGAGGATAAGACTTCTGTTTTTAAAAAGTGATGCAAGTATTCAGATTTGCTGCAAATTTTGATGCAGGGTAACACAATGGGAGCTTTTGAAGCACACCTTTGATTCCATTTTGTTACCTATTCTGGAAACTATAGGCATGGCAAAGTTGGTCAACAGTGCTTGATGTATTGGCAGTTCTTTGACAGGTCTGGATAACCAGTATAATGTGGGCATCATTCACCTCCATTTGCTTTAGGTCATGCATTATTCTCCAGTTCATAGCTTCATAAAGCTGTGGAATAGCCTTTCTCTAGGAGAACTCGTGAAAAAAGAACATAGTAAAAAGGGTTAGATGTAGCCATAAATATGATAAATGGCTTGCTAGAAACTACATTAAATAGCAGCAATATCAGCCCAGAGATGAGTTCTGCAACATTGTTACTGCAAGCCTGTGTGGATGGGTGATTCACTATGTGCTTGCTTTTCATGGACATCATTTAATGGAACGTCCTATGTCACTAGTCATTTGCACTCCAAATACAGAAGACTTGTGTGTTGCTGTTTACCATTTCATCACACTTTCCTCATTCTCCAGACCTCTATTAAATGATGGGAAAGGAAATCAGATATGGTACAAGCTGTGTCTCTCACTTCTTTCTGCAACACTTGATCCAGAATCTGTTGACTCCCCCTATTGTGGTTTTTTGTGGTGTTGGTTTTTTGTGGATTTTTGTAGTTGTTCTTGTTTTTCAATTTTCTAATCTTTATCTAATGAAGACGTTTTTCCCACTGTGCTTCTCTGCACCATAATCCCCCACATAGCAAGTCTGGCTACCCAGCTTAGTGTTGAGTCTTGTAGCAATATCATGAGTACTCAAGCACAAACTATGCCCACGTTTTTCACAGTGGCTCTGTTTTCACAGTACTCCAGGGACCCTCGTTGAAAACCTACCTAGCAGGTAAGCTCATGGATGAACTGCTCACTGTCTACATAAAATTAGAGTATATGGAGTTAGTCCTTGTCAGAACTCAGCCCACCATTGCATACAAACTACAGAAAGAACTTAAAAAAAGACAAGTTCCCATCTGGAATAGCTCCTGCTGTAACTTTCCAGAGGATGTGTCTTCTAAACACAAACTTCAAATATTGGTACACTATAGATAAAGAAACTCACATATTTTTTAAAAGAATATTTACTTGACAGTAAAAATTGCAGAGAGGAAAGAATAAAATGGGAGAGCAAGCCTCAGCGATGAAGCCAAAGAAATATTACCAATTCTAGACTTAGGCGGAAAAAAGTCATAACAGGGAAGAAATATCACTGCCTTTGACAGTGACAGCAAAGATTTGAAAATGAGAACAGAAAGTCTACTGTCAAGATGACTTTATTACCATAATTGATAAGCCTGCTCTATGAGATCATAGCCTAGTTGGGGATTTTTGCCTCAGAGTTGCTTGCAGCAACACATCTCATTCAACCCCTCAGCCTCACTGATGCACCAGGCTTGACCCTGTGTCTTGGAAATGTACTCACTATCAGTCAAGCTTGTTCACATTAACGTAGACTACTTTTATTTATCATAGTAATATACTTCATTTATATTTATTGCATGCTGCCTCCTTTAGTTGAGCTTTGACCTCAGATTGACCCAGATGTTTGTATACTGTACATGCAGGTACTGTTACTTTTGTGGCTCACATCGACTGAAGAGCAGACCTGAAGAGACACTTGGGGCCAAGCTACATGGAAAAAAACAGAACAGGCATAGCAAATTGCAGTTAAATCCAGCCACTTTATTTACAACATCTCAAACAATATTTTTACGCCTCAGGGCATTTATAGCAATTATTCAATACAGAGTGTGTATTATTTTAACCCCTGATTATAACAGATTTGAAGCTTGTATTATAGCTTGGTAGTCATCTCTAAAGCTATCCTGGGACCTGCCTCAGTGTTCAGAGGTGACATGAGAAAGCTTCAGCCAGTAATCCCAATTTGTAGAACCAGCAGGTTTTATTTGGCTCCAGTTCCTTACCTAGCATACCTTCGCTGATGTGTAAGTAAGTAAACCAGACATGCCTTAGTGCTCAAGGTGTAAAGCTACGTGACAGCAAGCCATGTAGGTGTTGGCTGATCCCTCCTGCTCGGTGTATGATTCAGGCCCTTACGTGAGGGTGCGGTGCTGGGAAGATGTGTCAGGGTAAAGAGAAGTAAGAAGTGCTTCATGCTTTTTTTTTGGGAAGGTTTCATAGCATTCAGTCTGTGGGAAGCCTGCCTCCTGCTCCTTCCAGACTATGGATATAACAGGTTTGATTGCTAGCAACCAAATTACTGAGGCATGAGGAGTTACCAGCTGGCAGATAAGCTATGCTACCTAATTGCATGAATGCTCCCTGTCTGTCACAAGTGAGAAGTAAAACGTGTAGCTGAAATTATGAAGGCAGTTTGTATTAGAAATAAATATTTTATTTTACTGAGCCTCATCTCAGTGCTACTTCTACAAAATGGGAAATATGACCTTTGCAATGATTTAAGCTAATGTTTCTTTGTTCCACCTATGTATTAGGTGCCACAGACACATACACCCAGCCACTGCAGCTCAATGACAAATGGCAGCCTATGGAAACTAGCTATGGAAGCTCAGTTGCTTGTGATCATCTGCTCATATCTGGTATTTGGCTCATCTTGTGTAAAAAAAAACATAAGAAAGAGGTAGGCTTTGAAATTAGGTGAAATGAAGCCTTTGGTAATTTGAATAGGATGTCCATGTCCACAACTTGAATTGTGTGTGGAGTCAGGGACAGAGGCAATATAGCAGAGACTGGAGAAGGTGAACATGTTATAATTTATTGAGCTCAGTCCACTCAGTGTATGGGCTACTATGTCAAGCATCAGCCTTCCCCTCTGGCTCCCCCCTGCTCCCTCCCCCCCCCTTTTTTTTTTTTGAGTACTTTATCTTGGCTATCTTGGCCATAGTAGGAGGTTTGCTGCTATAGGCTGGGAAACAACTATTAGTAGATCTAAGGTGGCTTTTCTGTTTGATTTTCCACTCCTGTATGTTTATATATTTTATTTATTTACTGGTTTGCAAAGTCCCTGAAGAAATCAGTGCTATGCTCTTGGAAATATTTTGGTCTACTCAGGCTCAAGTCCTTTCTCCCTTTGCACAATGGCCAATGTGGTGCATGCCTACAGCTCCTGCAAGGGCTTTAGACCTCACATGTGGACAGGATCTATAACAGAAGTAAAAAGAGAAAGTAAAAAAAAATTAAAAAAAATAGAGACATTTAACTGCTTTTCTCAAGTGAAATCCTAGGGGCAGATTCTATGTCACTTTGCACTGTGTGCACTTAAGTTACCCCAGTGGAAGTTAAGCAGGTGGAATTTGCTTCCTGCTCTCAGTACAACAGCACTTTACATTACCAGACACTGCTGTTAGGGGCTGTTGAAGAACTGGGCAAGAGGGGCTTTCTTCTCCTCCCTTGAAGATGAAAGATGGTCTCCTGAAAGAAATGGTAAAAGTGTCATTGTGGACTTTCTCTCCTTAAATGAGCACTAGGAAAAGGCTTGAAAATATATAGCAGTCTGGTGGCCTGGGAGTCTTCTCTTGCTCTAATTTCTGTGATCAAGGAGATGAAAGATATAGACAATATTGAATTATGCCCCAAGCACAAGGATTCCTGGAACTGATCGCCTCTCCCAGGAAAATGTCAGTCTAAAAGGTTTTCCAATACTTCTCACTAGCAATTTGACATGTGAAATTCAGGTGTTTATCTGAACTCTAGCTGATGTTGTTGATAATATTTATTATCACAAATGTCAAGGTACTGTCCCAGTCGCTTTATTATTGAGCTTTTCTTACATGACCTTCCTCAAGATTATTAGTCTGCAGTGGTTTGTGATACTTCAGAAGGTCCAGCATGAGCTTCCTGTGGTGACAGGACAGTAAATGATTAGAAATCCTCTATCTCTACAAGACATATGGTAGGCAATACAAGGACCCTTAATACGACTCTTTTCTGGAGTTGCTTTTGCCCTGTTTTTTCTCTTTAATCTTTGACCTAAGCAGCTCAGACTGAATGCTTGGGATGCCTTTCTGATAGGTTTTTGGGAGTTATTTTCAAGTGCTTTCAAACTGGGGAACTCAGGTACAAAAGGTTATAAACCTACCTCTGCAGATATTGGATACATCCTTTCAAATCAAATGAGAAATAAGATCTCTTTCGTTGCCCACTTGACTGCAGACAATGTTACTGATTTACTGGCTGATTCTGCTTTCCAAAGATTCATATACCCCTTGAATGCTTCTTTGAAAATTCTGAGCAAACAACAGGGAAGGGGGAAGTAAAATGCTTCTTTGATGACCATGTCTTAAAATACTATTTAACGGTGTGGTGAAGAACTTGAGAACCAGATTCCTCTCAGGTCTTCTCTGACATGGCCATGTACACCTCTGCAAAGCTGGTGTTGAACCCACTGTCCTCCTTAGCAGCATTTTAACTTAGGTTTGCTTCACTTGGGTTTCCGTAATAAAGCCAAGCAGAAGCCTTGGAGGACAAGTGTATGTGTGTTTGAAAAACAGCCTTAGTAACTGGGAAATTTTTTCATCTAGGTTTGCTTTCCTCATGTCCCAGCAACAGGACAGCCTGATCTCCTGCTGCTAACACTGACTGGCTGTCACAGGTGGTTTCACCTGTCTGTTATGGGGTCTTCTTAAATCTGACAAGTATCTTAGAATCAGAAAACGCACAAGAGGTGTCTATTATTTTATGGTACTTCCTTAATTCTAAACATTATCAAAGCTTCAGTAACTGTGTCTCAAGCTAATACAATCAGCCCCGTTCCTTCAGCTCTACTGTCAGTGTGGGAATATTATGTTCTGATGAAATTGTTAACCATTATATAAGCACAGTGCTGAAATATTAACCCGTTTGTCTCTCCAGGGCATTATAATCAACAGATCAGGTAGGACTTAAAATGTATGTGTGGAGATTGCTACAGTACATAGCACACCAAACTGTGACCTATAACACACTCTGAAGAGACCCATTCTTTTATATATAATATGTAACTGGAATGAGAATTAGAGACGGAGTGTTTAGCAGCCTTTCACAGGAAGATGTGAAAAAGATATCTACTGCTGCACCACCAATTGTTTTATTCTGCTATTTGGGGAGAGGTGTAAGTTATAAAGGAAATACCATAATGAACTTCCCACGTAGATGAGCTAAATTGGAAAAGAACTCCCACCAGCATTCATTATGCATATCTCCTTATTCATGTCTCTCATATGCTTCTGCACAAACACCAATCTTCTTGCCCTCAACTGTCTTGCCATTTGCTTCCTTAGTCAGAAAAATAAATTCTAGTGTGAAGCACTTCAGTGAGCTTCCACATTTCACCAAATCATTATGCTAGCATCTATATAAAATCTCTCTTCTGTCAAGCAAACCAAAATACACCACAGCACTTTTCCAACAGCCAAAAGATGCTAGTTATATCTCCAATATTGTGTGTCTGCCATTAACTTTCTCTGTGGAAGGCCCCCCCGCTAAGGCATAAGCCAAATTCAGAACATGAAGCATTACCCAGTTGTTAAGTCTAGGTATTGATATTTCAGGCTGTACATGGGATAACAGTGTTTTCCTTGTGGACAGACTAATGTTATTTGTCCACAACAAAGGACAAACAGATATACACCTTTTCTTCAGAGCTCAAAGATTAATTTTCAGAGGGAATCTGGACAAAATGACTTGTACTGCTGTTACGCAGTTTCTTTCTTCCTTTTCTTTTTTCTCCCACTGAGGGGACCAGTTATAACACAATACTTCCATTCTTGCCAAATGAAAGGTAGGGAGCAGCTGCTTCCATGGAGGAGAAAACACATGCTTTGTAGAATAAAGGAAGATTGTGCACTTTTTATTAAAAACTGCATTTTACAACTGAAACGTAATCTGCAGATGAAACAGCTGATATGGCTGTTTTGCTGGTTGTTAAAGAGTTTATACTACATTAAATTGACTCCCATGGGTTTAATTTTTCAGTGCTGTTGCAACCACCAACCTTTCTTATTGAGAAGGTCAATAGGCACAATGTGAAGTCTTGTAAATCATTGCCTTGCTATTTTTGTAATATATAATGTGACCCTTTTCACACACCTTAAAAATTATAAACCAGAGCACATACTGTATATCAAACAAATAAATCAGCTGCTATAAATACAGTCTTCCTTTTGGTTCTAGACAGATTAATTCTACTGTATTTCATATGTTTTAAATTGTTTTCAGCTTCACAGGCAAGATCCGTTTTTGTATTCAGAAAGCAGAGACCCTGGATTTAATCTATTTAAAAAGCTTAATAGAACCGAAGTGACCCCAAAAGCATATTTAAAAATGATTCCACTAAAAGCCTTAATGACTATAAACATTAAGTAAATAAAGTGATTACACAAAAAGAAAAAAAAAATCTGGTCAGCTGATAGAAACTTTTAAAATTAAATTTTGGAAAGGAGAAAGAACAAGTGAGAAGTAAGCGCAATGGTGACCTGATAGCCTATTTAGTGCTCCAGGGATATTTTTTTCCTCAGGTGTATTTATGAGCCGTGCTTCACACGCAAACTGAAGGTCTTGATATGATGTCTGGGGAAACGGAATCACTGAGGAATTTGTTTTATAATGGAAAACTGTAGTGTTATAAGGAGAAATTTTAATCAGAAGACTGTTTACTCAGCTATGCAGCAAAGCGGCATATTTTTACCTCATATTCTTGCATGGTTTCTTTCACGCCCATTACCACCTGCATTAAAGTATATCTCAGGTCCATGCCTACAATCCTCTTGCATCAGTCAATAGCAAGAAATAGTTTTCCTTGGTCATGCTTAGTATCCTAGTACTTTTCCTAGTTTTCATGATTTCTGCCTCCACTGTGGGAGGTAAAGGCATTGATCAGAAGCATTTGAAGGGGAACATATATAAGACAAGGAAATGATCACAATTAAGGTGATATGGCTTTTTAAAAGAAAAGGCTGCAAAAGCTCTGAGACCTGTGAGACTTTGCATTTCTGCTGTGTCAACTGCACCCTGCATAAGACATTTTCCAAATACCCCTCAGTCATGGTCTACAGAGAAGTGGCTTTGGCCTTGGACACTGGCAGTTTGGGTGGAGGAAAGGAGGGGGAGTGTTTGTGTGCATGTGTATGTTTGTGTGTGTACAGTGTCCATCTTGCGGGTGCCTTTCGCAATGCTAGCAACATCCATGTTTTGGAGTTGAGCCAACTATGAGATGTCCCTTGGATTTCAGCTGGGTGAGTGTCCGATGAAGGCTTTGTAACTGTGTTCCTGTGATGAGCAGATCATCCTGCTACTGATTTTGCTGAAAAAGTTTAAAGTGAGAATTTGCCTGTTCCCTATTTATGTGCTTTTATCTATTTTATCATGTCTTCATCACCTCATTGTTCTGATGATTCTTTTTTTCTTCCTTCCTCCATCTCCCCCACCCTAGATTTTTACAGTAGGTAAAAATGGAACAAGTAATTTTTTTCCTTGTTAAAAATGATTAATGGTTCATGCTTACTGCAGTTTTCAAGGACTTGGAGAGTCACTGCTCTGACTGAAAGGCCAGCAAAAATCTGGAGCAAAACAAGACCAAGGTTGTTATACCAGCAATGGTTCTACAGGGTCCAAGTCAGCTGGGAGGTGCGGTTTATTGGGGAACTAGTCTTTGCCCTAGCTCAGGGAAAGAAATGAGATTCGAAGTACAGGCCAGCCAAAATTTGACATGACGTAAAATCTTTCCCATAAAAAGCATTGGATATATCTATAGATTCTGTCTAGACTGACAGCCCAGTTGTGATCTGTACAATTCCCTGATACGGACTTGCATTATCTTCTTTAGAGAATAACTTTTTTTTGGGTGATAAGTTATAACTGACAGTGTCCTATAAAAAATTGTGATCAAGTTGTGATGTAACTATAATTAGGGAAAAGGGAGGCCGCCTTTGTGGTTCATTTGATGTAAGGGCCAAAAAGTTTAATTCAATGATCTCATGATAAAGCCAGCTCTGCTTGCATGGGGTATTCTAGTTATTTTAATTCATGACAGTAATCTGTATGCTTACATTTACTTTTTTTCAGGCAGCAAAATCCCTTTGATTTAGACATCTAAGTGTTTTCTGCTTCCTTTTCCTCCACCTCTTCAGGAAGGTTCCCTAAAAGAGTTGTCAGATCAGACCTTCAATTCCCAGCATTTCCTCTACAGTTCTTCCAAATATGTAAAGTAGACACGGATCCCAATCTGATTTATGTCCTATATTTCATCTCAGAACATGTTTAGAGGCTGAAGCTGTAATACAAAATGCTAGGAGTCCGTGAGTTACACAATGTAATATAGATGTGGAAAATATTTTCTTTTTTGTTGTTGTTGTTTTGTTACATTCTAAAATACAGATTTGAAAAAAAGAGAGAAATAAAACTTACTTTACTGAATGCACACAGGTGAAAAGTAAGACATAACACCAACATTCCTGGTTCTCAGCCTCATCTGAAAACTTTCTGGAATTTAAATGCAGATATCATGATTTTGGGATAAAGCTCTCTTTCTTTTCCTGTGGCAGTCTCATTAGCTATCAGCATAATACATGTAACACACAACAGCATTTGTTGTATTAATCTACAAGAAGGGTTAGGCACTTAAAAATAATAACACTGTCGTATTTTTCATTTGACACTGTAAGAATTTTGGTTGCATTCATGGGAGCTCAGTGAATGTGTTTTTATAAGAAATAGGAATTATAATGCATGTGTGAAAGAAGTAGTGAACAGTTAGGAGGTGTTTGTGAACATGAGGCAGGTGGCTACGACAGGTGGAAAAGGCATCGTGAGGAAACAGTGACACGATATAAACACCCTGACGGGAAATGGCCTTCCCATGCCTATATCCACCACACCTGCAAAACTGGGCTTAGCTTCATTGTCTTCTCTCTGTTGTTTTTCCTTTTTTAAGAAAACTACTCCCTCCCCCCCTCCCCCCCCCCCAAAAAAAAAGAAAAAAGAAAAAAAAGAAAAAAAGAAAAAAAGAAACCCAGTCCCATAACTCTGAGACCTTTTAAGCTTTTACTCCAAAAATGTTAGTCCCAAATATTTCAGTTTGGTCGAAAAACAGTACCTTAGTCAAGGACATAACCTAGTAGTTCCAAACCTAAGATTAGTTGTGGGGAACTTGGACTAAAATGCATTTGTAAATATAACTATGGTAGTCTGCAATATAAAAAGTTTTTCATGTTAGAGTTTTGAGTGAGACATTTTGTGAAAATTTTGACAATGTTGTATCAATATAGTATCTAGCACATTCCAGCAAGCCACAACATTTTAATTGTCACACAAGGAATAAAAATATTAAATATGTGGACAGTTGGTATGGTAGCAAAACCCCACGTAAGCTTTTTTGGTAATACAAAGAAGAAAAATCAAGACTGGCTCATTTATTAACTAATTTGCCTTCATCAATTTCCTTCAGAATTTGTTTTATATAATAAAATATATATGTTTTGTATTTTACTGTCAATGGAATATCCACAATCCAGCAATAAATACAGTCATGTAAGTAGTTATATTTTTGACTGTCTTAGTTTCAAGATTTTTAGATGTCAGCAATAATTACATGGTATATTCATTTATTTTCCTATGTTAAAGAATACGCAGTTGACTTTGAATGACATTAACAAACCTGAAAGCTAATTCAAGCTTCCAAAATATTTCAAAATATTAAAATAATCACTCCTTACAGTTTTTAAAATAGAATTTCAAGAACATTGAGATTTTCCATTGAAAATAGATGTTCTAATATATACAGTGATGTTACTAGATAATTATGTAATTTAAAACGTAGCTCAGAATCTGAACTAACCTGCCCTCTCTAATCCGTGATTCAAAGGATGCTGGATGTTAAAAGAATTTCTTTAGCTGAAGCAATGTCATATTGATTGAGCGTAATAGTCTTTTGGGAAATTTCTCAGATGTTTAATCAAAACGGGAGCTCCCAGGGGCACAGGGAGTTCCCGTTCTGCCCTGTTGGTCATGGAGACCACAGTGAGATCTCTTCACTGATCCAGGCAATCATTCACAATGTTCATTTTGTCTGGGTGTCTGAAACGGCATAGCGCTGAAAAAATCCCAATTACTCATTCTTTGATTTCCACTCCAGGGTTTTAGAGGTATCAACAGTGCAGGGCGCGGAGCAGCTGTGGCAAGGTGTGGGGCCAAGGGCGTCGCAGAGACGTGTCTCTGTCTCTACGCGCTTGTATCCCCCTTTTCCCCTCTCTTTCTCTCTTTCTGTTGCTTGCACTCCTGAAAACATACATTATACACAGAAATAATGCTTGGAAAGTTTTGTCATATTGTACTTTCTCATCCTATGAGGAAATCGGCTTTCCCATGGACACCTCTCTTCCATTTGGAAGCGGATAAACAGGGGCTCGTGGGCAGTGGAGCTGAGGGCACCTCCCTCTCCTACAGTATTTCCCATTTTTAGGGTGCCTGGTGTGCCGGTTTGTTTTTCTCCAACAGAAGCATTAGCTGTTTTGAATTCTGCGCTGCATAGCCAGGGCCACGCGTTCTGGTGAGGTGTGACATGGCGGCAGGGCCTGCAGTGACCCTCGGTGGGGCACGTGGGGAGGAGAGCCCGGCAGAGCGGCACCAGGAGCAGCCCGGTGACACCTGGCTGCAGAGCGAGGGCCGTGTGTTAAGATGGTCCCCCTCTCTCTCACCTCTGAGGAGATTCAAGCCAGCGCTGCATAACTTCATGCCAAATATTATTTAGGGGCGGATCTACGCACGGCTGGAGTTCTGATAGCCTCCTCAAAAGCAATTTTTATTTTATTTATTTTTAGATTCAGAAAAGGTGCCCTATTGACTTAGCTCGGTGTAATTTAATAAAATGCACACAGATCTGTCTCTTTTCAAAGGCAATAGACGGAAAGATGATTGGAATGGAGATCCCTGCCAATTCCACCTCCCTGTCTCGGAGACGAGAAGCATCCCACATCCCACCCGCTGGAAAGGTGCCTGGATTCAGGTTGTCTCTCCAAACGCACAGGGGTCTCTTGCTGCAGAAGAGCCACTGAAATATGAGGATTGCTAGTGCTGGCACTCCGCATGACCCCAGTTGCCATGGAAGATCATGAGGCAGAAGGTGGGATCCCAGACAGCCAGGCCCCAAGCTACATTCGCCTTTATCATGAATAGAGGCAACACTTTCCACGGCAGCCGGGAGTAAATAGGAAGCCAAAGTGTTTGGTGAAAAATTGACTTTGTATGTTCAGCTGGATGGTGGCAGCTACCAGCAGGGCAGTGCCATTACGATCTAGGTCACTGGAAGTCAAAGGCAGCCCCTGGGAAATGCTCACCGAGGGACCCTCGGCACGGAGGCCGGTCTGCGTGCCCTCCGGCCGGCGGTTAAAGCAGCGGGCTTGCTGCTCCTGACTCGTTCAGCCCCCCCCCCGCCCCCCCCAGTAAACATTAAAAGTCTAATTTAAAACAAGAGGCTTGAGTCCGATTGCCTAAAGGATGAATCAGGAAATTTTGATTTTCAGAGAAGCTGAACAGCTGTAGCCTCCGCTGACTCTCAAAGGGCGGCAGCCATGCGCAGGGCTGCGGGACAGCATTACCGTTGAAACCCAGCCACCTACTTACCGCGCTGGGTTTGGATTTTGATGCTTCATTTAGGGAACCAGAGCTAAATCAATATGGCCTTTGACCTTGAACCCTGTGTTTCAGTTTTGTCTTTCAGGAGGCAATAATAAAACTTACCTATGGTATTTCAAATAGAACAAGGAAACAGCTCTGAAATGGACTGTGAGTTGCATCATTGTGTAATTGTACATCTTTATTGTGTTTGTATAATCAACAATAACATAATGTGCCATTAAAGGACACTTAGTGTTTTAAATCTTTAGGATACTGATTTCTTTCCCTTTTCATGGGTAAGGTATGCGTTGACAGTGTATGCATGTTTATCAAAATGCCCTTGAGAAAAAAAATAACAAGTGAAACTCATATTTTATTTTCCAGTAAACTTCATAACACTTTCTCAGATTCCATCCTTTGGATGGATTTCCAGTTTATCTTACGTGTGAGAAATGACCTTATAACCTATGTGTGACAGTTGTTTGGGTTTTATTAAGTGCCCTGCTCACTGGTAGCATTGGGGCATTACTCACAGATATTTGTGTACTACTACAGAAAGCCAAGGAAGATTATTATTATTCTATTTTTGACTATGGTTTCTTCCTTTAGCCCTATGTCACTTAGAAGTATCTTGCACGAGGATAGGTTTACTTTTAAATTGGAAAAAGAAAATTGGTATTTTTTTCTCTGTAGTTGGCTCTGGTGTTCAGTGCTTTGGAACAAGCAGCTTTCATTTCTGAAAACAGTTTGCCAGCCCTTTAATTGGCTTCTGTTTAAAGGAATATTTCTATGTAGAAGCTGCCGCCTGTATGAAGAATGAGGAGGTAAATTGATTTCCATGTAGAGTTCAAGGAAAGCTGTCAGAAGAGAAGAAAACACATTGCTGGCGTTAGCCCTCTAAAGAATTCCTCTGCTGGGAATCAGGGGAAGAACGAAACCTAGATGAGTTTACTAATAAGGTTAATTTTAAAATTATTCTAAAAGATTGTTATTGCTATTATTATGAGAGAGGTTTAATATAACTTTTCCTATTTTCAATCTCAAATGCCAGCAGTAATGACACCTTCCATGAGAATGATATTCATAATAGTGCCCTGGGGCTGTGCACTCTCTCCTCACCTTTTTTATCTCTGACTCTCTCTGCTGGTTTTAATTCAGCGTTAGGTACAATATGATTGTCCTTACACAGGACACAAGCCATTACACACACACCAGCTTTTCTGAAAGAAGCTGAGACTCTGCATCTGAAAATGCACGTTTGGTTAAGATGGTGTCCACAGCATGAAACCGCCAGATGTTTCATAAGCACCACTGATGTAAGACTATTGGAAAGGGTAATGCTCCAAATCACAAATGGGAGCTTTGGCTGAAGACAAAATGAAGTGAACAATTAGTATTCCTGGCATAATGGGGTAAAACAACAAACACTACAATAGATGCTCCATATTATTAAAAGGTATTGTGATAAGGTTTCTTCTGCAAACACAAAGGCAGAATTATGCAGAGCAGGGTTTTAATCTAATTTATTTTCCATGCCTTTTATTGACAAATAGCTAATGCAAATTACTCACATTTTCACTGTATCTTATCAAGCATTGCTAATAAAAAGCCCCATTGTTTTGCATGTATGTTGCATCATTTCATAAAATTTTCAGCAGCCTATGACTTACTAAATAAAGTTGTCACTCAAGCCTCATTTCCCATCCGACTGCAACGAATCAAAATGGACACTGAATTAATGCTGAATATTGTCTGTGTTTGATGAGGTCTTTGCAAGATCTCTGTTCTGTCACCTTTAATGCACTCTGCTTGAGGGACTTATCTGATTTCTTATTGTTTCCAGGAAAGGATGAAATATTACAAATCTGTCCCTGGCCTCATCTAATTTATGCCTTTGAAATGTTTATTTCAGGAGTGAAGAGAAATTAAAAAATGGGGAGATTCATCATTACTTTTCAAGAATCCTAGTCAGAAGGCTTGCAAAACCAGAAAAATAAGTACTACGTTTTGTTTGTTATGTAGCTGAAATAGTATAACTGAAGTGGTATTTTACTCTGTATTATAAGTAGTTGTCACAGGCTCAGAAAACAAAATAAAATTCAACTTAAAAGCAGAGACCTTTTCATGAGATCTGTGAGTGCAGAAAACATAGTAACTGCAGAACAGTATTTACAACTTTGTAGATTCGTATCTGCATTTCCATTTTACGTTTGTTAGAGAGCCGTATAATAGAGTGACAGCCGTAACCCTTTATTCAGTTCCTTAAACTTTTTCTTTATAAAAGATTCATGCAATTTGTATGTATAGAACCTCTCACACCTTTGCTACTAATGCGAGTTTTGCTTGATCGACAGGGGGAAATGCCCACTGTTGGTTTTGAGGGTGTTCTTTCTGTGTGGCATGCTTAATTGTGTGCTGGTGGCAGAGGCAGAGGGGCAGCCAGGTCATCTACCTCCCACGGGCTGCTCCTCAGCCAGTGGATACAAGGTCTTGCAATGTCCCACAGACATTGACCTAGAGCTCAGGTGTTCTTCTCCCTGAGATGGGGTACCCTGGCCACATGTCCCACTGCAGGTGACTAACGCATGGCTTGGGAGGTGGGAAAATTTGGACAGCAGAGAAATTGCAATCCAATCTCACACTTTTCCTCTGGATGGGTCCAAGAACTGAGCTATTGCGTAAGGAAAGGTGACCATTTCCTTTACCTGGGTTTTGTAGGACAAGGCTGGCACAGGTGCATGTTCAAGTAGAAGGCTCGGCAGAGCCCAGAGGCATTTCCCTGATGTCCGCTACAAAGCACCTGCATCTCAGAGAATGTTAGGAGGCACCCTGTCTTTGGTACGCCTGTTGGTTAAGTCAGGCAAGCCTCCACACAGTGTTTTAGATCTTGTGAATGCCAGTCAGACTCAGCCACATGTTGTTGGTTGCCTGTGGGGAGGCAAGAGCTGTCAGCAGCACGTGGGAACACACTCTAGAGGCTGGCACTTGGCATGCTGCCACTCCTAAGTCCTTCTGGGGCTGTACCCTTCTGTCTCCATTTTCTTTAATCTTCCTGCACCAACAACACCAAATACCACAGGTTAATTTTAGAATATTTTATCATGTGCTACTTTTTTAATATATCTTTCACCTCCCCCCGCTTTGTGACTTTCCTGAATAATATCTACCCTGGGTGTTTTGGTAGGTGAATTTGTTCTTTCCCGTCTCCTTCCCATTTACCACACAGAGAGCGACAAAGCTGACTGTTACTGGAGTCTCAAAACTACCCAAAACTGAACAAGAAACCATGAACATCCTTCAGGGAGAAGTTATAGGCAATAAGCCAGGATGCACTGCTCTGTTTCAGTAAAATGAGCTGTCACCAATGAGATGGCTATAAACCGTAGTGCTATTTTTTGTTGCATCCTGAAATGGCTCTGCGCTATTGATGATATTTATTTATTTGATGATTAGCAATGCAAGGACATTTAATAACAAATACAGTGAAACCTTTCCAGCTCACAGTGCCATACCACCTTTTTAGCATTGTGCCTGCTACTTACAAATTATTCCCTTCTTCCCTGAATGCTCATGATGATGTACAAGGTTTGTCCTAGGCCACATCATCGTAAACATGTTAAAAGCATAGGGAAGTAGGCACAGAATTCATATTGCTGTGCATGGCTGGTATGAGCTATAACTGTAGTATTAGATCTGTCAGGTGTATGATCTACTGTATTAAAAATGTTGCTTTGTTTTAGGCTTTTGTTCTGTTTGGAGTTTGCAACAGGAATCATAACTGTAGCTCTCAATTACATCTGCATTCTAGAGTGTAGGCAATCTCAGCTAATAATAAAAATATTTGATGACACAGGTCTTCTTGTTGGATAATGTACTCAAGGGGGTTCGTTAACCATCCTGAGTTTTGCCTCAAGCTGTGTAAGTGCCTTGCAGAAGATATTAATTTCATATGTTAATGTTTGTGTCATCAGATGTTCTTATTTACACATTGGGACCCTGATAATTTCACACTATGTTTAGAAGCATAGTTCCTATGTGTTTCTTGCATTAGACACACAACTGTACTTCCACTAGCGAAGCCATTTTCATAAGTGGTGTTTGGTCACATTTATTCAAATTCAGAATTAGCCCCTGCTTTGTTGGGGAAATCTGTCTGTGTTCAACATACCATGATGTTGATGAGTCCTGCGGTACCAGTGGAAGTGTGCCATCTGCTCACTTCAGGAGAATGTCCTTCCCAAAAAGCCTCAAAAGAACACGGCCAGGAGTCTGCAGGACTCTTTAGTTAGGAGACCTTGGGTGGAAGGGGTGGTGGAAGCAAGAGAGAGGTAGCACTCTCTAGTCCTTGTGAGAAGAGCTCAGTTGAGAAGCATGTTTTGGAAGCCTGGGCAAATTCTGAGTGTTGATGTGTGTCTGTGCCCATGTTGTTTTTGCATATCCTCCTGAAGTAAAGAACTGTGAACCTGGAGTATGTCCATATGGTCAACCTTGCTGATTCCACCAAAGGGACCAGAACCCCTTAGTTATTGCACTGCATGCCTGGAAATTAATCCACAGCATCTGAATTAGAACAAACTATGTAGATGTGTTGGGAGGCAAACTTGGACACAGATCAGAGGATAGTGTGTGCCAGAGTCCTCACCCCAATAAGCACACACAGACGTATGCAAATGCAAACCTGTGCACAGCACTTAACTGGGGACTAATAGGGACATATTTTGCATAGAGTTACACTGAAGCTACTCAGTGAATGAGACAATAGGCAGTGGTACTGAGAGCAAAAGGTCTAAGAAGAGGCAATCAGGAACAAAACAGTGCTGAAGTACATTAAGGCATAGGACACAGGGGATGAGGAACTGAATTTCCTGAATGGTGAGCAAGCTCTGCCTAGGCTGCCGGTCTGCATGTGTGTGTACAATGTGAAAGGATGCCAACAATAGAGTAACACATCTTTTAAAAGGAGACTTCTGCAATAATCTAAAGAAGCTTTGGACTACATGGAGCTAGTGGGCTGGGTCCTAACAAAGCAATCTGGGCAGCTAAACTGGAAATCACTACCTGATGGCCCATGTAGCTGAGCTGCTTGATAAAACATGCAAAGGCCAAGCATACAGCTTTTCTGATCCATATTTGGTTATTGCCTTAAACTTTTCAAGCGGTGCTTATTTATTGCGTTTAATACAACTACTTGTATAAGAAACAGTGACTAGTAAAAAGGTTTCTTACTTTAATTTGTTCTTCTTCCATCACATACCCTTGAAGCTCTAAATACGGTCTGGAGATGTCTGCTCTCAGCAAATAAAGCAACGTCCACACGATTTGATTTTCATGCAGTCTCTGAGGTAGAACTTGATCTGGGTTTGATGTGGTTCTCACAAAAGAGAGAATTAGTATGCAGCAAAATGCAGGCACACAGAGAGCTGGACACTGTTCAGATTTAATGTTTCCCTGTTTCTGATTTATTAGCCTGGTACAGATGCACCTGTTTTTTTTCAGCAAAGTCCTGTTCTCTCCCCAGTTTTCCACTTGCACTGCCAGAAGCACAACAAGAATAGCTGGCTTGCCAAAAGGTACCCACTGGTTGGGAAAGGATGAGGACCTAAACTAGTCACAACCTCATTTAAACACAGGTCTATTATGGCATCCTATAGCAGTGACTAAAAGCATTGCAATTTATTTCAACATAGCATTTTGGCAGAAGAGTGGACAAAAAGTTGTGTTATTGATGGAGAGGACAAGAAATCGTAAGATGCTAATTCTTCACGGTTCTTCCATGGTTTCTCTGTGTAACTTCAGCAAAGTCACATGGACCATGGTTTGCAACCCTGGATTAATGAAGATGTCCCTAAACCACCATCAGCTCTGCTTTACACCTGCTTGACCCTACACTGGGTCTTAAGCATCCAACATGCACAGCTCAGTGCTCCCCAGCCTTACTGACTGAGTATGGATAGGCCAGCACATCTCGCCCCATCCCATCACACATGCAAACACATCCTGCTGCTGAGGGCTACCTGAAAAAAGAATTAAAATACCATTTCTTCTGGTAAGAAGTAATAAGACAGCTGACTTACAGAGCAAATTATTTTCCTTTGTGTAGTTACGAATCACCAGAGCAGGGATCTCTCCCCTATATCTGTCCACTGTGTGCTCACTGAAACCCAACAAGCTAAACCCAAACCCTTTTGAGATTATATTTTAATGAATCCCCTCTCTGCAGTGTGACAGAAATTCAGCTGCAACTGCCAGCTTCCCTGGTTTTGAGTCTGAACAACAAGGTTTGACATGGCTTACTGCCCATACACAATCAGAAAACGCTTTTCTGCTTTAAGGTGTTGCACAGCTTGTGAGGAGACTTTCTATACCTGTCTGGAGATGGACTGTATCCCCAGATACTGTGTCTGAGGATGAAGGAACACGTGAGGAAAGCAAATCAGAGGCACTAAACCTTTCGAGGGATTTCATTCAGTTAACATCCTTCCAATATTTCAAATAGCAGGAAGAAGAATTGTGTTCTGGCCAGGGTCTTGTGGGGCAAAGGCAATCCCATGGCCACCTTCCCTTGGGAGGGACCAGGGCCACTGGACCCCCAGCCACCACTCCACTTGAAAGTCCTTCCACTTTCTCAAGGCTGGCGAGCAACATCTGCCTCCTGCACCAAATAAACTCACTTGGAGGTATCACAACCAGCGCCAAAAGCAAGCAATGCAAGGCAGCAGCGCAGAACACGTTTTATGCTTTACCATTCGCCAGACACTACTCGTGCTAATGAAATTGCAATTCATTCTGAGTTGGGATATGATCAGTAAGCAAACTTACTATGAAAATCAGTTTAAATATTTAGTTACTTTGGTTATTAAAATAAGAACTCCGAACAATTAGTGAACCTACATAATATTCTTGTGGGAGAAAATACTTGGTCTCTGGAATATATGGATGTTTGGAGCTGTTGTGGAATAAATGCAACTTTCCTATAACATTGTAACTAAAGATTTTCTGAAAAATAACAGAATAAACCATATTAAAAAAACCTTTACCCCAGGCTATTATAATGAAGAAAAAGTGTTCCAAATGTGAACTAATGAAGTACAAAGTAATGAATATTTAATTTGTATAATTTACTGAAGTGCATTTAGGAATTCAAGCGACATTCTTCATAAACACAGTGTTCATTAGGCCTTTACTGTAGCTTGCATGCAATCATTACATTTTTTTCCTGTATTACTATTACTATGGTATTACACAAAGGTGAATGAACATCTCATGAGAGTGTCTGGAAGGTTCAAGGGAAAAAAAGGAAACGAGGATGGCAGTGGTGTCTATTAAATTTAAATAAGCTACCTGTTTACACTGAAAAAGATAAAAGACTAAGCACAGCAGAAGAGCAACTGAGAAAAGGAATAGAAAAGGTAATTGAGTTTTACATTATGGGCTTCTTCACTTGGCAGTGTGAATATTATTGAATTAGCCCTATTACTATAAAGATTACACAAAAGCAGAACACTGTAAAGGCTTGGTATGAAACTTTAACAATATCAATGGAGGTGAGATAAGCGCTACCAAAACTGCGCACAGGAATGTATCAGATAAAGAATACCGTGGGATTCTTTTTTTTTTTTTCTTCAATAGAACCAAACTATGGTGTGATGTGAATTTTAATAGGAGCACACAGGAAAATGAAAATGTGAACAGCAAAAGAAGTCCACGCACAAAGGGAAGGATTTCACAGCCATAGCCTGCACAGTAAATATCAAGAGGTGAAATATTTGTATTAAAGGGAATGTCCCTCATACCATAACTTTATTTAACAGACTATCCCTCACCACACAATCTTCGTCTCTAGCTTACCAAGTTGACTCTGGCCCAAGGTCACATATTTACCTGAAATACTGATTTCACATTGTTTTATAGACACATAGTGAGAATTAAAGGTCAGCAGATTTAAATGACTGCATGTGGATCTAAAAATTGTGCTTTGTTTGACTGCAGAAGATTGAACTAGAGTGGCTTTGCATTGTTTCACCCTTTTTTTCCAACTCCTCCATCCTTACACTCCGACCCAAATTTATATCTGCTTCTTGTACATTATTTACCTAGTTACTGGCACAGAATTTTCTGTAAGGTATTTCCATAAGATGTTTAAATAATCTGTAAAATCGTAGCACAATACACTCAGTATTTCACACTTTTCTTCCAGAAGGTAGCAGGGATATCCTGTAAAAATAACTGGCTTAGAATCAGGCTGCTTTTTCCACTCACCATTTAAGCAGGAGAGTGGGGCTCCTGGACAGGAGGAGTTACCCTGGCACCAGGGGTCCTGACTAACCATAATAACTCCTAGTGCCTCAGGCTGGCAAGGAAGCCTAATCAGGTACTAAAAAGAACATGATTTTGACAAATTATGTATTCTAGGAGTGTATATATGCAGCATGCTGTGTTCTGCATTTTGTCTTCCCCATCTCCGAATGAAAGAGTGAATTGCCCTTGCCACGGGTCGCCCCCATCTATTCCCACACCTTGTTCAGTGCTGTAAGTTAGCAATGCAGCCCAACTGGAAGGAGTTTTGGACAGCTGGCAAACACGGTCCAGGGGGAGCTCCTGCCTGTTTGATGTAACTCCTGCCCACTTGAAGGCAGGGCAGGCAGGTAGCTGCACAGCCTCCCAGGAGCTCAGCCCTGGTAACTTCTGGTGTCTGCATTGGAAAAGCCCAGCAGGGTGCTGGAACCATACTCCTCCATTTAGTGATCTGTTTACAGAACAGGGGTGTGCTGGTTTAAAAGTAAACCGGCAGGAAAAATGAACCCAACTCAAAAGAGTTTAGAAGTCAGAACTACAATTTAATAAAAAGATTACAACAGATACACTGATACA
>JAVJGI010000060.1:50595359-50673735 GCA_035590275.1 Ibycter americanus | reverse complement strand
ATGGCAGAGAGGGTATAGAATACACAGTTCCAGTTACACCCACACAGTGATAAACTGGTCCCAGCCACTATAACTAGCACAAGGGGAATGCAGCATGGAAATGTGCGAATGATGAGCCCTGAGAGACTGATGACAGAGGATGAAGGAATTAAAAAAGTGAAATTGGAGGAGAGGCACAAACTATTGTCTAAACATAACCAGTGATAGGTCCAGAACATAACTGTGTATGAATGGACCATTTTCAGGTTTCAGCACAGATATTTCTTTTGCTGTCTTAGGGTAATTTAACAGAAAAATGAGTAATTCTCATCCTTTTGTTCCTTGAAGGGACCAACAGTGACACAACACTAAGGAGGATGAAGTGAGGCACTAGGATATGGAAAGCAGAGGTGAGCTGAGTCCATGGTAGTTGCTAGAACACACGGATGTGTCAGTGACCTCATTGCTCAGGAGCATATCAACCTGATGCTGATGGATCAGGTTAACTTACTACCTTAATTTGCAGTGGCCTCCATTTCCATTTGCCTGAGTTGGGCATATCAATACCTCCGCTGTGAGAACAGTGCAGTTTTGCTTGGGTAGCCAGCTGTGGAGGACGGTGACGGCCCTATGTTTAGAACTGGATGCTACGCCAGAGGCATGGGTATGATTTCCTGGAAGCCAAACAACATTTTTGTTTTATAAACTATGACATAATCCTTCAAAACATTGTCCAGATTTCCTTTGTGTCATTGAAGAATTTTTGCAAAGACAGAGGCTGAAAGGTGGCTGCCTTGTAACTTCATGGACCAGGTTTAACGGAGAGCAGAGGTGCTCTGTCACCACCCACTGACATGTTGTGCAATGGAAGGAGTGACTGTGACACCCTACAGCCTCCAAAGCTGCACCAAACCCAACTGCAACCCTGCAATCTTCTCTTCCTCCTCCTCCATTCCTGTCTCCAACTCTTCTTTTTTTTTTCCTACACAGGTTTGTCTCCATCCCATCCCAGCTTTGTGTGTAGATTGGTGAGGAAATAACAGCTCTGATCACCAGGTTAACAGTCCGTGGGCTTTACTGGGGACCTATGATGACTACAATTGCTTCATGGTCTTGGTTGTGCTGACAATCCAACATGTGAGCACAATAAAAAGTGTTAAAACGGGGATTAGGCAGTCTCCAGACATGCCAGACAAGACCCCGCGAGACCAGGTTTTGCATGTGTTCAGGTTGTTACCATGGAAAAGGCATAAAGGAAGGTTGGTGGGATAGAGAAGGACATGGATTTGCACAGGCAACAGGGCTGAACGGGCATGATCTGGGCATGATGAAGACGGGAGCGGTATGGCCAGGCCAGCGGCTGCCAGGGCAGAAAGCACCTCCTGCTCCTGAGTATCCGCCTTCCAGTCAGCACTGAACTGCTTTTTAGCCAAAACCAAATGACAGGACTGGAGCTGAAATGGAGCCAGATGCCTATGGATAGCTCTTTTCCTACTGAAATAACAACTGTGTGTTGATGAATGGAACAGCAGATGAACATTTAAGAGGAAAACTTAGTGCGAAATGACAACTTTCTGTGCTAGCTACGGAGGGGGTTAGGTATTATCCAACCATCAGCATCTGAAATAGTGGCAAAAGAGAGGTGAATGGCTGCAATGTGAGCTGTGGATCTGGAATATCCATCCTCTTCTTACAGGTTTGCTGCAGCCCTCCATTAACCCTAACAACAACTATGGGCTGGATCGCTTTGCAGTGAGCCACGAGCTTCCCGCTTCCCACAAAAATGTCCCAACAACAGCGATGCTGGTATTGAAAAACCTGGTGACCGGTTCTGCTTGACAGGGAGTGGGATATTATTCTTTACTGTTAAACTGTGGATGAAATGCAAATCTTTTTATTGTGTCTAGTGGTTCTTTGGTGCAGCTGTGCAGCGCTCCTCATGCAAGCAAGCAATAACCTGAGAGCGGTGTTTGCTGTTTGGCCCACAGGACTCGACAGGGTCACGCTGGCAGCATGTGGCTCTCCTTTAAAGTGGGATTTTTATAAGAAACGCTTCCCTACTATAGCCCCAGAAATATAATTAACTAGACTGGGGAGTAAATAGTTTGTATTGATGCCTTTCCAGCCACAAGGGTGGGAGAGCCCCTAAGTCCCTGCCTTCTCCCCCCTACAGAAACTGGGAGGAGGTACCACAAAAGAAATGGGGTGAGAGTGCAGACTTGAAGATAAGCCTGGCTCAGATGGGAAGATTAAAGGCAATTTGTTATTCACATCGAAATGACTTTGGAGAAATGTTCTATAAATATTAGAAATTTCATCGGTTTATTTTTATCATATGTAAGCATATTCCTTCTTCTTCCTGAACATAAATGAACTGGCTTAATCCTGCTCTTTTTCATTTAATGGAATTATTATTCCTTTTACATCTCCCCTGCTGCTTCATATCACTTCTGAGTATTTATTAAAAACTAGCAAAATTCATGGATTTTGCTTGCTTGCCAGGTACAGAAAAATACAGAAAGTAGGCAAATAACAAACTTTTGTGCTTACTCAACAGGGACTACTATGGCTATAACACACTATTAGATTATATAAAAAAGTAGTAAAATTGTTGAAATGAAGCAACAATTTTCACATCTTATGACCCAATCTTGCAAAGTGCTGATGCTGCAGTTTTCACAAAAAACCTGGGATGATAAGCATGAAGATGGTGGCAGTTTCATTTGCACAATACCACATTATGGGAAACACTCAGGACCAGTCTGATCTGTTTCAATATGGGGGTAAGTCTAATAAGTTTTCTCTGGAAATACAGACTTTGTTGCAAATTGAAGTCCCTAGCCATCAGGCTTTCCTTAATTTGCCACATGCCCAACACCAATTTCCTTTTCTCTTTTTTTTTTTTTCTCTTTTTCTTTTTGCCCCATTTTCTCATGATTGCTCCAAAATTCTTCCCTGGCCCCAGGGGCCTACTTGTTAAAACTCTGTTCTCCAAAAAAGAAGATGAATACCTCACCTTCTCGAAACCTGTACATTTAATTCTCATTGAAAAGATGTGATCTCACCTTAGCATGTTTAATATTTGTAAATTAAAAATTCATATTGCAAAACTGATCAGAAGAGGAATTATATTCACTGTGCATGGAAAATTCTCAGCTCATATTACTAGTAAACATTTCTTGCAAACCAGGAAATTATTTTGATAATTCTGTTTCAGATTTATGATCACACCTCAATTAAAATCGCTACCTACCTATACAAACCCTTTAGCATACAAAAACATCCTATTTTGATACTTTTAGACATTTGATGATATATAGGAGTCATCCAAATTGTGAAAAATATGTAGGGAGGCCTTCCATTTCAGAAATAATTAAGCATGTTTTATTCAGGTGTTAGTAACATGAGTGAGTCAAAAGGTGTAAATCACTGGTTCAGTTTGGCTTGGTACTGAGATTGCACGCTCAGGCCTAGTCTCTAGCTCCAGAAAAAGGCTCTCTTTGCTTCTCACAAGAATGTTAAACTGCCACATCAGGAAAGATAATGCCTACATAGGCTACTTGAAAGATTTCTCATTGCTCCCAAAAATGCTAAGCCTCACTGTGTGCACTGTGAACATTTTCTGAAGAAAAGGCATGAGGTTTGTTATTCCACCTGATTCCAGCAGAAATAAAGCTGCAAAAATGAACGCAGAGTACTTCATGCTCGAGAGAAGATATTATTGTACCATTAAGAAAAGATATCCCGCTGGCTCAGGAGAAAGCCTCCAAAATTACAGAAATAAAATAAGCTTAGTGAAACTCTTTACTAATAGGATTTATGGCTCTAAGTTTTATTTCATGGGAGTACTTTGAAAGTATAAACAAGAAAACTGCCATTTTGTGTCTCAAAGTGTCACTTTGCACCCATATTGTAGGATTATTTAAAGATTCCTGCATATATTCTTAGCCTGTGTGTTTGTGTTTGTGTCTGCATACGTACACATATAAAAATCTGTGTATTATACATGTACGTTATATATACACACTTTACATATATATTTTTTATACATATGCATATAAATTCCATAGCTATTTAAGTTCTTCCCACCCCTAGTTTTGTGGAATGAACTCAGTATTCTCTCTTTTTCTGATAAAGCCATAAGAAGCTAAAAAGCCATGTGCAAGTCCAGCTATCATATACAACATCATATTTAAAATGGTGATCAATCACAAAAGAGGGGAGAGTGGGTACATGCAAAAAGTGTATCTGGGAAATTAAAACTGATTCGTGCCCTCATTATCTCCATCAATGATATATAGAAGGGAATAGGATTGGTGGTCTGGCACTAGTAAAGACTGATTCAAGATATTTAATAACATGGGACCATCCTGTAAAATCTTTTGATCAGCCCCACAGAGAAATGATCGGTACTGCCGTCCTGCTGGCCTGGGAAGACCTCGTAGATCTGCAGTACTCACAGAACACGGGGAGATGCCCAGGAAGGGAGAGGAGCAACCCACATTACAGACTGGTTTAGTTTAAGCCAACTGGTAGTACAAAAGTTTAAACGTGTCCTCAGTTAATGCAGAATACATACTTCCAGTACTTACTGCTCTGGATATAACATTTTGGGAACAGCCTGTGTAGGATGAATGTGTAGGACTGAGAGAGAGTTTTGCAAAGATCATTAAAAAAAGGAATGGTGGAAGAAAATAAGAAGAGGGAGTTGTGACATGACCCTTATTTGCTCACCACCTGCACAGGTTATATACAAATCTATAATGGGACATATGGACCCTAACATATGTCTTTCTGGAAGAGCAGGGCCTGAGCACCTGTGGGCTTCTCAATCAGACCAGATCTGTCTCGCTAATTCATCCTAATCACAGCACATATTATTTGCGATGTAGCAGCAGCTGAAATGCTATTTCACAAGGTAAAGACAAAGGGCGCAGGTCATGGCTGATGCTGTGCTTCTGCCTGCCTTACTCTTCACCCCACAGAATAGTCATGGCCATAGTCATACTTTCAATGAATAATTACATTGAGAAATATCACTAAAAGGAAGAAAGGGGTAGTGAAAAGTTTATGGGCAACTAAAAACGTGGAAACTTCATATAGCCGTTTGCAAACAAGAGGTTTGAATTTGGTATAATCTTCGGAGTCGAGGAGGAGAGCCAGAAATGAGGCAGCAGAAACTTGTGACAGTGACATTTTTGCTGATCTGGAAGAACAGATGTCAGAAAGGCTAATAAGTCATGTCCCAGAGAGGAGAAAGAAAGTCTTGTCACTGACAGTGCTGGAGGTGAGGAGAGCAGAGAAAGCTTCAGGCTGTCTTGAAAATTAATTTCTGGAGATACTGAGTGTGATATGGGGGTTATGATGGCAGCCAACCCAAGGTGAAACATCAAAGAGAAGGAGATAGGAGCCTGAGAGCACACAGATGCAGCGGAGTGAGAAGTAAATTTGAGAATTGTTAATACCGACAAATGGAGGAATCCACTCAGCGATAAGGAGCAGACTAAAGGAAGGTGGCAACCACAGACAAAAAACATGCACTATTACTCATATTTCAATATGTCTTTACTTCCCATTTATGCAATATACAGGTTCATAAGTAGTTAACAAAATGAGGAGCATCATGGAAATTACAAAACAGAGTAGCGAATGTGCGTCTTTACAGAAGAGACACAGGCAGGTATTTGAAATGACCTTCACTGTCCCAAACACCACAGAAACTAGGCCATTCTCACTGTATGAGCTTAGAAAGTTGACTGCAAACATTCATGCAGACAGAAGAATGACATCTGTCCAGAAAACACATGTAGGATTACACTTGGCCCTGCCCAAACCTTGATACTGATTTTTTGAAGCACCGACATTTTATTATACTTCTTATTTCAACCAGACATTTAATAGTAAACAATTCACCACATGATCTCTGGTGAATATCAAAGTCTCATTTGTAATGAAATAAATTAAAACTGCCAAAAGTTAAAAAAGCAAATGTGTAAAACAAATCTTTGCCTTTGAAATTAACTGGTTTCAAAACATGTCTTACACCAAAGCAGAGCAAAGCAGGAAAGCAAAACAAACAAGGAACCTGGAGAGACAGGAGAGGATGGAACCAGACCAAACGACAGATCGTAAACCTGGGGACTCAAGTAATATGCAAATAGTGGTAATCAACGAGGATAACAGGAAAAGCATGATCAAAGCTAAACTCTTCTGATATGAATGACTCCTATGGCATCCTAGAAGTGCATTAGCACCCTGTAACCACAATAAAAGAGCCCAACAAAGTAATTCGTATCAAAGAGTAGTGTGCAGAAAGAAAGAATACATAATAAAGTAACACATGGTAAGCAGGTTCCACCTCTTGCCTACAATTAATTCAAGAAAGTGAAAAATGCTCTCATTGAGATGCACAACATTAAAGCAAAAATTAAGGAGAAAAGACACCCTCGACCCCACCCCCGTCCCCCACAACGAGCAGCCAAGAGTCTTTTTAAAAGAGCTGAAAACCTTTGAAGAACTGAAAACTTGATGAAACATAGCAAGCCTGTCAGGAGCCATGGAACTAATCAAGCCACATTTCCTAGGGATCCTGTATATTCCTTATCTTCTCCAGTAATAAACCAATCTCCCCAGGTTCTTGTGAATCCCACCGCTAATATCTGTTATGTCATCTCGGCAATATTTCGTGTCCCATCCTCACTGCAATCCCCATGGTGCTCGTATTGCCCTTCTGTGTCACTTACAGCCCCACAGTACCCTAACAAGCCCCTGACAACAGCTTCCCACATTTTCCTATCTACCTTCCATGTCCCTTACACCCGTCAAAGATACCTTCCAGCACGTCCCACCTTTCAGGCATCCCCACTTGAATAAATTGTGCTTGCTCCCGTATGCCCTATGCTTAACAGAGTCACAGAACCACAGAGACTGGGAGGACCTCTGATGTCTCCAGTCGAACACCCCTGCCCAAGCAAAGTCAAGTACAAAAGGTTACTCAGGGCCATATCCAATTGGGTTTTGAATACCTCCAGGGATGGAGACTCCAGAGCCTCTCCAGGCAACCTGTGTCAGTGTTTGACCACTCTCATAGTAAAACAGGGTTTTTTCTTTTATTTTTAAGTGGAATTAACCGTACAATACCTAGCTTTGTCCTGTGACCTGAATAAGTACCCCGGTGTGTCCAGCTCTGAGCCATACCATATTCACCTGCTCTGCGTACCCTTAACCCCAAATCTACGTGTCTTGCACCTGCATGCAGAATCTGGCATCTCCCAGGTCTTCTACGAAATGTGCTTTGCTTGCTAGCCAGGCAGAGGATGGAGCACACTGTGCCCACATCCAGGGTGTGGCTGGCCCTGAGCATGGGCAGCTGATAGCCTTTTGGCTGCTAGGCAGACCAAAAATTACTATCAAGGCTAAACTGTCTTAGTGACGGGCTTAATAAGGTCCTTTCCTTTACACAATCATAGTTCACATCTCTCTGTTATGTAATTATCACTTGACCTGGTGCAAAACTCACAGTAGGTTCGAAAACTTGACAGGAGCTAATAAAGAAGACCCGAAACTAAATGAAGGTGTTTATGCCCTCGCATTGACAATGCTTTTGTGTTAGACTCTGAAGCTACTTTTATGTTTCTAAAATCAGGTGGGAGGAATTAGGCCTATAAGTAACATAAACATCTAACTATAGACTGCATTGAGAATAAGGAGATGAGACTGGATATGGTCTGGTGACCCTAAGAGACATTTAAGATTTTCATGATAGATATCATCACCATCTCTTTTCAGCCAGGGAAAATACTTGAAAGCCAATAAGATCATTTCTGAAAAAAAAAGAGCATACTTCGAAAATCTTTATCTATGTAATGTATTCCATAAAGAATGCAGGTGCTATGATCCGTGGACATTGATCTTTTAAACAAAGCTTTTGGGGAGCAACATGAGATTTGAGCAAGAGAGAAAAAGCGTGATGCCAAGGTCACTTGATAAATCAATGAATGGCACCAAGCACCCCTTAAGCTCAAAGACCATTTTTCCTCCTTCCAAGGAAACTGCAGAACAAGATTCACATAAAAATACCTCATAATAAAAAAAAAAGGTTGCCTGGGGAAAAGAGTAAAATTGTTCTAAAATAGCATCTGAATCTATGAATGGAATGCACTAATTTAATGACACTGGAAAATATTGCAGAAACCAGCTTGCAGCTGAGACAAGTTTAGTAAAGCTCCTCCTGGCTTAGTATTTTGGCTCACCTGGTGGAAATGCCGTGAGGGTCTCAGCTGGAGCCTCAGCTGTGCTAATGTTCAGGACATACATTGGAAGTCCAGATACCAGATGGGGGATTTTGCTAACTGCTAAAATTGGCTCTCACGGCTGGCCACCAGTTGGCAAGCACAAGAGCATTTCTAGGTTTGTATTGTGCTAAAAAGTACCATAGTAATGGAGGGAAATTAACAGCATGACAACAAAGGTAACCCTACATTCAAGCAAACATAGAGGTGGTTGCTTTCTGCATGATTGTAGGAGTCTTGTATTTGCCATTGAAATCTGGCATATGATGATTCTCATTTTGAAGAAAATGTAAATAAAAACATACAGTGTATGTGCTATATGCATACACATATATACACACCGACTTTTAGCTAAAATACTGGAATGCAGGAAAAACTATTGATATTTAAGTGTTTTGGAATCCTGACTCTGAGAAAGCTATATACTGAAGCTATATATGCCTTTTGCTGCTTTAGCATTTTGAAGCTATTTTCAAAGATACCTTTCATTGGTTTGGAAGCCAGACATCTAACTACGTTTGAGAAGCTTCAATTTTAGCTTAAAATTTCTGCAAGGTTGAGCATATATTTTTCAAGGATACTGCCGTATGGCCAGGTGAAAACAATTGCACAGGTAAGACTTTCTCCACTCCAAGATTCATTATTTCAGATACAGTCCTATGCTCACCTATCAAAACAGCTCCCAAACCTGAGCTAGAAACCTGAGCAACTTGGAGTGCAAGTAGGGTCAGCCCATGGTATTGCATATCCAAATGTCAATTCAGTTGGCTGGTAAACTGGTACTTTAGGCTACTAAGTCCAAGCTCAGTTGGTAGTACAGTAATTTCTATTGCACTTGGCACAATGTGGCAGAAAACCCTCCAGTTTTTCTGCAGTGTTTGGAGGGAAGACAGATTTTCATTACTGTGAGGGCTTCTGAATCTCCCTTGGAGGACCTCATGGACGCTTTTGGTCGTGCCACACACAGAAAACAAAACGAATCTGGTGATTCCAGTCAGCTTATGTACTCCCATAGCCAGATGATACATACTAAGTTATTGTCAAAAAGTAGAAAATACGATAGTATATTAGAAAAATATGCTATACTGGGAAGATATAAAAAATGAAAGCTATTTCCACACCTTCCCCTTTACCGTATCACTCCATATGACTATACTTTGCTATCATTACTATCTTTTTCTTACTTCTACCTGCTTACTACTTTACTATCACTTTACTGTGTAACTATTCTTTCCAACTCAAGCTCCCCAGAATCTTCATAGTGCATGTCAGGAGAATTTGGATGAGGATCCAATACAGCTGATGTCCTGCTCCCTTTGTGACCATTGGAATAAGAATGATGAACATCAGTGCCTGAGGCTATGGTGGCATGTGGATTGCAGCTGATTCCGAATCTGAACATCAAGTTCAAGATTTTTAGAGCTATCTAGGGACATCTACCTCACTTCCAACTTTCAGCTTTTAGCTAAACAGAGACCTCTTGTATCCTTAGAACCAAGTTACCTTTCCTGAGAAAGGAAAGGATTTATTTTTTAAATTTCCAAGGTATTTTTGTGCCCCTTAAATAGACTAAACCCTTAGCCTGTGGTAACCAATACATAAAATGGGTAAATTTGAGACTTAAAACAACCAACTTCTATAATTTATAGAAGAAATGTAATCAAGACCAGTGTCTGAGCACAAGAACTCAAAAGAAAACTCTCTCTTTCAAAGAAAGCAGTAACTTTTACTGATAACTAGTTCTGATTTGTAAGCCAAAAGGATATAATCATGTGGAGAAGAGGCAAATAATCCTCAAGTGGAACAATTAAATTCCAATCAATTGAGACATAATGACAGAACAGTCTTCTAAAGCTCTGGAGGTGCCTAACCTTCCTCTTTATTAAGTAAAGATAATCTACAATTACAGTGTTTAAGTATTTGCAAAGGTTCTTTGTATTTTCTGTTTCTGTAAAAATTCCTATTCTAAACTGATTTGCTTTTAGCATGGTTATTTTTTAAACCTCAAAAGTAAATCTTTTCATGTTTCCTCATTTTTATGTGGTATTGAGCACTTCAGTTACTTTTCCCCATATCCCATAGTTTTGAGTACAATTTTGTAGACTGGGTTGGAACACTATCACGGCCATATCCAGTGTCTTTATGCCTGGGGTGATGTTCAGGTTTGACTTTCTACTCACTAACCTGCTGTGCAAAGGGCAAGTGCCACCACAACAGATGCCATTTTGCCTGAACAGTGATGGGACCTGTCTCCTGCAAAGGGGTCAGTGCAAGGTGCTCATAGTTCAGTGTCCTGAGGAGTTTATGGTGACGGACAGGGACATGCTTTGCAAATGGAGCTACTGGTAAGGGCATGTAGATGGGTCAGGCATGGATCTGTAGCTAAAACAGGTCTTAGGTATGCTTACTCTGATTTAAATCCCACCACCTCATCTTCAGTCTGGATTTACATGGCAGTACAGATGAGCTTTGTGGTGCACCCCACAATTCACACAAGCCGTCTGGAGTGTGGTGTAGCTCTCTTCCTTCCCACGCATCCAAAATTTCCTCCAGAGAAAGCCAGGACTAGGGGGCAGACCATACTCATTTGCCCAGGTCTCTCCTCAGCTGCTGTGGGGATCTAGCCCAGCTGTGCCATGAGGGACCGGGATCCCAGCACAGACTGCACAGTCATTGCAGAGGACCTGATTCACCCTTGGGAGAGGCTCACCTCTCTCCACTGAGAATACAGGCATCTTTGGGTAAGCAGGCTTCCACCCTAAAACCCTGCAGTTAGGTGAGATGAATTCAGACAACCTTTAACTGAAGCCAGCTCAGTACTGCTCACCGCCGTTTAGTGGGGCTGATACAGAATACGATTGGGTTTAACTCAGACTGACAGATTAACAAAGCCTGTTTAACGCCCCCACCCCAAAGTTCATTAAGAAACATAGTGAGATTTTATTTAAAATCCTGATGTTTTGCAACCTTTTCACACCTCAGGTACACATCTCACACTTAGCAAAACTGTGGTGAACGTTGCCTTTGTATTTAACAGGCATTAAACTGTTAGGATTTCTTTCTTTCTTTCTTTCTTTCTTTGTACAGATTGGGATGTTTCCCTCTGTTAATGCACAGATTTTCCTTTATTTTAGTACAGACATTTTTATTTTCAGATACAAAATAAAAGTCAGTCATATAAAAAAATTCTCTGTATGATGCATATGTTTCCAGGAGTGCCCAGAAATGAATTTTAATGTATAGAATATTTGCATTTCTTCTTCCACTAAAGAGGAGCAGGAGTATAATCTCAGCTTTATCCTGATTTATACTTTATGGGAACATTTGTAAAAGAACATAAATACTATTACTACAATTTTGTGTCATATTCTATGTGTATTTTTTCTGCTGCTTCTTACTAGTGCTTCCCAGTTTCATCTGCTTACTGCTTTCCTCATGAAAGAAATGAGCATGTTGATATTAAATATTACATCAAATACACCTGTGAACATGCACTCCTGTTTCCTAGATTTTAGAAAATAAAGAGATGTTTCCAAGCTTCTGCTTTGCTACAGAGAGAGAGGATAAACAGCTTTGGTTAATATCTTTAAAAGTGCTGATAGACATAAAATTGTGAGCTGCATTCCTACTTTTTTCATACATTATAAGGCAGGTGAAGGGTACTCAGGAACAGAAGGAAATGGCATTAGAGGAACAGGGTTGCTTGGCAGGGTAACTAGAAAAGTCCTGGGCTTGAGGTTGGTAATAATACTAGAATTAATGTAACTAACCATATCGCTATAGTCTGCAACTGTGAAAAGGGTTCTGCAAAAAAGGGAAGGGTTGTGTATGTTTTTTAAATATAATGACAGTTTATTTCCTAAGATTGCAGTTGGAGCAGAAACCGTATTTCACATTAATATCACTTAATATGTTATTCATTGCCCTGGGCTGCAGAAATGAACATTGAATTAGGTCATGGTGAATAAATACCTATCAGTGTCCATCAAGTGACATTCCTCATCTCTTTTCCCTCTTTCTTCGTTTCATGTGGTATCAAAATCTCATTCTGTTGTTTATCAGGCAGTACATGACAGAGCAAACCTTTCTGGGGGCAGCTATAAATATATAGCTCCCATTACAGCTAGAGTCAACCTCAATACAAACAGTAAGGCTGATGTAAATCCCCCTCATTTTGATGAGGTATGTGCTGCATTTGGTCAAAAGGGCACGTTTTAAATGATCCTGAACTAATTACCTCTCAATGACATGGCATAAGGCCAAACCAAGCCCAGCTCAAGCTGCTGGAGCTGAGGGGTCTTCGTGCTGCACCCAGGTCCATCAGTCCTTCTCCCTCCCCTTGCCTACAGGGTGACCAGGACTGATTTTATGCTGGCTTACAAACAATGGCTTCTGAAGCTGCTCATCAGCAACTTGATAGTTGCTCAATCCTTATTTTTTTTAGAAAATGATCCCATTTTCTTTTTTATCTCATGTCCTTCGCCTCCAACAGTGGTTGATATATTGCTACTTTGATATACATTGACATATGGCTCCTGAAGTACTAAATAAGTGATTCAGGCTGCTGCAACTGTTAGTTTATAGCCTACAGAAACAACCTTAGCTCCCAGTGACGCCCAGGCTGTGTGCAGGTGACAGCCTCCATTGCGCGTGAGGCAGCTCCTCAGACCTTGGCACTGCTGGATAATGGAGGCTTAGCAATCCGCCGCATCAAAATCTGCTCAGAGCATCACAGTTAAGGGAATAGTGGAGTGTTTTAATGATTATTAGGGGCTTGTAGCATTGTCCAGGTTTTAAAATCATATTTACAGCCATTCTTTTAATAATTACCTGTTACAGTCACTAGGGCAAGATTGGTGGCCTGCATTTAGCCATGCAAAAGTGTTATATGGCTTTATTGACTGCTGACGTCTGTCCCAGGCTCACCGCTGGCCCCGTGGCTGCCGTGTTGCCTTCAGTGAAAGCGTGGTCTGTGCCCGGCACTGACCATCAGAAATAAAATTCACCAGGGACTGCCAGTGAAAGAAGCAGAGGTCTCTATAGAAAGTTTTCTGGGAAAACAGAGATTTATGCTGGCAACTGGGATTAAAAAGGGAAAACTGGCTTCTTTTCTGTGTGATTGTTTCTGTCAGTGGGTGAGGGGATGCTGCCCTTTTGCCGTCTGGCTGGAATGACAACTAGTTTTGGCTATACAGCTTCCCAATAGGGAAAATTCACTGTAAATGTCTAGTTAGAGACCTGTTACTATTTTAGGGGAATGCCCTGAAGGCCTCCACCTTGTCCCTTCTATTTATGCATTTATACTGCTTTAGTTAAGACTGTGACAGCATTTCTGTCATAGCTACTGTATTTTTCAGAGGCCATGGGATCTTTTTTAACACTGTAATGTGGTCATAAAAATGTGCTTTGGGCTGCAACCTGTGTTACAAGATCTGAGCCAAGAAGCAGCCTCATTTGACCAAATTAAGCCTTCCCATCCCTAGTAGCTGGAATTTTTTGAAGTTATACATGTGCAAAGCATGAACACATTTTACTGAATGGGATAAAATTTTGCTGGACTACCTTTGAGCAGGAGTTCCTAGCAGTGCAGGGGAATACAGAGGAGCATGCATGCAGTCACTGAAAAAAGGTGTCTGCCTTTCTCTGGTGCCAGGAAAATAGAGACAAAAATCAGCATCGTGCTGACAATATAGTGTCACTGAGCGCTAGGCTAAAAAGCTGAGCAACGATTAACTCAGTCCAACGCTGATGGGAAGAACGTTAATGGTGGTAATATAATTAGACAGGTGGGATCATGGTCTTCCCTATATGTACGTTTTGTGAGACATTAGAGAAGTGGTCTGTGCTCGTGGCATCTGACTTGGCTTTACTTCATTCATTTGGTGCAGCCAGTTTCCAGCTGTGTTAATGGAGTGCACTTTCCTGCCTGAAACATAGAGTAAATCTCTGTATTATTCAGGCAGGAATTTCACTTTTGCTGTGGCAAGAGTTTTAATAAAGAAAGCAAAAATCGTCTTTTGCTTCAGCCACAAGGCCTTGTTTTTAAAGAGCATGTGGGCAAACTGGCAAGAGAGATGATCAGGAAAGTTGAAGTGAATCAATGAAAGGTGTGAAGACAATGTGAGTAAACTACAGCACATTAAACTGCCATGTGGCTGCTTTTGCTCAGAAATAAAACATACTTAAGTGGTTGTGGCTTAATTCTCGAAGATACTCAACATATGAATGCTGACTTTATAAACTTAATTCATGCACCCAACCTCCTCTGGGCATCCTTATGCAGACGAGCCCTAGTGAACACAGCTAGTGACTCCTTTGTAAGTTAAGCTGGATCTCTGTAGATGCTTCTGTCAAACTGACACTGCTTTTTATTTAAACTGCACTCAGATAAAGACTCAAACCTTCTACCTAGGCAAAGTTTCCACGGAATTTTAAGGAAGGACCGATCCAGACTTCAGATTGTTGTCTCCAAAATAAGAGGTTGGCTTTCTTTATGGTGGTGGGAGTCCTAGAGTGGTTGGGTCAGTGGCTGTAAGAATGGTTGGAAGTAGGAAATTCTATTGCAGACTTAAATAATGAGGTTGATAATGCTACCTGGTAAATAAAGTCAATGGAAAAAGCTGGAATGTTGCACTGAAAAAAAAGCAAGATAAGTGTTCAATGTAAGAGACAGATTTATGTTCCCCTTCATTAAACTAGGTTTATTCAGAATTTGCAGATATTGGACAAGACTCAGCTGTTTTAGGGGACGAAGTTTAAGATTTGCTTATGGCAGGCTAAAATAGTTGGATGTTTCTAAAGAATTCTCTCTTTCTTGAACATGGGCAAACAGTATTAGCCAGCAACTGCAGCTCCCATGGTGGCGTGCAGGAGGGAGCCACCACACTTCAGTCACCTCTGAAAATACATAGTCACACTTCAAGCTCATCTCCTGACTGAAAAAGGTCGAACTCCACTGACACCACCCCGACAGGCTGGAGCAACCCAAGGTCAAAACAGGACAGGGAATAAGTGGTAAAGTTAGCCATGAAGCAGAGTGGTAAATGAAGGGCTAGTGGATTTAAGGTTCATGTTTACTCAATATCATTTACACAAGGTTGTGCTATTTAACATGACACACTGCATAACCTCTTTTATTGTGAAAGGGATGTTGGACATAGCCACATTTATATTTACAATAATTTATGCTAGCGTGCAGCATCTCAGCAGTCTTTTCTATACAACATCTGAGGGTCTGAACAATTTTTACCATCCATGGAATTATCTAGGGTGCACAAAAAATACAAGAGGATGGTGATTAAAGCTGGGTAGCTCTAGCTGACAAATACATTACAGATAAATTGGTATTACTGCCCATTGTTTAAAGCCACTGGACACTAGGTTTGGCAGACTGATTTGACTATGTTATTTTGTCTTTTCCCATGGATAATTTTTATCTCCTCTTGCTTCAAAAGCTAACTCGCTTCCTTTGAAGGACGGTAAGCTTAACAGGGTTCAAGCTAAGCTTCTTGAACTTAAATCCAGCATGGTTATCCCCCGACTGAACCAGCTTTAACTTGAATTGTGTGTCTCTAATATTTCACACCATTTCAATTATACTCCACAGCAGTTGAGGACTATGTGAATTCTAGTGCTAAATTTAATCAAGTGCTCCTCCAAGGTGGAAGGGAACGCATCTTTGGAATTAATGGAAAGAGACAAATGAAATCAGTCACTGGGATCTTGGTTCTGTCCACTCTGCACCAGAGGACATCTCAGAGAAAAGACCTTCAGTAGCAACTGGAGCCTGAAGTCTGATAATGTGAGAACTTAAAACTGCAAGGTATGAAACCTATGAAGAATGGTACACTTCATCTGGACTGTAGAATCAACAAGAATTTAATAAGTTAATCAGATCATCACTGTTCGAGTGCACATAAATTTGAATTGTTTCTCCATTATGAAGTGCTTGTCTGTAAATTATTGCAGAGAAAGCCATTTTCAAATTAATGTTTGAGCTATTAGAAAATACAAAGGGTATTTTCATTAATTGGAAGCAGCTTTACTTCCTCTCTCTTTATCATTACCTTTGTTACCCAGAATCAGTTTAGCGCTTACATTTATTGATGTGTATGATTCAGTGGCATTATTTGTTTAGAATTTGTCCTATACCTGGTGGAATAGACTCATTAAGTGTAAATGAATAGTTATGTAGCCATCATCTAAAATGAGTCACTGCAGTTCTCTGAAGTCATTACAGTGCCTTTGAACACAGCTGGAAAGAAAGCCTCTGTGAAGGTTACAGCTTCCCTCTCAGAGTTTAACCACCATTAATTTTCATCCTTTCCTTGGAATGGCTTCTTGTTTACAGACAGTGAGACTCATTCTTCAGCAGAAGACCGGGGGTTCCTCTACTACCCGAGCACATATCAAACCCGCCCGCAAAATATTCCGTATTTCTGCTGCCACAATGCATTTGCTTTCACAGTATATAGAAGCTGGGATTCAGAAAGAACAACATTGTTTGGGAAAATAGCTGCTTTGAAATCATCAGTTTTGGAGATAAAAATGAGGTGTGTATCTTCTACAGCTGACAGACTTCCTGCCACTGAACATCAAAGGAAGAGGAGGGATTGCAGATTGCAGAACACACTGTGTAGGAGCTCTGTTTCAGTAAAACTGCCCACAAGGACAGGAATTCCTCATTTCAGGTTAGAATTCCTTGAAGGGAATGTACTGTATGAAATTAAGGCTGGCTTGAGCATGGGTCCCTCTTTTTGAAGAAATAAATGTCTCCATAAGCTTTGCCTACCTATTTGGATGTTTCATAATACAGGTAAACTGAACTATAATACTCATACCACCTTAAGCACCTGTGTAGATGTCCAGTATGAGAGAGACTTGTAAAGTGCTAGCAGTAACACAATACACCACCAGGGAACAAAGGACTCCTACTCACTTTTTACTGACAATTGGAATTTAAAGGCAAATCTGTATAAACTAATACAACCTGTTTCAAAGTCAAAATGCATCACACTGCATTCGGCATAAGCCTTTTGAAAATCCTATTGCTCAAGAGTCGTTTCACTGAGGAAGCTGTATGCTAGAAAAACCATCAGTAAAAATTCCCGCTAAAACTGACAGTATCTAAACATCTTGCTCACAGCTATGAACAGCTTAGTCACTTGAGTTTTTCATCTAAACAGCCTTAATATATTGTGTAAGCACGCTGTCTGTGTCTCTTCTCCCTGATTTGCTCAAAGGCTGCGTTCATTTGTCACAAGGCCAGAGACATCTACAAAGGGAGTATCAGAAGTTTATGGCATTTAATATTGCCCTCAGGCCAATGCATTCCAAAATAAGTTGGACTCCCTCCACCTGTTTTTAGAATGCTTGTGGAGTGCAGGTATGGTCATAACTGTGTTTACAGAAGATCTGAGCCAATGGCCACTGAACTCAGCAGGAGTTTTTCTTTCAAGTTCTGCGGGATTTCACACCATGGCTACGGTCATGGTTATTTCACTTTAGACAACTTAACAGGAATTAGTTCTAATTTCTTTTCCTCTTATTATTTTTTTCTTTTTTTTCTCTTTTCCCTGGCACTGAAATATAATTAAAGGCTCAGGGAGACATTTGAAATGCAACCAATGAGACATTTGATATAGCGCAAGTAAAGTTTGCTTCAATTAGGAATGCAGAATTATGTTACACAGCACATTAAATGGCACATTAGCAGATGTAAATGTTTCCATCAAATTAAAAACGGTTAGTTTTCTTGTTAGATTATTTTTTGTTACAGTAATTGTGTAGTTTTATGGTTTTCAACAGCACAACAGCACACAGAGAACTGATCCAATTTTTCTTCTCTACTTGTGGGTTCTAGAAGTGGACAAACGTCGCTTTTATGCCAGGAAACACAGGACAGCTACATGCAATGCAGCAGAGATAGGAAAGGTTCTTTTAAATCACACACATCATTCCCAGAAAAAAAATACTTAAAACCCAAAAATTCTAATTAATTTCAGATTTATTGTGCAAACTGCTTCAAATATTACTCCTATACAGAGCATCCATATTTTAGGAATTCACCATCTCCTGGAAGTAAGAAAATGAAAAGCAGAGCAGTTGAAAGGTATTTACAGGAGAAAGACAACAATGCAAAACAGGTAACCTCAACTTGGTTGAAAAATAATGAGTTATTCCCCAAAATGTTTTCTCAGGGAAAAACATTTCTGTAGAAAGGTAGCCCTCAGGCGCAGGAGAGAAAAGCAGGAGTCAGGAGATCGATGCATAAGGTACTGCTGGAGCAGGAAGGGCTTGCTGCTCTGCCTCCATCTGCAGTAGATTATCTCGGCATAAATGCCAGGAGGTTTGTTTGTAGCAAAGCTGCACCTCAGAGAAACTGACCTCCCAGAGCCCTTCTGGCCTCCACTGGCGTCGCTGGGAGAGTACAGGAAGACAAGACACAAGACGCCACCGAGTTACAGAGGTCTATTCTCTGCCCCATAATGGCACCTGGGACACACTTCCTAACCTCCCACCCTGGTTCCCCTACTGAGCCTAAATAAGAGTATACGAACTCAGCTTTCCACGGGGTAGGAGCTCAAAACCTGCTAATATGTCAGGTGATAACACTGCACCATGAGCCACCTGAGTTGATCACCTAGACTTCTTTGGCTTCTGAAGGGCAAGGAGAGCATTCTCTTTCTGACCTGGTCCTGACAAAGCTTCCCTTGTTCTCAGAGGTGCAATTAATTATTGCAGTTACTCAGAGACCCCAGCTGAAGTCACTGGCCTTGGCAAAACACTATGTAGCACGACCTCTGGAGCAGTCCCAGGCCTCAGGAAGGCTCCACCACAGGTGTCACCAGTGCATCTCCTGCAGCAGTGAAGCTCCTTGCCCCCTGGCCAGGCTCACCTGGGGAATGTTTCAGGTACTCAGCACTGACATGTGCAGAGCATAAAAGCCAAGGCACAGCTCTCTGAATCTATAGCGATGGGTCAGGTATGTAAGCTCCTTCTCTGTTGAGCAGGGTCTGTTGGATGGTTACACAGTTCATGGTGGCCAGGACACTTGGTGATGCTCGATATGTCACTGGGAAATGCTGGGGAAGCAGCCTTTCTGTAGATCCTGCCCCCCAGAAATGTTGATACTCTCTTGCAGACCAATTCAGGTCTATTAGATGTCTGAGACAGAGACTTGAAGCCTGGAACCATCTCCTGCCACCTGAGCTTTGGCATTATGAAGTGCAATCCCTTATCTGTAAGATTAGTGGTGTTCATGCTTGCTGCTTCTCCAGCCTTCCTGCTCTTGCATTGCCACCCATACTGTGGCCCGTGTCAAGGGGAGCCAGAGACAGGGCTGTCCTACCTGTCTGTGTGGCACAGTCATGGTTCCTCTTGGCATTTCCATCTCCTTTTGCCTTTGCAGTCCTCCAAGATTCCTCACATGGCCAAGGAATGCTGCAATATTTTCTGTTATTCATTCAGTCAGCTTTGAATGAACTCACTGCACAAAACATCTAATATTCTCCCATTTTTCTGGCAAATTTTATGTTCCTTTGCCTTGTAGCTAAGTCACTTAGAAATAAGAAGTGAAGAGTAAACTCATTTTTTTCAGAAGGATGATAAGAAAGTTTACATTTTCTGATTTGAAGACTTTTGATCTTAAGCAGAGGAAAAGCCCCAGCAAAACCTTACCTTTGCTCACGCACTTCATTCATGTCAGTGTGCAAAATTAGATCATTACAAGCTGCAGCAGCTTAATCGAGCAGACTTTGAAACACAAAGGCCTCTGGCTCAAATGGAGTTAACAGAGGTTTTTTTATTTTTTTACCACTGTTCCCACAATGTTTAAAGTAATTCACATTTCCGCCGAGTGCTCACTGATGATTATGAGCAATGAAGCTTTGGATCCAGTTATACCTGTGCTTCCATCTGTTGTTGCAGAAACCAATTCTATCATTGTTACTTTCTTGTTAATGGCCTACTTCTTGAACTCATTTAAGATACCTGTTCCCTTGTGCTCTTCTTCATCAATGGTGTCAGTGGAATAGCTGCTTTTATATTCAAACATCCTGAGCACAAAAATTGCCAGTTGAATTATGTCTGCTCAGGGTGTTGAGCTGGAGAGGAGAAAACACATTCATTTTCTACAGCTTGTAATGAAATGATTCTCCAGTTGTTGAGGCACATCATCTGACAGCAACTCCTGGTTTGGGAGGATGTTTTTATATTCACTGGCATGTCATTAATGACAAACTTACTTATCTGTGGGTATCTGGGAAAGGATTCTGTGTTCAGCCAGTTCTTGCTTCGCTTGCATATTCCCGGTAAAAATGTGGTTTGTTCCAACAATATAACACTCACCAGGAGACTGTTCAATGGTACCTTTCTCCCTTTTCATGGATTTTGCAAACTGCAGTTGAGGACTATTCAAGAAGATGCTTCCTTTTCTCCTGCTGTTTGAAGGTTTTTTCTAGGTCACTTAGAACATTTTTGTGTGAACTGTAGTGATGCTTCACATTACCCTATTGCCCAGAGCAGCACTGCATGACATTTGAAACTCAGAGACTTTGTTTTACCCCTCATCAGCAAAACTCACGACCCCATGCTCTCTGAAAGTACAGTTCTTTCTCTTCCCACCCCCCCACCCCCACCCCCCAACACTTTATCTAAATTACTGATGTCTCTATTTTTAACCTCTTTTACTCAGCCTCAGGGTTTTTCTCCACTGTCCACAGCAGATGAGCTTTTTTACCTTCTCCTCTTGGTGCTGCATGACTAGAAGACAGGTCCCTTTACATGCCCTCACCCCTCTGAATGGGGCTTGCTTCCAAAAGGGACAGAGCAGAGCCCAAAGCCAGGCAGGTGCAGGAACCACAACAAATACAAATCTGCAGTAGCCTCTGGTGGAGAAGGTGACTTGATGACATTCCTGGCTGGTCAAAAGGGCCCACATATGTGTTAGGCAACTCCCCCTGCTTATGGTAGATGAATGTGACATGGTGGAATGCAGAACTCACGGCCCATCATTGCTTCTGCCTGGTGCTGAGCACTGCAGCTCCTAGATCACCACTCTCCATCACATCATATCACATGATCAAAGATGTAGGAAGTAGGCAGATGTAGGAGGGAAGACCATCAGCACTCACTGACCCTTTCAAACTGAAATGCAGTCTGTTACCCTTACCTTCCTCCCAAACCTTCATTAATGTCCTATTTCTACTAAAGCAGAAGGGCAATACAATGGGAGAAGAGAGCTGGTGACCTGTTTTACATGGTGAGGTGACTACTGTTATATCCCAATTTACTTTTTGGACATGTTGATTTGCAGTGCATGAGTAGACAGGAGCTGTCAATACTTTAACAGCTGATGGGGAAACTGGAGTGAGCTTTGCTGCCTGGAATACTGTAGCTGGGTAGCTGACAGCATTTCTCCTCTCCAGGCAATAATGACAGGAGCATTTTATGTGATCTCTCCTCTCTTTGCTTCCTTCAAAGCAAGGATGGTTGAAAGAAATATGTGTGTGTGACAGATTACAGTAATGTGGCTATGGCTTGTAATCAGTTTATATATGCAGTGGTATGTTAGTTGCAGTTGGGTGGAAGTGGTGGTAATGGTGAAGTATTTTGTGGACATATGGTAAAATGTTTTGAAATAATAAAATGAAAAAAGGTATTAATGACTCATTCATTTAGTACTGTTATTGTACACAAAGTAACGGCTATTACTTCAGTGGTTTTATTTTTGCATTTGAAAGCAGATTTTTAATAACAAAGCTGGAATCAGTCCAAGTCAGATCATACATACAGTTAAAAAGCTACATAATAAAAGGCAGAGATAAGACCTTTCATTACAGATGTGCAATACAAAGTCCTAAGGAAAAATGAAAAAATAATTTGATGTCTCTTCTGACCAGCTTAATCCCCCTGTGGAGATTGTGCTTGTTTGACCTGATCTAACTAGGTTTAGCTCGCTTTGTTGTTCCTGGAATGTATTACTCCAAATGCTAATACCGATACATTCACTTTATTGATACAACCTGCACCACAGTGACAAGAATACCTAACTCTCACATCCTGCAGGTCATTTTTCTGTTTCTTATCCTGCTAGGTAGGCCCATTGTTTTCTGTTTTATTGTTGTAAACTTGGACTTCACAAATAGTATGAGAAAAGCAATCAAAAAGATTTCATTGAAATTTCAGTATTAAGGCAATAAACACTGAATATGCAATGACTTTTTCCTTGTGTTCAGCAGTGCTATTATTTCCAAGAAGCAATGATAAACACAAATGAAAAGTGTCTTTAATCTCCGCTAGTCTTGTTCTTGTAAGTCAAAAACGTACTAAAAAAGCATTGCTCACATTTAAATCGGTTCCTATTCCAAAGAAGAGTTGGGCATGGTTTTTTTCTACATTTCTTAGGGCCTGAATGATATGGTAATAGCCTAGCAGCCAAGGTTCCTATTCCCTGGACAGGAGCCGTGGCTGCTGAACCCATCTGCAAAGGGTAAGTGGCAAGGCTGTGCTTTCTTTCCCAGTAACTATATTTTTCAAACACAGTTTGGGCCCTCTGTAAAACCCTTCTGCTCCTGTGATGGGTGAAGTTGAGGCCTTTCTTGGAAAGACTCTCTGAGATGGTCTTGTCTGCCTGAAGTCAATCAGTTGCGTCTCAAAGGTACACCACCAGCCAGTAAATTCACCCTTGCTAATGCATAGGGTGCACCTGACTTTTCCCCTGGATTAGCTGCTGGATCTGCAAAGGGTGGTCCACAGGCTGCTTCAGAAATGAAGACTTGTGGGTGGGAGGTAAATCTGAACCTCTGGCATAACCCCGGTGTTGCTTTGGCACATCAGGTTGGACACGAGGATCCAGTGGGTCCATACAGAGTGGTCCAGCCAGGTGCGGGGTGCTCCAGCCTAGTTCCAAACTGTCTAGTCCAGAGCAGCAAATTAAAAAAAACAACACCACAACTAGCTGAAATAGGGTTTGGCTAGACAATTAGCTCATACAATTCTCAAGTTGTTAAATTGCTTCAAGTAACTGGGTGAAATCCTTCAGATTTTGGACCAGGTAAGCATATTGAATTGAATCAAAGGAGCAACTAGCACAGACAGATATAGGCATCCATGAGCTTGCAGAAATACCCCATTTTCTTTGTTACTTTTCTGAGGAGAAAATTTTTATCTGCAATGATTCTGCACCTTTGGGCTTCAAAGTTAAGCTATAGAAAGAACAGTGCGTGGAGAAACAGCAAGGGTCAACTCTGGATTTATATTACTTTTTGATTCCACAATGGCACAGTAGGTAGTAGTAACTCTGAAGTTACCAAAACCAGAAAGAGTTTTTGTAAGTTTTTCTGCATTGAAGATGAAGATGTTTTAAAAAACTTGCCTTATACAGTATTCCCATATTGGTATACAGGGCTTGAAAGACTGCTCAAGCTATTGACCATCTTCATAATGCTAATGACTATTAGAAAGACCAAATAGCTGCATTTATTATATTTGGTCAGGTTGTAAATATGTACATCCAAGAAGGATGACAGGCAATTCAGTAAATTAATGGTGATTGGGTTAATTTTGCAGTGTTTACTTTTTTTCAGTTCATCATAATGCTGTACAGCATTATACATAATTCCCTGTGGAAGGTACCAATCTCTTAGTATTCCATTTCTTTACCCATTCTTAGTTGTAGACATTTAGTGAAAATAATAATAATAAAAAACCCCAGCAATATCCTTCACCACCCCAGTGAACACAAAAATTAATAATCTCAGAAAGTCTGTACTCAACCTGACACAGCAAGCAATGCAAATGCGGTACAAAGTCTATCTTTACATTTATTTGCAAATGCGTATAGATATGCTTCATATAAATTAATCCTCTATTTCATTATAAGGAAGGAATTATGTCTGTGGTCAAAAGGGTGGGGTACAGTTAATCTGATTTAGCACAGCATGTGAAAAATTAATTGAAAGTCAGAACTGCATAGTGTTTATTATAAAGTAATTTCACACCAGCTCAGGATTAGCATGGTAACAGGTGACAATAGGTCATTACTATGTTAATTGAAAGGCAGCATGCTTTTGTAAAAAAAAAAAAAAGAGAAAAAAAAGGTATAGACACAAAATGAAATGAAAAGGAAAAAAATATTAAAATGCAGTATTTTATCTAGGATTGGGCTGTAGTTCTGTGGGACATGTCCTAGAGAGAAGATATCTTCTCAAAAGAACTCGCTGGCTTTTTGGTGATAACCTTGCATTGTTCGCTGTGCCGTGAAGCGTGGCAGACGCTCACGCGTGGCCCCCGCGCCGGTGGAGCTGGCCGCCTCTTTCCACAAGAGCAGGCTGCATCTCCCAAAGAGCGGGCTGACGCTTGCAGCGGGCTGACGCTGCTCCCCGGCCCAGGCACGTGGAGGCGAAGGCAGGCACGAGGAAGGGGAGCTCATGGATTTACCTGGCTTGCCCAAAGGCAGTGTGGGCCCAGACAAAGCCGCTGGGAGCTGTGAGGTTTTGCAGCAGTGTTTAACAGAAGAGAAAGCTCTGGTTTTGTTCCTTGATGAGAGGATTAATAAAATAAAAAGACTTCCAAACCAACGATGGAAAATAGCCTGTCACTTCGATAGCACGCTGGAGCATGAAGCCGGGGCAAGCTCTTGCTTCCACTTGAGCTGCAATGCCATTATCCTGGCTCTGAACGGGGACGGTGCCACGGTGCTCAGCGGCACTCCTATTGTGTGGCCTGACAGGCACGGATGTGCAGGCATTTCCCATTGTACGCTGCGACCTGAGTAAGCAGTCCTGAGCTGCCAGCTTCAGCTCATTGAAAGAAATCAGGAAACTATTTTTTCCCATTTTATTTGCATAATAGCAAAAGGTGTTAAATCAATTTTGGGGGCAGAAGATCATTCCACGGGTCCTTCAGTTGACAGAATACAAAGGGCACGATATGCACTTGTGTGTAGGTGAGCAAGATGGAAAGAACTCTGTATTAACTGCAGTCACCACAAAAGGACCTTTGCTAATGGCGTGTAATAATTTAAACAAGGATCCTTTCTGAAACCAAAATAATGTGCCTGTGTAGTGAAGGTGGCTGCCTTGCTCCAAGTAAATGGAAATTCAGAGGCACAGCTGGGACCTGAAAATGGGAAACTCTTGTTTTATTTCCTGAAAGAAGAATTTAACCTCTTCGGATACCCTCATGCAGCCTGGTATATGAACTGATGAGGAATGTGACCTTTCTGCTCACCCTGCTTCAGAAAAGTTTACAATCCAGCCTGACACAATCTGCTGTAATATGTTAATTTTGTTGCAGTTCTGCCACAAATACTAAGGATGATCCCTGAGACCTTTACATCCCAGAATAGAATCCTTCCAGACTTCTCTCTCCCCTCAAAACATCCTGATTAAGGTGCTTACTTATCTCATAAAGGTCAAAAGAAAGGAAAAGTGTAAATGTTCTTTGATTACTTACTACTAAGGAAAGAGCTCAGACAGAATACAGTGCCCTCGCATTCAGTGTGCGGGACGGTGTGATGTGGTCTGCTGCGACTGACAGCAATAGAGAAACACTGATCCTGGCCAGATCACAGACCATCGCCTGCAAATCCAAACTGCTGCAGAGCTGAGGTAATAATACAAGTACTCCTGCGGGTAGATGGGATAAGAACCTGCTCACCAGCCATATCAAAAAGCAATATAATGAAATATTTGCACATCCCCAGGAGGAAAATCTCTCAGGATAGTTCAGGCAAAACATCAAAACATGCCTCAGGTCTGACTATGGCCAGGAGAAATTATTTTCCTGATGGTAAGACACAGTAGTGAAGCGGAAGAGTAAATGATCAGGTTCACCTCTACAAATACAACATCTGAAAAACTGTATTAGGGCTGGTGGTTTCTTTTGTGACCATAATGTAATTATTGCTCAATATCAGCATCCAAACTTTTTTTTAATGGTTTGTCATGTCTTTGCAGCTTAGTTATAGTAAGTCAAAATCCCGAGTAGCCCACTCAGGCATTTGCAACATGCACCTCTGCTCCACAGCTACTCCTTCCCTGCAGCCAGCTTGTGTTGTATGGACCTGCCTCAGGCCAGCAGAACGATAAGCAGCAGCGCTGCACCCTGCTCACCCCACTGCCCCAGCTCAGTGCCCTCAGGCTGAGTCGCTGGGCCACCCACTGCATGGCTCTTCCCTGGGGACTGCCAAAAAGGCACAACTGGCAGGTCCCCTGCCCTTCGGGCTGCTGGGATGAGGGCTGCTTTCCGGCCAACAGGCAGACAGCGCGCAATCGCTGCAGGCAAGAGCAGAGCCAAGGGACTTTGAGACAACACTGGCACCACTACTGCTTCAAAGTGCCACTGATTCCCCCTCCCACATGTTCTCCTTTTTGCTCTCCATTTAGTTAAAACGAGGGGGAGAGAAAAAGAAGAAAACACCCGTACTCTCAAGCCAGAAAGATGGAGTGGCAGGAAGAGCATATTATAAATGTGCTGGCAAAACCGATGAGACAACACAGGGAAAACCTGCGTATGAAGCTGCAGCAAATGTAATCTCAAAATGTTTTCAAAAGTAATTTTTCCCTATTCATTTGTTCTCGGCTGTCTCTGTTGTTTACTCTGCTGTTCTGTGATCTTTAGCAATAACAGTTCAATTTAAAGTCTGCGCAGAAAGGATTCTGTCTCCTCACCTTTCTGCACAGCTCAAGGATAGCTTGCACAGCCGTGTTATGGCTTTGCCCTTTCTAGATGAGGAATATGTTGATTTGGTTTCAGCTCATTAACCCTCTAAGGAATCCCCTCCAGCTTAGCTGTCTGTGAGGCTGTAGTCACCCGTACTTCAGGATGAGGGCTTTTTTCCTCTTTGATTTTCTAAAAGGGTGTCCCAAAAGGTGCAGACACTATGAGGAAGCCCAAGGAGCTGCAGGTTTTAGTTCATGGGAAATGAGCATCCCCTGTTAGGATAATGAAATTTTGTGTGTTGCGTTTGGTGTTCTGGGATTCATAAAGGTTATCGGTCAGGCATTTATAATAAAAAGTTCTTCCTGCTTTTCCTGGCATGCACGGGGAAGATGGGAGTGTTATCAGCCTGACATTTCTGTCAGAACTGGTATTTGAACCACTGGATGATTCTGACAAATGCCACCGCTGTCATCTGCTGCTCAGTTTTAATTATATCTGACTGAGGCTTTCAATGGCAGCAGGCAGAAAACTTAATTAGTTGGTTTAAATGCTGATCTTCAGAGTCTGAAGAATCCAAACAGCTTTGCAGCATTTCTGCATGGAGGCTGCCATTTTCAGGCAGATGATGCAAGTTAGAAGAATTAATGGTCCCACTCATAGGAAGGAAAAACAGAGGAAGACTTACAGGAATATACGGCAACAACCCCCAGCATTTTAGTACACGACATGTCAGCGAGGCAACCTTGTGTCTAAGAAACTGCTGCGCTGGCTCACAGGTGGGTCTCAGACAAATGGTAGCAGAATGCAGGCGAAAGACTGGGTGCTCCTGGGAACGTACAGCAAATGAACATCTGTTACCTTACACAGAACCTATACATTTATTCTGCAGTGGACTGCAAGCACTGCACTATTTGGAAAGACTGAGAGGCTGGCATTTTCTCACACACCAATGCACTGTTCAAACAAGCTGCTTAAAAGAAGATTGCATTAACAATTTATACCACCTCTGTGTTTGGTTTCAGAGTGTTAATATGATTATATTTCTACTCTGTATCCTGGAAAAACAAGCATTAGTGAGATGCAATGTCAAACTGCTAATATGATGCAATTAGAAGTTAACATTACATTCACATACTGGTTGCAGGCTGCCTGTGGGGAAAAAAAAACCACCCACCCTGAAAATACATTGTTTTGTTCCAGAAGCCCCAGGGCTGTCTGTTTGGGCACTTAATTCAACTGCCCTTGTGGAGATACGGACTGGTATAAGATGGGCTTTGCTTGTTGATGAGGTCACATGCTCTGGAACGACGGTGCTGCTGGTATCCTTCAGTATACTGCTGAATTTCATCGCTTGAAAGGAATGGGCTGGATTTCATACAGAAGATGTGACAAAAGCTCTGTGTCTGTGAGCCGCAGTCAGGAACCAAAGCACTTGATGACTTATACAGCCCACAGGACTGACCAGCTCTCATTGGCTTCATCTGCACTCACAAGCTTTGTGGTTGTAATTTATCACTGATCATAGAATCACTAAGGCTGGAAGGCACCTCTGGAGCTCACCTCGTCGTCCAACACCCTGCTCACAGTGGGGCCAGCTACAGCAGGTTGCTCAGGGATGTGTTCAGTTTTCAAATATCTCCAAGGATGGAGACTCCCCGACCTCTTTGGGCAACCTGTGCCAGTGCTTCACCACCCACATCATAAAAAGGGTTTGTTTTCCTGTTTAAACAGGTTTTCCTGTATTTCAGATTTTGGTCACTGCCTGTTATTCTGTTGCTGAGCCCCACTGAGAGGGACCTGGTTCCAGCTTCCCTCCCATTGGATATTTATACACATCGATTAGATCCCTCTGAGCCTTCTCTTCCCAGGCTGAATTGCCACAGGTGTCTCAGCCTCTCCTCTTATGACAGGTGGTCCAGCACCTTAATCATGTTTGTGGCCCTTCACTAGACCCAGTCCAGCCTGTCCATGTCTGTCTTGTGTGGGCAAGCCCAGGGCTGGACACAGCACTTTCCGCTAATGCAGTCAGGGCACATTGCAGGCTCATGTTCAACTTGGTGTCCAGCAGGAAACCCAGGTGCTTTTCAGCAAAGCTGTTTTCCAGCCAGTTGGCCTCCAGTGTATACTGGTGCATGGGGTTATTCCTTCATACATGCAGGGGGACGCCTGTTGGCCCATTTCTCCAGCCTGCCCAGGTCCCTCTGAATGGCAGCACAACCAGCTGGTGTGTCAGCCACTCTTCTCAGTTTTGTATCATTTCAAACTTGCTGAGGGTACACTCTGCCACATTGGTCAGGTCATGAATGAAAAGGTTAAACAGAGGATGGGTGGAAAAAAACCCTGTCTGCACCCTAAAGTGCAACAAGGCTTCCAGAGGAGCTGGACAGTAAAATGGCCGCATAGCCCAAGTGTCTTGCTGAGACTCCCAGGACGCAGTGAATCCCCTTTCCTTTTAAACACACTCATGTAAATGGCAATATCCTATTTCTGCAAAAGGCTCTTGTCCCTTTGCTTGATGATGGCTGCAGCGTTTGCCAGTACAGACTCAGCCTTTTGGCTGAGCTGTCATTCTCCATCATCCAGATAACACAGTTAGTTCTGTATTATAGACCCATTATTTGACACTGAAGATACCTGGTTAATATATTAGCTAAAGGGATGCTGAGAATAGTCTGATGCCTTTAGCAGGGAATATTGGATGCTTTTGTCTTTGAAAAGTCCCACTGGTCTTTCCTTTGTGAATGGCTGTAAATTGCTTACTGGAACTAAAATGCCACTTTTTGTCCAATTCTTTCTTGATTTGACCCAGGAGGTACATAGCAGCCGTTGATTAAACTGCTTGGTGTTGCTCTCTGTCTAAAAGAGACACGTGACTCTCTCAGCGTATGCATTCAGGAGTCTAAAAACAGCGGGAAGAAAGGTTTTCATACCTAGTTACCTGTTGTCCATACCTTTTTTGAAAGACATTAACATAATTGAAGACAGACTTTTTTTCACTCTGCTAAAGCTACACACAAGTTAGAGGCCCAATCTGAATTAGCTGGACAAGTGTCCTCCACAGGACACCTTTCCTAAAGAGGGAAACCAGCTGTCTTTTGGAGATGTCTTCTCTCTATTCCTGGAGCTAACTTAAACTCTTAACCTAGATGACTAATTTGACTAGTATCCCAACTTTGAGGTCATTACAGTTAGGTGAGGTGATGCACACCGAAACCTGCAAAAGCTTTCAATAATTTTCTCCCTTTAGGCAAAACCTTCTTTTAATTTTGGAGGCCAGAAAAATCCTGAGGAGCATTTTGTTTTTGGAGAATCCAGAGATGATGATACTGACAAAGCAAGATAAAAGAAAAGGAGACTACCTGTGATTTCCTTTAGAAATTTTATATCTTTCCCAAACCTTTCCAAGGCTCCCAGTAAACACCCATTTGTTTGGGAGTGGGAGCCACTTTGGATCCACTTCTATTCCTCAGTTAACGTGAGTGCTAAAACCAGAGTGGACTTTGTTCCTTTTCATACCAGCAAAAATGTTGAGGCATTCAACCTTGCACTGAAAACTGAGATGAGGTAAAATATGAGACATTCTGTAAATATAAACCCTTTAAAATAAAATTATACAGATGACATAAAAGTATAAAAATTGTTACTGACATGAATAATTCACTAACTATTGCATGGTATAAGTCACCAACTAATGTGTATTACGTGCCATTTAAGAGTGGATGTATCTGAAGAAATATGGAAATTAGAATACTTTAATAACTTTCTATATGAAAGATGATGAGACTGCCTAAATGATTAAGAGGAAGATATGTTGTAATGAACTAAAGCCACTCGAGTGTAAGGTAATTTTAATTCAAATCTCCATCTGCTTATGTATAATTAAGACTCATTTAACAAGTTAATGCCTAACAGAGAGAACTGATAAGTTTGGTATTAAAGAGCTTAAGAGAAGTAAATTAAACTGTCGAGTTTGAGGAGCTTTCATTTGAATTCCCCGTACCTGAACCAAAACACAATCTTCCAGGTGCATTTCTTTACCCTGACCATGCAACCAGGTCCCAAACTGGGGGAGAAAAAGGAGTTGACAAAACAGAATAACCTTGTCATTTTTTCATGTTTGGTATAATGTCAGTTCAGGAGTTTGACAGCATCTTTGCTGACATGAATATTTATACTGTTCAACCTGCTCACTATATAGCACTCTATACACCATTAAGAAGACACTTTGCATGCCATCAAAAATATTTATGCATTGCAGAGATTGCCAGTGGGGTTAAATAACCTATGAAAATAAAAGGGTTGCCTTTGATGTGCAAAAAAAGTAATATTTTGATCTGTGGTGAATTTTATGTGATATTCACCCATTTAACTTCCTATTTCATTCTTTCTTCAAATATCTTTCCTGCAAGGTCCAGTAGTCAACACAGTGACTTCAACCTCTTCATCTTTCATCATGCAATTTTAATTTTCTTCTTTTGGCTTCTTATCCACTGTCAAGATGAGAGTTTCCTATATTCGCTTCATACTTAAAATTCTCTGTGCTCTCATTTTTTTGTCACTGGAGCCAGAAGTCAGCTTTGATTTGCTCCTAGTGTTCAGCAGTAAGTTAAACACTTTTGGGAATATACTGGAAGAACAAATACCACAGCATGTCCAATGCTTATTGCAGTGCTGATATTTCCAAGCGAAAACAAGGAATTAAAGCTATGAGGTTTGATGACCAACATCCGATGTCAGTAAATGACTGTCACAAGACATTGTTGCAATATTTGAAGCTTACCATTTTGTTCCTAGGCCAAAACAGACTTTCCTAATCTGCTTTAGCATCAGTCTAAGAGCAGAAAAAGTTAGGGACTGAATTGTGTAAAATATATAAAAGAGTAGAACCAATGTTTTACTTCCCAAATTGAGTTTTGGGCAATGGAGGTCCTTATAATTCAACAGAAGATGAAATGTTCCTTTGTGTATACATCCATAGATTAACACAATTTACTGTTTGTAGCAAGTCTCTTCATTACAAAAGCATTTGTGTTAATACACATTCTGTATGTTACTCTGTGTCTCACAAACAAGGGAACATATGTTTTAAAAGGTCTTCCTTTCCTCCAGGGCTTAAAAATGCACTCTGTACAGAGATGTCATCAAAGACATTTGCAGCACTTCAGTAGAATGAGCTTCAAGTGGTATAGGAAACACACCAAATGAACCAAACCACCTAAAATTGACTACAGACGAAAACCTACAGTTAAGAGTCAGACAAGGGTTTCCATTTGTGTTGATAAGCTTATCTGTGAGAAAAAAAATCCTACTTTCAGTGAAATCCCCCCTCCAATATTTATTACCTTTCAAGTTCAGAAAAGTCTTGCTTCTAAAAGAAAGAGGAAAAGAAAGAGACATAGAAAGAAAGAGAGAAAGAAAGAAAGAAAGTAAAAGAGAGAGATAAAGAAAGAAAGAAAGAAAGAAAGAAAAAGAAAGAAAGAAAGGAAGGAAAGAAGGAAGGAAGAAAAAGAAAAAGAAAGAGAGAAAGAAAGAAAGAGAAGGAAAGAAAGAGTGAGAACGCAGGTAGGCAGGAATGAAGGACACTTAAAAGTGCAACTTGAGCTTACACAGCCAGGAAGTTAAAATTTTAAACCAAATTTAAAATCCAAATGCAAACCAGAAAAGTTAGATCATAAACTAGTCTGGAGTGGGAGGAGGCCTACATTTTCTCTGTGAAACATTGCTGATGGCCCTTCCCTGGTCTCTGAGTATATCCCAGAACACACTGTGCTGGAACACCCCTGATCTCCTGGATAACAGTCACATCTGGGTTTTGGGATGCCAGACGAGACTGTTTTGGGTCATCTTTGTACCTTTATTGAAGAAAGGAGCTTTCAGCATGGAATAGCAGCATGAGATGGACTAATGAGTTAGTGAGGACTTGGTCCTGTGCTCTGCCCCCCCCCACGGTCTAGTGAGTGTGAAAAGCAGCACATACATCTGCATGTAACTTCACTGTCACTTTTACTTTACAGGTCATATCAGTAGTCAATATCATGCCTGTAGCTCAGCCCCACTACGCACAGCTGTCACACTGAGGATGGTATATGAGACAATCCCTTCCTTCAAGCTACTTCATCTTGTTTGAAAAAAAAACCAAAAAACAAACAAAAAGTGTATTTCTAAGTATCTGTCTAATGCAGCTCACTGGCCAAACAGTTTTTGTTTGTCAAGTAGTCTTCACCAGCTAAGCAGAATAATTTCATTTCTTATCCTCAGTGGTATCAATGTTTTGAATTGCTACACAAATGCCATTTTTTCCTGGCTTGGAACCCGATGAGTTGGGCCAGAGAAGTTGAGATCCTTAATTGCCAGAAGGCGGCAGAGCTGTACATAGCTGAAGGCTCTCGCAGCAAGAGCTGGACCCCATCTCCCGCAGGACCGGAACCACTTGCTCCTGAGAAGGGCCCAGGGACTACTCGAGCTGGCTGCCTTGCCACATGCATCCCAAATCCCCAGGCTGCACCTTGGCTCAGAGGTGCCATTCAAAGCCAGTCAGCTGTCCAGGTAGGAGTTGACATTAGGGCAAGATTAACGACATCTGAAAACCTGGACAAAACCTATACATGATGCAGTTATGTGTAACTAAAAAGTGAGCAAAGCGCTTAGCCTTACAAATGTACCAATAGTCGTCCAAGGGGAGTGTTCTTTCACCAAACAAACGTGCTTCAGAGCAAAGGCAGGTAAAGAAAAACAACCTGCTCATGATCCCTCTGCAATATCCCTTCTCCTCCAGCAGGCATTAGCCAACCAGCCTCTCTCCGAGAGTAACACCACCAGATTTATGACAGCTGCTCTGTTTTGCTTTAGCCAAATGCCAGTCCCCATCGCATTCATTTTATCCTGGTTCCTCAAGAGCATTTAATGCTCTGAAAAAGCAATAGGCCCATAAAATGGATATTAATAGAGCACTTAGCACATACGTGTTTGTGATTAGCAGCTTAAAGGTTAGGAACCCAAGTAAAACAAAACCTGGAGTAATTCCAGCTTTGAGTCACGAAGTATTTTAGCATGGAAGCCATGTCACACACCAAGGGGGCTATTCTATAATTTGTACCAAGAAATGGGGGTTGGAAATAATGATTAGTCAAATAAAAAAAAGGAAAAAGTCAGGCATCACGATATTAATGAATAATTCAATCCCCACAAGTTCAGAAAGCATAACGCTGAAGTTGCTGTATAATCTCTTCTGAGATCCTTGCAGCCCCCTTACAGGGCAATGCATCAAGCACAGACTACATTTAATCTCTTATTGCTCTCGTTCAATTCAGAGAGTGTTACCAGTTTTTTTCTTCTGAAAAAACGTAATAATCTGATGCAGTACGTTTAGTTTGTCATGATCATACCAAAAATATCATTTTCCTTTTAAGGATACTGACATTGGAGAGGAAGATCCAGGGATTCCACAGATTTTAACCTTACATATGGTGAACAATGCTCCTAAACCCGCTGGCAATACACTTATCAAGTGACACAAGATAACTCTTTTTACAAGGCCATATTGCTGGCTTCAAACAAAAAGTTACCTCCTGCTGGTCTCGGCTGGGTACCAGGGCTGGGGGATGAGTGGGACATTAACTCCTTCCCCAGCGGTGAAGTGGCCATGGTAACACACCTTTGCAGCTCCTCTCTCTTGCCTTTTGCTCTTTATACCAGAGCTGCAAGCAACCCTCTTAAGCAAGATCTTATGGTCTTGTTCAGGTTGGAGAATTTTTATTTTTATGTTCCTTCATATGAAAAATTAGTTCTCAGAACAAACAAGTCTTTTTTCTTTAAAGATTTATGACAACGTGAAATGTATTTTGTTTCTTCTCTTTTAATTTGCCTTGGTGCTAAAATGTTATTTTCCTCATTAAAAATTATGACATTTGGAAAAAAGTATATGCAGGAATAAACTGCATGTGGGATGTCAGCCTTGGATTTCACTGATAAAGAACTGCTGGGATAAGGGAGTGCAACACCAGGTCCTGCCCTGCAGAGAAACCAGCTGAGAGCAGTGAGCCATAAAACACCTGCCTGCCACTCGCCCCTCTGCGTCACCACGCTGGGCAGCCTCGCAGCCCCACTCTGAGGTCGCATGTTTATTTTCTGTGTTAGCTGGGATGATTGAGGCATTTCATCAGGGCAAAACACTTCTTCTCCCAAAGACTGCTTAGGGAAGAAAGGAAATGTCACTCAATAACTGTAGTTAAGAAAAAAAGGAGAGAAAACCATGTGCTGGGGGAAAAACCCCAGATTAAGGATTGGGCAGGGATGTGCTGATTCCAGCAGGTAAAGGAGGAAGAAGGTGGCTGGGCTCTGGCAGGCGTGTGCCGAGCTAGAAACCATATCATGGTGTGCTACCAGCAGCATTACTGTATCACCTCTCATTCTTTGTCTCTCACTAGGTTTTGACAGCTCTCCTCAGATTTGGATGCATTTCCATTTACAGCCTATTAATATATCGTCACTATAAATATAGCTTATTTGTTTCTCTAACTATTCTCTATACTTAACTCTACCCCAACCCCATCCAGTTGGGGTTTTTCTCTAATTAAACATGGATTTTCCTACTTCTATTTCTCAGTAATGAAATAATCATATTACATTTTCTGAAGATTCATGTTCTCTGAATTTGGGTGTCACAATAGTTAGTTTGAGAGGAGCTCTGAGTCATGATTTAATAATGGGAAGAAAACCGTAAGTACTGTGTCCAAGGGAAAGGCTTAACAGCAGCCATTATCTGGAGCTGATGGCAGCTGAACTCTTGATTAGGAATGAGACCTGGTTTTATGAGTGTGATCATTGGAACACAATGAGGGAAACAGCCAAATCTCTGTGCTTTGATGTCTCCAGAAGAATGTGTACCTTTCTAGATGACTTGGGTTGGTCAAAGACAATTATCTGGCTCAGCTGGAGGGATAGTCTGGTAATAGCCCCTTCAAGCAATACTGTATCACCCCATGATCCTTTCTGGCCCTGGATTCCACACTTTTTCTAATTTAATGGGAAACAGTGGAAGTATTTATCATTGTGCATGAACAGGTGTACGTTTAGTGAGGATTTAGCATGATGTTTTCCTGAGTCTGGTGGAGAGGATTTTCTGATTATCAGACTGTAAACTGTCAGTGGTATAGCTTTCCTAAGCACTTGGGGAGCAGTGTTCTTATGGTATTTACATGCCTGGAGATGCAGAGAGCACTGCCAACGCCTACTAATGCCAAAAGTGGTTAGAAAACAAATGACTGATTTCCAGAGTTAGATAATTTGGAAATACCATAATATGCCTTTCTGCATCTTTAAGCATGTCTTTTAAGGCCTGATGCCAAGTCACTTCAGCACCTAATCCTGCTATCAAAGCACTTCAGTCATTTAGGAACCGCTGTGAGTCATGCACAAGGACAACGTAAATGGGGCTATTAGGCAAAGTCTTTGACCTGACTCACTGCCCAAGACCAGTTATTTCAGCTTGCTGTAACTCACTGGGCTGCCAGCAGTGGCAGCTCAGAAGATGCGCCAGTGGTAGCCAAGGTAGCTCTGCTGTATGGAGAGATAGAGACTCCACCAGGCACCCAGACAATAGGTACTTGCTCCTGAGCCCCAGCCAGCTCCCACTGGGGCTCTTCTAGAAGCTGGATGCTCCTCAACAATAAAGTTAAACCCTTAACTCATTTAATTGTCTTTCATTCTCTGTTTTTCCTTAACTCACCTTCTATGAAAATGTCAGTGACAGCCACTGCTAATTTTTATTGCATGGTATTTGGCTCAAAGTTAACATATGCTCTGTTGTGTTCTGTATGTGCAGAACAAATAGGAAGCTCAGCCAGGGAAAGGACCCATAGTAGTTACCTGACAGCACACAACACAGTAATATATCAGTGAATCATTCAATCAAATAATAATAGCAGGTAAGAAAAAGCCAGAAAGACCCATTCACTCCTACGTGTTTTGCAAAATGAAAAGCTAATTCATAAGAACTAGTCTGTGGAATCGTGTCCCATGTTCTTGAAATCTCTGTATGCTGTTAAGTATCATGCATAGTGAAATGACTCATCCTTTAAAGGCATCTGCATAACTTAAATCAAAGAACTCCTGACTTTTTTTTCCTTAAAGATAAGCAATAATTTATTTCTTTTTCATCTTCACAATTATCACATACTGCCCAGCTACATGACCAATGCCATTACATAACACAGGAGAATTGCCCACCTACACTTTACTTGGACAAATACAATTGCAATTTACAGATTAAATGTACTGTACAACGTGTAGTTGGAAAAATGTCATTCTTATCTATACGATGGGGTGTGGCATATGATTTATAAACAGATGCAATCTAAGATGCAAAATTTCAAAACTTGTTAAGCCAAGGATATAGTATAAAGCATTTTGTTTTGGTATTGTATTGTTACTAAAGTAGAAAAAAGAAAACCAGAGAAATAAATCCAGATCTTAACTTACAGGATATGTATTAGGTTAAGAAATTAATTGGCTTCTCCACTTTTTTTTGCTTTGTTTTTCTTTTTCTTTTTTTTTTGCTTTTTTTTTCTACAAATGAGTAATATGAATATATTGCAGGATAGAGAAAGACTGCCAGATAAAGAAGGTACTGGTATATGAAAAACAAATGAAAAATTACCAGGTAATTTTGCTTACAAAAAAGGTCAAACTATAAACAGTCACAAAATATATAAAAATGCCACATTGAACGAGGCAATTGTACTCTACCTAAACTGGTAGTATACTCTCTGAAAGTTGCGTTCATACAGTAGTAACTGATAAAAAGGCATTGTGCACTCTTGTGCCATCTGGAGATTTAGCACCATGTGTCATCAGTTCTTGGATTGTCATCCAGTTGTCCAAGATTTTCTTGTTTCTCTTTTTCATCATCTTTTTGTGACTCAGTTCAATAATGTTGATTTCCTTTTTGCCCTCACTGCCACTCTGTGGGCTTTCCTTAAGACACTCCAGCCTGCTCCTCATCATGAACTCCCGCCGCCTCCTCTGCTCCTTAGCTCGCACCAAATGCTGCTTCCGCTCTTCTTTGCTCCAGTAGCGACCCATCTTCATCTCACTCATTGTATCATCATCTGTCGTCATCCCACTGCGCTCCTCTTTAATTTTTAAGGCACGTTCCTTCAGGATTCTGTCTCGAACTGGTCTCTTTGTGATGTACCTCGTCCCATCACTCCTTATTTTCACCTTCCATTCCATCTTGGGCTCTGCACACTTCTGCGAGTCTTTGCACATGCTCACCAGGCTGAGCTGGCTTTGGGCGTACTCCACAGCAGACTTCTGCTGGATCAGTTGCATGTAGCTTTGATAATGCTTTGCATGAGCAGGTATATTCCCATACCTGTAAGAAGAGCTGTGATATGGAGACAGGTAGGGTATGTGCTCACTGCTCTGCTTTTCCTGGTCTGTGAACCTGCCACTTTCTGATGCCAGCTCTGCATTCTCAGCAGCACTGCTTTGCTCAGTGGGTTTGGTTTTGGCTGAGGTTGTCTCCCTGCTGCTTTGTCCTGAGGATGACTGATTAGCCACGATTGTGCTCCTCAGGTTTTTCCTGTTGGTTATGGTGATCATCCTCTGGAGAGAGTTATCAGGGGATCGCTCCACTGTCAGCGGAGTGCTCCTGCAACTTTCAGCTGTGTTGTAGGCGCTGGAGCTGTCCTTGTCAGACTTCTCAGGGTGCTCCATGATGTCATCCAATTTGCCTCTTTGTACATCTACGCTGGTGTTATAATTCCTGAACCCTTCGTCATGTAAAGCCCAAATGTCTCCGTACTGATCTCTCACCTTTTGGAGCCGGTGAGCTTGCATAATATTCTGACATTCGAGTTCAATGTTCCTCAGTTCCTCATTGAGTAGCTGCAGCTCATGCTCCACTCCATCTTGCTCTCTCCTGTTGCACTCTATCATGCTGCTTGAGTAATACAGGTCATACTCCCCATGGTTTCGAATCTTGCACTTCAGTTCCAACAGTTGCCGAAACCTTTCACATTCCTCCTCTGGGTTTCCTACGAAATCAGATTCAATGTATTCCCCAGACACAAAACTTTCATTGCACTGGAGCTCAACACTTCCTAACGTATCTTGGCTGTGGCCCAGCTCCCGTTTGCTCTGCAGGGTAGCACTATTCTGCTCCTCAGGTGCATTTTCTTGCTCTGAGCTCTCGTCATTACGCAGACTTTCATCTGTAGGTCCCACCCCACTGTCCTTCTCATGATTGTTGGATGATGAGGTTGCAGTGTCCGTAGTGCCATCCTCCTCTTCATGTTTCTTTGGCTAAAAAAGTGAGCAAAGAAAATGATTATCAAATGCAGACCATATTACATGAGAATATTTTCCAGCTCTGTTTTGCTTAAACAGCTGGCATCTGATTTAAGCTGAATTAAAAGAGATCGCTAAACAGCAGTCCTACTGCTCACAGCTTTTAAACATTTCTGAGAGTCATGCTGTGGTGGCCATACTGAGTGAAGTAGATGAATTACAGCACTAGTGACATATCTTCTAAAGTCCGGAAAGAAATATTTCCCTCTCTAGCTAAGCCATTTCTTTGCAACGCTTAAAGATAATGATCACCAGATGGTGCACTGTTTTTGATTCTGGATTATGGCCAGAGACGGGTGGAGCTGAAATCTTCTCAAACTTGGGAAAAAGTTTCAGTACTTGTATCACTTAAAAAAACATAGAGCAAGCAGCCAATCAAACAATGACTAGTACAATCTGAGAGGGTGCAAAAAGACTACTTGTTTTTCTTAATTCCATGTTTGCTCCATGGAGATGGGGAGGGGGGGGTTGAAGCCTGTGGAGGGCTAGCCTGTCCACTACACCTTCCGTGGCCCTCTATCACACTTCTTGTTTTCAGTCATCTTTTTCCAAAAGACTATTCATTTTGAATTTTAGGATTTTGCTCAAGTAGACCTTCTCGGTTGCATCCCTGGAGACCATTTTTGTTCGCTAGTTAGAGTTTATGTTCCTTAGAAATAAAACCAGCCTTTTACCATTAAGTGTAGAACAACACTTGAGTGCTTGCCATGGGCATAATGTCAAGCTTTTAGACTGTTGTTTTTTAATTCACACTCCACTCATTGTACCTAACCTATTTATAGTTTCAACCTGTTTATATTCTCAAAGAATGTGAGATAATACCTCTCTGAAGAGACAGACGCTTTTTATTTTCCAAACCGGATAAGCAAAGAATCATGCGGAGTACAGCTTATGTGGCCTGTTTGACAAACACCTAAGTGCACATAGTACCGACCAAATGCCATTTCTTTTAGGAGGTATAATTGCATAATTATGTATAATGGTGGTAATAATCAAGGGAGAAAAGAGGTACAGTGCACCCAGTGAAAGGAAAAAACCTCAAAGAGGCCACTGTCATAATTCCTTTTTTCTCTACTTTGACAGACAGTAAAACAGGATGAAAATGTGTCTCCTGTCTCATCCTTTCTCCTCTCTTCATGTGTACCTCATGATCACCCCCCCCCTTCATCTGGTTTCCTTTCTTCAATTGTTAAGAAAAAATAATGGCCTAGTGTCAGAAAAACAAAAATAACCTCCACCACTGAAATGCAATGTAATAGTGGAATAAAATAAATATTGGAAGAAAGACAACACCAAGAAAATTCAGTGTCTGCGACAGACCGGTTAAAAATTTCTGAAAACATGTTTTAACAATTGGTTGCCAGACAAGACCTGCAAAGAAAATCTTTTTAAAATCACAGCATACATTTACACTTATCCTTTTGCACATACAATGTGCAGATGATAACAAAATGCACAACAAATGTATAATTCTCATTGTAGCTTTGGCAGCCACATTGGTAATGTGCCAATTACTATCTCTCACTCTCCCCAAAATGGGAGAAAATCTCTCCTTGAATTTAAACATCATGAGACAGAATGTATTCAGTGTTATTCAAAGGATCATGTTCAATGTTTCTTGATGTTGTAGGGTCAGAATTATCTAGAAACTAGATTTTGAAATTGCAAGGGACAAAGGCAGACTTCCATGAAAATTCTGCAGGCTTTAAAAATTCAATGGTACATATTTTCCCCATCTGAGATCCTCTCAGATCTTTGTACTTATCTGCTTAAAAAGCAAGGGTATCGTCTTGTTACAGGAAGAAGCAACATGAAGAGTAGTACCAGTAACACTCTAAATAACTAACTATTGTAGAATTGTTCTGTAACTGTAATGTATCTATTCTTTCTTTCCTCAGCTTCTGCATTGCTGTGAAGGTATATAAAGTATATTAGAAGGTTTTTTATTAAGGCTCTTGTTATATTTTTCCAAAGTGGCTGCAACACTTTAGTTCCCTTTTCAGGAGCAGCTGGAGAAGTGGTGGGAATGCAGTATTTTCTCACATCACCTGTTTTTTAAGAGTTCCAAAATGTCATATTTTACTCAGAAAAAACCCCCAATGTCTAGAGAATTCTTCATGAAAATCAAGACTAACCAGAAAGAAGAGCACCCCAACCAGCCAAGTGGCCAGGGCATTCACCAGGAATGCTGGAGATTTAGGTTTAATTTCATGTTTTTCTGGTTTACCTCCTCCAGGTGAACACCACTACATAAGCTATTCAGGTTCCTTCTCTCAGCTGCTCTGGAGCTGCTCCAACTTTTACTGACCTCCTCTGCCCTCAAACCTTTCAGGGGAGAAGTGACTCCAGTCTGGGTCTCCTACACTGCACGCTGGCCGCTGCACTGTGCAACCCACGTTTCTCACTGCTCTGGAAAATATTTAACTACTGACACAAGGGAGAACAGGTCCACCGGACATTGGGAGGGCCATGCTGCAGCACAGCCAGGAATTTGGATGCCTGTCCCAAATGCAGGGCTCCATTCACACTAGCAAATGAGGAGGGCCAGGATCTGCTCTCTAACCTTGAGGGCAAGTTACACAGCACAACTTGCATCCACATGACTAAACCCATCTTAACCCCCTAAAAAGGGTGGCTTATCCATAATGTGTTAGCACAGTTACACAGCTTACAGGAGCTGAGCTCCATGATGCTTCCTCTGAAGTCTCCAGCATGGTGCCACACCATCAAAGCATATATTTGAGCACTTCTGAAAAAAATCCCTTAATGTATCTATTTGTATAAGTGTTGGAAACAGACTTTACAGTTCAGGCCTACGTAATCAACACTTTCAAAATTAGTGGCTCTTGTTTTCCACACCACCTTTAGCACACAATTTAAACTTTGTTCCTTCAACTTCCACTTGATTTAGACTGAGTGAATACAATATGCTACCATTTACTCTAAGTTACACCATCCATAATTAACACACACACAAAAGATGCAAACAAACCCATCTTTCCAGCCTAACAGAAATCAGACAGGAGGGATTGATGTGACCAAATATAAGTGTCTATAGTACAGACAGGTATCTGAATGTCAGGTAGTCATTCTGGGTTGCCCTTCCTGTCAGGAAGAAACAAGTGCTTATACAATCAGATTCTTCTCAACCTAAAGCAGACAGCCGTATCACATTAAATCTTTCCCCGGTATGTGGATATTTGCAGATAGTTCAATTAAGAAAATGGAAAGTAATACAGATATTTATTGTACTGCATGTTTTTGAGATAAATTTATTTAAAAATACATTGTTACTCAAGTAAGGCAGCCCCTGGAATTTCTGTCCTGGACTTGTCATGCTCGCCAGAGCTCCTCAACATGTGCAGACTGAGCAGTTTCTTACAATATAAGATTGTTTTAATTTTATTTTGAAAAGTTGCAAGCCTAATTTCAGGTTAAGTCCCTTCTGGAAAAAAAAGAGATAGTCTCCAATTGACAGTGTGTTGCTTTTGTCAGTGTTATCTATTATCTACTTCAAACAAAGTGTTTGTTTCAAACCTATGTTGTCAATCTCTTCTACAATTACTTCTGTTTGAAATACCAAAGGGCTCCTTAGACCTCATCTTTGCAGTAAGAACTCAGATAATAAGAATGTGAACCTGGCAGTGCGTACAATCAAGCAATAAAGGAACCGCAGAAGATTCTGCATTTCAGCTCCAGCAAAGCATTCATGCCTATAAAATGGCTAATCTTCCAGGAATTCAGGCACTGTCCTATTCTCCTTTTACAACTTATGATGTATATTGTGACTCCAAACCCAGACTGCTACTAAAGTCTGAGGGCAGTGACATTCAACTGAAGGTTTTAATAAACATAACTGCTGGGCTCTCTGGTCGGTGAGAGGGAGACTGACCACAGTGAGAGGAATCTTCAGTGGCAGGCTAACCAAGAGGTACTCCAGCCATGAGTGAAGATTGGGACTGTTTTCAGTGGTACACTAAAAGGGAAAATGCTCTTCTGCAAACAATGCTGTTCTTTTGAAACAGGCCTCTCTCAAAAAAGAACTTCCCCCAGATATTTTCACTGCATTTCAGCTTTGAATGAACTAGAATGATTTTTTTTAATCCAATTCTTTCTCTTCTTAATAGGTTTTGATATATTCCATGATACTGATAAGAATTTCTGCATGGCAAATGTATGGCATTCTTCTGAAAGTTATCTCTGCTGCACAATGAACCGTGATGCCATAAAGGGGAAGGAATACAATGAGTTATAAAAAATGGAGAATTACATCTTTCCTTGAGGTTTATTGGACTATTCTATACAGAGGAGATACAATTCTTGATTGAATTCTACAGAGTGGCTCAAAACCATATAGAAAAGACACGACTATCGACTTGATTCTTCTGTTACAAATTGCACCAAATTTTTCTGTGACAGCTCACACTAAATGTTAAAATGTCATTCTGTTAAACAGACTCATATTTGGAAGGGTATTCTGCTATAGTGTGTATTCATTCCTGCAGCTCACAAGATTCATGACGACAGATGATTATGAAGCCACAGGAGCACATTTTGGTTCACAAAAATCAAGACTGGCATCAGAGCAGTGTCTCCATGGCCAGTCAGGGAGCTTGAAGATACTCAGCCTGGCCACTGGCTGCTGCAATGAGAGTGGTTTCATTGCTCCAATGGATTACATGATTCACCTCAGGAAACTGCTAGGTTTCCGAGCCTAACAAGGAGTAAAGAACCAGTTTTCTGACTTGCCAAGTCACTACACAGAGTCTAGAGAGACAGCAGCTGTCACAAATTACTGACGCCCCATTACACACCAAGCTGCATTTGGTTGATTCGATTACTCATCAGAAGGGCAAAGAAATGTCTGGCTGTCCCAGAACTACTTCAAGCAACTTAAACGTCAGACACTGACAGAGCACAAGTGACCATAATTTTTTCAAGTGTAGCTCTCTCCTACAGTAATATAAAATCTCAATAGGGGAAAAAAAATATTTAGTATAAGATCCTAATAGGGAATAAAAATATCTCAGTGGGTTCTGTGAAACCACTTCACAGAACACCACTGTTCAATAACTAACACCATCCACAACTCAAATTCAGTCAAAAGCCAAAGCTTGACAAGAACTTGGGAGTAGAAGGTCACAACTGTCAAGTGATTTCAGAGATCCCGACATGCTGTGAGGGACTAGTAGGGGTTTGTAGATAAACCTGCTCAAGAACTTGCACCACAAGTGGGGGTTTGTGTGAAAATGTCACTGTGCGATGGAAATTGCTTTGCGAAGAACAAGTGTTCTTTCCAACAGGAAATCTTTTGCTATCAACGATGAAATTTGTGGTTAAAAAAATAAACAAGATGCCAAATATCACTTCAAAGTACCTAGCAGTGCAGTAGTAAGCACATTTAACCTGGCAAACAGGTTTGGCTCACTGCCTGAAAAAGAGGGTCATAACTAAAAGGCCACTATAAACCCTGTTGCAAGGCTCCTTTCACCTCTGACCCTGGAGTTATTTCACTTTGCGTAAATAACTAAATGGTTATAAGATCAAGGATTTGTAATCTGATCGAGCATATTGCAGATAATTGACTTCATTACTCTGTTAGTGTCTCTGTCCCAATGAATATTTAACTTATGTACAGTGAAGAGCTTTAATAGGAGCTATCACCTAGTCAATAGCTCAGTGTCAAGGCTGAAGGGGAGGTGAGGAGGAAACAGGCTAGATGCATGTTCAGGGTCCCAGTGTGGACCAGGCAGTCAGGTATTTGAAGCCAGGTCTCCTGTTAGCCAAACAAGCTGCCTTGGAGAGAGGCTGAAGAAAGAAGGCTCTCACAGTCCTCTCTTTACTTCAAAGAAAAATGCCTCAGGCTCTGCTTTCAAGCAATTCAGAATGGGGAAAAAAATGTAAGCCACAAATTTCCGTGGGTGGAAGAACAGTTTCTCCCCAGTTGTGCATCTGTAGAAGCCAAGAGATGAAGTTGGATTTTATTTCTTTGGCTCCACATGGTGTGTATGCTGACAGATCATCTGATCCAGGAGTGGATAGGGTCACTTACGCCTTCCACAATAAAGTACAACTGAGAAGACCCATCCCTGATGAAACTGTATGGCTGGGGGTGCACATGTATTTTTGCCAGTCACACTGCGTATAGCACATATGGGCAGGTAAAAGTCAGGATAGCAGCAAGCTGAGACTATGTTAACAATATGGTTATTTGTCTCCATTAACAAAACAAATGCTGAGCTGTGCGCTGTCGGTATAAGAAAAATACACTTGTATTACCACAACACCTGTTGTTTACTTTAAATACCTCTTCCATCTTACTTTGCAAGCCCTGTGGTGCAAGGTCTGCCTCATACCTTGCATGCATACAAGAAGGGCACCTATCCCAGCTCAGAGCTCTAGGTGCTACACTGATACAACTCATTAAAAAATACACTTGACATAAAATATAATAACATAAACCCTAAACACTTCAGAATTAAAGAAGAAAAGCAATATTATTCTGAGAGTTCAGAGAAAATGAGAAATCTGTACTTATCACAGCCTCCTAAATTGTTTGCTAGCTTACCATACTGGGCCTAAGCATCTATTGTTCTCCTTTTCCTTACCTACAGTGTGATGGAATTCACAGCATTTCTTTGACTTTGACTCTATTTTATAGCATACCATTTCATTCTCCTTTAATAAAAAAGTATACCCAGCAAAATTTCAATGATATGTTTAGTAGCTGTCCTACCTGCTCCACCTCGTTGGCTGTGTACTGCATTGCTTCATTATGCTGCTCTTCCAACATTTCCAAGTTTAACTCCTCTAAGAATTCATTCCTTTCATCATCCAGCCACCCTTCCTCCAGCTGCAAAGAATACATTAGTACATTATATTATGTTAGCAAGGACACATGCTAAAACAGGGTAAACCCAAATGGCAATGCTTGACTAGTTCTTTTTATCCTAATGATTCTCTTCAGAAAGCCAGGCAGTAGGAGTTCGCATCTCAGAAAGAGAAGAAGAAAAAGAAGGATAAAAAAACATGGGACTCTTATGCCTTTTATCCTTTCTTGAAACAGTATGACTGATTTTCTCTCATAATGAAGAGACTGCACAGCACAGACATTATTTCCTTTCAAAAGGTATGAAAGGCACAGCGCATAATCCTGAAGCTGTCATGTTCATTACTGCCGAGAGCCCCCGTGCTGAAAGAGTGGCAACATTACTAATAGGGCCAGGAGGCAACCGGGCTCTTTCCTCTAACAACCTCCATCCCAGCACTGTGCCCTGCTGCTGCCACCTCAATGGAAACCTTGTGTTGCGTTTCTGTCACCATTTTCCCATTGATCTTCCAGGTAAACAAACAAACAGAAGAGGATGACAGAAAGATATGGTGACTTGAAGGGAGGTTATTTTTGTTCTTGCAGTGTCCCTGGAAGCAAGGTTTATCCATTTGTTTGGTTTTTTTTCCCTAAGTGTGAAATAATACTTTGACATTTGGTGAAGACAGTGTTGCAAAAGGACAGGAGGGGATGCTATCTTTTCTGTCAAGTGAGTATATCCTCTTCCTGCACCCACTTTGCACCCTTCACATCTTTCTGAACTGATAAAACAGGCACCCCTGGCCTAAACCACTATTCTTCCCGTTTTGTTCATTGTGCACATGTGTGTACCTGGCACACATCCATTTGTATCTGTAATCCCTTGCCAGATGGCACACTGCATAAAAAAGGAAAATACTGGTCAGTGGCGCCCCTGGCTACAATGATGAGATCGTAGCAGAAGGAAGCACTTATTGTTTTGTCACTGGTGAAGGAACCAGAGGAGGAAGGTGACAAAAAGATGCTAAAAGGTAAAAGTGTCAGCATTAGACAACTACAAAAGTACCAATTATTCATGTCCCAAAACAGCAAGAGCAAATGTAACCTAGGCCAACACCTACAGCAGAAGTACCACTGCCTCAAAGCCAGAAGAGGACTGGCCACACATACCAGTCAGAAAAGTTACACCAAAGTAGTAAGTAGTAGTTCAAAGCTGCACAAGGGGTGACTGATGCTGTGTGGTACTTCTAATTGAATACTGGCAGGAAACCACTGTTTCCTTCACAAACTGATGTGTTTTGCCCATGTCAATGAACTCTTTCCTCTTATAAAGAACATAAGCCTTTCACCATTTCTATTGGCAAAGCCAGCTTCTAACAATTTGGGATTAGAAAGAGGCTTTTTTTCTTGAGGACATGTAATTTTTACATTTATCCTTAATGAGTCTTTCAAACGATTTTCTGAAACATCTGGTACGGGCCACTAGTTTTGTTTACTTGTCTTGTTTGGTTTTTTCCCCAAGGAAAGCATGAACACAGCCTCCCTCTACTATAAAAGATGCAGTTGAATTTCCCTTATTTGAGGAAATAGCAGAGATTAACAAATGTGGAGGATGAAAGATGAATCTCACTTGGGCAAATCTGCTGCTTTGACTGTGGCAGACCCAGCCCCTAACTAATGGGAATGCTTATATTATGTTACAGCTTTTAGAATAAAAATGTGGCTTTAGGAAAAAAAAATATACAGCTTAGTATACATGTGCACTACATACACTGTGTGCACATACATGCATGTCAATGCACATGCCTATGCCATTTGTTCCTGCATTAAATAGGCGGTGCGCTCCTCCAGTGCTCTGTTTCAAAACTTCATTATTCATTGGTATTCACTGTGCAAATAAATGGTCAGAGATGGTTCTCTTCCCTGCTACCAAATGAATATGCTTAGCAGTCACCCTTCAAGATTGCAATAGTGCCGTTACCATTTTCTATCTAGAAATAAAAGCCTGCTTAATCGTGCTGTCCTTCACCAGAGGCAAAGCAACACAACCTGCTGAAATCAGTTTGTGGACAGGCTGATTTCTGACATACTATGGCTTTTTCTTCAGTTTTGTATGTTCTTAAAACACATAAATTAAACAAAAAAACCCCAACACCACGTTGTGAGTGGGTTTCTGTTCCCTACTGAGAACCAAAATCTTAGTGAAAAATAGTAAGAATAATATTGAAACAATTCTTTCAAAACTTCTGCAATCTCCAGTGAGGGTTACAATTTTGCAATATAAACTGAGGCATGGCTTTTTGTGCTGTACTATGTCACCAGTTTTATGGGCATTGTTTAGATTCCTGAAAAACATAAGGGAAATTGAATGTTGAAATTGTGAATCTTTTATAACTACCATATTCAAGTAGAGATTCCAAGTGGCGCTGAATTACACTTACTTAATTTAATTTATACAGAGTATGCAGCTAGCAAGACAGAATATCAGATCAATAGCATGAGAGACAAATGGCAACATAACCAACTCTGAATTGTTGGCAGATGGAGAGAACAGTGACAATATAATGTCTTTTTGCTTTGCAATGGCCTATAAACAGAATATAAAGGGAAGTACAAACAGTACTCTTCTTCTGCTCCACCTCTCCTTTAGTCTGATGATCAACCTAACATCTGCCCCCTGCAATGATATAAAAAATTCTTGGTATTGGCATAATTTTATTGTTAAAACCGTAGAAATATTTCTAAAAGCTTTTGAAAATGCACCTCCCAACATACAAGCATGTTTTTGTAACCAGGGTGCTTTGGAAACAAGTAGATCCAGGTTTGCTGAATGGTATTGTAGTGGAAGTCCCTGAATCGATACATAAATTAATAGCTTACATGCCTGCTTGTAAGCTCATAGGATAAAAAGAGACATCACCAATGACCACCTACAGCTTTGTGTAAGTTCATATAAATTACTAAGTACGGGAAACTTATCCCCAGAACAAATCAGAATCATCTAACGAGTCAAACATAGTTTTCAAGTTCTACTTCATATTTTACTGATCATATCAGTGCTGCCAGCTTTATTTCTATTACCTACTTACTCTGCTGGAAAGGGACTGCTTAGTTTGGGGAAAACAAGCCCCAGTGACATCATGTTATTTTCTTTGTTGGCTAAACAGGGGCAAAGCTCTGCAATTATCTGTTTCCTCCTTTTGTCAGGAACGTTGGCATTCCTATTTCTTAGCAGTTCATTACTTACAGTGGCAGTGAATGTATGGCATAACCCAGGTTCTGGCTCAGTGCATCTACTTAGTCTAACCTGCATCTCTGGTCTTGCTACCAGCAACACAATTTTCTTGCATTCTTCGCTAGAGAGCAATGCCACTGCCTCTTCCCGATTCTGGACATCTTGGCCATTTATCTAGAAAACAAACAAAAGTGGCACATTAGTTTCTATTTCCTCAAAGCAACACACAATAAAGGGCAGATATCGGCTCATTTGTGCTGAATGTATGGACAATGAAACTCGTGCAACGGGCTCATCTTCAGCCCCTCAGTGGTAAGTGCCTTCACTCAATTATGCGCTTACTGTAAGAGCTGTATTGATCGTTGAAGGATGGTGGACATCAGAGGAAGCAGTTATGTTCATAAATGTCCAACCTGCGCCCTGGTAACATACATCTAGCGACACAATTAACCAGGCCCTGACAGGTGACGTTCATCTTTCTCCGTTCAGAGTAATGGAAGTGTCACTCTGAGATAATAGCGCTGGTGGAAGCAAGACTAGTAATGCTACAGCTGAAATCAGTCACACTGTATGCTGGTAGAGAGCCAATTAGAGAGCTACAGTATTATCTCTCACCAGGCAATACTTACAGGCCACTGCTTATTGCTGCTCCATTTAATCATTTCATATTTGTGTGGACAGCTTAGTATCCAGAACCACACAAAACATATGTATCCCCCTTCCAAGGGGATAATCAAAATAAAAGTGGTTCTCCAATGTGAACATGCTTTTCTCGCTACCGTTCTCCTACTCTGTCAGCTCATTAAAACAGCCATGTCCATGACTACATGGTAACAAACACATTTTGCACCGCCCAAAACCCTTTATTGAGGGAATCAAATAGAAATCTTATTTTCCATATGTATTTGGTTTTGTCCAATTCACAGCACAAGAAGTGGATTATTCTCATTGTGGCAACAACAACAAAAAAATACTTGGTGTATTTTAAAATGGGTGAAAGCAAAACTGGAAGACAGAAGGATCTGAAAATTTGGGGGAAATAAAATCTTGTAAGGGTCTCATTTCAAAGTAGCAGGAACTTGCTGGTTGAGAAATAAAGTTAAATTTCTGCACGTATGTTTGGCCCGAAAGCCCTGACTCAAAACCACAGCTTTAATTCCAATTAAAGAAAACCCCAGTGTACCCTGATCACCTAACTGGCAATGAGTGAAATGTCTGAGAGCCTTCAAAGCTTACATAAAGGGATCGCTCTGGTCTGTGGGAGACCAGACAACATTTGGTAACACAGAGCTGCCCCAACCTGAAAAGCGGAGATGCAGCCACAGAGGCTCAGGAGCAGATCTCCAGATTCTGCAAACGCCCCCAGCTGCAGTGGCTGCTCTGGTGACTCCTCGTGGACCCTGGAGATGGCAGCCTTGCTGTCCCACCCTACCCCAGCTGCACCATCGTGGGGAATGAGCAGGCCTTCAGCCTGCCCCATGGCATCTCACCCCAATGGACAGCACTTGTCAACCTGGAGGTTCACAGCTAAAACCAGCAGAAGTTTAAGCAAGGCTCACCAGCACTGTCCTTACAAAACTCTTCCCTTGACTTTGCAGCATTTCATGTAAAATACTCAGGTTGTTCTCCGATGCTTAAGGAGACTATGAAGGTGATGGGAGAGGTGTGAGGTTTGTGAGAATGAGAAGGGGACAGTTCTGGTCTCAAACATAAAAGGAAACCTGCTGTAATTTTGTGAGGAATACACAAAACAGAGTGCCCCTGCATAGCCTTAACCAATGCCATCTGCTGCCCACAGAAAACGCCCCCGCGCTCAAGGATCTGTCTCTCTCCCAGCCTCAGCGTAATCTCCCCGTAATGGCACTGTCACCTTCTATTTCTCTGAGTTATCTCATCAATAAAAGTAGATAGAGGGTCAATGTGTTTTCAGATATGAAAGTAAACCCCACATAACTCTCTGGGTGTTAACTTTAATGATCAAACTCATAGCTATATATCAGCACTGACATTAAAGTAATGCTCCAGTCTACAAAAGAATGGCAGAATTACCTATGCTTTTCTCTCACCCCCAGAGTCTTTACTCACAATTGAAAGGAATTTCATTAGGAACTGGAGGACATTTGCCTAAACTACTGTTGGCTCTCCACTTCACCCAGAAATTTTACAAACCAAGGAAAGGAGCAGAAAATGGACCTGCTCTCTGTTTCCTTATTTTGAAACAAATAGAGTAGGAACAAACATTGTTTCTACTCAGTCAAATAAACAGGGTTTTTTCCTGCTTTTTGCAGATTAAAAATACTGTTATATCCTGTTTTCTTTCCTCGGTGGGTATTTTATAGAAAGACATGGAAGGCAGTGCACTGTCTTTTCCTCTCCTCACCACACCCCAAGGTGTGGTCCCACCACCCCAAGTCCTGCCAAGGGGCTCACTGCCCTCGCACCACGGTGTCTGTGTTTTCTTGGGGGGAACACCATCCTGTGACCATTTTCACATTTCCAGTCATGCAGAGAATGAGCAGCCCCTGAGTGAGCCCGGGCATCAAAAAGTAACTTATTATTTCTTCTCCAAAAAATGGGCTACTTTGGTAAGCCAGCTCATAGACTCTGTTATCTTAGCAAGACTCCCAAAGCTGATGCCAGAGTAAGAGAAACAGGTACAGGTTTCAGCAAAGACATTTCCTGCAGAAATGAAAAGACTGGAGGGAAGAAACAGGCTGGTCTTGCGACAACCTGAAAGTTCACGTGCCTAAATTAATGACAGGCAATTAAGGAACAGGTTACAGAAAAGCAACCTGTTATCACCAGGAGCTACTTCTGAGGCTTCAGTGAAAAAAGGTCAAAATACAAGGGAAATCGATTGGGAATCAGAACTAAAATGCTACAATACAGCAAAGAGTTTCCAATCTACTGATTTTTGGCAGCTGCTTTGTGATTTTGTCACTAGGGCAACAAATGTACTATTCACTGCCAGCTGAAAATGGAAACCCACTGCCATTCTAGCTACTTCTCTATACAGGTACACTGCCCTCCTCCAGAGACAGCAGCTGGCCACCCTCACCCACAGGGGCTATGCTGTATCACACAAACCTATCTTTGGGGCAGCTTTTTAAATGAGCGGATCAATTAAATGAGCTCTTTAAATGACAGGAAACAAAGGGGGAAAAAATAAAAGCCAAGATGGTGGATTAGAAAAGAACTCAGAAAAAGCAATGTTTTATTGGTGGAGGACAGAAGTATTAACAAAAGCCTAATGAACCTCCTCCTCAAGTATGTTCAATATCATCCTTCACTAACAGCACATTTTTTGTATGAAAATTCTTACCGTCTATGCTCAGCACAAGTGAGTTTTATCCAAATTTATGCAATCAGTGAATGATCAGCATGTCTCTGACACCCATATGTATGTCTGCAGGATCCCTGTTTAGAATTTGACACTGAGATGAACATAGTGGAAATGAGATTTGCTAATAAATATGGCAAAAAAAGACATGGGACATAAGGGCATGAGCCAGAACGAGTTTGTCATTCTCATTTTTCAGTACATGCACTCTAGCTCCCGGCTACTGTGTTAAAAAACAGACAGACATGGATTTTCTCATCGATCACAGTAACAAAGAGAACTACCTTCCCTCATTAACAGTCCACTGCAAAGATAGCAGCACTGGGTGTTTGTCTGAAGAAAGAGTTTAAGGAAGAGTCTATTGCCACATACTTGCAAAATGCGGTCTCCTTCACGGATCCGTCCATCTCTGGCAGCTATGCTGTTTGGATCAACCTGCACAGGACAATATCCAGTAACTGAACATGGAAAGATTTTTACTGGAAATGGTAACAGCTGCACAATAGTACAATTTGAAGAAGTACCATTTTTACCCTGTACAGAGGCAATCTGAAGTTTCCTGAAGAGTCATGATCTCAACAGTTCTTTAAATAATCGTATAAGCTTGTTTCAGATAAAAGTCTAAAGACAGAAAGCGTTGGGAGCATACGATTTTCTGATTAATACTATCGTATGCCATCATCAGGCATTAGCCTTCAGCTGTCAGAGCACTAAGAATTAATGACAGAGTCCCTCTTCTCTGGTTCACGATGGACTGAGGTGCTTCTGCAGCAGTTGATACCTCTATACAAATGGGCCTGTCTTTTGGAAAAGAGCAGGTTTATTTTTCTTTCATGGAAGCATTTACTATTAAATTATTATCTCAGTTATCAATCTGTTATTTCCTCTGGAATTTTGCAGCTCACAAGAAAACAGCAAAAAACCCCAAAGGATCTATATTGTATAGATCACTTACAGGTACTGTATATCGTTCCTGGTCTGACTCAGTTAATTTCAAGTTAGTTTAACCTAAAAAGATGTTTAGGGCTCCATTAACAGTTTATCAAAGTCACTATAGCTCATCCCTGAGCAATGACCTACTGTTCATTGCAGGGCAATTTGATCTATCACCTTTCATTTGATGGTTATCTTAAATCATTTATTTCGCCTCGTCATGCCATAAGCTATTTTTTCAAACCAAACATTTGAGTTAGGCATTTGGTTTGCAGGTTACATCCTCTACAGCTGTTAGATATTATTTTCTTCTTGTGCATTGTCATAGAAAAAAAATGATTCTGAAGTGCTTAATCAAGTATGAAAGACAATATAATTACATTCACTTTAAAAGGTCTGGGAAATTTCTACCATGTTGGAAAACCAGCACATTTCACATATAATCCTGGTGAATATTAAAGAGATTCCTGCACTTTCTTCGTCCTCATGTGGTGAAACAGACTTTAACAGCAGTGCTTATGCAACTGGTAGAAGACTCATTCTTGGGTAATTTTATATCAATTCCTCATTTTTGTTCAAAGGCTGTGCTTTTCAGCTTCTTTGACATTGCTGCTGGCCTGTAAATGTGCAATCTGCCTTCATCCCTGTTCACTGATATGCAGGAGAATTCTCTCTACCGACCCTCTCTGTCCACAGGCGTCACTCAGAATTTAGAATCACAGAAACATAAAGTATCTCAAGCTGGAAAGGACACATAAGGATCACTGAATCTAACTCCCTGCTCCTCACAGAACAACCTAAAACTAAACCATATGACTAAGAGCATCGTCCAGATGCTCCTTGAACTCTGATAGGCTTGGTGCCGTGACCACTTCCCTGGGGAGCCTGTTCCAGTGATGGACCACCCTCTGAGTGAAGAACCTTTTCCTAATATGGTTCAACATGTCAGAAAAGTGACAAATTGGGAACACAGTTCACACAAGATAATCACCAGTGAGCATGGACTCACCAGTGACCTTGGACTCACAAGAGTTTGGCTTTATCCAGAAAAACAACCCTCTTTGAATGGCTGGAGACTCAAAGGCAGTTAGTGTTCCTGGAAGTCTTGCGGACTGACCCTGTGAAACACTAACACCCTGTGGTATGTACTGGATGCCATGTTTTCCTGTTGAAGCCCATGAAAACCTGAGGATTCATTCCATCTCAGTAACCGGTATTCTATTTTTTGTCTGGCAAAAAAAGTCCTCTAATTCTTTCCAATATATTCCTCTCTCAAGCTACTCTCTCAGCCCACCTGTAGTATGTCTGCGTGTACCATAACTGTAACAAAACCACAAACAATAAAATAATGATTATCCACTGTTATGATTATCAAGGCTGTGGCAGGGGGAGAATGCAAGCAGGGTGTGGAGACAGTGCTTTTCTCCTTAAAAACTCTGCCTGATTTCCATTATAAGGGCAGACTTTTTTCAAAATTCAGACCATGCTCAGACTGCTTTGTACTTCCCTAACTATGATGTTGCAGTTAAAAGCATTCACATTAAAGAAGCTCGGTAGTAATAATTACACTACTTGGGCAACATAATTTAAACTGATAATGTAAATGAATTGAAAGTGACATGTGCTGGCTGATGGTCGACACTTCTGCACTCTGGTCTCAGAGCACTTGCCCTTACATTCCCTGGCACATTCAGCCCTGCACCACCAGCACCTCCCAAGCTCCTCCCCGTTGCCACGTCCTTACCTCGCTGACATAGATCCCCGTGTCCTCCTCATCATCAGTCCTGTAGCAGACAGTCAGCCCCAGCTTCTCCTGGCTGCTAATGCGGCACAGCTCCACCTCCTACAAGAAAACACACAGGCTCGTATGGTGGCTTTTGCCAAGGGTGGGAACCATTGCGTAGCCCAAGGGAACACCAAGCTGCTGACATACTCATCCTATAAGACGTACTCATACTGCCCAGTCTTGACACATAATGTTTTGTGTGCATCTTTAAGGGGGGAAAAGATTCTGTGCATTAAGAAGGAAATCCCAGTACATTGCAGGTTCAAGCTATATAGGAACAGTTCAGTAAGACATGCCAAACTTTGAGAAATATGCTTGTGGATCGATTTTGCAGTTTCATTCCTTTTGGATAATAGAAGCTGACTTACAGTATATTACATAGTCATTTTAGTCCTATCACACCAACTATTGATTTACAGGATACAAGACAGACTGCTTACACATCAATCAATCCATCACAGAAGTGCCACTCCCTTCTAACAGCAATCTAAGCCGTAAAGCAAAAACACAGCCTTCCATTAATAGCATAATTCCTTCCCTAGCCAGCTTAGTGCCATAGCTTCATTGCAGAAGCTGTTAGATAACAGAAGGATGCTTCAAGGAATCTCCTGTGGAGCTGAACAGCCATGGCATCCTCCTCAATTGTGAGATGATGCAGAAAACATATTTCTAGTGCCAGATGTCCCAGCAGTGGCATCTCATGAAAAGTGCAAGTTTTAGGGCAGATGGTGCAGTGATAACTACTACATACACCCACCTGAGTTAAGCATCTTTAGGGTTCCACAGGGGAATCATTCACAAAAACACAAAGCTGCACTTGGTTTGAACACTGTGAAACAAATAATTGTAATAAAGCATGACGAATCCAATAACACAGAGTATTAGTTTGGTTGCAAATGGGAAAATTTATGTATATATTTAATAGGAGTCTGCAGGTGACATTTGGAACTTAACAGTTTCTGCTTCTCATGGCTGTGCAAAAAAAGAAAAGGGACAAACCCATGCTTCAGTTCTCAGTCTGTGACACAGAGCTGGTTCCTCCCCATCCCCAGAGATGTCACGCAGATTAATCCATAAACAGGCACAGGGTGCACAGCAGTAAGGATTCACTATTGAGTTTCATTGAGTTGTGGGGACGAGGTATAGAAATACTTCAGCTTACAGAAACACCTGCAGCTCACACACATGGGTTAGCGGATGAACCCTGTGCCATTTTCATTTTAGCTGAACATCCTTGACGAACTGCAGTGCTATGGCTTGCTCTCCTGCCTCCTCATTAACATACACAACTACATGGGTTCAGCACCTGCGTAAACCCGATAAACATCTCCCTGGACTTTGGACATTCAATGTCTTAATGAAATCTATGAAAATGTAGAAAATGCCGTGAAACCAGTAGTTCTCTTTACTTTTTCTTAAATATGGCAGGAGTTTTAAATAGGTTGGTGAACAGTGGAATTAGTTGCCAGAACACATGTTATACATCAGGTTTGAAAGAAGAAACATAGGACCATGTTTTATTAGGGAAGAGATTTGCAGTGACCTGATTTTGGCATTGGGAGTGGAAGTATGTGTACTGGAGGGAGGCCTATTCAAAACCCATAATAATTGACGCCTCCAGAGGGAAAGAACACTTGACTAGAACTGTAATATTAGGGAGAAATTACAGTAACAAAATGGCTTCAATTACAGCAACAAGGTATACTTTTAAGGAATAAAGAAGGTTGCGGTCCCTTGGAGTCCTATAAGGAAGCCTAAATACACCATAAAGGACTGAGACTGGGACCTTTAAATCAAGGCAAATGAGAAGCTGTGCACAAGCTGAAATCCATTGACTTTCATTGTCCTGCCGGCACAACCTCCTGCCTCCCTGCGCTGAGGCTGGACAGGGACCCCAAGGACTGCTCTGAAGATAATTTCTTCAGCTGGGAATGACCTTGAAGTTCTTGTGGATGATTTGTCTCAAAATGTTACTACAAAGCCATATGAATGTTTCAGGCTCCAAACAAACTGAATTCTTTCAGTGTGCTCGCTCAACGAGCAGGGTAATTTAACCATTTAGGGCATGAAAGAGAAAAGGAAAATGAGGATTACCCTAGAGGATTATCCTGGGAGTCAAAGAGGTTTGCTGAAACTATCTCTGGGAACCAGCTGATGACAAATATCAGTGACTAATATCCTCTGACTGGGATGCACCAGCCCTGGCTGCGCTTAGTGCTTGAGTTGTCACAGCTTTTGTTTCTCCACCCTGTAACAGAATTTAGAGCTGAGATCTGTACTCGGTACTCTTGGGACTATCTCTTTCCTAAATGACCATATGTGGCATAGTCTGATGACTGCGCATGGCTGTGGCCACTTAGAAGCTGTAGATACCTACTACTGAGATTGGTACTTAGTGTTAAAGGCCCAATAAACATTTCATATTTTTTAGTCTAGACTGAAGTACATACCCAAGTAGTATCTCATTCAGTGTGAGTGAGAAGTTGGATGAAGTCTCTTGCTTTGCATTGGAAGTCTTTCCATATAACTGCCTTTTTTCCACTGCACATCTGCACTAACCTCATGACATCTTCTTTTTTACAGCAAACATGATACATCCTGGTCACACTCAAACAAATCACGGCTGACAAAACATTTTTTGAAAATTTAAAAGCGCTTTGAATAAAATATTAAATCATCTTCCAGAGCAAAGTCCCACAAGTCTGATCTTTAACTCTATATAACAAGCACATCTGAAACAACTTCAGCAGAAGAACAGCAACTGAGACACTAGAGAACTTGGACCATTACAGTCAAACGCATTTGACATTGCATTTTGTTACAGATGCTTTTTAGTGTGGTTTTTTTCTCCCTAACTGGACTTTAACAGAAGAAACAATGAGTTTGGTAGCAGCAGTGATTTTGTAAGGATGTAATTTCCTTCTCTGAAATCCCTTTAGGTACATGCATACATGCACACACACACACACACACACAGAGTTGCCTTCTCTTTGGGTTTTTTGTGTGTGTGTGCATGTAGGGACTGAACTGACAGTCTTCAAAATTCAGCATTTTAAAAATCTGTGAGAAACAATATTTGGAGATTCATGAAGTGTGCTGACAGACAGATGGTGGAAGGAGAGGGACTGAGGAGAGAGCTCAGGAGATGACAGCCTCCCCCTCTTTTGGGCACTCTGGGGGCAGCCGCCTCTCAACATGAAGAGTATTCTTCTGCCAAGTGACAGAAATCAATGCCAAATTGCTAAATCTTTAACTTGCTGCTTCTTTTCTCTGTGTGGGCAGAACAATAATTCAGTGAGGTGCCACAGTGAAGACAATACTTTAAAGTGTTTTGCCATAAATTATTTGGTTAAAAGATAGACATGGAAATTAGAATAAGGACCATCCTGTCTTGAAAGACTGGGATGTAAATTTCCAAGGTAGCCCACCTCTTCACACATAGAAAAGACACCGAAGAGGTGCAGGTCATGCTCCTGAAGGACTGAAAACTGGTTATGTTGGTCATCCTTTAAAGTGATAGCAGCTGTAGCCTCTGGCTCCCAGTTAAAGGCTGCTGCTCGCTTCAATGATGGAAAACCAGTTTACAGGCTGTCAGCCTCAGGAGGCATAAGACCAAACAAGGAGCTGTCACCTCTCTGGGGAGGGAAGGCTAGGTTAATACTGTCATTTCTCTCAAGTGGTAGAGAAGTAGATTATAAATGTCATCAACTGGGCTGTTGGCTTTCTAGAACTGCTGAAAAGAGGTTAAGGGCTGTTACAGGAGATCTTGTAAAAGTTTGCATCAGTTGCAGTTATAGTGGGCCTTTCTACTAAAAGCTAGATTGCAAAGAGTAAAGCTGATGGTCTGTTAGAAAACAGACAATGAACTCTTCAGTGACCTTTCTTAAACAGTCTTTCTGGGGCAGAAAGAGCTCTGTACTCTTCACAATTTCCCTCCTCACACTGGAAAACAGATTACAGCCTAAATGGGAAAGTTTCTTCTCGCCACACCCAGAAGACATTGACAAGAGTTATTCATCTGATGACCCTGTGCTGGAATAACTGCACACATGGAAAGCTTACTCTGCCCCATTTTTCTTTGCTGACCACTCTGTCAGTGGTATCTACTAAGCCATGCACACCTCTGAATCCTTCCCCCACTTTCTGTCAGGATTAGCTACTCCCTGTTCAACACTATTCAACCCGTTTATAGTGTGGCTAAACTCTGCCCCTGTCTCGTCACTGCCTGTCAGCCTCTCTCATCTCCATCTGAGCCACCCCACCCTGGCACCCCTCTCCACCAACACAATCCTTCTGCCCTCATCCTCAAAGTCCTTCTCAGTTCGCTTTCTCCCTAAGCAACACTTCACCCTTATTCATGGACAGCAGCCTCACTCACCCTTTCCTCCCACTGCCCCCAAACATTTCCATTCTCAGTAAGTGGCCACATCCACACAGCCCCTGCAACACCTGCCTTTTACTCCCACCTTATACCCCATCCTGTTATCTCACCTATAGAAATCTGTAAAGAAATGACTGCCTGGTAAGCAAGAAGTCCCATCTACTAAAGCAAGTGCTTTGCTATGTATGAATCATGCATACAGCTGGGCACTACCAAAACAACCTAATATTACGGCCACTTTGTTCTCCTTCCTCTCTCTCATCCTCTGATCCTTTGTTTGCCTTGCCTTCTCAGGCTTTTGTGTGATGAGAAGAAGTTTTTGTACAGGTGGGAAATAATGCAAACAAGAAATTAGAGCTCAATGCAAATTAGTTGTGATGAACAGCAAGCTACCCTCTTCCCAAGGCGGGAGACTCTCAAAGACCATATAAGAGCTTCCAGTGTTTAGAGGTAACTGGGTTGCTGTGAAACTCAGAATAAACTTGAGATCTGATGTGTCCCTTGCCCAGGAACTGCTGGGGAATAAGAAGGTTCAGAGAATCCCTGATGCTCCCTGTGATAATATGATTTTTGTAGAATTTGATCTACTATATTCACAGAATTAGTGAAGACATGGATTGAATTCCTTCCACAGAACTGTAACTCTTTGGTTGCTCTAGTGCAATGGATATTTAAGGACCAAAACACTGCCCCAACTCTAAAGGGTTAAGAATCCAGTTGTTGGACACTATAATATTGTCTTATCTCATTCTATGTCCATTTTTCATTTTTGTCCACTCATTTTGTCCACTGGTTGTGAAATACAATGACTAGCTTACCGTAGGTACTATAGGCCAGTATAACTAACAAAAATTAATCAATTATTCAACATTATTCTACAGTATGACAAAGGTAAACTCTACACTTGGCTACCTCATATCTAAACATGACATCCTAGGACTGGGAGTCTCCTGAGACTATGCTGACAAAGAAACTTGCTGATCCCCTTTGCAATTTATTTGTGTTCAGAAACATACTGACCCTTTTCCAGAATGGAAACCATTAATAAGGAAACTTTAAAAAAAGGTTACCATTGCAAATGACAGAGGATGAACTTACCGATACAGTTAACTGGCTGCAATATCAAGAAATGTAAATTTTCTGAAAAGTCACTGGGTGTATTTTAAACTGCTGGGCATACGTTTTACATTCTTCCCTGGAAGCTCTATACTGAGGAAGGGAAATTTCCCTACCTTCTCAAATTCATCATAATTTTGAAAAAAACCCAGTAAGATCCTGCCTCATAGAACAGTTTTTAGCAGGTTTCCAGAAGTTTTCTGCCTTTAAGTCCCTGTTCCTTGTTCAATTGTAACTGCTTTGGTGCAGTCACCTCGTGACTTTTTGTGACTTGTCTTCCTTATCTATAAGCAGAAAACAATGCAAACACCACCAGAGTAGCAGGACAAAAAAGAATAAATGATTAAAAAGTGATTGAAAGGCACTGTAGAAATATTATAAATACTCTTCATCCTTCCAATATTCCCCATCCGCCTTTATAGCAATTGTTGCACACCACTAAAAGAATCAAGAGAGACTATCAAAATCATCATATCTATTGAGTTCCCTTCACCTGTACAGTGTATCAGAGTAATGGGTCCCATGAACTCTGGTAACACCATTAGAAGGGACAGCATGGAATCAAAACACAACAGTATTTTTCCTAAATGGATGGTGTGTGATCATTTCAGTTAACGTTTAACTCCTCATTACAATGAGAAAATCATGTCACCATTGAGACATAGTCAAATACCAAATTAATTTTAATTAGTGTTACTCTCCAGTGTAACAGAACCTGTGATTCACAGCTCAGGGTTTGTATTTTTGTGACATGGTAAGATAGAGGATCGTAAACATGTTCTGTTTATGAAACAGTCAACTATTTCATTTCTCAGCATTAACTAGCATCCACCTGGTCCCATTTTACTCCATTATCTTTAGAGGAAAAGAATGTCTGCTTCTCACGCTGGTTATGTATCAGTATAGTCCAGCCTGTAAAACCAGAACACTGTGCTTTCTTCCCTCTTCCCTTCGAAGAACTCTCCTGAATGGGGGGAAAAACAGACAGAAAGGAGAAGGGAAGTTTTGCTGTCTACCAGTATGAAATCAGCAGGTTTTAAATTAGGAGCCAACTCAATAATGTACGTATGGTTTTTAGAAAAGGAAGTCACCACTGTGTACCAGAGAAGGATTCCTGCTTCAGCAGAAGAAAGATAAAAAGCTTCCCGTCTGGAAAGGTCCTTTGCGTGGTGAAACAAATAATGCAATTCAGATATGCTATATCTTCATCCTAAAATGTATGAAAGAGCTGTATCTTGGCTCGAGTCTTAAGGTGACTGACAAATTCCATCTACAAGGCCCGCAGTAACATAGCATGTTCTAAGGCAAAAGAATTCAGAGAGAGGTAGCCTGTGCAGGTATCTCTTGGGTTCAGCAATTTTTCTGTACCATAGGATGATTATTAGTACCTCTTGGATCAAAACCAGATTACAAATTATTACTAGTTGTTATTACAGCAACATCAAGGAAAAAAACCCCCCAAAATAAAGTTACCTTCATAGCCACCCAGAACAATGTAGTTATCACCAATTAGTGAATTACTGCCCATCACTAAATAAGTAGCCATGTGCATACTCTGAAACAACCCCAGTTGTCAGCTGGAACACCTTTACGTTCTACCCTTTCATGGACCATTACTAGCAGAGCTCAGAACACTTTACATAATTGACCTCAGAGCTGGGATGACCTAAGAGTCTGAAAATGCTAAAATACACCAAGGCTTAGCTGACAGGTTTTATGATTATGTCCCTGTTTTCCTCAGTTTCTTTCACAAGCACTTCTTGTAAGTAAGCAGTGTCTTTGTACCAGGCTAGTTATTTTGTGTTGTGCCTTGACTGAACTTTTGAAAGAAATCAAAGCTTGTTGAACACAATGAGTGGACCCAACATCTGATGATCCAAGGTGGAGGACTGTAGTATTTACCATGAATTTTGATATAAAAAATAAAAAAAGAAAATAATCATTACTTCTACCTTTGCTTTTCCTTTTTACCTGTAGTAATAGCTGAGAAGCTGTTTTAATGTTCATCTTGCTAATGGTATAATTGACAGAATGATTAACTGAATGAATGAAGCACAAAAGGCCAAGAACAGAGTACTTACAGAATAGCTCAATGAAGAATTAACTGAGAAAGTACATTAAGGTCTGATTTATTTTAATAAAGTGGTTATACAGAAAAAAATATCCTCATCCATCTGAGCTAGAGTCACTCTTCTGAAGCATCAAACAGAAGTGCACAGGGACTACAGGGACTACACACATATTAAAATTAAGATTCACTCTTCAGTATCATCTTGTTTATGCATTTTTATGGGTGAGATCAATCTCCAGTTTATATGCATAGATGAATTTTGCTGCTTTTCACACTTTCTGTCAGGGTTACTGTAAGAAGATTGTCCTGCAAAGTCAGATCAATTTTATCAACTTCTTGCTAGAGGTTTCTGTAAACTATGGAAACCAAGCAAACCTCGCTCTCAACCTCATATCTATGTTTAGCAATCCCAATCCTGCAGTTTTTATCTCATCACTAGGAGTGATGTAAACACTTGGATCGTTATCGGGCAGAGTTCCAAGCAGCCAAGCATCCTGGCTGCATCTTGCTAATCACATTCACTTTCTTGGTCTCTTCCTCCGCATGACTGGGAAGGATATACCTTTTCTAGGCTGCCAAATCACTGGTCATTTACATTGCTACCTTCTGTAACATCTAATATTCATAATGATGCACACTCATCATCACTGGCAAGTAATTCTGCTCATGAAACAAAAATAAATAATACAAACAGAACCACAGCTATCCCTTCACTCTTCTTACAGAAACAGTTCAATCTAATGAAGTCCTAGATGGGTAGAAAGCTAACAGTGTAGCTATTAAAAAGAAAAAGTCATCTCAAATTCAGAAGTGATGAGAATGGTATTACATGTTACATAAAAGCATACGTTGCAAATGAGCGTGGGTGTAAAACAGAGGAACTAACAGCCTGGGTTTACAACAAAAAAGCATCATCATCAGAAGAAATGGTGTTCTTTAGACTTCCTTTTATAACACCATTGATTTCACCTCTGAATTTGTACCATGCAGCAGGAGTTGTGACTGTCACATACAAATGAACAGGGTATGTACAATGGGTAAGACTACACACTTAAAACAGATGATTGGCATTTCAAACAATCTCATTTCACCTTACCCAAATCATGTTTCTGACTCTCTTAGCTAAGCTTTGTTTAGCAGCTATGTCTTTAACAATGACCAGAAGTAACTTGAGGACACTTAAAAAAGACGTGTAAATCCTAGCATCAGTGTAAGTCATCACAACAATCTATTTTTAAAATTATTATTTTTTTCCTGTGAGCTACCTATCTCTGTTTAGACGAAGAGAGTCTGTGGTGCCTTCAAGGTACTTTTAAGAAAGTAATTTCATATCAAGTTAAATATTTTGTTTCCAGGCTTGTGGTGGGTGCTAAATATTTCATTTTTTACTTGTGTGTGCATCTGTCTCTGTGTGCAGAGGGAAGGTAACGTGTGTGTAAACTCATGTATATGAGTATATAGGTACATACAGCGTGTATATATCTGTGTGTAAGTGTGTGCCAGGCAGGTCAGTTACACTGCAGAGGGTCTCCCCTGGCAATCACCGAACAATTCATTTAAAAGCATGATTGCAGCTCTTGAAAACACAGTGATAGGATACACGTTTATAATGTGTGTACATATACATATAAATGAGTATAAGATACACCTTTATAATGAGAAAGCAAAAGTGTCAGATGACCCCACAATTCACAGGACCAGAGCAGTGATTACTTACAGCCATCTCTGGACTCTACCTTTTAATGACAAATCATGTAGAAGAGTAATTATTTATTAGTAACTGCAAAAAGAGAAATGGCAAAAGGAAACAAGAATTTTCAGTTTGCCAGAAAAGCTCCTCTGTCGTAAGCTAGATCAGTCAAATATAAACGCCCTCTCTTGCTTTACCTCCATGATAACTGTGTGTTTAGGGTGGGCTACTGTAAAGAAACAGCTCACAGGAGAGACTACACAGAGGAAACGCCTATGACTGCAGCTTTCTTAAGTGTACCAATAAAAAAAGATCAGAACCACCTGGGATTCTGGGACTGCCAGACTGAAGGCAGGTAATACCACAGGCAAACAAAGGCTTCCTAGACCTGGAAACTATCTTAACACCATCAAGAGTTATGCTCTTGTGTTAAAAGGATTTTCCAGGAAATACGTTAATGTCTACATAACACAGGCTAATCGTAAGCAATGTAGCAGAAGTATTCAGTGTGAAACAGAGTGCAGTGCAACTGCCCTCCCCTTCACAGGTCACTGCAGGGTCCTATTGCATTCTTTTCACAATGAATAACCTTGTATTTAAATGTCTGTAGTGGATTTAATTTACAAATGCTGGCCACTTCCACTGGGAAACGAATGCTTCCATCAGAAAAGCAAAGCTCTTAACTCCTCTGGTATCTTCACCAAGGAAGGTAACAAGCATTGCAGGAATTTAGCAGATTACAGTGCAGTTTTAGAATCCATTCTGTAAATGCCTATGGAGATTTGGTAGAGTTCAAGATTTCACTTTTAAAGCAACTGGCATTCATGAGTTGTGAAAATAATGTAAAGAAATCAGTTATTCCCCGCCCCCCCCCCCAACACTCCCAGTATGTTCTGTTATGCAGATTTTACATAGTCAGGCACATCCACAATGTACTTGGGGGCTATTTGGATGGAAATAGAAAAGCTATGGAGCAAGACAGAGCCAGCCTAGATGTAAACAAGCCGGAACTGCTGGCAGCTGTGCTGTTACAAATAAAATTGCCTTCCCCACTGTCTTCTCACTTATCAATTTTGACAGAAGACTGTTGTGACTTCTCATAAACAGCATCGAAAAGGACAAATCACATTGGGTGTCAGATTTGCCAGAATGGATTTGGTTGGTAGCTTACCATAAAGAAGCAGAGGGTTATCTCCATTCCACATGGTGGGGAAAAACAATGCTCTGTCCAAGGGGTGGGGGCTCTACCTTAAAGGCTAAAGTCTCATTTAATCCTCATTTTTTAAAGTCTGGTTTAGATTTAAGAATCTCTGACACAAGATTTGTTTGCATCAAAGCAGAAAGGAAAAACATCAGCAAGCATTTCTCAAATGCATAATCTAAAAGCAAATAGAACACAGAACGAGAAATATTGAAAAACAAAATCACTTTCCTGCTGATCCCTGCTTTACAGCTACACTTAGAGCCACATGCTGCTTTGTGTCCAGACAAAGAATGCTCTCGGACAGCAGGATGCTGTAGAAAATGATACCAGTGTTACAAAAGAAAGAAATAAAGAAAAAAAAGTAGTAGCAGAAAAAGCCAGAATTAATGTGGTGACATATAGGCACCTATTAACAAAATACCATCATGCAACTGTAGGAGCAGGATTTGGCCCTGTAGCTGATGAATTCTTTGATAATAAAGAAGCTCCACTGGATATGGGAATTCACTCTCTCCCAGCAGCTCTGGAGAGAAGAATTTTGGTGCGTACTACACTTCCATAGTAGGAAATCAAAGAATGGAGTAATTTAAGGCATGGCAATCCTGCCAGTGCATGTTCAGCAGTCTGATGTGTGATGATCAGTAACAGCCTGATGGCTGTGAGTGGGAGGAGGAAGACACCCAAGTGTCAGCTGAGACTCCCAACAGGTGAAGGACAGGGGGCGGATGGCAGTCGCAGAGCAGACGGGGGAACGGGCTGGGCTGGATGCACAGTGGAGCTGGACTACAAATGTGAGAAACCTTTGATCACTGTGCTATGAGCAAATTTAGTGTTGCAGTGAAGGGTCTAAGCATATGGGGATAAGATAAACACAGCTTTTAACTCTGTGGGCTTTGCAGGCTTGGTGTAGCCTTTCTGACTTGCTTTTAAAGGACATTTCAAGCCTTGAGACTAAAGACACATGGTGGACTTTACAGTGAGTGTATCTCATAAGGAAGTCAAAAAAGGAAAATAAAATAATTGTTTACAGGCTTCCTGGCTGCAAAAGGATCAACAGCTGACAGTATATTCTCCATGAAGTCACAAACATCCACTTGAACCTGAGTTTTCCCCTTTAGCTAGCATGCATAACACCAAACCTTCAGATCCCTGTCAAAAAGATGAATTTTAAAAAATCAACTCTTATGGGAATTATTAAACAGAAAGTACCCTAAATGGTATTAAAAGAACATTTTTTTCCCCTATTGTCTGGATGATCACACTTATTGGAAAGCAAAATGTCCTCAGCATGCATTGTTATTTCAGATAAGCCATGGTCTTACTTTCCTCCCTAAATCTTCCACTTCCCTATTAATTCTCTTTATTTCTGTTCTTTCCCCATGGTGCAATATAATGCTAATCTATTAGAAGTACTTAACTATATACATATATTTTCCTATGTTATATATGCATATACGTTTTCACCTGCTTCAGACCCAACACCCCTTCTGGTATGTTCTGCACTTGAGAAAACCATGAATTCTTGCTTTCTGAGCAGAGAGATCCATGATGAACAGCTTATATATAGTATTTCTCAGCAATCAGCTTTGGTCCTCACTTTTGGTCTTTCACTCAATACAAGTGTGAAGTTGCAAGGATATGAGAAGAGTTTAAAGTATAATTAACTAGCTGATGATATGCAGGGAAGGGTTTCCTTTTCACTAGTCTTAGGTTCTACATTCTCACTTTCTTCTCATTGAACAAAGTAGGTGGGAATAGCACAGACAAGGCAGAAACTGAACCTTATGGTAAAATGAAATTAGCAGACTGGAGTAGTAACTATTCCATTGTGCAGTATGTGTGAACATACTAAACTGTCATATTGGCTCACAGCCTCTATATTCCAAAGGAGTCCTTTGCTTTTGGACAATTTTGACAAAAAATAAAATAGATTTATTATTACTTGTATTTGAAGAAAAAAAATCTGACTTTTCATTAAAGCTTCTATCCTGACCCCCATTACTGAAAGTCTACGGCTTTCAACATTGCGGAATAAGACAGCTAAGGAATCACTGGTCTGAGCCATTCAAGGAGTGTAGGGGAGAAACTCCTGAAACTTCACCAAACTTTACCTTTTTGGTTTTAGGGCCTTCCAGAATTTGCTCTCCAATCTATTTTCCAATGAAAAAGGCTTTGACATAAAATGTTAGAATGGACCTCCTCTTGGTTTTCAGGTAGAAATAAAGCATTCCATGTGCGGGTAGATGTCCATTAACTAATTAGGGGGCTGGAGTACATCTCCTATGAGGGGAGGCTGGGAGAACTGCATTGGTTAGCTTTTTAAAGAGACTTTCTCAGGAGTTCTTATTGCTTTCTTCAAGTACCAAATGCAAGAGTCCAGAGAAGTCAGAATCAGACTCTTCCTGGAAGTGCACTGACTGTGAAAGCCAGACGAGACAACAAACATTAGCTGCTACTCAGAAAATTCCAATTAGATATTTAGGGAAGTGCTTCTCACCATGAGGATAGTGAAAGACTGGAAGAGTTGTCCAGAGACATGGTAGACTGTATACTATAAACAACCAACTATATCAGCTATAATCAGCACCCACTTCTTTGGCCCTCTGTGATAGGCTCTCTCTGCAATTTCTGGAGTTGCCTCAAATAGTGGTGCTTGAAAGCAACCTGGAAAATTTTGTAGTGACATCCAGTGAAGGGAAGGGGACAGTAATAGCATATGACATCAGTGCTAAAATCTTTACAGTGTCTTCTACATTTCTGTTTGCTATTAATTGTGTTGGTGATTAAGGTCTGGAAAATATCCAACACCTGCAAAAGCTCTATGTACTTAGAAACTAGTCTCCACACTTGACATTGTCAGATATATCCTCGTCTGTCCATTAATGTACTCTTTGGTACAGCATTGACCTTCTCAGGAGAAGACCCCAATGTCTCGAGTTTTCCTGACTCTAATGGTATAAAAATATTCAAATCTGACATGCTTCAAAGAGTAGAGGAAAACCTGTTGAAAGTAAGAATTCTGATAAGATCAGGAACTTTAAGCTCCCAGAAGAAGACAGCTATTCCCCTTCCAAAAAACACATACACTGCAGCTGTTTCTAAACCTGATTCCCAATTCCTAAGTTTATTAAAGAGCTCCCTCATAGCTTAGACCTCTTTCTAAACTGTAGCAAGTGCCTTTTTCTAGCCAACAAACCTTAGATACACAAAGTCCAGACACTTATGGGTTGTCATAGCTGCAGTTCAAATCAGCTGAGAATCACTTGACATAATTAGCTTTCACTTTTTACAATAAATTTCATCTATTGCAGGTAAAATCATACTTTATTTTTGCTGTATTTCAAAATTTTACTGCCCAGCACTTGGCTCTCTGAACATCATTACTGCTGCCTGCCTGCTTTGGGCCTGAAATGCATCAGAAGATTTATCTGCCTCATCAGCACTTTCTAAACACCCAGACAGCCAATCAAAATGGGGAGGCACAGCAGATGTGCGAACATCTGCTGCAGCGAACATTTATCTGGAGAGCAGAACATGTAGCTGTAGATTCAAACTCCTAAGCAGTTACAATTCCACACGTTTGGACAGCCTTGATCTACAACTGTGTGAAGGCTATTTTGGAATATTAATTAAAATCAGGTTGAAAATATAATTCTTCAATTTTAGACAGCTGTGAGAGATATACCTTCCTGTAATTCAGTTTATGCCTTTCAGAAACAGTAAAGACAAAATACTATGAAAAAGCTAAATTTAAAGTTGAGCTTATAAAATTAGAAATTCTTAGAAAGCATCAAGCCAAAATTCCACCCCATCCATGGTCTTGTTTACTTTGAGATACATACGTATTAAAATATGTGTAGCTAAAATATGCAGATTTAAATCACACACATGTGCCTATAAATCAAGCACATGAAGTGATAGGCAATGACTTTTAAAACACGTTTTTATTTTCCTGGCACCAAAATGAGGTCTATGGGCATCATATCCATGCTGAGTTTCAGCTGTTCAAACTTCTGTTGCACATGGAAATGTCCTCCACCCCCAAACACATACTTGTATAGATTGATGAAATCATGAGACGAAATACAAAGCAAACTCATCATCTGCTTTTTTGATGTACAATACAGTTTCACCTGTATTCCTGCTCACCAAACCATGCCCTCCAGGAATGACTATCACATTCTCTTTGAAGAGCTGCCTCATTAAATAAAAAAGCAAACTTCTAGAGAAAAGACCTCTCCTGCTTTTTTGATTTCTCCTCTGAAGGGCCAGAATGCATAATATTGAAACCTTGTTTAAAGTTCATTTTCCCATAAAAGGTTCCTTCTTGCTAGGGGGATTTGGCCCTTGCTTCCTGTGCTCTTGAATTTCCTAGGATACTAAGCTTTAAAATAGCAACATTATAATATGCTGGTCAACATGACTTAGGTTATTTTTAAAAGAATATGTAAAATAAATTATTTTCACCTATCTTTTGTCTGTATAGCTAGATTCCATGTCTCCAAGACAGACTACATGAACTTTCAAGCAGAAAGCATATGAAAAATAGCATTAATAAAACCCTTAGAAACATTTTCACCGTAAAGCATATATGGAGGTATGTGGTATAATAGTATAAAAACTCTCTAAACAAAACATTTCTCCAAAACAGAAGATTTATAATCCACAGATTTCCATAAATATGAAAATATTGCCAGCACCTTTCTCTTCCTTTGCTGAGTGAAAAACATATACCATATGTTGTAATGTTGCCCAACAATAAAGTGTTGCTGAACTAAGCTCACTTTTCTTCATTTTCCTGGAAAAACATAAGCTCTGACAACAAGGTAGAATTTTTATTAGCTTTCAGGTGAAATGAGGAGTAACCCTGTGTTTGTTTTATGAAATCATGAAACAAAATGAGTATCACTGACTTGATATATTTTCCTCTTGTTTAAAACACAACAAACAGTAATAACTTTGATAAATTTGCCTGTGTCAGTTTTGTGTCTTTTTCTCCCCACTCTCTCGTGATCCTCCATAGTTGTGGACACAATTCAAATCCCTAAATTGGGATAGTCATTACTAAGGGGAGGTGAGATGACAGCAACTTCATCTGCTTTGAATGTCAGAATTTTGTGATGACATACAGTAACACATTCAAAATAAACAACTGTGGCAGAAACTACACTGACATCTTCTTCCATCTAAATGATCCAATGACTAGCAAGGAAGAAAAGTGATTTAATGGCCAAAAAAGAGATGCATTACAAGTAAAGGCTCCTGGGTTTTACTGCCAGTTCTGTCACTGACTGGCTTGGCAAGTCTCTCAATATGACTGTCCTTAGCTCACCTGTTCATGAATTCCTGTAGCAATACAGGACACAGTAAAACTGAAGAACTTCAGTGGAATGGTGTTAAGTTTAATTAATTTATACTTGAAAAAGACAGATGAAAAAGTAAAAGGAAAGGACTGCTCCTTTTGCCACTCCTCGTTCATTTACAGTGTACAATTGGCCACAGTTAGGGAGAAATTACATATTTATTATTGTCTATGTGTAAATAAATTATGCTGACTTAAATCCCCAGGTATTTTAAAAATAAAAATGCTAGTGAAGTACATAATCTTGTGCTGTAGTACACCAAATGCATGCTAAAAGAGTCTTCTTTTAATTATTGCAGTGTTATTCAAAGAATTACAGCAAAAAAAAATATTCCAGTGCCACTTCTGCATTTTAGCTTTGACCTTTTCCATTTCTAGTCTGTAGTGACAGTCAGCTGGATCACAGGCCAGGTGTTTGCCACTCAGAACTCCTTTTGAGTTAAAAGGGAAAAAACTCAAGGAAGGGTTTTAGAAGCCCCGACCGTTTTAGCATTTTCTCAGGTCCAACTGAAACAACTCTAATATCTATTTATTTGTCCAGGAGACTTCCTCACAAGCTTTTCAGTTAATAGCTTTGAAGTACAGTCCATTTTTTAGTCTGGATTGGTATGATATCACAGGCGGGAATGGAAACCCCCCCCACCCCAAGACCCCACAAACCAGAAAAACTCTCTGAAGAAACCAAGACCACAGATCACAGGCACACACGTACCTGTGCACTTCCTTCACGATATTTCTTAGGAGGAGATACTATATAATATTAAAAGTTGCCACAAAAAACCAGAATAACAGTGCCAGTAAAATATCTCTATACTGTGGGGCATCCATGATTCAGCCATAACTGCTAGGTGGTTACAAACTGATGGTCAGAAGATAAACATAATGCAGTAAGTCCCACTTTATCTAATCCCACTCTGAGCTGTCACATCAGTCCCTCCACCACAACAGCAGATGCATAACGTAAGGCATGTGGTGAGAAGTATCAGCTTTTCCATTAAATCTATACCACACTCATCAGCAAGCCTTTTCACGTTCCCCTTACCACACCAGCCAGCTCGGATGACAGTGGAAAGACACAACCTCGCCCACCATTTCAGCTCTTCTACGCCGCAACACCCACACCCCTATCAGGATCCTTATTTCTTGAAGCCTCCTCTTTTAAATTACATCTGGTGGTTGCTGAATTCAAAACCTGCCTTTTATTCACTAAAGGCTCTTCTTTGATTCATCCCAAGCTCTAAGAAGCTCAGGAAAAAAAAGAATCCAATCACAGTAGGGAATACAGAAGAAACAAGCACAACCTGATAGCAAGTCATAGAAGTATTAGTGGTTGTGCCCCTTCACATCACTGTCATCCTACCTGAACATGGCTGGAACTTGGCTTGAGTGATCCCTGCCAAAACAATGTTTCTCTCTCTCTCTCCCACCCCTTTATACTGTTAAATAAAAAACATGACTTAATAGCTGTGCAGAGAAATTCCATGCTACATGTAAGGAATTTCTAGAAAACTCTTATCTAACAAATGTTTTCCATTCTGATGGTTGCACATCCATCTTCCGGGTTATCTTTGTTGTACAGAAACACTCACCAGGTAACAAAACAAAAGAGCTTGACCGCAGCGGCTGGGAGTGCTGGCAGTGTGTGCACAGGAGCTGCTTCCATAAAAGCTGTTTATTCAGGTGTTAGCAATTGAAGTAGGAGCTCCAAATGCATTGCCGCAAGTGCCTGTAATGCTCGCACAGGGGTGTTTGCAGGCTATCACAGCTCTGAAGGGAGCTGTTACAGGGTATCAGCTCAGTAATCCTCATGTTAAAAAGGCCCTAAATATGTATTTACAAGATAGACAGATCTGTTTGGTTTACTGGTTAAATAATCCATGTGTTGAAAAGGCCTTAAATACAAATAAAAAGGGCAGGCAGGTCTCTCCTGGCCTATTACAGTGGTGGTGGGCCTTTCAGGAAGTCACCGGAGACCACACTTAGTGGCCCACCAGGGCCTCAACCCGCAAATACCTATGCATCAAGTAACTTTATTCAGATAAACAGCCTCACTCAGACTGCTAATCTGAACAAAATTACTCCCTTTTTTGTTCTAAGGAAAAAATATCAATAAAATCAAACACTTCAAAAGCGTTACGTCACAGAAAAGGGAAATCTGAACTTACGCCTGAAACACCTTCCCTCATCATGATGGGATGAGTGTTACTGGAAGAACAGACCAATGTGTTACTGCTCCACTGCATCTGCTGCAATGCTCAGATACAGTAAGAGAAATGGAGACAATAGGATAAAATTCTCTCCTGTGGGAATTTTAAGTGTTCCGTGAGAGGAGGTCTACACAAAACCTTACTCATGGCCAGTTCCCAAAGCTTTCTAGCTTTTTTCTCTTCAAGGCCTATTTTTAGTCATTTTTGTGAACAGCTGACAGCATCTGATCCAAAAATGCTGAGGTCAACAGGAAAACTTAGCAATTTCAGTGGGTTTGGATCAGGCCAGTGGTAAACTTAAAGGACTAATCTACATTTACAGTTAACAGATTTATGAGTGCAAATACTTAACAAAACATTTAAAATGAACGACTGTGCATTACCATAAATTAGCACTTATATTCAACACACATACACACACATTTATTTCCTTATTCTGACTGAAAATCTGTCCCTTGGGTCTACAAAGCAGAACATGAACTTAAGAGCATTCATTTTTGCCCTGAGGTATGAACCAGCCCTCAGAGCACTAGAGGTTGCTCCACTTAGGAAGAGATACTGATGATGGAGTAAAGCAACTTTCATACGAATCTTCTAATTTCCAAAAGTCTTATTTTCCAGAGTACAGAAGGAATCAAAATGGCATGTGTGTAGTTTCTAGCTCATGCTTCAAGTTTCACAGAGGCATCAGGCGGGAGAAATCTCACACGGCTTTTTCTCAAAATACTATGCCCTTTTGTGGGTGCTGTTCCCTGCAGGACCTCTGATCCTTAAATTGTTTGGACAAAAAAGGCTTCACAAAAACTGACCACAGAAAGATTTCACCTGCACATGCCTCATGTGGTGGTCTGTTGATTTGCTGACATGCACTAACTTCCTGAGGAAAAAGGTAAAATGAAGAAGCTCAATGGTTTCTAAGACCTTAAGTGAAAAGCATCAGAGTACCTTATAATTCATATAGGGTCAACTCAACCTTTTGCAACTTCTCCCAGGTACTGGTCTTAATACTGCCTCAATCTGTCAGCACTAGCATTTGCATACATCAAAACCAGAGTCATCAGATACAGGCAGGCTAACACAATGGCTGCCACTCTGCCTTTTTCACTCTGAAAATGCTAATCCTGGCATGGTGGACCATTGATATGGTTTTCCAGGCTCTTGCAAGCTATGTCATTGTACTGAAGTAATCACTTGCCTAAAAATGAGAACAAATCAGAGCTAGGAAGTCTTTTAGGCAATTGTGTAGGTCTCCGCACATTCACATCAACTAACACTCAACCTCCCTCCAAAAAAAATCCCTCAATTCTGAAAGCAAACTTCAGCCTACTTGTCCTGTTCAGCTGGCATAGAGTTAATTTTCTTTTTAGTAGCTGGTGTAGTGCCGTGTTCTGGATTTGGTGAGAACAATGTCAATAGCACAGTGACATTTTCAGTTGTTGCTGGGTGATGTTTATACTAAGTCAAGGACTTTTCAGTTTCTTGGGCCCTGCCAGCCAGAGGGATGGAGGGGCACAAGAAATTGGGAGGGGACACAGCCAGGGCAGCTGACCCGAACTGGCCAAAGGGATATTCCATACCATATGATGTCATGCTGAGAATACATAAGCTGGGGGAAGAAGAAGGAAGGGGAGGACATTCAGCATTAGGGTGTTTGTCTTCCCAAGTAACTGCTACGCCTGATGGAGCCCTGCTTTCCTGGAGATGGCTGAACACCTGCCTGCCCATGGGAAGTAGTGGATGGATTCCTTGTTTTGCTTTCCTTGCATGCGTGGCTTTTACTTTACCTATTAAACTGTCTTTATCTCAGCCCATGAGTTTTCTCACTTTTACTCTTCCAGTCCTCGCCCTCATCCCGCTGTGGGGGGAGTGAGTGAATGGCTGCATGGTGCTTAGCTGCCAGCTAGGGTTAAACCAAGACACTGCTCTTCTTCATATATGCAACAAGTTACCTCCACCCACTGCTATTCCCTCTCAAGGATGTCTACTTTTGCTTTTTGTAAGAAGCTTTCAGCTAGAAATAAGAATCTTTTCCTATCTCAGATATACAAGATTTTAAAAGCTGTAATTCCCCAGAGATATTTGCACTCACAGCAGAAACCGATCACTTCCCAATTTGCTTTTGCTCTAAAGCTACTTCAATACATAGATGGTATGAAGGTCTCTGCCCTTGGACAAGGACTTGTTGATTGTATGACACTACCTGCTTGTGCCTGCTTGTAACATCCTATTTTCTTCTGCTCCTCTTACTGAAAGGCAGTCTCCTCAGACTGAATACATAGGGCCAGACATCAGTGATGCTTTCTTTTGTCCAGCTTTGTCTTTACAACATTCTTTGGGTGTTTTTTTTACCTTTTTTTCACTGTTCCATCATTTAAGTGACTTTTCCCCCTTAATCTCTCTATTACTGCTGATGTTCCAAACCAAGTATATAATGTTTCTCTCTCCTGGATAGTAGGTTCAGAAATGTTATTAAAGAAGTGCATGTCCATTAGCTTATTTACTCCTCCCTAGCACCAGTTCTGTTCTTCTCACAAGTACAAATTTTAGAGTCATGTTTAACACAGATTTACTGGGGGCTGTGATGTTTTTATTCCTTTCACCTCATTGGTACCAGAGAGTGTGACATATACTCTGATATCACATGATGTAATTCCAGCAGCACAACAGCCGCTCACAGCCAGACTGGGTGGATTTGTCCTGAGTATCTTTGGCTCTCTTTCAGCGATACCGACTGCAAGTCCAACTGAGCATTTACAAATTGGTTAATTTCTGCTTTATCTTAAAAGTCCTCATGAGTATCTGGCTATGCCAACATTGTGAATCTTTTGATCTCTTCCCCCTAACACTGACTGATGGTGGCTCTGACCCCTGTCTCAATATCTACCAACAATTAGGCTTCCTTTTAGGACAAGTTTTGCAGAAGCAACATAAGGATGCTCAAGCTGGCTATCAGCAATCCCCCAGCTTCGTCATCTTCCCAGCCATTTGTTTAAAGTATGGTACTGTATGGAGCCTAATGAGCCTCCCAGGGAGTTCATCCTTCCAAGACAATTGGCTCATACCTGAGTTCATTGTGCTGTGACAATCTGAGCACAACCCACTGGGTTTTTCTAGCTTACAAATGGAGTAGAAGAGTCTTGTGTCTAATCCTACCAAATCCATTGGCAAGTCTAAGTACATATCCCCAGTGCTGGCTATCATATGTGATCCTCCCGTTTGTTTCTTATGGTGGCAACTCAGGTACTTAAATGCCAGCAGATATCTGTAAGCAAGTTCCAAGATGATCAAAGCTTTCCAGGACATTCCATTTCTTGGAAAACTTTCTTGTTTACAGCACATCTGTTGCTAGTCATCTTATTTTCTTACTTCCCGATTTGTCTGAGTATTTTGTCTTTGTGTCTCAGAACCGATGTATTCTTCACAAACCATTCCTAGGAAATAAATGAGGTGTTGCTCTAGTTCTTTTTCTGTTCACTATCTCGTTTCAGTCCCTTTCTGAAATCTCCAGGTTTGGCTTTGAATCCATATAAAATTACTAAGTTTGCCACAGAGACCTGTCAACTGCTTATCTGTATCATTTTAGTATAATGGGAATGCTAATGTACAGTTTGGAAACTGGACCCTACTCCTGATACCAGCTAGGGTTTTTGCTATGTGTGATTAGAATCACAGAATCATAGAATCATAAAATCACAGAATGGTTTGGGTTGGAAGGGACCTTACAGATCATCTAGTTCCAACCCCTCTGCCATGGGCAGGGACACCTTTCACTAGACCAGGTTGCTCAAAGTCCCATCCCAGCCTGGCCTTGAACACTTCCAGGGATGGGGCATCCACAGCTGCTCTGGGAAAACTGTCCCAGTGCCTCATGACCATCACAGAAAAAAGTTTCTTACTAGTATCTAATCTCAATCTCCTCTCTTTCAGTTTAAAGCTGTTCCCCCTGTCCTATCATTACAGGCCCTTGTCAAAGGTCCCTGTCCAGCTTTCCTGTAGTCCCCCTTTAGGTACTGGAAGGCTGCTATAAGATCTCCCCGGAGCCTTCTCTTCTCCAGGTTGAACAGCACCAACTCTCAGCCTGTCTTCAGAGGAGAGGTGCTCCAGCCCTCTGACCATCTTTGTGGTCCTCCTCTGGACTTGCTCCAACAGGTCCATGTCCTTCTTATGTTGGGAATCCCAGAACTCAGTACTCCAGGTGGGGCCTCATGAGAACAGAGTAGAGGGGGAGAATCACCTCCCTTGACCTGCTGGTCATGCTTCGTGTGATGCAGCCCAGCATAGGGTTGGACTTCTGGGCTGCAGATGCACATGGCCAGGTCATGTTGAGCTTCTCATCAACCAACACCCCCAAGTCTTTGTCCTCAGGGCTGATCTCAATCCATTTTCCACCCAGCCTGTATTTGTGCTTGGGATTGCCCCGACGCATGTTCAGGACGTTGCACTTGGCCTTTCTGAACTTCATGAGGTTTGCACAGGCCCACCTCTGAAGCCTGTTAAGGCCCCTCTAGATGGCATCCCTTCCCTCCAGCGTGTTGACCGCACCACACAGCTTGGTGTCATTGGCAAACTTGCTGAGGGTGCACTCAATCCCACTGTCCATGTTACCGACAAAGATGTTAAACAGTGCTGGTCCCACCACTGACCCGAAAGGAACACCACTAAGGTTCACCTTACATTGTTCACATTAGATGATTCGCTAAGGTTCACACCAGAGAGCTGTTACAAAAAAAAAATAACAATGATAAAATCAGGGAGCACTGATACAGTCCTCCTCCTACAGAAAGAATGGTAATAACAATAAACCTCTTTCCCCTAAACATAGGAGAAATCAAATGGTGGGAGACAGAGAATGCTTTGTGCTTCTTTCACCTATCCTGCAGCTGTCGTGGTTTCAGCTGGGATGGAGTTAATTTTCTTCTTAGTAGTTGGTGCTGTGCTGTGTTTTGGCTGTGATGT
>JAVJGI010000060.1:50581256-50595259 GCA_035590275.1 Ibycter americanus | reverse complement strand
CCCCATCTTTCTGGGTGAGGGGAGTGAGCGAGTGGCTGCGTGGTGCTTGGTTGCTGGCCGGGGTTAAACCAGCACAGCAGCCCACAGGGTGGCATGAGCAGAGCTTCTGCACTCTCTCTTCTTGCTCCTTTCACCCTTAGACGGTGGATGGACAATGTTAATTTTAAGTTGTCTTCCCAAGTGCTTGAGCATTTTTTCGTTCCCTGATGCTGCTGCCACAGCACAGCAACTTGTGGAGCTATGCTGGAAATTAGATCAGGCAGCTGGGCTAGGCTAAAAACAACCCTTCTAAAAATCTGATTTTAGAAAGTATCGGATTACTTCTCACATCTGTTTTACAAAAAGTAATGTTGGCTTAATTAAGGGGCTAGAAAACATCAGGGCAAGCACAGGACTGACTGGCCACAGCAGGGTACACCTATGCCAATACTGCTGTAGAGACCTTGACAGCACTGGACCACAGCCTCTGCTCCACTCGCTGTCCTGCTGCTTCTCCCCTGGGCTGTCAACAGCAGCTAGTACATCCCTTTTGACTCTGTCCTTTATGAGACTTTTTGGATGGAAATATATATCTCTGGGGACAATGCTCTCAAGTCTTCCAGCTACCTATTACAGCAAGGGAGCTTAATAATGTTTTATAAGGACCTGAAATAACAGATAATACAACCAATGAGTAACCTAAATCATAATATTACCATATGGACTTTAATTTTGGGAATGTTTTTCATGTTTAGAGCTCTGCTACTTAAAAGCTCTGAGATGTTCTTGTTTCTCCCTCAAAACTTTCACATTTAGTAGAAAGTATTCTTCTCAAAGGAAGCTAGACAGTTCTTTACCTGTTTAAATTTCACATGAAGCAGTCAGTGAATTTGCCTTGGGCAACTGAATCACAGCTGACAGCAAATTAATTACTATGACGGTGTGATTAGTAGAGATTACAGACAACTGAGAACCTGCCCAAACATTTGCCTTTGTCACAATACTTAGGTCAGCCATTATTAGGGATTAATAATGGTCATAAAGAGTACTTGATTCCACCAGGTAGACTCTTTAAAAACTGTTAGCATTTTAATATTTCACTGATATTCTGACTGAAGTGTGAAAAATATTTTTATCTTACAATTTTTTTAATATTCTTTCTAGATGCCTACATACTAATTTATTTAAATATTATTAGAAAAATAGTTTCTATTACATTTAAGGAAGAAGTACCATAAATAAACACACTTGACAGAGAAATTTAATATTATATTACACATGGGGAGTCAAAACAGAACTTAAGCTCTCAGACTTTTGTGCTGTGAGATATCACACCAAAACCCAATTGGGAAGAAATAATGATTTCACTAATCCCTAGCAACGATTTTTTGAGGAGTTCAAATAAAAGTTTGCTTGTTCTGATTGAGATTCACTAAGTAGATATTATTTGATTTTTCTGCTTCCTGGGGGAACTTCAGATTCCCCAGGCTGCTGGAAGAAAAGAACAATGGGCTGAACTTGCAATACAGCATCTTAGCTGCTAAAGACATGATAAAAGTGAACACACTGCATATTTACCAAAGCTTTTGCCATTCATTTCATTTCCAAATGTCAACCAGTTATATGAAACCTTTAAAAAGGTTTCTTAAGGTAGAGCAAACAGGAGGATAGGATATTTTTAATCTTGTATTACAGATATTTAATTATTTATAATCACTCTTATTTAAAATACAGTAACTTGAACTTGTGCAAAGCACTGTTTAATAATAAAAAGAACCATCTGTTTCTTATGTCTGTCCCTACAAATATTTTGTAACTGGATGACAGTGGAAAACATGAGAAGTTAATGACTGGCCTACAAGAAGACTATTTAGATATTGAAATGAAAATCTAATGAAGATGAACATCACCAATCATGTTATCATTTTGGGAAGTCTCACATAATGATTTTCCAGTGACTGAGAAATACATCCACTCTTGTCACTGCAAAGTACAATGCATTAACAGCAAAGGGAGATTTGTGGTACAGAGCACAATTTCTTATAATTGCAATACTTTCAATGTCAAATATCAAAGAGCAAGTAATAGAAATTATACTAATTTTCTAAGTTGCAGCCTGATCTTACAAACACTCAAGTACACAGTCAAGTATCTGGAAGACTGATCCCTAAGGCATGAGCTACAATGCCAATTAAATCTTAAAATTAGGGGGCAAAAAACCCAATTAGGTTTCCAGTTACCATTTTTAATTTTGGAAAGACTTGCTTTAAAGTGTTCAAACTGCAAAAGCAAAAAATCTGAGTTACAGTCTCCACTGCACAAAGATGGAACATATTTAATAAGCCTCCTGGACTTGTATGTAGCCACGTACTGCAGAATTTTGCTTTCATGTTTCACATGTGTAGCCTAACCCCAGTAAAGCTTGTGACATTACACACATATAACATAAAACAGTCTTTGGTGTCTATTTTTAAAGAAGTATTCTCACTCTTACTTTTCTCAGAGGAGCCTGCTATCAGCTGTGCAAATACCATACCTGTATTAACAGAAAGAGAAGCTGCAGTGTGCCAGTGATCTTACCTCATACTCAAAGTCCTCTGTTCTATCTGCATCAGCAGGCAGGCTGGAAAGATACTCATTACCTTCATAAAATTCACGCTCCACTGGGTGAAGAGAATGGCAGCTATGTGGAACAAAGCAGTACGACATCAGTAGATGAGACAATAGGTTTTTTAAAATTAAAAAGTGATAAAAAAACCCCACTTCTCTGCCATTTTGTCATCTCTGGAATGTTACTCTGAATGGCCTGACAGCCTGAAAGGAAATGTACCAAGAAGTAGCACAGGCTGTTTTCTTTTCAAAAGCTCATACTCTGTCTGAGTTCATTTTGTTGGGTTCATCTTTTGCCAGCTTTACACAGGATGATTTCTTAAAAGGGTCTGTTTTGGGCCAAACTACTTAATTGTGACAATTTGGCATTTCCTATGCTCATAAAGGTACCTAACTCCAGGTTCATGTACTGTATCATGGTCAGGGGCAACTCACTAATTATCTGGTTATAAAGTCTTGAATGTCCACACTCTACAACCCACACAGGCTCACAAATTGTTCAAAAACTCACATAAAACAACTTGTATTACCCTCTTCTGTTAAAGTGACAACAGGATGGTGAAGTGCATTTGAGCAACTGCACACTTTAAAAATGTCAGTAAACTGCACTGTTAAATGGGCTTGGAGCACAAAGAGTGAGGTCTTTACAATGTGCACTTAGGTAAAGCCTTAGACCTAAGGCTGGATCCCAACCACGCAGCACCCAGCGTACATCTATCTTAGCAGAGGTAGAAAACTTTTCCCCTTGCTGAGGGCATGGGAACTTCAGTCACAGCAGCACACAGTTTAGTAGTATCCAGTAAAGACTCAAAAATACACACATATCATGTTCCTAGCTGTGCAGCAGTAAGTGGTAGGCTCAATCCAGCACTTGGCTGGCAAGTTCTCTCTGAGATAATTGTCTACCCAGCTTACCTAGAGCTTCTAAAAATGGAGCTACATCAAAGTCAAAAGTGGCGTGTTCTCCATTAGCATCAATTCTGCAGAGATGTGTGCCAGGCCAGGAAGTCAGCGAAAAGGCTCTAGGGCTATTGTAGTTTTTGCTGGCTACAGCCAGACGGCAAGGGTCACCTGACTGTGTTTGCATTCAGTTTAGTTTCAAAGAATTCCACTGAGGGATAATTTAATTAATGTCATTTGCCATATGACAGGTGTTATTGGTATAAAAATTGTACTTTTGATCTCTACATTTTTGGAATTGCTTTGCTTTAGATAATGGGACCTTTGAATTAAGTAATTTGTTTCCTTGATTTTTTGGTATGAAATTTGGAAGAACAGAAAGCAACAAGACAGCTCTTTCTAGGCTTTCTGGTACTTTGGAACACAGAAGTGTTTTTCTTCTTGACTAGGTCTTAGCTTTGGATAAACAAACACATGAACACGAAGTAAACATGGCCAAGATTCTTTCCTGTGCTCTAATCCAAGAGCAGAGTTTAGGAAAACATCACTGAAGCCTGAACAGGACAGCGGTTACCAACAACAGTTATTTAAAGTGTTCCTGAGACTTTTTCAAGAGAAGGCTACAAGCCTACACTGCAATGCCTCAATCCCACAGGTAAACATCAGGAGAAGATAGACCATACCTGTCTGAAAGTAGAAAAGGGCAGATATCAGGAACTGGCGGTGTGGAAGGCCTTAGTTTGGCCAGAGCCATAATGTGCTCGAAAGTGATGTCAGTCTGAGTGCTGGCATCCACAAGCCGAATATCCTGAGAGCTGCCATGAGCTTTGCTAATTGGGGCTCGTCGTAAAACTTGAACTACAATTGGCTCCTTGGCATTGCGAAAAGCTTCCACTGCCTCTTCGTGAGTGGCCTTGGAGAGGTCCTTCCCATTGACCTAGAGAAAAAACAGAAAAATATACCAATGGTTACTCACAAAGGAAAAGGCAGCTTAAGAAAATGGGTGTAAAATATATGGAGAGTAATTATTCGCGTAGTACATCAAGCCACGTGCTGACATTGACTGGACCATATTTTGGCATACATGTAAGAAGGAAAATAGAGCTGGGAAGACAAATAAATTTTTCAATCTTTGCTAGAAATTAGAAATGATTTGAACTCTTCCATAACTGTCCCAACAGAATCTGAACACAGCAAAGAAACTGAACTATTAAAAAAGGACATTTAAAATTCTTTCTGTCATGCTATTTTATTTACCTCATAAAATACAAATAAAAAAGGAGAGGTGCCTTTAATTTTCAATTTCAGCATTTTCTGTGGCATGCAACTGTTTTAAAGGATTTTTGGCACAGCATTGTTATTAATGCAGATGTCAATAAACATGTCTCTGATGTCTAAAAAGAAACAAGGCCAATTTTCAATGTTTTGTCACTTATCTGCTATGGCCATTATACAGTCATTAAGACCAAAGATAGGAAGATTTGACTAGCTCAGTCAGCTGCTGCTCTTTTAAGGAAAGAGAAATCTAAATCAAACAAACTGAAGAAATAATTTGCTATGAACAGACGAATAATAAAACAGAAAATTATGCTGCAAATGCAGCACAGCTTGGCAAAACTAGAAGACTATGGCAAGATTTCTCTCTGCTACAGGCAAAGCAACAAATTCCTCCCAGTCTTGATGAAGCCTTAGGGTATTAAAAAAGGTAACTGCAAGGCTGGGTGGTCCTAAATTCATATGAATTCAGGTGTTTAGGGCAAAATTCCCAAGTATCAGCCCACTAGAAAATGTGAGGGCTAATTTGTCAATGGCAGTCAGTAGCTAAGCCCTTGGACACAGGGGCTGTGTAACATCCTTACACAGAAAATACCATCCTGCTGTTTCCAGAGCAATGGGACTGCTGTTGACTGCCCCACAGGACTTAACTGTTGTGAGCTACTGCGGAGATGAGATGGTCCTGTGCTGCAGTAGAAATGCAGGGTTTTCTAGTAAGAAATGTGAATATCTAAAGGGTACCAAAACCTGATTAAAATTTATATCCCTGGGAAAATCTCTACACTGGCAGCAAATAATAAATAGGATTCTACTGCAAATTCATGCCCAAATTAACTTTGTTGTACACACAATGAAGTCATAAAACTTCTGCTTAATGAACAAAGTCTAAACCCTCCCTAGAAATGGGACAGACCCCACAACAGACTTTTCCCCAATGCCTGCAAGTACTGGTTGAAACCAAGGATTCTTTGTCACATTACTCTTTCATTCAAGAAACTCCTGCAACTTTCTTGTCAAAAAGGAGAAATACATGAACAGTAACAATGCCAACAAACTCAAGAGCCATTTAGCAGCCTTCAGTAACATTTTTAAGCCTGTCAGGAGAAGCATTTGCAATTAAAAATGTCATATTTGAGGCAACACATGTAACCACAGTCCTGTCTATTTATGTGGATGACTATGATACTGTTGACCATTAATTACATGTATATATCAACTCGATACATTTCCAGAGTACATGCTCGAGTACAAGGTAGAACAAGCTTTCCTCTGACACAACTTCCAAAGCAGCAGCGCTTTCACAGCCACATTACTCATGAGGACACACAAAATAAACACACCAATGCAAAGGTCAGTTGATGTTTCTAGTTAACCCTGATGCTATATGTGGTGATGAGAAGGCTAGAAATCATTTGAACAGATTTCTATACATAAAAAAGCTCAAACCTCCCTGTGCTGAATGCCTGGGATCCTCAGAAGTACCACACCACTGCAGCCTAGACTGTGAGCAAGTAATATGAAGAGCAGTTAGCTTGGTTATCTGAGTTTAATGCATCTGTATAGTTTCTCTGATGACCAAATCCAAAAATGTTAGGATTTTATTGCTTAAATTATCACCCATCAGTTTATAACCTTGGGTTATGTTAGTCTAAGTTACATGGAAAAATACCAGTGGTATGTAAGAAGAAGGGCCAGAACAGTCAAAGAACAAGTTATGTTACAAGAAAATAAAAGAAATTTCCCCATGGAGCGAGCCTCTGCAAATCCTCTCCAACAGCACGAGTTACACTGTCAGGGTGTTCAGACTCAGCTCCATATAATAGAGGCAGTTAGAGATAAAGCTTCAAGCCTGGGTCTTCTAGTCACTCTTCAGTTCCAGCCTCTGCTTCATTATTGCTTTTAACTCAGATCCTATCACGGACACAATTTTCCACAGTTTCTGCAGCTTTTGTAACAAGAGCATCCTACAGGCCCGCTGAGTAACTCTCATTCCTAAGGCCCCAGGAACAGAAAAATTACTCTCCTGCTTCCCAAAACCCTTTTAATACTTCTTACGTTTCATATAACTGTATGGCGTTTCTCCCAAAAGCAAATGCTTGGGAACAAATATCACATAGCTCTGTATCAATTTTCCCCCCTATTAAAGTATAAACCACACAATCCTTCTGTATCCCAGCTGAACCACACGGCTTCTGGCACAAGCTAACCATTTTATCACAGATCTGCATCAGCAAAGCAAAAAGATATTTGGATAGCATACAAAACATATTATTAGATTTTTTTGGAAAACCAGAAGCTCTGTTTATCCACATCAGTCAATACTTATCACTTTGAGGAAACAGACACAAATTCACAACAATGCCATTTACATGCAAATTTTATTTCTAAAGAATAATAATATTTTAAAATCACGCAGGTGTAAAAAATCACCAAAGATAAACATTTTCATTTATCCTGGGAACCTATGGCTGACCTCTATTTTCATTTAAATAACTATTTAATTTAAAGACTTTAAAAACATTCCATCCTTTATGTTGGTTTCTTATGAAATACAAGCACTTCGGACACCCTGTACTTGTTTAAATTGTCACTTGAAGATCATCAACACACTTTGTTGAGCTGCATAAAGGTCACCTAATTTATGAATGCTGCCTTTCTCAGAAGAAAATCTATAGCTGAATTACTCTATGCTGGCAGCTGTCCTGCCCACTTGGGGCTGTGAAGGAAGAATTTATTTTAAAACCTAAAGCCAATACTACAGATGGGGCTGGAAGCTCTCTTCACATAGCTTCTTTAAGGGTTTTCTGCCTCCTGCATTATCCCCGAACTTAACACTCACATATAGTTACCCTGGGAGCTGTAGACAGCTGAGCACTTATTTACATCAAGCCACTTACAGGTTCTTAGTGGATGATTAAATAAATTCCTTGCCTCAGAAAGGTTACTTTCAGTGGAATCCAGGGTACTATTTTAAGTGGATAGAGAAATCAGTCACTTTTAACAGTCAACACAAAGACATGGGAATACATTTGTTGTAGCAGATGGGCTAATTAATCCACAAGCAAGTTGTGAATGTTAAGTAAAGAATATATCTTTTCTCATGTAAACCACCCTCCTGCCCTGTTTGATTAAGCTTGTGTTTAATGAACACTGTTCCCCTGCTTTTGGACACACTGCAAAGTCTGGGCCACTTGTCAACATCTCCCCCAGAGTGACTGGTGGCCACTGACTGGATCCCGGCCATCCCCTTTGGATTCTTGCTCTAAATCCAGCCACATGCAAAACTTCATCAGTGTCAGAAAATAAACAAGCAAACAGGCTTTGTCTTTCATGCACAAATCAACTGACACTGGCCCACTGCCACTTCTAATGCCAGCCCCACTGTATATAGGCTTATTCCCACTCACACAGAGGTGAGAGCAGAGAAGGAAGGAGGGACAGGACTAAATAACAAAACAGTGACTATAAAAAAATGTAGGCAAATAGTTGCTAGATTATTCTCACACTTTGAGATCTAAAAAAAAAAAAAAGAAAAAAGAAAAATCAGACTGAGAAATGAAATAGCCTTGTCTTCTGACACTTTTCTGCTCTTGATAATTTCTTTTAACACTGGCCCCAATTTTATAATCAAGAGGGCTAGAAATGCTGATATGTTTCCTGTAATCTTTACTTCCTTCATATTGAGAGAAAAGGGAAAAACAGGAAAAGGGAAAAGGGAAAAAAAGGAAAAAAAGATGTGTTGTCATGTGAATGCAACCATCATAAAAGGTGCCACACTAGTAGCTCATGAGGTAACCTCCTATCCTCAGCAAATACCTGGCATATGCAAGTTGAAATTTAAGATCTGCTGATGTAAAATCCTTGGAGACTCTCCATTTAATCAGTAAAGGCAACGGGAAGAATAACTGGAGTGTTCTGCTAGAGCAGAGATGTCCAGACACAAGGGTTTCCCAGCAAAATGACAGAGATGCTGTCTGACATGATGATAGAGTTCACACAAGGCCCACTGTCCTAGGAGATTTCAACACCCATACAGAAGATGCCTCTGACCTGACAGGTGCTAAATCTGCTCTCGTCACAGCAGTCTCTTCACCTCCAGTCCCTCGCCCCAAGTACATTCAGGCTACCACACCCTGGGTGCATCCTTGGACGGCAAACTGGAACAAAGGATCAAACACTGTCCCTTAGTTTGACCAGTCTTTCTTTAGGTCAGGAATTTGAGCCCTCTCTAATGGCAAGCCAAAGAAAAATAACAAAAACGTACCACCTTCTTCCCAGACTTACAGCTTTTGGCACATACAGACTCTAGAAAACTTCCACTGCTGAGGGCCACCAGCTGTGAGGCTCTCCAGGCAGGACAGTGGGGCACAGGACATGTGAGCTATCAGTGACACGTGTGCTGCAGAAGACAGTGCAGCTCTTCTGCTAATGCAAATGTCATAGCTCATTTACAGAAAGGGCATTCAACATGCTTCCCTTTTAGGTTACAGTTCAGTACTAAGCTGCATTTCTTCATCAAGTTAATATGAAAGGTAGCAAATTCAGCCATTACCCAGTATCACTATTTCAGCCAGGGTTTGTGCAGGTTCAGTAAAGGGATGACTTTTGTTATGCTGATTAACTATAATGCATCTTCCTTAGCCAGATGAGTCAAGCGATGCTTGTTCCCATTTGAGCCTTTGTTGCCCTGACCATGAAATCTTGTCATCTCTCCCAAAAGCTACACAAGCTACTGAACACGAAGGCTCTGGCTGCTTCCCTCAGGCTGAACCACAGGCTTGTAATGAGAATTACACCTCCATTACCTGTAGAGTTGAGGTTTGTCCTGTTTGATAGTTTGTGTAGCTGTTTCAATAATACTGAACAGACTTAGGCAATGCCTTTCTGTGCATCTTCCCATGCATAACCAGCACCACTTCCGTTTCCCAGTATTTAGCAGAGATCTACTGGGGCTGAAAAGCCTATGATTAAGCCTTAATCTAAGCAAGACAAAATAAATGCTACAAAAGGTGAGAAAACATAGAAATATACCTATTTCCACTCTGTAAAGCTTCCTTCCAGGGGGAGACAACGCAGTGACTTCTCAGCAATTTTGATTATCTAAACACCAGCTGTCAGAAAAAAACACCCTTCTTTCAGCTGACCTCAAGACGATGCTTCATTTTGTCAGAGTTGTCCACTGCAATCAGTGCATCTGTGGGCAGGTCTGACAGCTGCAGCTCTTCTCCATGAAGGACATGACACAACCCCAAAAGACCCCAGCAAAGAGCTGGACACTGCCTGGAAGTATTTTCTAACAAGGTATTGTAGGGAATTCAAAAGATTTTTAAACTGGATTGGAAAAAGTGCCCTAAGTAGATGTACAGGGAATGGAGAAATAGTTCTCATCACAACTGCAGCAAACTACAGCAAACTAGTGAGCAAGGTAACTAATACAGAAGTGCTTGTGCAATGTTGGTTCTCCAACAAATACAAACTCTAGTATTTTTTCCTCCATGATTTTGTCTTCTCTACCCAGTCATCTCTATACTAAAACAAAATCACTACTATAAGAACTGTCTCCCAAAACTTTGTGTGCAGAACTGTGCTACACGTTTTGAAAGAAAAGCCAAGTCCATTGTAGGCAAAGAGTTCACTGAAGATCTGCCCTCACCTTTAGGAGGAAGTTTGGGTTTTCAAATCTAAAATCTATTGATTGCCTAATTGCATTTAAGGTGTTGAGTATAGGAAAAGCGTGGTATTTTAGATACACACCTATAGCCTGATTCCAGCTGGCAGGGTTAGGCACGACCATCATTCACCACAAATGCCTTTGAGTTTTCAATCTCCTCTGACTGTGTATGGAAAAGCCTACCCTGGGAGACACCTGACATTTCCATGTCTGAAGTCTCTTTGTGGATCTGCGCCCTCACCTTAGGACATATTTCAGAAAAATACTTGGGTGCTACAATTCACACCTCCAGGATAAGTATCCCCACTCCAACAAGTTTAAAAGCACTACTGAGTTAGCAGTTTTAACCTGTGGCCAAAATGTGACCTGAATTCCTGCACTTCATAACATGAAGCTTGGCAGTCTGCATAACTGGAGAATACCCGCTCCACCTCCTCACTGTGTGTCAGAGCAACACACATCTCACAAAGATCCTTTCAAGACCTTTAGTGCTGATGTTCAATATCAGAACAACTCGGAAAGCTCAGCTCAGAAAGCACAATTCAGAAAGCACAGCAACAGCTCAGAAAAGATTCACTTGAGTTTTGAAAAAGAGTACATACTCTTATCTGCATTTCTCTTGGTTTGTGAATGAAATGAAAACACCAAATTCAATTGAAGAATTACTGTGTTAGTTTCAATGTGAGCTGTCCGGAAACAAGTGCTGGTAGACATGCATTTGCAAGCAGCTGTTATTCTCCTTTTCTGACTCCCTCAGTCTGCCCAGAAGACTTGTTACTAGTTGCTATGGCCATCTTTCTTGCGTCCTCTTCCAGCTGGTATTACCAGTCTCATTCTCCTCTCTCTTGCTTTGCTGCCTCTGGTCTCTTTTCTCTCTCTTAGGCTGTCTGCTCTTCTCACTCTGCTTTTTTCTTTCAGTGCAGACCCTTCTTTGCTCCCCTGGGGTCTCCTTTCTCTCACGCCTGCCCATTCCAGCACCCTCCAACTTTCCTGTCCTGAGCCCTTCTCCACAAAGACCTCCTGCTGCCCTCTCACTGAACCCGTCTCCTTCCCGCAGGGTGGAAATGCTGGCACTTGTCACCCTCCCATGGTGACAGCTGGACAGGCTGAACACTCGTGAGGTCTGCCTTCACCAGCACCTCCTGGTACCAACACGAGTGCTCAGCCAGCCCAGATGGTGATGTAACAAGGCTGGAGTGTATTTACTATGTAAATTGCTTTTAATATTGACAAACAGTTTTTCTGATGATATTAGGATTCTGCCTGAGGGCAATAAAGACTAAACTAGCTGTGGTATGCATAAAATATGTTAATTTTTTATAGAATTACACCATCATTTACTATATTAATCATTGCAAACTTTTTGTATTTGTGGATAGGACATTATATAAATCTCTCACAAGATCTACCACATACAGCAACCCTTTGATGGTGGGGAAAAGTACAATCAAAGGCCAATGTGTGTGCTCAGAACACATAATTTTTATCTCTAAGCCCCTGCACTGCTGTATTCTTCTGTGAACTTCACGGTGTCTCTGCTTTAGCACAAGCTCTCTCTCCGATTCCTCTACCAGGGTATGTACTTTTCTCTAGTTGCCATTAAAGTTTTAGGACATCAAATTAATGACATTCTTTAATCACCTACAGTTCCCAAGGAATAACGGATGCTGAGTGGCAGATTTCAGGACCCTGTAAATGATGCGTAGTCACTTTTCTCCTTTTCAGGGAATCATATTCTACATTTCACTAACAAAAAAATTCTCTCTTTCACTTCTGAAAAAAACCCCCAGCTTTCCATGAAGTCACCTACGGCCGGCACCACCACATGAATGTTACACTTATCACTGTCATAACAATTCATCCACATACATACGCCTGAAACTCCTGGTCTCCTCCAATCCAAGTAGTTTAAAAAGATAGATGGCTGCCTTCTGGCTAATTGTGGGAGTTCTTTCATTACTATAAAAAGACTTTTTATATCTCAAGTGACTTTATAAGCAGTGAATAATGAGACTTAAAGTCTTTGGAAAAGAGTCCACTGATCAAATGCTAGGATAACTTATGGGCACAGTGACCTTTTCCTCAGTAAGATACTCCAAACTGCTGCTGTTGGCACATTATTAAAATTCTCCATTTAAGGCGTGCAGTTAAACACAAGGCAGATTTTATTTTTTATTTTTAAATTCAATTTAAAGTAGCACAGCAAGAGCTAGAGCTCTCCCAGAGCTGAGGACTAACCCCTGCCTGCTCCAGCTGTGCAGAAGCAGGACAGACAGCTGTGGCAGTGCAGGCAGCTGGCCGGGTCTCACCGCCCTGCTCCTGACTGTGGTGCCAGCACCGGGAGCCTGCTTCCCCTGTGCACAGCAATCTTTGCCCCAGCAAGGCAACACATTTCTGCCAACATGTTCACCAGTAAGCACCAGTGCACTGGGCTGGCTCTCAGAGCTCCAGAGAAGAGCAGCTGACAGCACACTGCCTCCAGCCTCTCTGGTAAGCGGTTTTGCCTTGGCCAAGAGGGTGCTGCATGTGCCAGCATTTCACACTGCAAAACAGCAGCGATGTTCAACCCAACGTCAGAGCACTGAGCCTGGTCCCAACCCCAGCTGAAACCCTGGCCACTTCCCAGCTGCTGCCACACATCTAGCTGAACCTGGTGTCCTGCTGGGGTGCCAACCACATCAAGTGCTAAGGTTAGAGTGCTCCCTAAAAGCACTTGCACTTGCTTTTCTTTGATGAACATACAACAGGCTTACTCTACTTCAACATTTATTTCTTACTGTGTATCTGTTTTTAATTTTCATCTTGAAGGAATACAAAAGGCATCTCCTCTCCTGAAATAAAACTTGGAGGGTCCCTTTCATTATTTTTCCATTCTTCTCTCACGCTGCCTTGACACTAATTTGACACTGTTGTTCTCCATTGATTTTCATGGCTGTACTCCAGAAGCAGCATACTGGCAATTTTTTTTTTTTTTTTTGGCTTAATAGCACATGCAAAAATTCCTTCCAACTTTTCACAGGACTAAACATTTAAAAAATACTTTTGACAAACTCACATGTATTTAGATTCACTCAGCCATGGGGGCTGACACAGCAATAGATTACAATGAAGTTTAACTTCATCCTGCCTCTGGAACATGGCATATGGCAATTTCCTTGATCTCTTTTTCAAAGAGGAAAGCATGAATTCAGAGGAACCACTCATTTGATAAAATGTAGTAAGCAAGGAGGCCTTACTTGCCATTCAAAAGTCCATCAGATGCTTTTGCACCAGAGAGTTCCCAGTAGCTTTTAGGAAAGCTTAGCAACAATTTCTATTTGAACATCAAGACAGCAGGCAATATTTACACTTACAATTTACATTTACAATTACAATGCTTGTACACATTGAGTTACACACAATGAACACAGAAGAAACTACATGTAGATGCATGGAAAAGGGATCTTACAAAACATCTTTGTGTCTGTTTCTTCCTTTTTGTGTAGAGGAACTGTAGAGGATTAATTAACATTGATTATATACAGTTGTGGGCTTGCTTCTGGGGTGGTGGGTTGGCTGATGTGGATAA
>JAVJGI010000060.1:50490564-50581156 GCA_035590275.1 Ibycter americanus | reverse complement strand
CCTGAATGAGGAGAGGCTGGCTGGAGGAGAAGCCAGGAACCCAGATGCAGCAGAGGCAAGAAGCAGGGTGGACTGGCAAGAAGAGGATGAAGAAACAGCATGGACAGTAGATGAGCTTTTGGAACCTTGTGTGGGAAAGCCTTGTGGCAGCTGGCTAGTTTTGTGGTGCTGCAACACCTTTGCTTCGCTCTCCTACTTCAATCCTCCTTTAAAGTCTACTTAGTCATGTAGGATTACTTTATTTTTTACTGAGTGGTGGCCTACTGCACTGACATAGAACTATTTTAAGTTTTTCATTTCTGAAGTTTAATTGCCACATTCCTTCCTAGCAGGAAAAATGTTAAGGGATGTGAATACTATGGCCAGCTTAATTCTGTCTTATTTATACAGCACCATGGCTGTGTACATGTCTTCAGTAGTAAGAGCTGCAGCTCCTTCCTGGCTGAAGATCAATTACAGCTGCTATTTATGTCACAGTGTTTCCATGTCTGTTCTTCCTTCTGGAATGTCTCGCTCCTTCCTCTCTCCATATCTCTGCCTTCCGCCACCACTTCCTTCCTCTGTTTTATTCCATTTGCCTCTTTGGCTTCCCTCCCTTAGCCTTCTTTTGCTCCTTTGATTTTATCTTCTTGGGTTTGGTCTCTGCAGTGTCAGCATCAGCAGACACTCCTGTATGGCTCTAGCATGCAACACCCACAAAGGGAGCTTTCCCCTGCATGAAGTCTACAGGTGAAGCCCCTCTATACTGGCTTCAGGGAAGAATGAAGTAGCTGGCTTGTTTCTGCAACTCTCAAAAAATCAGCAAAGAACAATTACCAAGGAAATTCACATGATGCTCCTCAGTTTCCTTTTCCCAGGCAATTCTGTATGTATGGCAAGACTGTCAGAGCTGCTGTTCCAGCTCTCCAAGGTATGGCAAGGCTGTTAAGGACCAAATGGCTGAAAAATACAGCAGGGAGCTTACACATGGCTGGCAGCCAAGGCTGTGCAGTCCACTGGCAACTAAACATGCTGTGTGAATCAGATCTGTACCATTGCCTTGCAACACTAAAAATATAACTGAAATCCACGCAAATTTTGAAGGATCTCTGTGTTAACTACTCAGACAAAAACCTGGCCTTTGGATACATGTGGGCAGGTCTCACTGCTTTCAATTGCCATGTGCTGACATCAGATGGTGCAGTTCAGCATACAGAGCAGAAAAGACCTTTTAACATCAGCCACAGAGTAACTCTTTCTGTTCTGAGCAACAGAATTATCATTTAATATGTAATGAGATTATCTGACAGGCTTTTGATAATCTTATGCAAAAGCAGCATGAACAATTCAATTAAAACACTGAAAAAAATACTGCAATCCACACTTTATACCTCCTATGCTTATGTATTTATAAAAAAAACTGCCTAGGTGCAAGGACCGTGGTTTTTTGGTTATACAGTGTCAAGCATCACAGAGCCCCAGAATAAGGCCTTCTAGATACTGCTGCAGTAAAAATAATGATTATACGTCTGTGCTGAGAATGTATACAATGAATTATAAGGGGACGTGAATTAAAACAGACATGCCTGAAAATAAAGTTTATGGTCTAGACAATGAAAATACTTTAACCTTGGTGCCCTGTGGGATAACAGGACAAGGGTGATATCTTTGTTTTGTCTCAAGAATAAAGTGCTTTTAAATGAGTTTTTCTTTCTTTAAATTATATGACATTTCATAAAAGCAGAAGGTCGATATCAGTGAAAGAAGAAATAATGCACTTCATTTTTTACATTACATATTAAGAGAAGTGTTAGGTCACATGATTCCTGCTGGAGATATACAGATTATATACACAGGATTATTTTATAAAAGGAGATATAAATTCTATATGTGCTTATAAAGAATGATTGAGTAACAGCAGGCTATCTAGAAATGCTTTTAATAAGCTTTAAAAACATAGTGTTTGTAAAAACAAAGCTCCTGAACAAATGAAGTCATTTCACCAAAATCAACAACACTGGAAGGTAACACTTCTCAACTGAACTTCTTAATTAAACCTCACTGGCAGATTTTAAGATGTTATATTTACCATTTTACCATGATTTCTGTCTTATAGTGTTTATTTATACTAACTTCTGCAACCTTCTTCAGGGGAGACAAGAAACTGTGGCAAAATGTAAAGTTACTATGCTGGGCACAAGTATAAATTGGGAGAGGATGTGGCTGGTGGGCAGCTCTGCAGAAAGGGATCTGGGGATGCTGGTCGACAGCAGACTCAGTATGAGTCAGCAGTGTGCCCTGGCAGCCACGAGGGCAAACCACGTCCTGGAGTGCATTGAACACATCATAACCAACCCGTCAAAAGAAAAATGATCCTGCTGTGTTCAGTGTTTGTGTAGCCTTGCCTTGAGTACTACGTGCGGTTCTGGGTCCCAGAATTTAAGAAGGATGTGAAGGTCTCTGAATGCATCCAGAGGAGGGCAACAAAACTGGTGAAAGGGCTGGAAGGCATGTCCTAGGAGGAGCAGCTGAGGACTCTGGGTTTGTCTAGTTTGGAGAAGAGGAGATTAAGGGGCGACCTCACTGCTCTCTACAGCTTCCTGAGGAGGGGATGCAGAGAGGGAGGTGCTGATCTCCTGTCCCCGGTATTCAGTGATAGGACACATGGGAATAGTGCAGAGTTGCACCAGGTGAGGCTTAGACTGGACATTAGGGAGCATTTCTTTACTGAGAGGGTGGTCAAGCACTGGAATAGGCTTCCTAGAGAGGTGGTCGATGCCCCAAACCTGTCAGTGGTTAAGAGGCATTTGGACAATGCTCTTAACAGCATGCTTTAACTTTTGGTCAGCTTTTTAGGCAGCTGGACTAGATGATCATTGGATGTCCCTTCCAACTGCAAATATTCAACTCTATCCTACTCTGTTCTAAAATATTCCATTCTAAAATACTAAATTCTAAAATATTCTATTCTATACTTACAGAAACCAAAATATGATGTTGCAACATCAGAACTTGTAAAATTTTTATTTGTACTTTAAATAGGAGAGGAAGCAGGCAGGGAGGAGCAGATAGGCTTGCAACTGGATGGATATATTGTAGCGGAACACAAATTTCAACCAAGTCCTAATTCTAGATGTTCTTACAGTTCAGATGTACCTGGATTCAAGTTTCTTCTCAGCTTACATTTTTGGAAAGGTTACGTTTTAGAAAGGCTCAGTTGGAGAAAAGCATATTTTTTCCCTTAAAATCGAATATGCTTCTGTTTAAAAATCCACATCATGTAGGACTTGAGAGTAGCTTTCATGTTACTGCTGATAGATATATTCTTTAAGAAAGCCAGGTTCCTTTAAACTGTCATGGTAAGCTGGTTTTACAAGCTAGTCAAGTAAAATATCATAGCATAAAGTTATTGGTGAAAAGAACTGCAGCTGAAAAGCAGAGAATTCCAATAAATTGAGAAACGTCTGAAGCCAGTTCAAAATGGCAGAGCAAAATTTAAACAAACCTTCCCCACCCGAAGACAGGCAGACAGGCATAAATCATTCCTGGCAATCAATTCTGCTATTTGAATTCATCCTGACACTTGTTGGGCTCTGTTGCTGACATGGAACCGTGGCAGAAAGGCCAGGCCACCGGGGAAATTTGGCCAGCTTCTGCATCTGAGAGTGAACCACCCGACCACAGGTCTCCAACTCTCATAGCACCGTTCTTTGTTCCAAGCATAAACAATTTTCTCTGCTGTGTTTCAGGTCTGCCTCCAAGATCTCGGGATAAAGAAAATTCTTTGATTACTCTTTGTACAAGAGATGGGAAATGTGTGATTCCAGCCAGGAACGGCACAGGTAGCTTTTCAGGCAGACAACTTAAATAAACCTGCCAAGTTAACATTCATGGTTTTGTTTCTAACTGTGATTACTACGCAGTTAATTATTGATATTCTGTTAGACAACAAGCAAAACGTCTGAGAAAAGGGACTGCAGGTTTCAAATTCTGTGAAAATTCAGTATTTACATACATATGAGATGAATCTGTTCTTAATGGAGATTGTCAGAGAAGATTTTTGTGGGGAAGAATTTGCACACTGGCCTCAAGTGCTTTCATTAATACCAAATGGAAATACCATCACACTCAGTTGTCAGTGCAGAAGTCTCACTAAAACACAGTTAAGGAAGCCAGTGCTACCTTACACATATCCAGAACATGCATTTTTCTCCCCACCTCCCCCTCCAAAACTCAGCCTTAGGAAAACCCAGAAATGGCGAGGTCAGGTACCCAGCCGTGCAATCTTAATCTCCAGTTTCCCCTTGATGCTGGCTGCAGTCAGCAGAAACAAGCTGCAGGCAAGCCATCACATCCAGTATGTCGCACAGCTCTATCGAGCGAGAGAGGGATTACTTGGAGCAGCTTGTGATATTGTGATCTCAGAGAGGGCAGTGCTGTCCCATCTGACAACCTCATGCATGATCAGCAGATGAGGTGCATGAGTACCAAATGGGATTCAGTGTCCTCATTTCACCTCGTGTTTTTTGGGCAGAAGGAGTCACAGAGCACCTCAGAGGCTGTCAGGCAGGAGATGCACATGGTCTATGGGGCCAAGCAAAGAGCCATCATGAACAACAGGCTGCAAGCAAATGCAAAAGGCACTTCTGGAGCTGCCATCAAAGCCTTGCAGTTAAGGAGCCACTTCTCCCCACCAGGTCTTCCCTTTTACTCCAGGCCCAGGATAGTCAGCCAGACCTCTTTAAAAGTAAGGAAACCAATGGAACACAAGACTTTCACTCAAAATATGAAGACAGTAAGGATTGGGGCTAGTAGCTGCTGCATATTGAAACAGTAGCCTAATTAGTAAGTCATTTGCCTAGAAATTGGGAAAGCTGAACTCAGCATAACTGAGTATGAAATCACGTCTTTCACTCAGCAAGGTAGTCTTTCCATCAGGTTACTGGACATTTTGGAATGCAAGAAATTAACACTGCTTTCTGAAGCTATAATTTGAAGTAATTAAATATCATCTAACTACCTATTAAATAGGGCTGGAGTTAGGGAGCTAGTGTGGGCAGAGAAAGCTACTCTTCTGAAATGCTCCCTCCATCCCAGCCAAATGGATAACAGCAGCTACTTTTGGAAATGTCCCAGTAGTGAAGCAAATGAGAGAAATAACAGGTCTAGTCTCAATGTCTGGCTCTCTTACTATTAAATTCTGATTACTGTACTTTCCTAAACAATGACTGACTATGGCTCTTTTTTCCCCTCCATCTTCTTGCTTTAATATTTAGCCTTCCCTCTGCTTCCCCCTCCCCCCGGGTTCCCAGGTAAACCTCCCAGTCCTGCTGAAGCTATTGGTATTTTAGAAAACATTAGACATGTCATTAGGAATTGGCAGGTGAAGTTTACTGATATTTCTGCAAAGGTCACTAATAAAAGTATTAAACCAGATCACTGCAAAGACAAACCATACTGGAGCTCCAGCAGTAACCTCTCTTGCAGCCTTTCACATTCCTTTTTAACACTACGAGTAGATAGATATTCCTTCAGAGTCAGCTCCATGTACTCCTTACAACTGCTTATCTAACTGCTTCTGTTCCACTTTAGCTAGTATTTTCCCTTATAATACCGGTATTTTTATTTATCTGAAGTCCAGATAAAAAGGACGTACCACATAGTCTTTGTCAAGATAAGGCATTTGCTAATCAAAAAGTCTAGCATGTTAGCCTGGCTTTGTAACCATCTACCCTTGCTTAGCCCGTGATTCATTATATCCCAATTACCCTTTGCCTCCTGTGTATAATCATCCTTTTCTTAACACCGTCCACACTGTGTATGCTGAAATTGAAGGCTAGCAAATCCCACAGTGATCCCAAGCATAGGTACACCATTTGATTTTATTCCACCATCTCCAGCATGCTAAACTAGTTTAACAAATCTCTGTATTCATCCTGGCTACTACTTCTTTCAAGACCAGTGTCCCTTGCCTCACAGTTATGCCAGTATAGCTACTTCGGGGGGCTGCGCTAAAAATTGGATTGCTGAAAAAACCCCGCTTCAGAAATGATCTTTATTAAAATGTTAGGGTTGCCCATGCCCCACTCAAATCCCCTCTCCTACCCCTTCACTCTTCAGGTGCTTTCCCTCCCCACTCCAAATACACACCTGTGCAAATGCTTCTGAGAGTTTTTAAAACTTTTCTGCTTGATGCAGATTGTACATCCCCAAAAGGAAGAAAATCTTCAAAAGGGGCAGACTGTGATAAAATTACTATTCTCCATAGGTTGTATTACATGCAGGTGCCTGGACACAAGGCACAGGTGGCACACAATAGAGCCAACCAGGTCTTCAGGTTGAAGAGGAAGACAGGAATAGCTCTTTACTACTGAACACCTCACATTTGCAGTTAACCTTCTCTGATACAGACCTACATTAGGCTTATGTTTATATTGCAAGAACAACTATTTACGCTGTTTTCAGTTTTGCCACCAAGTAGTAGATGTCCTACATAAGATGGGGCATTGAGTGGATGAAGCATACGCAACACAATCAAAACTGAGCTCTGATTCCTCAACACAGAAAAAAAAGGCATATGACCTTTCGGTTTTAAGAAAATTTACCTTTCTGGGGGAACGCACTTTAGAAGCCTCAAATGACCTCAAATTTGGGACACTAATCCTCAAATGATCTTCTGTGAGGCACACCAGCTATCAGAAACATTTAGACAGACTTTCAGAGTCCTTAAGAGTTTCCCATTTAACTGTGCTCGACCTTAGAAACAGAGAGACTTGTGTTTCACCATAACAAAGTCAACAAGGACAACACTTTGGACATCCTTTAGTATCACAAAGCATTGGCAGCATGCAAATAAGAAGCAAACCTCCATCCCAGTTTCACCTATAATATTACCAGTAACATGCTTCAGCAGCTCACCAGGTTCTACAATAAACTGTGACACAAGCTGAAGAAAAATCTGTATTCCCCTTGTATCATCTAACTTTCACATAAAAGCCATGGTTACTTATTCTGACCATTAACTTTCTGCATGTCCCCCTGAAGATATGGACCAGTTGCTGGTCAATGGGTGAAAGTTACCGGTTCCACTAAACCTAACAGCAGTTTTTGTAAGCTTTAGGGAAGTCCAGCCTTCAAGTAACTTAGGTGGTGTCACCTAGACCAAATTACAGAGCAACCAGACAAACTGATTGCCCAGCCAACTGCTGTGTTGACTTGCTGTCTGGGACACCAATCTCATCCACTCACAGTTAAATCCAAAACAGGTGTCTAGAGGAAAAGGGAAGCAATGGTACACCTGCCTCTTTGCAAATGCCAGAAGACAGAAAAACTGAGGAGATATGGGGAAAAAAAACCCTCAGTGTGATACAGAAGTATGGATTTTCCACACACAGAGGGTAAGTAGGATTATCTAGGTGCACAGCACACTCACCGAAGCCAAAATATACAGGTCTTGAGCTACTGCACAAGTACAATTACTCACATAATTTATGCAAGAAAAAATCTGTTAATTTGAAATATATAGCATAGGAGAAGATACTCAGTCACCACATGTAGACACCTAATCTAACCAACTGTTCTCCTTCTATAGTGAAAGACAAGAGATGGGAGGAGAGGGCAAGTCAGAGATGAGAACTAGCCATAAGTTGAATCACCCTCTGAAAATGGCCAGCTCTCTCCAATGACAACAGGGAGTCTAGAGAAATGGGCTGGTTATAAATTTCAGCACCATGGATGATGTTTGAATATCCTTTTGGATATGGTTATCCATACCAAACAGCACAACCTCAGAGCTGGAGAATTTAGAGACAAAAAAAATCAGATATTAAAATAAAATGGGTGAAGACAGGAAGTGAACAGATTTTTAAAATAACTAAATATGATTATAAATATATTTTATTACAGTTTTTGGTAATCCAGGAAGAACACCTCTATTAATAGACAGCAGTATTCAAGGTTGCTGTAAACAAATTTCCCGGGATGAGGTCTGATTTACAGTCTTGGACAGAAATTGTTCTTCTTCTATCTTATAAAAGCAGAAAAGTGTTCACAAGTACAACACAGTGGAGACTCCACTGCTTCTCGATGCCTTGCATGTTGCTGTAAGTTAGCTCCAAGATGGTTTTATTTTTTTACAGTAATATTTTACAGGCTGTTAATCCAGAAGGTGGATTATTGCCTTTGGGTATTTTGTGAAAAAATAAAATAGAAAACAACTGAGGTATTTCATTTAGTATAGCTGTTGCTGTGCATGGGCAAGTATTTATTTTTCTCCCATAATATATTAGGCCAGCACTCGGACTTCCTAAAGCAGCTTCACTAACATAGTTGGCTCTGCGCCCCTCAGAGCCCATCTTGTCAATTATCTGTGAATTTAGAAGGACTTACACAAAAGATCATAATGAGCTGGGTTTGAAAGAGGCTGTAAAGGTGTAAGGTATTTATCCTGAAGCCCAGAACAGCTATGATGAAGAAACGTACTGTGCCAGCTCTTGCACTCAGACAGTGAGTGGTTTTTTATTTAAAAGTTATGTTACAAAAAATGGAAGCAGAGCTGTGAATTGGACAGCACAGGACTGAGAATGTGCAAGGTCTGCCTTTATCACTGGCTTGGCCCTGTCATCTTTGCACAGTCACTTAACTTGACTATATTCTGAGTTTTTCCCTGCCTGTTAGTATGCTGAAGATAAAACAGTAGAGTTCTACTCTGACTAAAATAATAAACCATGGATATTTTTTTTTTTTTGCCGTATATGCAGAGCACCATCTCCAAACATGATGCACACTTGTTGCACTACACCTCAGAAACACTGTGTGGCTGAGTTCATGCTTGCAAAGCACTTCTGGACCTCAGAAAAGAGCACACTGGCAAAGTAAATTGTAATGACAGATGCTGACGTTTGATAAAAGCTGCAACAACAGCACAAAGCAGTAACAGGCAAAAGTTATGACTGACATTTGACCCTTGTTCTCCAAATATCACCAATGTCGGAGACTGGTATTGGATGTGTTACCAAGAGGGGAATCACAGAACAGTGTTAGCAGAAATGGGACAGTTCTTGAGCCAGAGTATCTGCATTTCCAATCTATCTGGTATCTGAAGGACCCCATTTAAGGTTTGGACACCAGTTGGCAGATACAGATGTAAATGGCTTGCAGGTACAGCTCCTGGAAAATATGATGTCTGCAAACAACTCCCAGCTGGGAGAGTTTCGCACAGCTCTGTCCAGCTCTGCCGCTGGCATATTCCCTCTGCAGCAGGCTGGCACACTGCTGGCACCAGAAACGGCTCTGCCCTCCAGTTTCTCACTCTTGGCTTCAGAAACACAGCACATACAGGCAGAGTTAACCACCAAACTGGGGTCTCTGCACACTTGACTTGCACGCTGTAGCACACGGACACAGCTAGGTCAGGACACTACTACGTTGGTTTGCTTTTAACTTGTGACATGTAGCATACGCCTGTTTATGCTTGGAGTCTGTTAGTTGTCAGGCAGCATGAGAACGGCTTTTAAACCACCATTCACGGGACATTTGACACATTCAGAAATTCCCTATGTCATAAGAATGGACTGGAGAAGTCCTCAGGATAAACAGAAAAAGCTAGAATATATGTTGTTGTACACGCTAACTAGCCCCCTGGAACACACATGTAAAACAAGGTTTGTGACGTGTAAAATTAATCTTAATTAAAAAAAAAAAAGTTTTGTGAAAAAAGTTAGAGGCATATTTGACAGGAGGCCAGAATATTGTTGCCTGAAGTAGAAAGATGTTTATAGACCAAGATGTGCAGAACCGGAACATTGTATTTGCCAAGGACAAATTAAGCTAATGTACCATTAAAATCTGGCAGCTCATATACATTAAAAACAGGAGACTAGGACACAGACTGTGCTACGATAAACTATCTATGCAGAGACATGAGAGGGATGGTCCAGCATCCAGATAGGAACTCGAACACCAACTTGCTACTTCTCTGGCATATTTAGGATGAGATTTCCAAATACTAATATTACTCCAAACAAAGGCATGCTTTCTTTTTGGCAAAGAAATTAACAATGGGTAAAAAAGAGCAAAAAGGTATGAAGCCTAAAGAGAGGTAAGGCAGTACTTCTGGAGACAGTATATATAATTATAATTTTGTTATGAAGCACAGCTCTTCCTTATCTTGGATCTTATATTCCTCACCTTGCAGCAACTTCTTTGAAGCTGTCCAGGAAGAATTCTGCTGCCTTCATGAGGAGGAGGAAAAAGAGGGAATAAGAAAAGCATTTTCCAGAATGGTGTAATTGTAAACTGAAGTTCCATTGGAGGACACTGGAGACTTTCTTTACACTGATTGTCTCCACCTTCAGCTACAAAATCAAATTTCTTTCCATGCTGCCTCTTCCTCTCTCCCTTGTAGTTTCTCTCTGACCTTTTTGTCAACCAATATTTTTACAATTAAAAAATCACTTGCAACTTTGCCCCTTTTGTTCATGGGGAACCACATAGAAAACAAATACAAAAAACAACAAATGAGAATTTTAAAAAAACAACAAAGCTGGTACTGTGTTATCACAGACCTTGTGGCAAGTGACATCATGAGGCTCACAGGTCTGAAAAAATGATAGCCCTGCAGCTGGAGCGTCCACCAGGAAACATGATCTGAATCTAAGACCCTTCACAGTCTGGGGGGCTCAAACTTTTATGGGACTTTCTTCTAACCACAGGGCCATAAGCTAGTGTACTGCCACTAGAGCAAAATGACAAATGCAGAAGTGGCTAGTGAGGGACACAAGATGGGGCACCCCTCTGAGCAAAGTGCACTTGGACATGTATGCTCTAATCCCCTCCTTGCTCATTGCTGTGACCTGTAGGGCTGCCTTTCCAGTCTCTGGAATGACATGTGCTCCAGCCAGTGACAAAACACTCCTGAGCCAACCCCTGTCTTTATTTCCTTAATTTTTGACTAATGTGACACAAAGGGTCTGCTACCCACTTGCATGCCCACACACATGCATGGAGCTGCCAAAATCCCCAAGTATTTGGGCTCCAAAAGACAAACACCCTGTCCCCTTTAAGGGAAGTTTCACTATCTATAAACTAATTTCTCAGAGATCTCTGCTGAATATAGCTCAGCAGTAATGAGAAAGGGAGACATTAAGAGTACTGATGGTACACAGGAAAACAAAACCGGTGGATTTCTGTAGGAGCTCTTCACTTTCTTGCTCCCATTGGAAAACTCAACCCTAACTTCATTCATAAATCATGAAGGAAAACATAGCTGTAAGCCACCTCCTAGCCACACAACAGTCAGTTCATCAAAACAGGAGTGGGATGCACTAGACAGCACTGAGGAATTTAGGTGAGATTCCCAAACTTTCAGGACAGATGACAGGGAGCCTGCACCTCCAGAAACAAAGACAAGCTGCACACGGAAAAGGACAAACCTCCATCCCTTTAAGTCTCTGCTGCTGCTTTCTTTACTGTTTCTGGTTGGTACACTGTTTTCCACATTTGTTTCATCAAAACAATTATCATCTGTGGCCTTTCGAAATTATTTTCCAAAGATAAAACAATTATGCCAAGGACTAGTAAAAGCTCTCCACTGTTCCATATCTGCACAAATTACCTTGTATTTCAGACAATTTTATGTACATTTAATCACTGCAGATTAATTAGCTGGCATACAGAAACCGGCAAAACACTGAAGAGCTAACTTCAGCTTAAGTGCACATGCAGCTAACTTGTGGCTTTTTAGAACAATTTTAATTAAAAGTACTAGAAAAACCATCCAGCTGAAAATATTGGGAGCTTTGGGATGGGCTTAGCATAGCTAATTAATTGTATATTTAATCAAAGCAGCCTTTGGCTGTAATTAATTATCTATTTTCCTCTGGTAATAAATACAGTAATTCTGTGAAACAGAATATATAATTTTCAGTGTCACACGTACAGAAGATCCTTGCAGAAAAGGGACCATTGCAATCCCAACCTTCAGAAAGCAGGTTGTTTTCCTTTTAAATATGTAGGACTATTTTGAAATCAGCTTTAAATGTCATATCATAACAACAATTTCTGAAAAAAAAGATGCCCCAAAGTGCCTTGCATAACTCCAAAGAGACAAAATAATCCAAAGTGACAGTAGGTTTGAATGAGCCTGACTTTTCCAGTGAACCATAGAGGGAATGCAAGAAATGTCTCACTGGCTCAGACCAACCACCTCCATCTAGGTAGCCTGCTTCCAGCAATGGCAATGGGATATGCTGTTAAAAGTGAGCATGTGAGGCCAGCTACTTTTGGCAATTCATTTCCACATACCCTCCCAGAAGCTCAGAGAATTTTACAGATCATCTTTTAAAAATGTCAGTTGCACAGAGAACCTGAAATAAAGCCTTTTTCACTTTGTTTCTAAATAGTATAGTACCTGGCAGATTTACAGCTCTAGCCACTGTGGCCAAATGCTGGATTTGATCCATGCAACCAGATGAAAACACTCCCACAAACCTTCCAGCATAAACCTTGCAGCTTCAGGAGTCACAAAAACACTCATCCATCTACTCACACAGTGAAAGCCAAGAGCTGCTACAGCATCTTTTCTACTAGAGACTTCCTTTCATTTATATGACACAAATTCCCAGTTGTGCTGCTGTAACATGTTTTTCATGTGGTCCCGTGCTGAATTATCTCCACTCCTTTACTGGGTAGACGCACATTTAAATAAAACAGCTACATTAATCTAACATGATGCATCTTCTGCTCCTAAAATATCTAATTTTATAATATAAATAACAGCTTTGACTCTCCATTTGTTTAGTTAGACCAGAATGCAAAGCATTTTATCTGCATTGAAATATTTTGTTCACTTGTAACAGTAAAAATACTTTCTTGCCTTTTTTTTCCAGTTAACACAAGAGACTGACCAGAAAATTATCAGTCTGATGCAGCCTCCTGATACAATTAAATTGGCAAACAGATTAGATATTGATCTGGTAGCAAACGTATATTGATGAATACCAGCTTATTGGGAATTAGTGTTGAAATGAAAATGGTGATTCATTTATAGTATATATTATACATATAGACACATTGCAACCTCTGGTCATTATGATTGAACCACAGTAAATCTGTAGATCCTTGGTTTTCTTTAAACACATGCAAGTACAGCTAATCTGCATAGTTTCTGTAACGTTACAGGGAAGAGTAGCTGTAAGCGCTTTTCTTGTAGGAAAACCTAATGCTGCAGTTCTCTGTCGCTGTCTTCTCTTCTATTTGCTGTGCATTTGTTGCAAGTATATTCTCTCCTTTTCATACCTAGGACTCAAACCCCGCTCTTCCTGATACTCATGCAAATACTATCTTCTTCAGCATGTTGCATGGGTTTAAAGTTATAAGTTGGCAGCGGACAGATTTCTGGAAGCCTTTCCCAAGGACCTCATTTTCATTGCCCACTCTTTCAACAGGACATGAAAAAACTTAAGCACTCTAGTCAAAGAGATGGAACATGGCTCTGAAGGCTTCTTTATGTCTCAGCTGTAACTGGTCTGGCAAAGGTATAGCATCTAAATGATGCTCTCTTTTCAGGAAAAGTTGGAAATGCATTTAACCATCAAACTCTCTCATTGCCTTCCAAGAGTTACAATTAGGCCTTTCTCCATAGCAAACAGGTCCTAATCATATTCAGCCAGCCCGCCAGCTTTGTTCTTGTCCATGCAAAAATGTCTCTGGAACAGGATTCTGCAAACCACACTAATTACAAAGGGGTTTACTCTGCATATTTACCCCATAACTAGCATTCCCTGATAGGAAACCATTCTCAGTATTCAGACACATACTCCTTCATTCTGTTTGATCTCGCTGTTGCTAGTTGCACTTCGCTTGGCATGCTTTCCATTGCCCAACACATCATCACTATTTTTCAAGACATTGTCCAGTTATATGATAGTGGGTACCTTTGGAATAAAGACATAAATACATACGTCTGTTATGTGCACCAAGAATACGCAGAAAAAAGCACGTCAACAATTTGTATTTGGACCCTATCATGATGACAGCCTTTCCTAGTGCTTTCCGACCAGCCCCCTTTTTAGAAGATGTAGCCTATTATGTGTTAGCCTTACTCAAGCAGTTTGTTCTATAAACAGTAAAACCCAGAAACTTCTTTGTAGCAAAGACAGATGTTGGAGGATAATCAATCAAACTGGAACCACAGAATTTGAGATATAAAAGTTGCCATTTCCACTTGCGAATCTTCTACAGCAAGCCACTTGCTGCTACGGTGTAATACCTATGGCAGCACTGATCAGAAGATAAAGACGGTATTTTAAAGTAGTCAAAACTAGCTGTATTGATCAACAACTGTGCATGTAAGAAGAGCAACAAAGATAATGAGGCTGTATGTTCACCTACACATAGTATCAATAACATTTCGTATTTCACATCCTGACATGGTAGAAATCTTCGTATTTGTTACACTTACTATGTATGTCCTTGAGTTTTGCCTTCTTTTACACAATTGTTGCATATTTCATGGGGAAGGAGACTGGAAAAAGGTGTACTTAATAAATGGAACCATTAAAAAGTTTGGAGTGCTCTTGCTTTCACAGGCACTATTTCAGTAGAAATCATTCATCTATTTTCCTCTGAGTAGGTTCTCTACCTCAAACTTAGTGGAAATAAAAGTACATCAAAACCGTAAAAATGGCAATGTGATTGATGACCAAATATGATCAAAATGCTGCTTCATATGCCCTAGTGCTGATGCATACCTTCAGGATCTGCTTTAAGAAGGTGTCAGAGCAACTGCACATTAAAAAACCAAAACAAAACAGGTGGCTTTGAAAACATCAGAATACACAGTATGTCTCGTTTCTACTGTAAGAGATGGAGTTGGTCTTGTTTTCATCTCCACTGTTTTCAACAAATGATCTAATAACAGAGCATTTCTCTCCTTCAGTGACACACAACACAAAATTAGTCATGGTGTTATTGCTACTATTATCTAAAGACATTAGAGTAAGTACATAGAACTTGATAATGTTTCTTGTACAAGAAAAGGTCATGCAGCAGTTCCACAATTTGCTGATCCTAAATATATATACCATTGTATCACCCTTCATTACAATCACATTTCTGATGTATTGCCAGAGTGCATGATAGCAAGTTTATGGTACAATGCCAATTACATGACACTGTGGGAGAACAGACAACTGTTGAACCAGCATAAAGTTAGAATAGTGCAGACAGATGATATCTGATTTGGTATTAAGCATAAGCCTGCTGGTAGGAAATTAGCCAATCAACAGTTTTTCAGCAAAACTAGAACATGAATTTTTAACCCAATCAATGATAACTGCAATGCAGTCACAGAACTTGCTCTCTTGTATTTATGAACCATAGGGCTGTATTCACTGCCCCACTGAATGACAGCCCAAGAGAGCTGGGGAATATACGTGGAATTTAGCTAGGCAAGCCTTTCTTCTCATCCAAAACAGACACAGCAACTTTAAATGAAATGAGGACTGCAGCAGTTGCTCTGAATTAAACTGAGCTGTATTAATTATACAAAGGCTAACAAAAGGGTAGTTACCACATGTAGAGCAAGAGGTGGTGTAAGCACGGGGTAAGAACCCAGAAAGAGAGAAGAACAAGGAGTCACCAGGTTGGAACAGTGAAGGGTTACCTTAGTCAGGTGTAGATTATGAGAAAATAATACAACATGCCTAAACGTCTCTATCTAGTTAATGATTTTGGGTGTGAGTGACATTGGTGTGTCTCTGAGACAGAACCTCCTGTTTTGCAGGTCCAGTTATACAAGAGATTTTATTTCATTCGTAGAATAAGTTATCACAGTAAATGTTTCTTATTGATTGATGGAGATTGGATCCATCATTAAAATGGATCAAAAATTAGATACCGTTTCTCTAAGACTCCACAAGTGGAGTTTCTGTGAGAAGGAAATGGGAAAAAAGAGAAATAAAATCAAAATCAATCTGTCGCTATTACAGAACAATACCAATTAAAGCTGGATTTTACTAATTCTAAAATATTATTGACTACATTGGCACAAGGTAATGTCAAACCACATCACCAATTAAGAATAGGGAAAAATAACTGCAAGACTTGAATGAAGTATACAGAGATAATTAATCCTTTAGTTAGCATACTAAAATTATTTCAGGAATTGAACGGTGAAATGTTTTCATCTGCATTTATCTATGCAAAAGTTTCCATCTTTTACTTATTAAGAAATGACTCATCTTTTCCATTCTGGTGTATCAATGCATTTTTTCCATCAGTATATGACGAGGACTGTAAATCACACACGAAAGCCTGATTCTGAGAAACTTCCATCAGTTTAGGAAGGCACCACTCAGATAAATTGGACAAGCAGGTGCTTTGGATCTTCTGGATTTAGCATTGAACTAAGCTTCCTGAACTTATGAGGAATTTAGTTTTTTAGCATATGTTTGAAGGTCAAACCCTCTACAGATTTTCTACTCAGGCACCAGCTATTATACAGAAGTCTTGCACATGGAAGCTTGTGTCCCACACTCAAACACCCTCTGCCACAGACAGAAGCTCACTATTGAGACTACTGGACATAACAAAGCTTTTGCTGCTCTTTAAAAAAATTAAAAAATAATGAGATATGAACCCAGGCCTTGAAAGCCTCCAGAATTAATCACCAGTAGATGCAGCAATGTGAGTTGAGGCTAGAAGTACCAGCATGTTGCTGGAGAAGGATAAGGGTGAAAAGAAAATGGAAAGGAAGGAGATTAAAACAGCCAGAGCATCTGCTGCGACTTCATGACAGTTGTGCACCAGGGAAGGACGTTTCAACTCAATTTTACCTGCCCCCTCTCAGGGCTACAGTGAATCCATTTTTCAGTCAAGGCGAACAGACAAAGGCATCTTTTTTTAGAATGAGTCACACTTGGGAAAACCATGCCAAATATCCCAAACTTCAAACCTGCCATGACAGGGCTTTGATCAAGACACAGTAATACTCAAAACACAGGGCACACTGCATGTTAGAGGAAGATCTTTCAGCCCGTGCCACCTCCCGTTCCGGTGGCAATGGCCTTGCTGCTATGTTGTATTGAATTACATACTCTCCCATGGCTCAGTGTTGTAAGCCAGAAGGTTGGCTGGTGTGAACTGGTTTAGATGGTAACATTTAGATGGAAAATGGCAGGACCACAAGCTAAAATGAAGGAAAAGAATACATCACAGAAAAATTACAAGCTACTCATGAGGCAGAGCAATGGCCAGCAAGGGCAAACAAACTGCTAGCCTTGCTTCTTCAAGCCACGTCCAGGACTAAACGCATCTCAATTCTTAACTCTCACAAGTTTCAAGCACATCTATAGTTATTCTCTAAATTAGATAAGGCACCAGAATCAGATACAGTACATTAAAAAAGAAACCCTGCAGAGAAAGGCAAAGCTTGTTCATTCTTGTTACGGACCACTTATAAGCTCTTTTTGCTGCTCACATCATTGTTAAGAGTTACTTTAATTTTTATTTTAAAGTTGCACAAGTTTTATTGGTGAATAAAACAAGAACAGCAGGATCCAACTCCTGTCTCCATAACTCTTTCATCTGCTTAGCTGACAGTATTAGCCACTCTCTCTGAATGGAGAACAAGGGAAGGTTCAACAGCAGACTGACACAATAAAGAGGACACAAAATATAGATGAAAAGAATACACGTCTAAATGTCTGATGAACTGATATTAGCATATAAATGCAATATATGTACAACAGCAGCCTTTGAATTAAAACACAAAGAACACTATCTACTTGATTAGTTGTTTATTTTTTCTTTTGAGGGGACACATCAGAGCCACAGACTGATACTTTAATAAGGAACCCAAAAACCTTTAGTGGAGATTAAAAGGGCTAGTGGTTAGATCTCGTAATTCATGGATACTGATTGCACAGGACTTTGACAAGAACCATTAACTGTTACTGTGTAGCTACCTTCTGAAGTCACATACTCAATTTAGTTCTAGTTCTTACAAGATGTGGTAGGATCATTAAAGGAAGCTTGAGGCTAAGCACTGATAATGGGAGTATTTTAATATTCTCGGTACTTTTACAAAGGAACAGCATGTCATACATCAGTTCTATGTATTGCATGCACCTAAACTCTCAAAAGAAAAAGAAAAAGCGTTTTGTTGCCTCCACTGTTATCTAAGAAAGTGAGGTGTTAGGGTTTCTGCACTCTTCTGCAAGCTTGAGGTACAGCAGGATTCTGAAAAAAACCCACAACCCCCCCCCACCCCCCCCAACAACAACAGCCCACAGGGGGCTTTAATATGTCATTTGGTTGAGGTTTGGCTCACCTTTTGGACTAATCTTATGGATTACCTACTGTTCCATGGTAAAAGCCACTGTTCATTTAAAATAAAAAGAAAACAATTGAAAGCAAAGGGTATCTTCCTTCTTCCTCTGAAGACTTCAGGAGTTCTAAGAGGTAAGATCATTCTTTTGCTCCAATGACAGCCAGAATGGATAAACCCTCAGATTAATGCAAACACAACAGAAATTTTCCCACTTTCCCTTCTTTCTTCTCTACAGTTGCTTCAGAGCAGCAAAACAGAAACACAACAGAATAAACAGAGGCTAAATGTGCCGTGAAGGCAGAATAGCAGACGAACATTTCAACATGAGGCCAGGTCTCAGTGCTCATAATTAAGGCAATAGCAGGGTTTATGTCAAATGAATAAGCATAGGAGAGGCATGGAGGGGAAGGATGCTCCCTTAGGTCACTGTGTCCATCCTGCCTGGGAGGACTGGCACGCTTGCTCTACCGCAGGTTTATACTACCTTACAAACATGAGACAGCATCCACCTCACCTGCCTTTTAGATACCTGAAGCTGTGTATCTACTAGTTGCAGGCTTCCTCTGAAGTCAAAGTGGGGAACAGGCAAGCTGCAAGCCACTGCATCTGATCCATTTTATCTCTGTTAAGGAGGAGACCAGCTGCTCTCTGATGGTGCCTGTTTCTTACCCTGTTTTTCCCAAGTCCAGGCACACAGCTAAAATAGGGCAGATGAATCCTATTCAAGCTTCATTCATTTCTTGATAGCTTGGCTGCTGACCACAATGAACTACTCTTTCACCTAGCGGGTAACTGGGCTTCAGCCTCCATGGAGAGGAAAACATATAATAGAAAAAATCCAGCAAGAATGTAGTAAAATAAACATAGCTTCACTAACTAGCCATCCACCAGAAGTTTTCAGGTAGTCTTACTTTCACTTACATCTTGCTAACTAGATGCAGGCGTTTGCTAATTAAGACCACCTTTCAGTCTTTTAATGGATTCATTTGAATACCGTCACTGTTCACACAGGATTGCTTCCTGTCTTACTTCAGATGGATACTGAGCTCAGGATCTGGCTTTATGCCTCTAACAGCCATGGGGCTTTTGTTTTTTCTTTTCTTCCCTCCCCCTCTTTTCTTCTTTGGGAGAGAGCGTGAGCTGTTTCTCAAAGTGCGACAGCAAAAGTGGTAATATTTTAGGAAGCCTCAAAACTGAAACTAATTCACTGTTCATAAAAAAAGGAAACAAAGCCCAAGAAGAAGGTTCAGCACTACAATTTCCCCTGAGGTTGGCCAATTAATTTTGGTTGCGGTATATTTGGAAGATTCAAACCGTGCTTTGTTTACAACTCATTCTAGATTATTTAACACATTATCGCTGTTGACATCACATTAATTAAATAAGCACTGAGACAGATTGTTCCAGCTCTTGAAAGCAGAGTGAATAAAAGACCCCACACATTCTCTCCCTCACACATTGCAAACAGCAGATCAGAGCTAGAAGTATTTCCTGTCACAACTTCATCAGGTACCAATCTTTCAGCATTTGAGCAATTTCTGTTTTGATTACATGCAGCACATGATGAATTAAAAACTGCCAGAAGTCTCACGGAGGCGTTCCTGGAGTGGCTAACCCACTTTCCCGATCTCCCTCTGAGACTGCATGCACCACAAGGGGAATTTACGGGACTGAGAGGTCACAGGAGACTTGTGTGTGCAGAGGGAGTTTGCCTGCCGCAACCCCTGAGCAGCACCAATTCCAGACTGGAGTCACGTGCTCCTTCCCTGCACGTTGAGGAATTGATTTAGAGCAGTAAAGGAGACAGATACTAGGGAGAAAAGCACTGCTAAAGAACTTTCTAGATAGTGAAAACTATCCCATTTAAATCTCTACATGTTGGTACCCTGGCAGGGTCTCCTAGGACAGCTAATCTTTAAGCTACTCCTACCCGTTCCATGGCTCCTCACCCATCAATATATTCTTAATCCCACCAATGGAAAAGCAAGTATTTCCTTCGGTTCCTGCAGACCACAAAGTCTGCTGCTGAGAGATCAGCTTGCTTGAAAAGATTTGATCAACGGCCAAAGCGAGCATGTTGTTTGGCTACACTTTTCTCGCTCTCTCCCACCCAGCATAGCCCACCCAGACCAGAACTGCTAATGTTCTGTCTCCTGCTGCAAAATTCAATTTCTCTTCTCAGTTATCTTAACGAAGATTTCCCCTCCCACATACTGATTCCAAGAATCAGAATAATTGCAGCTGTTTCTGTTTCATACCTTTTTCGTATTTCCTTGTATGCACCTTTGTGTCCTAACTCAGTCTCCTTCTCCCCAGCTAACACGCTGTCTCTTGCCCAAGGAACTCCCTCCATGACCTCCGTATCTCCAGATGTTCAGTCGTAACAGATGTACTGTGCAGAGTTCATTTGTTTCATATAAATAGCCTATGGGAGCACCTTGGAATGACCACACATCTTTCAGGTGTGCTATTAATATAAAATAAACTATTTTAACACATCCTTAATCTTTCTTTAATAATCCATCCTAAGTAAATTATCTTGAAGCAAAGCTGGACTATGATTGATGGCGCTCTCTATAAAATCTCACTGTTGGCTCACTAACAAAAGAAACACCCTGCTAATAATAGAAAGCTCACCCTGGGTATTCAAACCAGCTTCTTGAAGAAACAACAGGATCGAAAAGAGTGCTGATATTTCTGAAACTAGTTCACCGAGTCTCGTTTTCTGTATACAACAAGATAGATGCCTTCCTCTGCCTGCTCACAGTGCTAACAACCCTGTGTATGCATCACCAGAGTTATCTATTGCTAAAGTGCAGCACCACTGTACATGAAGTACTAACACTTCCATGCAAACAGCCCTTATCAGAGTTGTATTTGCACATCTATACAAGGTGGTTGTTGTAAAGGCATGGACACTTACTAGAACAGCCTGTGCCCTATGCCACTTGAATTATTGACCAATTACAAACAGATTACTAACAACTATGATTCGTTAAAACCTTATAATAAATCACACAGACAAATAAAACATGCCTAGGGTGAATAATCTTCTCCTTCTCTCTTCCTTTTTCTGAATTCACTACCAGAAGCATGGCACTAACTTATTTATAGTAAGCCTACCTTTTAAAAACTGAAAGGGCAATATATTCAAACAGCTGGTGCTCTTTTGAAGTAAAAAGAGTACCTCATGCATTTTTATCTCAGCTGCCAAAATAGAGACTGCTAATAAGTTTATCCTACAAAATACTTACATCTCTGAAGAAGTTCATAATAAAAAATTTGCAAGTATTGTAACAGATTGCCTTATTGTTCCTTTTAAAGCATTTTACTGCAGCAACTTTGATAAACACAGAATCCCTGAAAAATGCAGTGATGTTATCTAGTAATACACATCACAGCACTCTAATTCAGCAAAGACAAGTGAATGATAAATAAGTTTTATTAGATCATGCAGTACCTGAGTAACTAGAGCTTTACTGAGCTATATTTTGACATTAATCTGCTTCTGATTTCACAAAGACTTCCTATGTTTCATTGTAGCTTATTTAGCAAACAGATTCCTTATTCCTTCCCCAGAAGGAAAACACTTTGATTCTGGTTCAACAGCTTCCTTAAAGAAAGGGAACATGTGGAATTTAAAAAATACTCAAGATCCTAAGTAGTTTGCTGGATCTAGGACCTATTTCTTATGCCACAGGGCATTACTTCTCCATGTATTAGAGGAGACTTTTATTTGCCTGCTGCTTTACTTTGCTCTACTAAGGAGTAAGCTAACTTTTAACCACTTGATAAGCCACTGAATTTGGGGTAGACCTTGATGGTCCCTAAAGGTCTACTAGAACTGTCATGCGTATATAGAAAAGGGAATGTGTAGGGCATCAAACAAAAAGGCTAATGCTCCAGATGAAGTAGCTGGCTAATTTCCAATTATAAAGACAAGTCTCTATATCTGGTTGACTGGGTGTGAGTTGGTAAATACCTGAAACATAAACTTTGACATGAGCTCACAAGGACCAGTCATTCTTACCCCCTCCCAAACCACAACTGGTTTCAGTCTATGAAGACCAGCATTAACCAAATCTAGCAGAAGTCATAGATCTCTTATTTCTCTAGGGCACAATGTTGATTGCCGAGAAACTCATCACAATATTTCTGTTTGCATTTTACTGTTTAGTTTCTCGACAGCGTAACGCAGGCTCAGTGTGCTTCACATTCTTTGAACTCACATACCAGTCTCTTCAATGTAAGGCACCCTTCTCTTTAGTCTACATTACCTCTGAGTTTTCAAGTGTCAATGTGGATTCCACTACAGAGATGGAGTCCTTATTGTTTCATGCATTGTTATGGAGGCTTCTATGGTTTACAGCAGAACAGCAGTATCTACACACCTCTATCACAGAAATTGCTCTAATTTTGCAGTCGTCCTAGATGCTTCAGGGCTTTGCCCTTACAGAAGTAACATGATTCCTCCTGGACTTTAAAGCATTTTTAAACTCAGAATAAATATGTATGCCGTAGTCCCCCACAAGTGTGCCTATTTCACTACTTGTTCTACACTAGTGCATGTGCAAGAGCCAGACTCACTGACATCAGAGCTGGAGCTGTCAATACTGTGACTGCCAGTGCTAAGAAAAGACCACACCAAGGCTGCTGGGAATATCAAAATACAAGAAGACTTGCAATCAAGCCTTCACCAGAACAAGTAAAACTGTAATAGAAGCCTTCCCCAGCACTGAGGCAGACATCCTCTCTGCTGATAACGTCCTCCTTGCCTGATCTTTGAAGGGTTTGGGGGAAGTACCGGGTAGTACTAATTTATTTTGCCTTATCCTAGTCATGATCATCACTTCTGTATCTAGGTTGATCTGTGGGGGCTGGTTAAGTAGATGCAGCTTGAGTGAAGTGGCCGTTTTGGCTCTTGAAAGGGAAGGATTTGTACAGTGGAGCATCCTGCTGGCAGGAACAAACCAGTTTGCTAAGAGTAGGATGAGTGGGAGATCTGCCAACAAGGCATGATGCTGGGCAGGCAGGCAGGGGCTCGGTGAGGAGCTCCCTACCAAAAACTGTGAAATGGGTTAAAAGAGGAATGAAGCATGCTTCTTCCTTGATGCTACAGGTAGTAAGATAACAGTAGGCAGGTACAACCACCTTGGGTTTTATGCTGTTCTCAGGGAATGTGGCAAAACGTAAGTGCTTGCATTGCCACTCAGACACTACTGCCCAAAAGTATCTGCTTTCTCATACACACACAAAGGCATGGGCATGTCAAGGTAGATTTCCACTGACATGTTCAGAATGAAACACAGAATAGCGTTATTAATTATATTACCATGTTAACAGCTATAAAATGTGGATTTATTGGGCAATTGCTGTCCTGTCCTTATACGAATGCATATCCAACAGTCTGTGCCTAGAAGAGTTTGCACATCAGTATTATAAACAAAAAAACAAGCAGAAAAAACATAAACCCGAAGGAGTAACACAGATTGATAATAAGACTGTGAAATTTGCTTAATCGGCATATATTTATGACATCGTCTCAGTCTATAACTTACTACTGATGTTAAATCATATCTCTGTTTTTGAGACTATAATTAATGTCCCTTTAATGAGTTCTAGAAATAAGTACAGCTTCAAGGGTGCACCAAAAGTCATAAAGGCTGCTAAACACAGTAGCAAACTGGACCTTACTTTTAAACAAATGCTCCTGGCTCTTCAACTAATGGAAAGCAAACAAAACCCCAAAACCTGAACATATTTAAAGATGTCACCACTTTTATTCTAATTACACTGAAAGTCTGGCGAGCTGAGCCAAACACACTTCAGTGATCCCCAAATGGATTCCTTTAGTTACATTTCAGTAAATCCCAAGTGGATTCCTTTAGTTACTTGGGGGAAAAAAGGAAATATTTTATCATAATATATTGCTTTTTCAGAATAAGAACAATTTTAACTTTAGGATTGCTAGTTAGTCTCAAAATATCATCAATTATACTGAAAAGGCTATTTACACCAAAGAAACAGGAGGTTTTATCACTCAATAGTGGCTGCTGCCAAGATTTCCGAAAGATACACAAGCCATTGGGGAGCCCCCAGAAAGCTGTTTTAACCAAACTGAGCTGAAATCACTTGTAACTTCAGTGCTTTGTTCTACACCCAGAAGCCTGAAACTCAGACCCATCTCACAAGACAGGTCTCAGCACTGAGAAGGCTCAGGGAGACCTGATTGATGCCACCAACAGCCTCATGGGGGGGTACAGAGAGGACAGAGCCAGGCTCTTCCCAGCGATGCACAGGAGCAGGATGGGAGCCAGTGGACACAAGTGAAAACAAGGGAAATCCCAGTAAGACATCTAGAAAAACACTTTGCCATGAGGGTGGTGAGACAGTGGGACAGGCTCCTTCAGGGAGGCTGTGCAGTCTCCATCCTTGGAGAAGGAAGGCCCTGAGCAACCTCGGAGGGGGCTGGATCCATTGGCCTCCAGCTGCGCCCTCCATCCTAGATAGTCTATAGTCCCATTCACAGCATGTCACACTAGGGAAAGAAATGAAGAGAAATAAACAACTTACCAGCCAGCTGAGCATTTTAAAGAAAATAAAAGGCCCTTACCTGAAAAACATAACAGAAAGCAAAACCTTAATAATTCATCAAAATCACTAGGGTAATGAATTGTAGTAACTCCTGGTACATAAATAACATACACAATTAATGCATTCATGCTATTGTAAACACTTCCCCCAGTATGCTCAAACTCTGTAAAAGATAAGATACAGCTATGCTGGAATGCGTATCAGGGGTCTCTCCATGGCTGCACCTCCCACGGCTTACACCCACAACTGTAAGAAAAGAAGTTTGTCATCTGTAGGCTCTGTGACCTAACATCTTCATACTCACTTCCTTACTATTTCAATTTCATCACACATGTGCCAACATTTCTTGTAGACAATTTCACCTTTAGTCCCTGCTGAGGATCTGTCCACTAATGACCATAATGAAACATGCTTTGTGTGAGAGTCTGTTCATTTATTTTCATTCCCGTGAGTGCCTTCAGAGACCAGTGTTGCAATCACGGCTACTTACTATTTAATTCCCAGCCAAATTTATGGCCAAATTGAAAAATGGATGCAGGCTGCCTGACGCAGGATGCTTTTGTCTGAAGTGTCCTCATGGAATCATTATACTTGCATTAATCTTTAATCTGCAATTAAACAATCAGTTCTATGTAAAAGATAGCTGCAAACAGATCTCCTGAATGTGTACTAGACAATATATCTTAATGGGCGTATGCGTGCCGCCGAGGGTCTGGGGGAAGAAAAGTCAGCAATTAGGACAGCATCCATCACCGGGCCCCAGGTCAGCAAAAGGTTAGGGGAGAACCAAACCTCCTCGAGGTGCTGAGCATCCATCCGCTACCTGCCCTGCTCTAGGGCTGTGCCTGCGGCAGTGGGGAACACGGACAGAAAAGCCAGCTGGGGGTGGGAAAGGAGATACCATGGATTAAGGCATGGCTTTGCTGGTAAATCTGTCTTGGCAGAAAACGCAACCTGCTTTGAATCTGTTTCTTTCCAATTAAGAGCCCTGCTTCCAGCTCCGGCAGATGCTTAATTGGAGACTGAGGCTGCCAGGCAGGCACCAGCGCCACGATCATTAACAGGTAGTTTGAAGCCATTAAGGTGCTCCTGCTTGTCAATTCCCCTCTCATATACCACTGACATAAACAAATGCATCTCCTTCCTCATGGCAGCCAGCTCACCTCACAGGGAGAGGTGCACTCATGTGTGCTACAAACTCGCCTTTGGTTCCTGGGACTGTGAAGTTATTAAATTAGCACCCAAGGCGTCTGATTCAGCGGGGAGTACAAAGGGCCTTCCTGCCTGGTGTCAGTGTAATATTAGAGTGGCACCAAATGGCTTCAACAATAGGAAAGCAGAAGGGCATCTGTTTCAGATTTGACTAAAATTGCATAATTAGATCTTGGTAAGAGATCCGTCTGCTCACGTGTGATTTTATCAAATGCTCTTGCCTGATCCAAATAAGAAACCAGCGCTCAGACCCCAGTGGACGTCATTTCTGACGCAAACATGGGCACTACCTTAAGAAACTCTACACCTGTGCAGAGCCTTCTGTATGAACAGATGACTGCTCCAATACACCAGGTTTTTTTACAAACATGGAGAAACTAAACCACGATGATACCCGTGAACCCTGCCTTACTACAAGACACTTCTCCCTTGCAAGTTTTAGTCTTAGTAATTCACTTAGTGGTTTAGCAAAAAAAAAGGTCACTGGATTCATGTCAAGCAGTGAGATTCATTTTGTTTTCTTTTACAAGGGTACTCTAACAAAAATTCACAACTGTCCCATTTAATGATGTAAAGAATTCACTACCATGTACCATTTGTGGCTTACATATCAGCCCGTCTCAACAAACATACACTAATTAAGGGCAAGGAAGAAAAAGGCATTTATTGATCACAAGGTCTGAAGCACCAGAAAACTGATTAAATATATGTTGTTAAGGAGTTAATAAATGATTTAACTCTGCTATGCCATGCTCTATGTACACCCAGGGCTATGGTAGCTAAATGGCAATTCAATGCTATAGACTTCCATTATTTCCAGTGGGCTAATAAGACAAGCAATTAGACTGTTGTCTTCCCTTCAAACCGCAGCATTAACTTACTCACTTGTGCAAAGGAATAAATGATAACCAACGGGTGGGGAAAAAATGACCATATATAAAATATTTTGCAAAAAGAAGACCCATTCATGTAAAACAGTTGCAAGAGAAGTCTCAGTCAGCTGCCAGATAAAAACAGTATTTTACAGCTGCACAGCGATCACAGAAATGTCATAGTTATGGTCCACTTGCAGGAAGACAAGTCCTACTTAAACATGCTAACTTTTTAATAGATTCCATCCTTAAGGTAATACAGACCACCAATGGACTATGATGACAGTAAAACGATTAACCAAGATCCCTCTTTTCTGACAAACTGGCTTATCAACAACCTGCTGCTCATGGTTCAATGAGTAGGATCATCCTGACACAGGAAACCTGGGGCCAGATGCCCTTAGCCAAGTTTCAGATGGGAAACATAGGGAGTTGTCTTCTATAAGGTCACGTAGATGCTAACGTGTTTGCTCCCTCCCCCAGACATCGGGTGGGTGCTCCCGGGCGAGCAGGGAGAAGGGCAGCCATAGCACGTTGCACCCACACACCCAGGGCAGGGCAGTGGTCCCTGCCCAAGGAGCTTGCGGCCACATCTGGCTGCAGCTGGACAGGAGATCACAGGGCTTCCTATGAGCCATGAGATGGGACTGTCTGGGGCTTGGTCACCCCCGCCCATCACTGGCTCTAGGGGATGAGCAGTCTGGTCAGACAAAAGCCAGAGTCCTCAAGTTCTGCCCTATCAGAAGAATTTGCTGCTCAGGTTGAATAAGCATAATAATATAAATGAAGCCATATATTTACTACTTTCTAATTCCCTTTCTACCTCCAAGTGATGCTATACTGCACTACATTGCTTCACAGAATATCAAATCAAGATAGAGCTTTCACTAAAATTTTAAAAACTGTCCACTTTCCCCTTTGCTCCTATAATACAAGCAATTGCAGAAAGGCATCAGAGAACAGAGGGATGTTTTGCAACTTCCCTATGAGGTAAAAATCATCATTTCTGCTTTTTCTCCTTCCTTACACATACACGAGCACAGCACACACACATACAATGTAAAATCATTGAAAAATAGGCCTAGACAGACCTCAGGAGATCACCTAATCCACCCCTGTCTCAAGGATTTACCTGAGAGGAGTTTATTTAATCTGTTCTCAAAACCTGCTACTAACAGATGCTTAACTAGCAAGTCCAAGACATCCTTACTCTTGTAAGGTTTTTCTTGGACTCAAACTGAAACCTATATTCTTGCAGCTTAAGCACATTAGTTATCTTCTCATCCTTCACAGGCATGAAGAAGATACTCCTATATATACCTTTAAAAAGCAGACTTCTCCTGTCCCTAAGGATAACAAACCTCTTGAGCATCACTTTCATGCCAACCCTTAGGTGTGACTTCAGCCCTACAATTCTGTTACTTGCATATTTATTCTCTTTGTCCCTCCCCTGTTTTTCCCCTCACATAAATTAGGAAGCTTTACACTCTGAGCTGTGCTGCATATCCTCAGCAATAATGGGCTTGCTCCAAGAGTACTTCACTATTTTGACAACGCCAAATTTAAAGTACAGCATGTGCTGCTTAGCATCTGTCAGTCACACAACAGTCTCCTTTGAAGTCTATCAATAAGCACGAAGTGATGGGTGGTCATCTAAACAACGCTTTCTGCTTCCATATTCAGCTCAGCAGTCTACACAATTTTAACCACGGCGCTGCAAGGATAAGGAGAAAAAAGATTTTTTCCAATCAGGTTAAAATGTTTCAGGTGGCCCATTTTCGCTTTCTGTACACTCCTGAAAGATGACTAGGAGTCAATGTGACAGATTAAGCTCTGTTGGCAGTGTAGTACATTCATAATATATTAATAAGCAAGGATGCCTCAATTTCAGTTTGACACTGGCAATAGACTAAACTACAAAAGGACATTCACACAGAGGTGAGAATGGAAACTGAAGGTAGTGACAATGGATTACCTTCCAGTAGCAGAGGACCTTGGAAAACTGTAAGAATGATGTTTTATTTGCAAAAATACTGTAAACTTGTTATTGCTCAACAAATCTCCCAAATAAAAAACTGTCTCTATACATTTAGCATTTTAAGCTCTAGGAGAGTCCCAGTAAAGCCATTGAGTAAGTTACAGCGATGGAAGGAAAGCAGTGACGTGCTGTTCAGATATAATTTCACAGCTTTGTTATGTTGTTGTAGTTATATTCACATTTTGGAGACAGCAGGAGGCCCTGTCAGGAATCACAGCCCCTTTGCACCGAACTGCTGTACAACTGGGATTTCCTACCCAGCCAGCTTACCAGCAGGTTAAGCCTCTTCAGTTAAATGAGTTGATCCTATCTAGCCATTAATGCTTCAAATAAATACTCTTTCCTCTTTGAGGGCAAACTTTCTACCTCTGAACACACTTTCAGAAATCATGCATAATTGTATTTATTTAATTGGAAATAAATCTACACACACCACAGGCTTTTAAAGGCAGGCAAGCATTCAGCGTGTCACAGCTCACATGAATAATGGCAACTCTAAGTCAGGGTCCTCAGACTCCAGCCAATAACCGTCTGACACCACGATGGATTGTAAAGTCAGTATGTCAGTGGGGAAAATGTTTTGTCGATTAAGAAGTTCCTTTTATTACTTCTGGAAACAGAAATTGTGAAGTCAGGTTTTTAACTAAAATGCTTCCTACTAATGAATGAACTTTTTGCTGAACTATGTGAAAGCCAAAAGGTTTCTTAAAGGATTGGGATAGCTCAGATTTTTCTGGCTGCTTTGTTACTAGTTCCTTACTGTGCTCCCAGCTGGGATTGGGAGACTCACTCGAATGAAAATATATGCAAGATGTACTTGCAAAAATCTGAAGACATAACAGTATTACAAAACACTTCTGCTTTCTTACAGAGGCTTCTGATCTCCTTTACAAGCTACTGAAATTCTACAGCAATGACCTCTTTTTTTTTCCACCCAGAATTTACAGAAATTACAAGTATTTCTGTAGCCTGATCAAATACCTACCAAACTTCAAAACTGATTTAGCTTGGATTTGGATCATATCTTACAAACATTAACTGAACATACAAAACATAATCTGCATGCTCGCTGACCAAAAGAACAACCCCACCAAAACCAAAACCAAACAAAAACCCCAAACCCTTGCTCTTCTGTATCTTTATTTCAAAACTGCAAGAGAAATGGAGAAAATTATTAACTTCTATAGCAGCAATAACAAAACATGATAATACAACAGTAAAACTTGAATGAGAAAATTATTATGCTGATCCCCAAGATGGCAAAGGATTGGTCATTGCTGTAGGTTGCCTACAGTCTGACAGAGCCCTTGCTAATGCAATCCTTGGCCATTTCATCAGGCTGTGCAAACATGTTCCTGTCTTACATGCTGCTGGGAACTGTCCATAATCACTGGCTTTCTTAGGAATGACGAAACACCCAAACTTCTTAGGCTCTTAATGCTTTTTAGCTCTCTTCAAGTGTAGGTCTCTTGTCTCAAATTCCATTGACTCTCTTTGTAATTTCTTAAAAGTATTCCAGCAAGGAAGTACTCCAAACAGAAGAAGAGATTAAAGCCCTCTTACAAGAGTTATGCAGGTACTTTGCTAGTATTTACCACCTTTCCACCTTCTGACACTTAGCACATACTTTTTCTATATTGCCACTAGCCATTATCGGCTAGTGGAAATACAGAGCATATAAACATATATGAACCGCAGACACATAAAAGTGCAATACGCATGAGTTCAGGCCACTTAATGTCCAAGGAAAAATGACCAGGAAAATAAACACTAGGAAGAAAAAAGGACATTTAAGAAGGCAAAAGTTATTTATTAAATCAAGGGTGTTCTTGGCTTCTGTGTTTGAGGATCAAGACCATGCACTGCAAACAGATGCTAATGCTGCAGCTAACATTCATACATATTGTACAAGCCTTGTATGTCCTGTGGTTTTTGCATTGCAAAAGCAGATGATACAGGTCAGGGATCTGGTGGTAGATCATAACTTGAGTTGAAGCTGGAGCCTGTAGTTGTCTCTGGGTCATGGATTTTTATATTCTTTCCTGGTGCTAGGCTAAAGATTGAAATATGCTTTACCTGTATGATCTCTCTGTCATTAAAAGTAATGTATTTTTTTTTCCTGGGGAATGAGGCATGAAGAACAAAACATAGCACAAAACGCATCCATTTATATTTCACTGGAAAACATTGTGAATGAAAGTGAAAACAAAACAAAAAATTGACACAACGAAACCTCTGATTGGTGCTAACATTTTACACTGTGTGTTCAAGAATGTCATGAGGATTGCTCTGCTGCATTACCTACGCACAGAAGCTTGCACCGATTACTATGCATTTTCTTTGGCGTTCGAAAAAAGTCACAAAATGCAAACAAGAAGGCATGACGTATACCATGTCAGTTCTGCCTTACATTTTTCCTTTACTTGTACCACTCACCAAAACTCAAAGAAGTCTATTTTAGCGATCCTGCCATAACTTCCCTAAAGCAAACAAAAGTGAGGGATGCTCGGCTCACTATTCTCCAGGCTTCCTTTTCTTCTGCAAAATTTGAAACTTCCTAACAACCTCTCCTCCCCTACCGCCTACAGTCACCCTTAGATGTCATTGAAACGATACTAATAATATTTGTAGCTGGGTATGACACTCAGCCACCAGGAGCAAAGCTATTTGGCACTGTAATGCAAATGACTGCATTCATCAAATGAGCTTTGTTAGTTATTCATTGTGTTCCTTATCGTTCCTTCCCCAAACCCCGGTGTCTCTGCAGTGCGCACGGAGGTGTGTCCACAGCAGCATCCTTGCTGTAAAACCCACCCTTATCAGGCAGAGCAGGGCGCCGCAGGAGTGACCTGCCAAGTCACCACATCCCCTCTCCTCTCTCTCACTCTTTTGTGCCCAGTGTCGCTCTTTGTCCTCATCCACAGGATCAGTCCCCCCCGCTCTGCTCACCGTGCCAGACCCTCTCCCACAGCTGGAAGAATGATTTGAAATGAAAGGGACTCTCGAGAGATCTGTAATTCCCTCCTTCTTCTACTCCATCTCCTCATTTTCTTCCAAAATCGACTGCTCCAACCACCCTTCTGCAGGGTCAGGCTTTTCGAAACAACTACTGCAATAAAACATCCCAAGCCATCATGTGTATCTCAGCAGCCTAGTAGGCCTGCACAGACAGAAAATGGTATTGACACGTTTGGAAAGGGACAGATGTGGACTCTGATGCAAGCAGGCACTCAAGCCTTTTTTTTTCCATTAAATCTTTCACTGCTTAACACAGTTCAACATATCATTCCATACCTCCAGAAAAAAACTTTTGGGAGCTGGAGCCAGAGATAAATCCCTCTGTAATTTCTACTGCTGCTGGTGGCACTAGCTGCCAAGGGATTTTAGGGAGAGATAATGGCATTGCTAGCTTATAACCTAGGTATAAAAACGGTCTTAATAAAACCAGGGTGGCTGAGGCCCCATCAACAACAGCCACACACCAATTTTATTGGATGTAATAGATGCAATCCATGTGATGGATACAGGAGGCTCACCCCAATAAGGTAATGAATAGAGGTTGGGTAGCTACTCAGAAAATTTGTCTACCACCATGGTGAACCATCTAGGACAATCCAGTCAGTTTAACCTCTAAAGCACATGTAATGATGTAAGAAGAGTTTTAGTAAGAGGACGGGTCTGGGTTTTCTTCAGCATAAAATGCAATTAAACTGGGTATAAAAACCATGTATAATTAAACCAGTTTGGAATGATTCTGTCAGATATTCCATAATTAATGTTTGTATAAGAACAGATTTTCTGTTTTGCAAGAATCAGCAGATAATCAGCACTTGATTGTTAACCTGCAAATATGCTGATCCAAGCATAATTATCTTTGCACATGTACCTATCCTTCCATGAAAGCATAAGCAAGACGTATTTTCTCTACCCAAAGAACTGCTGTAACATCACGAGGCATAATCCCCAAATAACCCCAAATACATTTTTTCTGTTTATCTTCAGCAGTTGTTATTCTTCACTGGGGGTGGTGGGGGAGTGGGGAAGGGTTGAATAGGGTGGAAGCCCTAATTTAATGTTCTTAGTACTCTGTGTGACCTTGAGCAGAACTTTTTTCCTTTTCTTCGTTGTCTTAGATGAAGATCACTCTATTAGACTGGCAGGTGCTTAGAGACTATAGTCAGGGCAATAGACCTAGAGTAGTACTATTGCACACCCTGCGCAATGTACCTATAGACACTTTATGAACTAAGTACAAGGTTCCTGTAAATCTGTTTTGGGGAAAGGAGAGTACATAAAGATTTGTAGAAGTCAAAGGCTAAAAGAGGAACAGAATACTAGGCATTCATCAGTGTGACAAAGAAAATAGCAGATATTTAACACCATGATACAGATTGTTTTCACTGGAAACTCTCATGCTTCTGGTCATCTGTTCTCTCCAATTTTCATGAGCCCTCTCACCTTGCTGAATGTTCAATTTGTTTTGTACTAACAGAGCAAGAGTGCTTATCAGTGGGTAATTAAAATTATTAACATATTGATGGTTTATACTGACTTCTATTAAACTTACCTGTGACTTTTCTGTATTTCAAGTAAAGATTTTGGAAAGACAAGAAATCAGAAATAACAAACAAGATTGTGGGGTTTGTTAGGCAATGGTAACAGTCAAAGAAATTTCTCCATGCATATGAGAATTTCCAACTGAATCCACCACTTATTTCCTTAAACCTCACTGCTCATCCCATCCTGTGAGAGTGATTGGCCTGATCAGCAAGCCATGGGACTTACACGGCCAAGATGGTGAAGACTCCTGCTACATAAGAAAAAAAATTTAAATGCAGCTCTTTATCTCTCATTCTTCACAAGGTTGAATTTTGGGGGAAAACGTAGTGACAAAGGATGAGGAAAAGACTGAGGTACTTAACGCCTTCTTTGCCTCAGTCTTTAATAATAAGATCAGTTGTTCTCTGGGTCCCCAGCCCCCTCAGCTGGAAGACAGGAATGGGGAGCAGAATGAAGCCCCCATAATCGAAGGGAAGCTGGTCAGCGACCTGCTACACTACTTATACTCACACAAGTGTATGGGATTGGATAGGATTCACCCAAGGGTACTGAGGGAGCTGGAAGAAGTGCTCACCAAGCCACTTTTCATCATTTATCAGCAGCCTGGCCAGCGGGGGAGGTCCCAGTTGGTTGCAAGTTAGCAAATGTGATGCCCATCTACAAGAAGGGCCAGAAGGAGGATCCAGGGAACTACAGGCCTGTCAGTCTGACCTTGGTGCCAGGGAAGGTTATGGAGCAGATCATCTTGAATGCCATCATGCAGCACATACAGGACAACCAGGTAATCAACCCCAGTCAGCATGGGTTTGTGAAAGGCAGGTCCTGCTTGACAAATCTGATCTACAACAAGTGACCTGCTTAGTGGATGAGGGAAAGGCCCTGCATGCTGTATACCTAGACTTTAGTAAAGCCTTTGACACTGTTTCCCACTGCATTCTCCTGGAGAAACTGGCTGCTCATGGCTTGGAAAGGTGTACTCTTCACTGCGTAAAAAGGTAGCTGGATGGCTGAGCTGAAAGAGCGGTGGTGAACAGAGTTAAATATGTTTGGCAGCCAGTCAAAAGTTGTGTTTCCCAGGGCTCAGTATTGGGGCTAGTTCTGTTTAATATCTTTATCAATTATCTGGATGAGGGGATTGAGTGCATCCTCAGTAAATTTGCAGATGACACCATGTTCGGTGGGAGTATTGATCTGCTTGAGGGTAGAAAGGCTCTACAGAGGGATCTGGACAGCCTGGACTGATGGGCTGAGGCCAGTTGTATGAGGTACAACAAGGAGAAGTGCCAAGTTCTGCACTTGGGTCACCAACAATCCCATGCAATGCTACAGGCCTGGGGCAGAGTGGCTGGAAAGCTGCCCAGTGGAAAAGGACCTGGGGGTGCTGGTCGACAGCCAGCTGAACACGAGCCAGCAGTGTGCCCAGGTGGCCAAGGTGGCCAACAGCATCCTGGCTTGTATCAGAAGCAGCGTGGCCAGCAGGACCAGGGAAGTGATCGTCCCTCTTTACTTGCCACTGGTGAGGCCGCACCTCCAATACTGGGTTCAGTTTTGAGCCCCTCACAGCAAGAAAGACATTGAGGTGCTGGAGCGTGTCCAGAGAAGGGCAACGAAGCTGGTGAAAGGTCTGGAGCACAAGTCTTATGAGGAGTGAGGAGCAGCTGAGGGAACTGGGGTTGTTTAGGCTGGAGAAAGGGAGGCTCAGGGGAGACCTTATCGCTCTCTACAGCTACCTGAAAGGAGGCTGCAGTGAGGTGGGGGTCGGTCTCTTCTCCCAGATAACAAGCAATAGAACAAGAGGAAAGGGCCTCAAGTTGCACCAGGGGAGGTTTAGATTGGATATTAGGAAAAATTCCTTCACCGAAAGGGTTGCCAAGCGTTTGAAAAGGCTCCCCAGGGAAGTGGTGGAGTCCCCATGCCTGGAGGTATTTAAAAGACATGTACATGTGGCATTTAGGGACATGGTTTAGTGGTGGACATGGTAGTGTTAGGTTAACGGTTGGACTCAGTGATCTTAAAGATCTTTTCCAACCTAAACCATTCTATGATTCTATGACTAGTCAATAGTAAGGAATCAGCAGTTTCCAAAAGCTGCTTCTAGACTTTGATAGTATCTATTGTTATTATCAAGTTTGTTCCCATTTGCGATCTTATTTTGATTAGGAGAGCAGTTCTAATTTAGCAGAGAATCCAGGCATTTACAAAAATAATAAAAAAAGATAGCCTTTAAGTCATGCCTGTGTTAGATCTGCTATGTTTAGTAACTGTCATTCACAAAGTTTGTTTCCTCTCCCTCCCCCATCTTTTCCCAATCACGTAAAATTCACCACTGAGTATAAGGCCATCCAAAGCTCAGGCAGTTTTTCATGCTCCTCCTCTAGGACTGATAGACCATTATCAGAAAAAGGTGCCAAATGCCTGCTGGCACCTTCGGGCAGCTGCCAGGAGCTGGAGATGTTAACATGCTTCATCTCTACAGGTGGTTGTGGTGCTACAGGACTGGCAGAGCATTCTGGTAAAGCTTGCTCGGGTGTATCTCAAAGATATCGCTTTCCACTTAAATCTGGTTGGTTCCATCTAACAGGGTTTAGTACTGAAGGGTCTACAGAACACTAAGAAAACTGCCGAAATGGCTTGAAATTCAATTGTGATGAATAACTAACTCTCAATCGGGCCTTTGAAAATCCTGGACAAAAACCTGAAAGCAGGAAAAGCAACAATACAAAGGTATAGGATCACGCAAAAATTACTCTATCTAAGACAAACAACATAATTTACATCTGTATAAAAAAGACTGACTAGAATAAACTACTCATTAGCCTATACACCATTCAGCCTGTCCATAGTATGTCCAGTGGCGTACCTAGCAGTACATTCCACACTAAACATCACCGCTGGTGAAACATGTAGGAGAAAAGACATGTTGTTTATATCTCTGGTATGCTGAATTAGTGAATGACACAGAAAACATAACCTACCTGCCCATTTCTTATGCTTAAAAGAGATGTAAATGTATCATAGTGCAGAAAAATCTAACGGCACACTTACAGAAATGGGAAGCAAAAAGCTGAAGCATTAGATATTCTATTAGCAGAGGGAAAAGTCTGTCAATTGGCCACAAACTCCATAGCACAGAAGATTAAATTTTAGTAGGAAATTATCAAATCAGCAGAAAATAAAATTGATCGTTCCCATGCATACCGCAAAAGCAATATTTTACTGAGAAGACTGAATCCCTCGAATACAACATAAAAGCTTGCCATAATGACAGATAGTTCTATTACAAAAGGTACTGAGTGCATAATTAACCACTGCTAATACCTATCTGAATATTTGAAAAGAAGAAAAATTTATTCAAGTGGAATATAAACTATTCATCAAAGCTGCAAAAAATATATAAATTAAATTGCTGCAGTGAAAACATGCACTACTCAAGCTATGTTTATGATCCCCTGCCAGAAGACGTATAAATAGGAAAAATTTACCACTCATTCACTAGGGGCTAATGAAGCAGAACTAAGATCACACGCACACCATCACTCAAGTGCAGGACATTTGCAACTTCTCAATATTATATGGAACTGCCTGTTCAAGTCACATATTCTGTAACAAAGGTCTTTTTTGTTTGTTTGTTTCAGTCTAAACAGTAAACTGTAATTGGCTCAGAAGTTTCATTTTTCTTAAGCTAATGTTAATTTAATGAGTATTCTCTCCACATTCCTGAATATAGGTGATGGAGGACTTTGCTTTCTCAGTTCCCCAGTATCAATCAGTTACATACAGCAAGGCATCAAAAGTAATATTTAATTGAAGTTTCCTACTCTGTAAAATTAGTTGCACTTTTGGATAAACAGCCACAGCTCTGAACTTTGGGATTTTTACAATGGTTCACATAAATGAAGAAAATCTAACCTTGTTATGTTCATACTACCCAAGCCACTGCAAGTATTTAGCTGCAAATGTGGAAACAGCTAATTATCTGCAATTTCAGAAAACGCTTCTTAGAGCTAAAACATTTGTAAAGGATAATCAGAAGTTTATACTCTGTAGACAGGTGCAAGTAAGGTCTAAATTCTCAAACAACGGCAACTTTCCAATCTCTGAATGTTCATTTAGAGTAACGCAAGCTGCATTACTTTGTCAGCCAATAGAGGCATATGGACAATATTCCTGAATATACTCTCAGCTCTGAAAGCTGTAACATTTGCCACTGCAAGTGTAAACATATTTATGAATTTTTAGCATCATCTTATTCCGATGACTTTATTTATCTGCGTCACGTAGTATTTTCTAGAAGCTGTCTGTGAATTAAATACAAATTAGCACTCTTCTCACAGAGAGATTTGAAGTATTTCCCATGAATTTACTTTCACAGAGGTCCTAGCAAAAATGCCACCCCGTAGTTTTAGTCAGTGGATTATCCCTAATATGTTATTTTCTTCCTAATTTATTTACACAGCCTATCATGCACTTAACGAAGATCTTAGTGTGTCAGGTGCTCTGTGAATGCTAAATAAATTAATAACTACAGGCCTGTTTCTAAGAATAGGAAACAAATAGCACCTTGTGCTTTCGGCAGCATGCTAGGAAAGTACTCTTCAGACATGAATTCTGCCTCTGTTCTCCGAATAGGCCCAGCATAATGCCTGACTCTGGGATCCATGACTTTTTCCTGCTGTAAATGCAAACCTTCACTACACCTGAAGTATAGAAGTGTCCTTATTACTGAAAAGTTTAATTCTGCATATTGTTTTCCGTAAGCACACTTCTACAGAAGCCTGAAATTACAGAGGGAAAAGTATCTTACAGAACCTGAAACTCTGGCCATGCATCTTTAACTTCACTCTGCCTACAGCCACCTGCCTGGAAAGGGACGACCAACACAGCCCTGCTCTGCAAATGCAACCACGACACTAGTTTGCTTATGGATCATCCTCAGAACCCAGAAGAAAAACTGTGAGAGCACCCTGCCACTACTGTAACCGGTGGCACATCCTGCTCAGCAGAGGCCAGGGCAATCCTCTCTTCCTTCTGCACGGGCTGAACAAAAATGATGCCAGTATGGGGAGGCAAGGTGAACCTCCCTCGTGCAATGCTGCATTTGCTTCTTTAAAAGCAAGGTAAAAGGCATAACCATCCAATAGAAAAAAACCAACAGCCTATCATTGGAACAATATTCACAGTATTTTAACTGCAGACAGTACAGTTTTCCTCCACATTGCTGTACACATTAGTAATCCCAGTGCAATTTGTATTATTAAAATGACTATACATGTGCTGTGGAGTCTAAAGAAAGCTAGTCAATTAGAATTCAATACTTACTAGTATTGAACACATCCATACCATACATATAAAATCTCTCACTAAAGGAAGAAAAATAGGAATCATAAAAGACTTTTTGGTTGAAATGGCTTGAAGAACTATCTCACAACACTTCATACACCTGGCATATTTCATTGTGGATGAATTTGCAAATAAATCTTATAGAATGGCTCATATCTTTCATTCTTTCCCATCTTTTAGCTGTTGGTGAGGTACAAGCAGCAACACCTATGATACATTGTAATTGTTACACCAATGAACAAATATTAAATATGGTAGTCAGAAAATCAAATTAAGAGACAGGAGTAAATATTGTCAGTGTTGTACAGTGTTCCTGTGCAATAAAAGGAAATCCAATTTCCTCATCCTTCCTCTCGCATTCAGATTTTTCTCACTACAACAAAAAGCTAAGCAATTCTCAGTGTCTTCCAAATCAAAAACATGGGAACAACAGCTTTTCTGAAAATCTGTAACCCAAGGCTTAGAGCAGCTTCCAAGTGAAGTCTCCTGAGGTATGGGGGAGGTGGGAGCCTGAGACCTATCCCTTCTCAAGTAACACTAGAAATTAACAGCACTATTATTTGAATGATGACCTTTCTGGATAGTGCTAAGACATGGTTTTCTTTGGCAATATAATTTATTCATTGGGACCTATTCCCGGCAGCTGCTGCAGTCATTGCAATCCAGAAGGGTAAGCCAAGATTTCTATCACACTTCCCACCTTTTTCATATCTCACTGAAGACACGTGCATGGGAAAGAATTACCATTACAAGGCTGCAAATTTCAAAGTATCAACTATCTGTTGCATACTTTTGTCCTAAATAAAATACAGGGTACATTCTTCCACCAGTCCCTTTTCCCCATGTCATTTTAGCACAGAGTAAAAGAGTGGCAATATACGTCTGCACATAAAGTTTATGCCCCTGGTTACCTGGGGGTTACTTGAACAAGCACCTCTAATGTTGAGGGTGACAATGTACTTGAATAGCCCAGAGGTGTCCTGCCCGACTAAAGATTCATTGCATTTTTGCCTAAACTCCACTCATTTCAGGAGTTTATTATCTGTAAGAATGTTCTTTTAAAATAGTGAATCCATTCTCAGCTGGAGGTCAGGTAAGCAACTAAAGACAGCATGAGAGCTCACAGAGAAATTAGTAAATTAAGGTTCTTAAAGTCTTATTTGCCTATTTTCTTCTTAGTCAAGCTCCTCTTCACAAATTATAGATCTGAACAATTATCTTTAAAATATGGATAAATAATAACCCAAGTGAATCCACTGCCAACATAAGAATATTATCCACTTCACAGTATACCATCTCCAGCCTGAGAAAAATGTCAGACAAAGCAAGAGGCCTTGAAGCCTATCAGCAATCTCAAATAATTATAGATAACAGTGTAGGAAACAGCCTTTCAAGACTCCAAGCTCTCTGCAGCGTTTCCCAGCCCCCAAGCCAAACACACTTTGGTAACTTCAGCCAGAGCACCAACGAAGCCTGAATTGCCATGACAAAGCATTAATTTCAAGACAAAGTCTAGGAAACCCAAATTCCTGCCACAGTGTTTTACAAATCAAGAACATATTTAAACTGCATGGAAATAGACTTTAATGCATATGAGTATCCCTAGGGAAATGAACAGTTGCATTCAGCACTTGCTGAAGTCTCTACAGGAACATCAGGGAGCCTAATGGGGCCCGTTATGTTGCATTTCGGGGGCATGCAAGTGCCCAGGGTCAAAGCCCAAATCTGAAGAAAAGAAATGACAGTCTCATTACTATGCACAAATGGGAAAGAATGGTCGGCTGCTGTATTGAGAAGGCTGTCACATAAGCTATAAATAATCAGACATACCGATCACCCAGGAGCCTTCCCTTTTGATTTTCCTCTGTGTTATGTCTTTGGTTGTCAGTAAATATGACATCTATCCTCTCCATTCAGCTGCCTAATGGCCCTCGTCTAACTCTGAAACATTGGACTAGCACTTTGGGAAGCCATCTGTATCCATGAAATAAAGATAAAGGCCAACAGTACAAAGGCTCTTGCATTTCTAGTCTCCCATTAATTGCCCCGAAGATGTTAGTGTAAGGTGAGCAAGCACTTATCACCAAGCAGAACCTTGTGACATCCCACACAAGAGCTGTCGCAGCGCACAGGAGCTGTGCCCGAACAAAGCCCTGAGGGTCCTTCCTCAGAGGAAAGGCTGAGCTCATCAAACATACCTCCATCCTTCTCTGAGAGGGTATTCAGGCATGCGAGCAATATCTCATGGGCAGGATTACCAGAGGCAGCTGATTCATCTAAAAGACTCTGTATGTACACTTACTGTTCACAAAATTAAAGGAGAAAATGCTGACATAAACTTACTGCTCTCAATGTAACATTGAAATAACAAAATAAGGGATCTACAGCTAATAAGGATTAATTAAAGTTAAGTAATATAGTCAAAAACAGAAACAACTTCAATTTATTATAGATAGCAGTAGAGTCTCATTTGCTCTTTCAAAGGCATAATCAGTTGAAGGGCACATTTTTCTTCTCTTTGTTCTTTCCCATCAATTTTAATGGGTGCAGAACATCAGTCACATGAAATGTAATGGGACAAGAAGATGGATGAGTACATTTGAAGCTACTAGTCACAGGACAGAAAACATCCTGACAAAGTGACACTGGCAGCATAGGGTTCAACAATAGACCCTGGACAATATTTAGTAAGTGAAACTACAGTGCTACATGATTTGGTATTCTCACTGGGCAAAATCCTTCCCCTGTCACTATTCATCATGTTCCCACAGGTCAGACTTTCAAAGACATTCTCCTACTGAACATGACCAAATGACATTTTTAATTCAAGGAAATTCGTAAATCTGGGGACAAAGAGGTCATTTGGAGATAAATGGGAACAACCTCCTGTATTAAGAACTTAAAATTACTTCATCAAGAAGGTTTAAAATGGTTTAGAAAGATTCACACCTGAGATCTGAAATCTATTATGCGCATAAGAGTGAGAAGATTTTATACCTATGCTGAACTTACTGACAGCAACAGGACTCTACTATTAATGAACAATTATCAAAAATCACCTATTTTTACTAGTACCTGAAGAAAGCAATACCAATAAATTAGTATTTTGAAATTGCACCATACTAAAAAGCCTCTAATTTGCACAATACAATAAAATGTATGAATTAAAAAGCAACATGCGCCATTAGTTATCTGAGAAGAGGTTCTGGGGAATTGCAAAGAAAATTCCTATCAAAACCAACCTTTAGTGTAGAGCACAGGAAAAACGAGTCATCCAACAAACCGAACCAAACCCTTTCGGGACTCTGAGGAAGCGTGGGACTCCAAAGCTGTTGGGAAATGCAGGCAGATCTACATTCTACTGCAATGATCTGCTTGTGTTATAACTTTACCAATAATTGCTAAGTGGATCGATCTAGCATTTTACGATGCTTATTGCGATCACCATCATCATTATTAGGCAATACTGTTCCGGTTTCTTCATTAGCCATTTGCCAAGATGTCTACAGTTAATCTTTAAAGCTTTAAATAATACAGAACTTTACACCAGAAAGGGAAAAGAGAACCAGGACCTCTGGAAATATACCCACCAGAGAAGGAATTTGAGCCAGACCTTCAAGTCCCGCTGCCACACTAAATAAGCCCTATGCCTCAATACGCCACAATCACCCATCCGGTGGCGTGTGATATCCAGAAAGCAAAAAGCCAGCTTTTGGCAAATTATCTTCAACAGGCCAATGTCCCTCTCTGGCATCACAACATACACTGTGAAGCTGATGATGTTCTTTTTCTAACAAGTACCTTGTTGGAAGCTGCTTACACAAACTCTTCTTGCTATATATACTTCCCTCCTCTTCCACAAGATATACGACTGCTCTCTAACAATCTCTACAAGAAATGTACACTAGTAAAGAAGATTATACATAGGGAGGAGTTTCCCACAGTCAGTCACGTATCTGAGTATGGGAAATCCAGAGAGGAGGGAAATTCCACGTCAGGAGAAGGTTTGAGATTTCACAAACAGTACACCCAACTCTGGAAAGAGCAAAACATTTTAAGATAAAAGAACACTTGACTCACTTGTGGCTTCTGGATTTCATACTATATGAAATAACGCGCCATTTTAAAAACTAATGAATATAAGCTGTTTCAAAAGTTAACCTAAATATTTCACTATGATGGTATATAAATAATATTCAGACATTTGTGGACATGTCTGTGTCTTTCTTCTAAGAACACATTTTGATGAAATATTTAATTTTTCTATGAAGCATTTTGATGAAATTATGTTTCTCAGTGAAAAACAATGTAGACACCACACACACTTTCTGGTATTCCCCATTTATAAACTTACAGGTCTGTGTCTTTCCTGACTGTAATAACACGACAAATTAAATTTAAAAAAATGCATAAAACCATATTGCAATGAGAGATGCCACCCCCACTTTTAGTAACCCTGACCTCTGAGAAAGCATTCCAAATGCTGATAACTAATAATTGACCCTTTCTTCCATCTTCTCTTGCCATCAAAATTTGTTTTGTGCTGGCAGCTCATATGCCCACGGATATCATGAGGAATCTGAATATTTCACATTCTAGCCATGAGGAAGCCGAAGACCTGAATAATGATTATTCCCTGAGCAGCTTTCCCTGCAAATCCATCACTATAATATGCAAAAAGCACATTATAAATACAATCAAACATATTAAATAGGTCAGTCAATTGTTCTGTATATCACAGGTAACCAAAGATAACCCTTTTCTCTGATTATTTCAACTGTTCAGTCCTCATACAGATTTAGTAAAGTTTACCCATTCCCATGATCCTCTTGGTCCTCAGGACACAGGTCCTGGCACTGCAGTTCATTATGTTTCTGACATTAGAGAGCAACTGAAAACCTAATAAATTTGTGGATCTTTCCCAGGAGCCTCATCAGTTTGCAGCGCAATGGACACAGAAGCTGCACTGACATTTGCAAGCAGGACGGTCCCTGAAGGCAGGTCTGCAGATGCAGGGGCAGAACCTGCAATCATAGCCGGAAACCAGCCAGGGTCTCAAGCACTTCATGATATGCTGACACAGCTATGGCTGGCTCCTGTTGGCACTAATGTCTGTGGACAAGCCCTGAAAGTCCGGAGCCAGACCTTTCCCTCCTCCTTAGGGTCATGCACAGCTGTTAACCCCACATGAATGGGTCTCAGCCTCATCTCTCAAGCAATGATGCCTACCCTAGACAAGCAGGAGAACAGAATCATAGAATCACAGAATCATTTAGTTTGGAAAAGACCCTTAAGATCATCAAGTCCAACTGTTAACTCAGGACTGCTAAGTCCATCACTAAACCATGTCCCTAAGCAGCTCATCTACATGTGCTTTAAACACCTCCAGGGATGGTGATTCCACCATCTCCCTGGGCAGCCTGTTCCAATGCTTGACCACCCTTTCAGTGAAGAAATTTTTCCTAATATCCAATCTAAACCTCCCCTGGTGCAACTTGAGACCGCTTCCTTTCATCCTGTTGCTAGTTATCTGGGAAAAGAGAGGTACCCCCAACCTGCCTACCAGCTCCTTTCAAGTAGTTGCAGAGAGCAGTAAGATCCCCCCTGAGTCTCCTCTTATCCAGATAAAACAACCCCGGTTCCTTCAGCTGCTCCTCTTAAGACTTGTTCTCTAGACTCTTCATCAGCTTCATTGGAATACCAAACCATCAAGAATTTAGACTGTTTCTAAACATTATCTTTCAAGTTCGCCCCAATTCCTTTCAAATTTCCTAAACTGCAAACTAAACCTGATTGATATGTGCCAACTTTTCTCACTGATCATAAGTGAGGCTACTTTTAATGAAAAGTGGGGTTTTCTTTTCAAAACAGCATGATTCCAAGATCTAGGAAAAAAACCCAAACAACAAACCCCCCAAATAATAAGAGATATGAAACAAAACAGAAGAAATTCTGCAGCTGGGTGAAGATCACGAAAACTAAGTTGTATCTAGATAAATTAAAGATGCTTGTAGACTTTTGCAGATTGAGTCCTCTCAGGTTCAGCTCTGACATTAATACACATTAAGCACAGGAATTCTACGTATGATGGAGTAGTTTGGAAGATTATTCATTCCACCATGCTTATGTGATTTCAGAGGTCAAACTTCATGGCCAAAACCTCTAGGGAACAAACTGCTAAACTGCTACTGTACAGAATCAGATCACAAAACAAAGGAAAACAAATGTTTGTTTTGCTTCACTTTGCTGATTATCAGGGTTTGCTTCTGTTAGTTAAAAAGAACCCCAAAACACAACAAAAAAAAACCCCAACTTTCGTCGTGGAGAAAATGAATTATTTACTTTTTCCACCTGAGAGAAGAAGGATATGTAGAATTTCCTAACTTCCTCAAAGTGAAGCAATAAAACCCCATAACAACAAGGGTCAGCAAGTTTACGTCACCCTATTACGTCAAAGTGGTCAAATAGCCACGCTGTCCTCTGCCTGTCCTTACAAGTATTTTAAACTAAAACACAAAATAGAAACAACCCTAAGAGAGAGTTTGCAGTGTGTTATATGAAGACACTGCAATTCCTAGGTTCATTCCATGGCATAAAAGGATTAGTAAAATTATCTTTCTGACCTGCTGTTTATTATAAAAAAGTTATAGTTAACATTTTTAACAGTTACTGATGTAATATCCTCTCTTAAGAGGCTGATTTTTGTTACAATTATTGAGCAAAGTAAAACAAATTAAAAGCACATTACACACAAAAGAGCAAGTAGCTAGCTTCACTGCAACCAAAAAGTAAGTAAATAAAAAATAATCTGCATCTAAATGTTTTAATTCTTTCATGTCTTGGTATTTTGAGGTGACGTTTGCAAACTAGGAAATCCTCTTGCTCTTGGAAAAAAAAATAATATATATATATGTATGTCTACCTAACAGTATCATCAAAGTACTTTGCATGAACCTAGAAGATGAGAAAAGCCTTTGTGGTCGAAATTAGCCAGTGGGTTCAAAGTTAGGGGATAGACAGGAAAGCAAGTACTATTACAAAAAGCTCATGTCCTTTAAACACAGTGTCAAACACACTCTGAATTTAAACAGCCTTAAAGCCAAAGATCCAAGCATTTTCCAGCTTTTATTTGAAATTATAAGACCTCACCAAATCTGTAGGGTGGAAGAACTGCTGGTTATCACCAAGCCCTGCTGTACACGTCTCCATTAAGCTCTTAGTTCTTGAAAGAAAATGGGTGAAACAATATACTGTCAGTTAACTCTCAACATATACTTGGCAGAGTGCTTGGCTGATGATTTAATGCCTCTCCCCTTCAACAAACCACAAACCAAAAATACTGAACCCCTAAAATACGCTTCTTTGGCAGTTATCAGTCTGTGAATGCTCAAGGTAGCAAGATTGACTTAATCACATCACTGATGTGTAAGACTCTCATAAAGATACGTTTTGCCTTAGGCCTGAGCATTATATCCATACCAAATCACATCAGGAAGCAAGCCTTGAGAAAGCATAGCTCTGTAAAAAAAGTATAAAAATTTGATCATTAGAAGAATCTTTAATCCCCATTGCTAAATTCAAGATGCAAGGAACAGCAAAATGACAGAGAAAAATCATGCTATTCAGTACTTCAGCCACTTTTTTTATTTTCATTGCATATCCCTGCAGATTACTGATATAATCTCGGTATGGCTTTTTATAGCTGCCTCTGTTGTACCCATCTCCTGAATTCTTATCTCACATACTATTGTCTGCTTTCTTATCTCAGGACTCTTTCTTTATCCTTCCTCTTGAGGTATGTGCAAGAACTATATGCCTTTTATAAGACGATAAACAAGGACAGAAAATGAAAGCCTGGCCCCAGTGAAGTCAGTGGCAACACTTCAGTGTTTCCTGGATTTTATCAGTAAAAAATAAGCATTTTATCAAAGGCAGTTGGCACAAGATCCAAAATAACACTTAGGTACTTAGCATATAATTCAGGTGTCATGTTCAAAAGAATGATCCCCAAAATCCTGCTCATGGGTTTAGGCTTTTAGGAAATCAGATGACAACTTCCTTACATGTCTAACTGAATGTATGGGTGTCTTCCCTACAGCCACCATCTGTCCGGGCGGCCAGAGCTGGTTATTTCAAGAAGCCTACACATCCCCAGACCCGAATCCCCATGGCACAATCCCCCTGGACTCCTGAGGGAGCCTTCACATCTAAACACAGCTCTGTGGTGACAGCCTAAATCCATTCAAGAGGTGGCCTTTAAGACTTATCTTTTCTTTTAAGCAATTGGCATGTGGTGACTCAAAGCACAGAGCTGAGGCGTGGCTGCCCAGGGCTCTGCGGACGGTCACTGCTGGCAGCCAACACTCCCTGGGTCCCAGCATGGGACAGCGAGCTCCTCCACCAGGAGCAAGAGCTCAGTTGTTAGCAATGCCACCACACTGGTGTCTCTTCTTGAGTACAGCCTGCAAAACATTATGGCAATAGGATTAGTTATTTAGATGAATGCTGCTCAATTATCAATGTAAAGTAAATAAACAAGGAAACAGAAGAACCAGGAAAGCTGTGTCTGCAAACTACAAAGAGCATCTCTTATCTGTAGACGTCAACTTCTATGAACTAAGTTTTTAAAGTCTTTCCAGTTCAGCAGAGGTTCTTTAAGGGAATTGCAAGCAAGTTTCTGGGACGTGGCTAGAAACATATGACAAGCTCTACTTGATTATATTTTTACCATAAATACATTGCTCTACTAACATGAGACAATGCAGCTTTGAGGGGAATTACATAAAGCAAGGTTCTAAAATTGTTCATTTAAACTGTGAGGAAACAGTACTCCTACAAGTTTGTTGACTCCTTCAGCACCTCAAAACTTATTTTTGAACTTTTCAAACAGATGAACCAGTATTCAGAAAAGCTGCTTAGAAAAAATCAGTATCAGGGGTCTCTCAATTGTTTTGTTTAAAAATGTAGAGAGGAGCAATAAGGAAAAGCTAGGAAATGCAGTAAGATCAAACCAGATCTACTGTTGCTACTGATTTAATTCAACTCAGATAATTCAACTAATTTCCAGACAACTAAATTTAGAATTTTCCCCTTTCATATTCTCCAGAGGTATAAGTGTCCTGCCAAAGATATTCTACTAAGAATAGAACTTAGATAGAAATGGACCCAAAACTGTGTTTGTGCTGATGCAGCACAAGCTAGTACTTTCCCACTGCTGGTGAAATTCGTGAGGAGCATTTGAAGGTGACATTGATACACAGAAAAAAGGGTGATGCAAAAGCTGTTGGCAGGTATCTCCAGAAAAGAGTGACAGCTAAAGGCAAACATCACACTGAAGAGTTGTCATGTAAATAACACACAATATAAGTACCAAAAATGAACAGTAGTGGCTGGAGGTTGGTTCAGAAGGAAAATAAGGATCACATAATCTAGTCTATTTAATCCTCTGAGTAAACCCAGACTTCATCAAGACCAGAGAAGGCAGGTCCCAGTGGCAAGGAACATTGCTTGGCCCCCAGTCTTCTTTCCTTATTCCAATGGCAGCTGCAAGAAGCATCTCCTGAAAAATACAGAAGTGCCTCTGCTGTTCCAGTGGGCAGGTTTGATGTCTCCCTTATGAACATCTTTGAATTTGAAGAGATGTACCACTAAAACTCAGAACTTCAAGTAGCCCAAGGGATATCAAAATGAACATAAAATCATAACTCTAAACTGCTGAAAATTTGAGCTTTATGCTAATTATGGAAACCAACATGAGAAGCAAACTGCATAATCAGTCTTCAGAGGATTTAAAAATGCTGCAGGCTGGCTCTACTATCGTCTCAGGTCAAATGTAAAATATAAATGTGCAACCTTCTAATTTTAATCCCAGCTCCACCATTGACTTTGTGAGCCATCACAGATTGCCTCTGTTTTCTCTTCTAGCTTCTCTCCTTTCTGCCTTTCAATTCTAAGCTCACCTGATCCAGGACTGCTTCTTAGCACGTGACTCAAAAAAGAAGTTCACACTGGTCTTTGGTTGACCTCCAAAAGTACTGTGTTCTCTCTCTCCCTCCCCTCTTTTTCTCTGGGTTAACTGCACATTTTGAAAACTAAGCATGAAAATTCCAGTAAATGGAAATTATTTCCATGTGATATCCACAGAATTCTGCAAAAAAATTGCATTTCCTTGAGTCTCATGCAAGGCTATTGAAGATCACTGCTGACGACTGATCAGATGGTGCTTCAGTTTCACTCCCCCCAGTCCTTGCCATATTTATCTTATCCTTCCCACGGAATGGGAAGAGCCCTCATCATGCAGCTAACAAATGACTTAGGCTCACTTCTTTAACCTCAGCAGTGCAAGAGAAAATCGGGTGAGCATGGCAGAGGTCTGCTTCTAATGGACATGAGCACACACCAGGTCCCACCTTCTCTAAGTGACTTGACGCAGACTTCCTGGCTGCACACCCATTAACGCAATCCTGCTTATACAGCACGCAGGAAAGAATAAAGTGCCCCACAAAGTAGCATGTAGGGCCATAAATTTCAGATTGAGACATCTTCCATTTCTCCACTGGAATTCATACGGAGAAGAGGACTTGGCGGGGTGGTAGTGCTACGTCTGATACCTTCTCACTGTGAAATCAAGAAGTAAAGCTGAGCCATCCTCATGTCCTGAGGACAGGTGAAGAGGCACTCAGAAGCACAAGGGTCCTTCACCTTCATTCTTAAAACACGACTGTTTGACTTTTTGTTTTAATCCCAATCTGCACGTGCAAGATGCAGTTATCAAAACAAAAGTCTCCGTCACGCAAACAAATGCCGTTTTCGGAGAGCGCCTCCATGGTCTCTGCACGGCTATCTCAGTGAAAGGCAAACGAGCCTGGAGGAAGGGGGTGGGGGGAAGAGCGAGGAATTACACATATTCTAACGATGTCTTCATTTCCCAGCAGCTTTACAACAAAAGCTCTCTGGTGCTGAATCTGACCTCCCTACAAACAGTAGCCGAAAACATGCCTCACTGTAAGCGCTTCATGGTTTTCCTCTGCAAACACACTTCCCTTTGTTTACTGTATTTTTAAGTACATGAGTGCCCAGACCACCCACGGTATCAGGTAGCCTAGCACAGGAAAGGTGAGAGAGGAGGCTAGGATTGCTTCTCTATATGAATATAAATTAATCTATCTGATCCACATATGCTAGTGAGCCACAGCTCATCCTCAGTCAATTCATGTCCCTGACAGGCTAACTTGTCCCAAGCTCTCCAGAAATCATGCAGATGAAAGAGCCAAGGCTGTGGTATAGGAATTACAGGACCAGAGAGTTAAAAAGGGATTTGCAAATCAAGTAGTAATGCCTGCCTTGGCTTAATTTAATTTACCATATTCTACTGCTGCTTCACCCCCCACCCCCCACCCCCCCCAGCAGCAAATCAGTATTGTACGCTGAAGTAGTTACGGTGCGAGATACTACCTGATCTCTACTGTAACACCTGGTTAAAAATATGCTCAGTATCCTTTGGGCTCTGACCTGCGTACACTGAAACAAAGATAGGGACGAGTTTACAGATGAACACAGGATCTGGCAGCGAGCACACTAAGTCATTTCTCTGCTCTCTTTCTGCACCTTATCAGTGACATTTCCCTAAGAGCACAAGACACAGCACCAGGCTCACTGCATTTCAGCTCCCCAAGGAAACTCGCTCAGATCCTCCCAGGGATTACACTTTATCTGGCAAGCACCAGAGCAAAAAGTGAAAGCATTAGTTCATTTTGCACCTTGGTTGTTCACATCCACAGACACTCCAACTCAACAGCAGAGAAGACAAGAGATAAAGAGAAGAATTCCTCTAGAATCTCTTAAAAACCCCACCTTGGGTTTGCTGGTCATTTCAATAGCATTTATTACTATGCAACATTACTGCAGGGAATATTTTGAAAATGCATTAGCTCCAAACCAGGCACAGCCTCTTTTTTCCCTACACACATGCAGCCCTTTTAAGAAATGTCTAATCTCCTTCACAGCACAACCTGCATTTCTTAGTGCCTGGCACAGAAAAGCAGACATCAACCTACTCCACTCTCTCCATTTTACACTTTCAGATCAGTTTGGCAATCCAGAGCTGGGGAGGGGGAAAGAGAGGAGAGGGAAATATGCTGCTACGCTTTTCCCTGTGCTCTTACTGTAAGAAAACATGATGATGGGATTATGACTATTGAACTAAAGGGAAGTGTTCCACCTAGAGACCATCTTCACCAGGCAAGGCGACGGGCAGGTTACCTGCAGACAGGCACTCTTTTAGGATTGAATATACCTGCTGGTTCTGTGGTAAAAAATAATGCAGAGGTATTGCCCCCAGTAGTAATTAACAATGTTAATCTTCTTCTTCCTCTCTATGGTGATAAAAAGAGTCATTTTTATATTTAATTAATGCAGAGGATCATTTTGGAAACTGGCTAATGAGGCTCTGATCACATTACCATGAAAATGTGCATTAACACTGCAACTGAGGAGGCTGCTTCATGTGTAGAGAATCCACTTTGTAATTAGCCCACTGCGAAATGAATCACGTCAGGAGGAACTCAGAGGGAACTAGTCGGCAATGGGCACTTAGCTGCTGCTGTGCCAATAGACCACCAACACCGTAAGCTGTTTTTTCTCTGCGCTGCCTGTCAGCAGCAGCGCAGTCCAAAACTGCAAGCATTCAGCCTCCGTCAACAGCAATGTGTCAAAGCCAGGACAAATTACAGAGAGGGAGAGAACAGATGCTGAAAGGCACTAAACTTTAGTATGCGAGGGTCTGCTGTGCCGAGAGGAGAAAACAAACAAAAAGCTGCAAATCAAATCCTGATTCAATAGGATCCGAGCAAAAATTATGGGCTATTATGGTAAGTGCTTGTTTCGTCTTTTCTCATCTTATTTTGAAGGAGCTGGGAGCATGTTAGCAGCACACTGCTACACTACTACTCACACTGCTACGATGTTGAAAGACACCAAAATATCTAGAGGGGATTAAGATCTTTGCCTAGTAGTAAACAGAAATAATGCATACACAATGAATGAGCAAGCAGCACATCTCACCCGTGGAAACCCTGCTGTACTCAACACCTGTTTAAAGGTGACAAGCACATTTCAGAATTGTTTCAATTTTAATTAATTAAACTGAAAATTTAACACACTTCTTGGCCAGCACAGACACGCCATAAAAACTTGGTTCCTTAACTTAGAAATACCTGAGATCACAGACCTAATGCTTTCAGAGGCAGCAGTGCAACTTATCTGAAATCAGTCTTGTTACCAAAGCCAAGGGCTCCCTTAAAACATCACCGATACAGTTCAGTGAGACTGCTGCTATATGACTGACATCTTGGCAGAAGATGCACAAAAATGTTAAAAGAATCCCACAGGAAGTCATCTGAAGGGGGAGTGGCAAATGAGCAGAAAACAACAGGCACTCAAAATACTAATAATTACCACCACCCCCCACCCCCCCAACAACAACTTAGCTAGCAATTTTGCAAAGGGAAAAAAAAGGCAAAGCAAAACAAAAGCATCTACTTACTCTCTGTAAAGAACACACATTTTTACTCTGGAGATGCTGGTAATATCCTCTGCACTCACCTGTGAAACTTCATAGAGCAGTTTGTAGTGCTCCTCTCTCTTCTGAAAAGTGCACAGATTGCAGCCCATCCTAATAAGCAACACAAGAGCAAAGCCTCTAATTTCCCCAGCACTGAAAGGCAAATGCACTGACAGGGAATCACCCTCCAGACTTGACTACTGTTTTTCATCAGTCACTCCAGCCCCGAAACACAGGCACACCACTGTTAGCTGGAAGCACAAGGCAGGGCAGTGTGTAGCAGCATGCTCTTCTTCCCTTTCCCTAACTATCTTACACTCACGTATACACACACAGAGTTTCGACTCAGTTCATGGCAACACTCCCCCTGTCTCTGCATCAGTGCACATGACTACACAGATTCTCACTCATGAATATTAATAGCCTCTCATTGATTATTTATGACAGAACGTGTTAGCGGGGAGGGGTGTCATAGCTGCTGCTGATGACAGATGAATATTCACTAATTAAGAAGCAAATGTACTGTGGTTAAACAAAATCCACTTGTGTCAATACCACCTCTGTTTATTAAGGTTAGAGGGACTAAGCCACATGTATTTCACCCACACTTGCCTTAATTTTTACAGTAATTGTGCAACTAATTCTTGAATGGGGGTGGGAAAGGCACAAGTGAAGTCTTATGTTAGGTCTCCACCTTGTGCAACAGGGATCACGGAATACATTTAAAATATTTGCAAGCATTTTAGAAGAGTGCTTGTGAAACCTGAGCTGATGTTGTTAAAAATTTAAAGCAAAGGAGGAGGCAGGGAAAATTAACCCAGGTGGCTACACTGCTAGCTTCACCTTGACACTGCCAAATTTAGCCAAAATTCCAGTGTATTCATAAAAGGCAGGAGACTATAAAAACTTGTCATACATATCTAGTACATGTGGAAATGCAGGTGTGCCTGATCTGGTGCTTTATACATATATACACATATTGTACTGTTTATTAAATAATCTCGCACTGAAGTCTCTTCTGGCATGTAAACCAGATTAATAGCAATTATAGCTCCAATTTCTAAGAAACTCAACAGATATACCCTCTTGGACTCTAGATATCAAAGCTTTTATTATAACGTGCCATTATATCTAATCTTACCATTTGTAAATTAGATTTTAATGGATCCACAATTCTCAATGTGTGTATAAAGGCAAGGATGCATTTAAAATTAAACCCACATGTTAAATGTTAAGGTCAATGGAAATCACACTTAATTCCAGTCTGACATTAATTCCTCTATTGTATATCATGTAATCCATTGGTAGTTATGCAACATAAAAAGCCCAAGCCATGACAAACCAAGAGAGAAAATCAAAAAGTTGCTTTTGTTTTATCACTCCTTTCTCAGCAACTCTGCTAATCAATAACTATGTCCTTGTTTCAAAGCATCTTTAATCTGAAGGGGACAGCAGGTGGGATCCAAAGCAGAAATAATCACTTGGAAACTAATGAAAACAGTTAGTTAAGATTGGCACTGGACCCTAAAGAGTTGTAATTACTAAGCACTGACATACAGCTTTTTTTTTTTTTTTTTTTTTTTTTTTGGGTGCAGTTTCCTAAAAGTGCTTTGTCAAACATTTAAAATCGATAACAGGAAATGATTCTAATGAGCACTAATTGTTAACAAATTGGCTTTGCATCTAGCAGCACCTCAAACACCACCAACACTGGGTAGCAAGCAGATCAACAATCATGTGCTGCTTATCAGTTCTGCCCCTTGGGATGTAATAATCCGATTTTCTGGCCCTTAATTTTACCTAACAGCCGGGATGAAAGCCAAGCAGAGAAACCTACAGGAAGAACTGGACCATTACTACAAAATCTGCATATTAGTAAAGTTTCCTAGAACCTCTATGTAAACTACAGATAGGTTGAGACTAAATCTTAATTAAATTTCATCTCCTTTAATAAATGAGGAGAGCCAGGAGGAATCAAATAATGACCATTAACAGAGCAAGCTCTTCTCATATCAGCTTCCAGCACTGTTCTGAAACATGACATTAAGTTTTATTTAGTGGAAGAACCTGAGCAGGCAGGTTTGGTTCTGAATGTTCCCAAAGTCCAAGGGTTTCATTGTTAGAAAGAATCAGCCTCTGTTCTCCTTCTCCACACTCCCATGAAATGCTGTTCATGCTGAGAGGTTTAAACCCATGAAGCAAACATCAGCTCAGGCTTTGAAGGTTTCTATATCGTGAGGTGCAGAAGGATTCTCAGATGTGTAAATTTTGAACTTAAGAAAGTCAGATCAATGAACTAGACAACAGTCATGCAAGGACAACCATGCTATCTTTCGATGAAAGTGTTCTCTCCTTCCACTGACACAACTTCTTCCTCTGACACATATGCAATCTGAAAGAGATGAAATCTGCATAAAGAGAGACATGATTTACCCTTGCATATTTTTGATAGCCCCTTAAAATTAGTTCTTAAAAAGGGACGGGGAAAGCTATATTACTACAGGAATCCAGTTGTATTGGTACAAGAAACAAACAACAACAACAAAAAACCCAGAAGACAAAATAAGCAATGGAACACTACAGTTAATCTTTCAGCAGTTTCCCCTGACAGTCTGTTTTTTCATTGCTCTTTCTCTGGTTCTTTTGTTTCCTTCTCTGAAGCTGACATAGGCTTCTCCATTCATTTATCAAGTGCCTACCCTCTTTTACCCATACAGAGGGTAAAAGGGTTCTATCTTCTGCTTCTGCAGACAATAATGGGCACAGTCTGCAGGGCTGAATAGATTCATTTGAGAAGGAAAGGTGTACTTCCAGATTCTTCAGCTCCATCTAAGTATGCTGCTTTGATTTTACACATGGTCAAAATACCAGACTTTGTGCAGCTCAGAATGATATTCAAGGCAAAACTTGATTGAACTAATGACTAAAATTATATATATGATGTGCTTTGGCCAAGTTGAATTTGATGTTGGGGAGAAAGCAATCGCTCTCTTTCCTTCCTTCTCTCCCTCCTCTTAATCCCTCTCCAACATCAAATTTGTAGATAAAGGGATGAAAAAGGTAGTAAAACATAATCAAGTAATTCTTATTCTACATGTAATTCAAAGATATTTGAATAATTCAGTGCTGTTCTTTATTGTGGAGTTCTCCATGTTCATCACCTACAATTTAATGTTACCATAAAGACTAAAATCTTAATTTATAGTCAAACCAGGAGTGCAATAATGCAAAGGGATGGAGTTTAATTCCAAGAGAGTTACAGCAAAATTTCTGTTAACATTTTCAAACAAGGTGCCCTTGTTTAGGTCCCCTAATTCATTTTAAGTATCTAGGAGATGACTTCCTCATTGAGGTATAGAAGTGTCTCATTATAAGCACCCATGCTTGAAAGTTTATCATTGCAAAAAATTCAAGGCAATGACACTGCCAATTAAAGGCCACTCACTCCTTTATTTCTTCTTTATCTCACAGCTAAAAGACATATAATAAAATATAACATTCTATTTAAGTGAGGATAGTGAAGCTGTTGGTCCAAACCAACATACCTGCATTCCTGTAAAACAAAATACCAAAAAGGGAGTGGAGAAACTCTTTGCTTATCCCCACTGTCCTAAACAAAGGCTCGAACTCATAAGGCTTCACCTCAGTCTGGCCAGATCTTTTAGTTCATCATGATAATTAGTGTCTTTAATAAAACCTCAGCTGCTGGAATCAGGTGATTGGATGCATCAGTCCGTTTTCATATTAGAAAACCAAGGCTTTTTCCAGCCTGATGACTGCAGAGAAAAACTCAAAACGCTTCAGTAAATATAACCCAAAGACTCAGAATTTGCATACAAGCTAACCAGCTTGAACTCCAAAATAACATGATGTATAGCACCTAGTAGGCTAAATGAAGGTGCAAACTATGGAAGTACAGGGTCATTGAAATGGGCTTAGGCTCCAATAAAATGGATTTTTGCAAATATAAAAAACTGGAAAATTTAACCACACTTCCTACAAAAGATACTGGAAAATCTAACTCAAGGTAAAAATGCACTATATGCTTTCCACAGACATCAGAACACACAAAATGCATGATTAAAAAAGGTAAGAAAGTGTATCTACAATAAAATGCAATATTCACAGGAACATTAATTTGTGTCCATAGGAAAGACACTTGTTTAAATGCATATCCTTTAGCACAGCCACCGAGACTTTATGCACTCCTCAAAGTCACAGCAAGAGTAAGGGTGGTAGGAGAAAAGGCAGGACGTGGAATTCCCGTGCTCTGTATTTCCCAGGAGGACTGTAATTTATCAGACTATCCAGGTCTATCTGATTGTAAATCAAATGGGCTCCATAAGTGGAATCTTCCATTAGGCTCAGATGCCTCCTGGAAGGCAGGGAACACCTATAACATCATATGACACAAGTCCAGTCTATTGATTCATTTTTTTCCATCCATGGTTAGATTCACAGAGATCTATGGCATTCCTGGTCCAAAATGTAAGTATATGTCTAGAGAAAAATGGCAAAGCAGCACGAGGAACCTTCTCTGCCACAATTACTTACAACACAAGAGCTACTTGTACCTTTTGTTCTACATGGGGGAAAAGATCAAATGAACCCCTGTTTATCTACCATTCCCATGTGAATGGGCTGGCTAGTTTTCTTTGAGAAAAGTACCATTCCTTTACCAGGTCTACTGGCCAAACTTCAGACTGCTCAGATACCTTTTGTTCTCTTTTCTTTCTTAAAGTTTCATCCAGGATATTATATTCTGAGGTTTTTACTCAGAGTGGCTTCCTTATTGCTTCTTAAACTGCTGCCATAATCAATTACAGAAGTGTCGCAGAACCCAAATGATGCGTATACTTTAAGGCTTTAGGAATACATAAAGACTTCAAGTGGATGGTGTCACTTAAATTGAGAAAAGTGGTCAATGTTGGCACGAAGAGTCTTCTCTAAACGTTCTCAAAGAAATTGGACTTTTTCTTGACTTTTTCTACCTCATCAGTTAATTATAAGGCAACTATCTGACACACCTTTACCTTTTTTTAACCATGTGACCATCTCAAACCAGACTGATAGCTCTTTACTGCACTAGAGTTTCAACATTATGGAGTGTACAGAGTAAAATTACTCATCAATAAGCTTGAAAGGATTTAAAGGAAACAACAACATTTTAATCAGGATAGCCAAACCTAAAATGGCTGAACCGAGCTGTGGAACAAAACTCTGATAATAGATAAACTGGGATATGAAGTCCCATGACAATAAACATTAAATAATGCACTTAGGGAACATTGCTAAAATATCCAGAGTTGTGGTCTCTAAAGCAGTTAGTTCTACTCAGAAAATAGATTTGGAGTTGCAGAGTTTCCTTGAACTACAGGTTCAATGCTTAGTAACAGTAAGAAGTCAAGCAGAATGTAAAGAATTTTAGGAAAAGACTGACAATGGAGCAGAAACTATTGTCATGAAACTGCAGAAACCCCAGCAATACCCACATTTGAAGACAGCCAGCAGTCCTGGTCTTTCCAACTCTAAATCATTTAATGGAAATGGAAGAGCTATGAAGAATAGATGAGAAATGCAGATATGTAGTAGTTCACTTTCCCTGCATCTTTCATCTTAATCTATAATTTTTTCCCTCGTACGGAAGCCATTCCTTCTCACATTACACAATGAAATAATCAAACAATACATGTAAGGCAACAAAAGGAAGTCTGGATTATTTTTTTTCCCCAAGTAATTTGACTGTGGAACTCATTAACAAAACTCACGGGAAGCAAAGACCAGAAAAGGGTTCAAAAAGGTATTAGACAACTTTATGACAGATAATTGTCAGTAGTTATCTGCCTGCTTAGGAAGCCCGTAATTCACCGACTCCCGGGAGCTATGAGAGAGCGCACAGCAGCGAGATTTCTCTCCACACATCCCCTTGCCGATAGCTTGCCTGTGTTTTACTGTTGGCCTCTTCAGAAATCTAATATTGGCAATATGATCCCTTTACTAATTCAATTCTAAAGCTCCAAATTTACCAGTTCTTGCACAAAAAGCTACAATATGTACTAAATTGAAAGTTCCTTAGCCAACCTTAGCTGGTGATACACCACATAGTCCAACTGCATTACAAGGCTTTATTAATGACTGCATAATGACTTTGGACTTCAAACATGTTTATAAAAGTACATTTTATTATTGTCCTCACTGGTTTCAAAGCTTTTAAAGCTACATCTGTTTGAAAAAAGAAATAATCAGATTTTTTCCCCACACCTGAAGATTAAATCTGAGGGGGTTTTTTGGGGTTTTTTTGGTGTTGTTTTTTTTTTTTTTGTACACCTATGTGAGAAAGAAAACTGTCTGGAACTGAGATATCACACGACAAGTTCAGGCCCAGACCAAACAAAGGCAAATATCAATGAAACGCCTCAATGAGAAACTGAGCTCACAGTACAAAACTCTAATTCAAACGCTGAAGCAGCAGGAACTGGTTCAGGGGATGAGAGCAGGTGAAGACTCCTTGGCTCTGTTCTTTCCTCTGATATCTGCATCAATAGAAAAGATCTTCCTTTTTACATTCTTATAAAATAAATAACACCTGTCTTGCAAGAGCATTAATTCAATGAATCTTTTAAGATTTTTCAGAGCTTTTCCACGAATGTATTATGGAGGACTGTTACACCCACCCAAGTTCTTCTGCTGAGGCCACCCTTGCAGTCTCCAGCATTTAAATGTAATTAAAATGTCTTGTCTGGTTTCTTAATTAAAAGTTTTCAGTCACAGTCATGGTGTGCTAATCATTATAAAAGTAGAAAAGAAAAAAATTACTCATGACTTGAGAAAGTTCCTTGCTAAAAACAACAATCACAGCAATTTGAGGGATTAGAAAAACTAAAACTAAACAAGACAGATACTAGATGAGGGTGATGGTTGAACATGTCTTCATCCCAGAGTAGCTAAAATATACTAGCTAGAGGTAGATTGGACTATGTCCTTTCCGCTTGCCTTCCAGTTTAAGTATCATTAGTTGGATAAATCTGGAATAGTTTTGGCACATCTGAGTATTTCGAAAGTGAGGTAAAGATGCTGAGAAGAGTAGCCTGTCATGAACAATGCACTGCCATTATAAAGACATATTTACCAATACAGACACTTCTTCACTGCTCACTTTTGAAGCTCATACAATTGGCAATCTGGAAGAACTGTTGAGGGATACATGCAATATAATAGATTATTGTCTTGCCCTGTATAAATGGCCTACTGTGCCCTTGAAAAACACCCTGGGATTAGGGAAATTTTCATGGCCTTGAATGGATTTTCATGGTATTGAAACTCAAAAGGAAACTTGTCCTGAATTAGGCCATAAAACCAGCTGCTTTCCTCCTTTGCCAAAGCATAAAGATGTTGTAATATAACTGTCAGAAGTTCATGTTAGAATAGTAAAAAAAAAATTTGCAGCATAGAAATTACTTTAAAGGAGTATGAGGCAGAGGGGAATCAGTTGTTTTTGTGTAACGAATCATGACTTCATCACTCTGAAATTAGTATTAGGTCATGTACATGGCTGAACCTCAAATGTGGCTCCCAACACGCACCTGGTGGAATGATGGATGCAGGAGTGGCACCACACAATGCTGCAGGAGGAACCATCCACACCACTCCTGTCTCTGACAGCTGGCTAGTTTGATTTAAAATCACAATTTGAACTGAAATCAACTCTGTTTGTTGACAGTCATTAACTGACTACCATCAAAGCACCATTAATTCTATTGTAGTCAGCAAATGCTTTGTAATGATCTAAAACTAATGTGGCTTACCCTCCTATAAAATCCCCACAGCATTAAAGGTTTACTTTGTGCACTGTTTGGGCTTTCTAAAGCTTAAAATCACTGCCAGTGCACCTGCTTTCTAGAAGATCATTAGGTAAAAATCCCAATGAAGCCCAATCAACCTGGCTTTAGTTACCTTACCGTCTGCTCTAGAAGAAAATTAATGTTATTAGATGTGTCTTTCTCTGAAAATTGCTGGTGTTTGGTTACCATGCCAGCTGTCTGGGAGGTATGTGGGTCTGCTGGACACTGACCCAGCTGGCTGCCTGGGCAGAGCCCAGCCCCAGCCCCCCTGCCAGCACCGCTGGGACCCTGTGCCAGCTGCTCCACCAGCATCGGGGCGCCCCAAGCCCCCGCAGCACAGCAGACCTCAGCCTTGCCAGCACACCCCCCAAAACCCAGCTCCCTGCAACGCTCACCCAGGCCGTTGTGAAACGGCACCACCAGGTCTGGATTCAGGTATAAGGAGTTAGGAAGAAAAATGGTAGAAAGAGTCAAAAAACTCCCACAGAGCCTCACAGATGGAGACAGATGAAATTCAATTAACGATGCCTCTTTTTCTTCTATTTTGATGTCCTGTGGAAAAAAAATTAGCATAGAAAATCCTACTTTATCTCTGAACGAAATTTCAGATCCGTAGTCCAAAATTTGCTCTTTCCTCCTGGAATAAAAAGTCAAACCTAAGAGCTTGTCAGCTTCATAGGGGAGATTTGTCACATGTCAGAGGTTTCTGGGGGTGGGTGCCCACCTGGCCCTTACTGACCACCCACAGGGACGCCCCTGCTGCACAGCCTCTGCTCAGCTGCCGCCTCCCCTGTGCTCTGCTTCAGCGTTACTGCAGCATGCCAGGACTTCTGGTTTGTCTGAGCCCCCCGGGACAGGGGCATTAACACCACTTTCTGCATATAGCTTCCCAAAATAGTCAAAGGACAATCTACAGTAGAGGAAAAGCATTCAATCACATTACAGTAGAAGAATGGTGCAAATTAAAGTGAAGTGTTCAACTAGTATTTGGCACAAAAGCTATCTGACACCCTACAAACACCAAAATCACTTGAAAGAAACTTTTAGGTGGATAGCAAGAATTGTAGAGTCATGGGTCTCATTCACTTTAACGAGCCTGAAGCAGTTAAAACCCCCCGTGTATTCTGAAGATGAACCCTGTAGCACCCTTCTTCATTGGTAAGTATTAATACATGAAGTAGTAGCAACACCAGTGCAATTCATCTGGGATGAAAAACCTTCCCAATTAAACTTACACACAGTGAAAATACTATGTCCCTGAAGTCTTGCATTTTGGATTTCAAAATACGTTCCTCTGGAGATACATGCCCGAGCTCCCTAGTGTATTTTGGTTGTCAGTATCAGTCATAAATAAAGATAAAGCAGTGTCTAGAACAGAGAAACAGGATGAGAAATGAAACAGAAATCTCCTGCTCAAAGAAACTCAGCTTTGTAACTCTCCACTGATGTTCTCTTCAGTCCTAGGGCTGGGAAAAGGATGATCTTGAAAGGTTCCTTCCAACCCAAACCATTCTGTGATTCTGTGATTTATCTGAATGTATTTACTTACTAGGAAATGTCCATCCTGCTTTGCTCAACAGTGCAGCGAGTGCCCTTGGTACTCTTACACTTAACCAGAAGCAAATGATGCTACTTCTTAAAACTAACAACAAAATAAAATCAAATCCTTGCAGGATAGATATTTTAGGAGATACTGTTTGGAGTTCCCTGTCTCAAAAAGTTCAAGGCCACTTGCACAACCTTTGTCAGCTCCAGAACGCCAGATCCTGTACTCATATTTGTAAGAGTTTAAAGATGCTCACAGACGCACACACACCTTCCCTGCATCCCTACACCTACCCATTCGCTTGGCCACTCAGATCAAAGCGCTCTGCTGTAATACAAAAATGGATAAACCTAATCTCATATACTCCAGAGACAATTTCAGTATTACCGAATCATTTAACCTCAAAAGGAAAACAACACACTTCAGGCGAGGCAGGCATGTCCTGTGGCTAAAATCGTCCAGGTTTCTATTTGTCCATAAGAAGTCAGCCCTCACATTTTCAACTCGCTGTCTTCAGAGAGGAGAGTAAGATGCTCTCATTCACCATAGGGGAGGAAGTGACATCTGTGAAAAATGAATTTACTTATCAGGCTTCAAACTACAGGCAGTATGTATGCAGGCATGTACACTGGAGGGAAAGGCAGCACATTTCCAAAACTCACTTGTGTTTAATTTTTACAGAATTCCACTTCTCACCTTATAAAACATAAAGATCTTTTAATAGAAGGGGAAATATTTAACCTTCTCAAAGTCAATGCTTATTCTCTTCCCCGTGATTGCTCCTGTAGAGAAATGAAACAAACCACAGGGGAAAAAAAAGAAAAAAAATCAAGGAGAATAACGGATTGGGGGCGGTGTGTGTGTGTGGCGGGGGAAGTTCTGCAAGACCTTCACATCTATGCTGAATCTCTTTCATTTCTATTCAGTTCTTGTGCAGGACACTGGGATTATATGTATTAACTTAATTCAGTGATAAGAAAATCCTTACTATAAATCCTACCATGTGGGACAAATCTGTCAAGATCTTGATTATCAAAACAAATGAACAGACAGTAAAATGTGACACACGCAGCATACACTTTACATGATAAATTAGCCCTCACACAACTGACAGACATACTGTAAGGGGATGTTAAGGTTGCTATGGCAAACAATGCCCTTCCTCCCCCAGCTCCTGAATCACAAGTTTTCTGAAAGAGTCATTGACTTCTAGCAAAAGACAACACATTTTCTATGGTTAAACACTACCTGCATGTAACAAGACATATTTCTCTGTCCCGCTGTGGTCTTCTTCAAAAGTTACTGCCTTCAGGAGTGACCTCGCCATGTCACGAGTGACTAGCCAGAAGCTGTAAGGTTGTTCTCTTCGCCTTCAGGAGACGACGTTAGGGATTTATTGTAATGCTTCAGGGATCCAGATAGTGATGGTCAAATAAATTAGGAAACGTACTTTATCATGCAGTGAGCAACAACACTGTAAGCTCAGGGAAAACAAGACAGTCTGGTCTCAAGCTAGAAATGTGAACTAAAAATTCAGGTATATTAGCTACCCAAAAGTTTGGATGCTACACATCCCTTAGAACTGCATTATCATCTAGGAACAGAGGTTTTTTAAGAAACATTCCCACTTTTGGTTGGAATAATGATCGTGGGGAAAACCCCACGATTTCAGCATACTTCTCATTCAAAATGGTGTTTAGAACTCCTAAGGCAGAAAATCAGTGATACATTTAAAGCAACAGAGCAAACCCCAGTGAGAATTTAGTAAAGCATCCTTAACAGCTATTTCTGTCAACAAGACATAAGCATACACCCAAGAGCTCTCCTGCACAAAGACCAAAACACGAGAGAGAGTAAAAGGTATGGGTACATTCCTGATGCAAGGCATTCAGAACCTAAATCAGGATGGGCTTATCCTTACTGCAAAAAATACACAAGTCTTACACAGTAATCCTGACAACCTCACCATTTACTACTCTTGGAATTCTGTCAGAAATTCGAATCAAATTAGCTTATCCTTGCTTTCTTAGCAAAGTTCACAAACATAGCTGTGTTCTCATTGACCTCAAAGGTGGCACGAGCTGAGCATGAACTCTTCTTTAGCTGTTAATTTCTCTGATTACAGAATGTCTTCTTTCTTTGACTAGGTCATGAGAGAGATGTATATTGATCACCAGGCGACAGGGTGCAGACACAGCTATGACCATATCAAAACCACCATGTGAAATGTTCCGGTTTGCAGACACCTAGGAAGGACTGCAGGAGGTGCTTGTGTCATCTTTCTGCTTCCTGCTTTACATCATCATATAACCATTTCACAAAAGGTCAAAATTCAATTGATAAAACTAATCATTTAGGCGCTTTTCCGAACACATGCTATCTTAATAGCAAGTTAAGTGATAAAATAAGGATAAGAAGCAAAGATCTTGAAAAACTGTCATCCTCAGCTAGTTTGTCTAATCTTTGAGATCTTTGTATACCTTGCAAAGAAACAAAAGAAGTATGACATTAAACCCAATTTTAAACAAAAACCTCTTTGAAGGTAGCTCTTGCAATGAACTGCAGAGAACACACATAACAAAATTTGCACTAGCTTCCATCCGGAAACACAAACCTATGCAGTTTTATCTCACTTTCTCCTCTCCCTCCTTTACCGTATGGTGAGATTTTACTTTTGCACGTCCTGCTTCGTATGTTCTTGTTTCCCATGCCCAGCTTAAATTCTGTGCCCTGCCAGAACTCTGGATTTATTTCCCTGTTCACCCATTCATGACGCCAAACAGGCCCCTGCTGCTGTGCACCATTTTTGTCCATCACGCCCTGCTCCTTACCAGCTCTTCTCTACCTTATTTCCCTTCACCTTTGGCTTCAAAATCTCCCCAGTGCTCTCCCTCCTGTGCATCCTCCCAAGAGCTGAACTCTAAAATAACCCTCTCGCTGGGCAGAAGGCTGTGGAGGAGACCTCCTCAGACTGTGCCCAGTGGCTGGCAGGTGGGAGAGCCTGCCAAAGCCTCCCAGGCAGGCTGGGCTCAGCCGTGCTTGCCGGGGCTGCTCCCCAGGACAGTCCCAGCTTGGGTGTTAAAGCAAGCAACAGCTGTACACCTCTTTTTCTGCACACAGCAAAATAAACCAGGATGCCTGGGTCACAGGTTTAATTGATTTTTTTTGTCTTTCACCGTGCTTCAGAAGTCAGTCTGATCAATGCTATTTCACAGTCTCCAGTGCAAGCTTCACTGATCTAACCCCTGACGAAAAATAGATTCATCAAAGCTGCGCCAGGGGAGGCAATATTTATCCCCTGCAACACACAGGTAATGTCATGTTACAACTTCCTCCTGGCTTTCCTTTTCTATTAGGAGAGGTGGGGAAGGAGGAGAGGGAAGGAGGACTCGCACAGCCGAAGTGAGGGCCAGCACTGGAAACTGATGTTGTGTATTTATCCACTTGCATTAAGTATGGAAGAGGCAGTCACAGTTCGTGCTCCCTCAGCACTCTTGCAAATTCTCATCCTTTCCATTTTCCAGTGGGTGACAGAAAATAGCAGTTACTGACAGATGCTGGGAGAAAGCACAAGACTGAACCAATAAATTATAAATAGAACCATATCTGTACAACTCCTTCCTTCAAGTCACCACAAAGTAAATACGAGAATCCCCATAGGAAGTCATGGAAGCTGCCAATTCCATTCATAAAGACGAATAAATGAACTTTCATACAACTTCCCTGCATTTCTGCAGAACATGTTCATTCACCCACATAGGACAGGCTTTCTCTTGCCAAACACCCCGGTGTGAAGGGAAGTAACTGGAGAGACTATGGGAGCACCGCCCCTGCAGTGCACACACAGGGGGGACCTAGCAGCTGGGCACACGAAGAAATAAGGCTTTGTCATTTTGTCACACAGGTGAGATTACTTCTTATACAAAATTGACAGCTACAAGGACATGGACATAGTGTGAAAAGTCACCTGTGCCACTTCAAGCACTTACTTGTTTCCTCTCCAGTCATCTGCTCTTACTACTTCTTAGCTTGTTATCTTGATACACTTTTCTCAAGGACAGTTCTTCAGTTCTCTTCAATGGTGGGTCTACTGCTAACCCCTTTGGTGCCTTCTCCAAATCGTCCAGATTGTTTCTCCATATGGAATCAAAAAACACCCCTGAAAGGTTGAGCCACATCCCAGCCTGACTTATCATCAATCCTGCCTGCTGTTGATTGACTATTTCCATTTTGAGTAGTTTTGCTGAGATAACGTATTTTTAAGCACTTCCCATTCGAGATGCACACCACCCCACCAGACTCAGATGTTAAAAGCTCATCCGTCACTCTCTCCTATCATTGCCCCTGCTCCCACAGCCCTTTCTTAACATGTCCAACTTATTTCTTCTACTTATACCTCTCTGCTGCTATTTATGAAACTCTGCAATTTGGGGATAACTATTCTATTTCTTCTATGACAAACTTCTGGGATTTTATTCATACATCCTAAAGCTGTTTCCGTCAGGGCATCTTCTTCATCAGGTTCCCTCACAATGAAATCTCGACTCCTCCTCTAACTGAACTGAGCTCTGGGTTTCTCCACAGCTCGGCTATGACATCTTCACCTCCGGCATCCTCCTGAACCTCTGTCTTCTTTGAACCCAGTGTATTGGAGAGCATCAAAAAAACAGGTTTCTTCTCCCACTTTCGAACAGATCTATTCCAGGAAATTATTTTTCCAAACCTGACATAATACAGGAATCCAAGCCACTCTAAACTTAAACTGCAAGTGGACGAATGAAATACACCCTGCTTCTGAGACTTAAATAACACAACTCAGAGCCAGGAATTAGGACCTGCAAAAATGTTTCTCCTGATTTGAAAAACTGAAAACATTTTACGCAGAAAGCACACACTGAGCCTGTAATTAGATGTGCTGTAATCAAACAAGTTTTCAAAAGCTGCAGAAGCAAATGCTTACCTCAAGAAACCACAGCAGGGCATCAAATAACAAAGAGCTTGAAGTCACCACCCTGGAAGCTCTCAGTTTGACCTCTGGGTACCAACAAGAAGAACCACGATGCCTTCTCATTTCCCACACTAATACCTAAGGTCTCACTTCACGTGACTACTGACTACTACATTTGCAGAGTGAACCATGAATTTCCCTGCAAAAGGCATGTCCTCTTTGCAGAAAACCATAAAAACTGTCCTGAACATTCATCACATTCCCCAACACAAACAAGAAGTCTGTTTCCAAAGCTTCGGCTCGTGGCTCTGCGTGCGTCTGCCCTGCATTGTCTGCTAATTGGACCTCAAACATGCTGAAACAGTCAGCTGGAAAAGAGCCACCTTATCTTTGTGCTCCAAAGGAATTTTTGAAAGGAAAAAGAAGCTCCTGTTGTGAAATATGAGAATGAGTATCTTTCCAATACTGTTAATAGAGTGATAAGAATTACCTTTTCTTCATGTCTGTAATACCCCAATCAGCAAGGACTCCTTTTCTCTCCCCAAGCCTCAATTTAACATGTTTTTTTTATTTACAGTATTACTTTCCAGAGATATATATTAGAGCATTTTTTCAAAACAGATCAACATTGCCAAAGTAATTACTAAACACATCTCTCCCTGCATAGCCAACCAGGGGCTCAGTTCTGAAAACTTGCACTATTAATAAATGACACACTGCAGTAAACTAATTGTATGTAAAGTCAACGGATGCATGTTTAAGAATTTTAATTACTGTTCCATGATTGCTTTATATTCAATACGTAACATGCAGGTAACACAGCCTTTATGATGATAAGCCATTTAATTAGAAAGCCAAGATAAGAAAAAAATGCCTTTAAGTGACTGAATTTGTTCATGCTGGCCATGTGATAACTTCAGCACATAGTTTCCCTCGGCATTTTAGAACATGAAATGCTAATTCTACCTAAACCTTTGTTCCCTCACACTGTAAGAATTGCTTTATATGCCATTTGCTTCTCTCTCTTATGGGTGTCAACAGCAGAGTTTAATTAGATCATGAACCTCAACCTGTCTTTAATCTTTGAGCGGGTCCATGCAAGCGAGCAGTGCTCCACGCTCCGTGGCCAGTGCGAGCCTCCCAGCGGCTGAGACGAGCCTGGGCTGCACGCTGGCAGCGGTGCACTTACCCTTTCAGCAAACTGTCTCAGAGGATGGCCATTGATTTCCTAGTTATTATGAACATGAAATTATTGAATGACAGATGATAGAGTGTTAGGTCCTACAAGTATTTTCCCAAATGGGTTATCTAGCCGGCGTTGCTGTGGCAACGAGGCTGTTTGACAGCGCTTATGACAAAGAAGTCTTTGCTCAGAATTCAGCTACAAAATAGCTCCTTGCTTCCTACCTTATCCTCCCTGGCCCTGTCCAGCATCTCCTCCACGCATCCCTGGCCTGCACCTCCATCAGGCTGCTCCAACACCAAGCAGGGTATGGCACCACTGCCAGCCATCAGCCCTCCAGGACAGCACCCAGTCCATGGCAGGGCATGATGCTTTTGTCCAAGATAATGTTTATTCCCATAAGATAAAGTAATAGGTCTGACAGTGCTGAATCCATGGTGAATGCAAGTTCTGCATCAGAACACACAACTGAAAACCTAGGAGGAACCACACTCACAAATCAGCAATTGACCTGCACAGTTAAAGCTTAAATAATTTTTTACCAACATGTCACTTCTGTTGCAGGCATACAGTAAACTTCTCCTTTAGGTCTTCTTTTTTTAAAAAACTGTAATAAATTAGGGTTTGGTACAGAATAATTTCTTCATTCACGGGTAGCTTCACAGTCCCAAGCATGGTTATGCTCGCTCCCCCTTTCCCCAAAGCAGCACACAAGCCCCTGCACCGTGGCATCCTCCTTGCCAGGGAGGAATTCACAAGCAGTGCTCCCTAATGAGCACAGAACCACAATTCCACATCAAAACAACACAGCAGAGATGTGAAAAAGCTTAGATCAAACAAAAAGCAAAGCACAGAAACGTTACACCTCTGGAATACCTGCTTAAGCTTTTCTTTCAGTTGTAGTCCTTCTTCACCTTCAAGTCATGACTCTTGTTGTTTGGTGGGTTTTTTTGTAAGTCCTTTTTCTACTAGCAGGACATAGCCTGAATAGCCTAAAATAAAACTCAGCTACCCACCTTCTCCAAGTGCCATCACATTTGCTCAACTTTTCTGATCATTATGGAAAACACCTCTCTTTTGAGCTTCTGACTCCCAAAGAAAGTTGCTTCAAACCAAAAAAAGAATTATATGTGAATCCAAAATTATGGGCAATAATAGGTTATTTCACTTAAACTGACTTGCCCACATTTTAATTCACTGGTCAGTTTTCCAGAAAGATAATGACAGGAGTGGGAATTGCTGAAGGACAGCCTGACAAGCTCTGGCTGGTTGCGGTGAAGTGCCACAAAGCTGCATCCAGGGAGGCTTGTGCTTGAGTTTTGCTGCCCAGGTTGGCAACTGCTCTTCACCACACACAGTCACCAGCTTTCTTCACCCTGCGCGGGCCATGATGAATTTTGCTGCACTGTGTTCCTATGCTGAGTGGAGATGAGCAGCATCTCGGTTGCCACCATTTGAGTTGTGATATGCGATTGGGAAAAGAGCTATGAAATGTAACTGTATTTTCAACAGGCATCAAGTTCTCATGGACGAAGGTGGAAAAGAACCCCTGCGAAAGCTGGAAGAAGGCCCCATTGTGAAAATATAAGTTAAAAATGTGCCCAGATATTCCCTGATACCTTTACTGAGTGAGAGATTTTTTCCTCTACTCTCCAATGAAAATCTATCCCGAAAGGTTTGTTTTATGTCAAGATGGAAAAGCACACCAAATAAAACCTTTTAAAGCACACAGCATTAATGGGGGCAAGTAATGACCAGATCCCCAGAAGAAGTTCAGGAATAGGAACGGAGTGAGAAAATTGAGATAAGTTTCTGCGATGAGGCTTAAACGCTCGGTCTGTGCCGAGTATCTTGTTCCTGGCCAGAAATATTTTAGCTCTTGAAATATTTTTAAGTGCATTAAAAAAAATTATTCCTGGTACAGCCACATCTGCTCATAACAGCACTTTTATAGGACAGCTTCAATTAGAGTTGGCTCTTGATGAGCCTCATCTAGGCTGTGCTGCATGAAGCAATAAACAAGGCACTGAAAGCACATGGAGAACTGCGGCTTCACATTGCCACCAGCCCCCACTGTCATATTTCCTCTCCTCTCATCCCCTCCTTCTAGCATAAGCAAAGCTGTAAATGTTTTAGGGCTGTGTGATAGTCCCTGAGAAAAGCAGGGAGCATATGTAGTGTATTTTCACACAGAAAAAAAAAAAGGGAGATCCTAATTTCTAAAGTGTGCCTTCTGTCCAAAGTATACCCTTGACACTAACTCGGCTGTGATGCAAATCACTTTACACAGATTAGTCAGTCATAGATGATACCAAGGTGCCACCAGAAGGGTATTAGTCAACAATTTTTCATGAAGTCCAATTACATGTTTTCTATATAATTCCCTGACTACCCACTAAAATTTTGCTGATATTACCCCATCCAAAAGGCATTTCAGGGACCAGAAGCACAGATAATATCCATTACAAAACCATTCTATGGTTTCTGTCAAATCTAAGTTAAATGCACAATAGGGACTGGAAAGCTGCTACAAAACTGCAGATTCAGGATCCATACGAAACAAAGACACTGTGTCAATACACTCTTCTTTTTAAACGGAGAGACATTCACATATGTGAAGACTGAGCTGAAATGGATGCATCTAATGGCATAATAGTACACCATCTCTGAGTACCACTGTGACATACCTGTGAGGACCTGCCTAGCCTATAGATGTAATTGATATCATCTGTCTTTTCTCAAATTTCTCATGCAAATACAAAACCAGTATCAAACACGTGGAACTTTTCATTGGAAAAAAAGGTGACAAGTGTTTTGGCAAAATGTTCCCACCCTCTCTCTTCCCAACCAGATTTTCAAAATGTGTCCCTTCTGAAGATGCTTAAATGGCTAGATGGTTCAAAGCACAGGTAATGGCTACAAATCCCCTTCACCTGCAAGTCACTGGTTTGAATTCAACCCCAGTTGGTAGTGACCAAATGTTATTATGATGAGACAACTGTTCAATGGTCTATCTGAAACAAGCTGGTGTTTCAGTCCAGTTCCTACTGGGTAGGTGTTTGAATCATTAAAATCACACCACTTCATTCAATAACCTTGTTGGCAGTGTCAGCAAAGAGGCCAAGGACAGAACGGACATGGGGACTGGGTATGTTCTCCTGAATGAGTATCAGAGAGGAACATGAGCTATCACTGACTTCATTGAACTTGTCTGAGACACAAAATAGGAGTTCTTCACCCTACCTTCAGCATTTCAGCCAACTATTTCTTAAAGATTTCAATCCTTCTTAAGAATTTCTTATTTCATATGCATTCTCATATCACGAAAAATTATCTGAAAGACTTCAAGGTGGAAGCAAGTCCCCATGAAGAGTTGAAAAGACCAGTGTTTTGTAGGGGAGGGCGTTTGTTTTGTTTTTCGTACTGTCTTTATACACTGTTTGCCAAAAGAAAGGACTCAAATTGTGGTTAAAGAAAAAAACAATGGAGAAGAGCAAGAACTGTGTAGCTTTGGTATAAATTTATTTCTTATTTGTGGGATGTCCAGGGAAACAGTCATGGAAGCAAAACTTAACATAATGAATTGACCTAACTACTAGCTTTAACCGCAATCAGTGCAGGCACCTCGCAGTCAGCGTCCCAGAAAGCAAGGGATCACCTCCAGTATTTTTAGCTAAAATCAAACAAAACTGTGACAAGCTGCTCATCAGGGTATCCTGATGGAAAACCCTTCCAAATATTTATAGACTTGGACATTTGCCCTTTGGGTTCATGCAGCAGGGGGTATGCTGCTTCTGTCTTGATGAGCACTTCTACGTCCAGCAAGTCACAGGCCAAAGGAAGCATGAAGGATGTTACTAGAGCTAACTACATACACACTGACTATCCCTGCTTGGCAGAGTTTTCAGGAGCAAAATTTTCAAGGATGTGGAAGAAAATAGTAATTTGATGATGCTCAGCCAAGTTAAATAGACAAAAAATGTACAGAGAACAGCTTTGAAAAGAGATTCAGTGTGCTCCTGAAGCCGTAAATGGGAAAAAAAATTACATTACTATGTTGGGAAAATGGGTGTTAGGGAATACCCCTTTTTTGCTGCACTAGAAGTTGCTTAAAGTGATATCATTTGATGACGACACTGAAAGGTGAACGAAGAAAGTGAAAGGCTACTTCCCTCAAACCCTTCCACTTTAAAATCCTGATTACAGTCTTAGTAGAGTGCGATACTGTACAAACACACTTGTTTAAAGATAGCACTAGTTAAGCTTATTTTGCTATGGGCAATTCCAGCAAGCTTTAAAAACAAAAAGAATACGTTTGCTCATCAGGCAGATTTTTCCTTTAACACAAATAGCAAATTCAATCTGGTGTTAAAAAAATTACTCCATTCTGAAAGCAATTAAGAAGGGCATTTCCCCCCCAGCTTGACTTGTCAATCCTATTAGACCAAATTCTAATTAAGGGTGGAAAAGTGGCTATTTTATCTGCCAAATGAAAATAATTTAGTGCAAGTTAATGAGGGCTGGCTTATAACTGATTAGTCATTTTGATTCTCGCTTGTTACAGTGGTAGAAATTACCTTCAAAAGATACAGTAGGATCAGCAGTCATTTTCACACATTTGAGAAACAGAGCTTTCCCTTGTGACCAAATTAGTCAAGAAAATATCTGAAAACAGGAACAAGATAGGTGCAACAGCTTACAGCTAACTTGGAAAATATAAACTACTTTGAATAATAATAATGATAATAATAATAATAATAATATCATCTAACCTATTAAGACTTGGCAATCTTTTCTCCACATCACATTTGCAACAAGTAGAGATATTCGGCCTTCATTAGTCAGAGTCTATGAGACAGGGGAGACCAGTCTCACAAATAGTTACTCACGTGAGCAGCTTTCCCTCATCATGCCACGGTGCCACACAAGACTGCTGACATGAAGATTTTCAAATCAAGTTTATACCTGATATCAGGTACATTTTTTGAAACTAAGCTCATTACAATGTGCAATGGCTAATGTGCACAAGAACAACAAACCCTGCTAGCTCTTCACAAGTGGGTATGGAGTTGCTCAGATGGTTCAGAAGGCATCCCAGGGCAGTTTGCATTCAGTGCACTAGGACACGGGAGTGCACACAGCAAAAATACCTTAAAATAGGTTACCTACATCTATTTTATTCCTTACATTCTGGATGACTACACAGCTGTGTAGGTGTTTGCACATCTCAGTAATTGTTTAAAAGCATTCAATACTGTAGTAGCAACTGATATGTTCTAATTCTGTGGCACCTCACCTGCTCTTGACAGCCATACAGAAGTTGAGTGATGACATTTCATTTTCAACATTCTGTGTAAAGATTAAATAATATCAAACAGAAGTCCAAAGCCAGATCATTGGATGCTTGAAACCTCACCTCATTTTCTCATATGGACACAGGTACCCAAATGATCAACTGGCTTCAGAAAAATAAATTAAAAACAGTTACATCAAGATTGAACTGGTCATCTTACTACCTCAAGAAACCAGATTTATGATGCATTTCATTCACATGAAGCAGACGGGTCTTTTCACATACTTGCCACCATATAAGTACTTTGGCTGGAAATGCTCCAAAGACAGCACCATGGTTTATTGTTAACATCAACCCCTGATGTTACACGACGAAACATTACTTGGCTATTATTTTTCATGCTTAAATAATTTGATTTTGATATTGTGACTTTAAGTAGACAACCTCCTCCAGAATCCAAAACAAAACCTGCAGAACAGAGGCATGGAGAAAGCATTTCTGTTTCACTATCAGAAAGCTATTGTCTGCAAGAAGTTTAGGCACTTAAGAGTTCAGAAACATACTCTAAGCTTCTTAAGTACCTGACCAGTTCCACCTGAACTTTAAACATACCTCCAAGCCCCTAAGTGACTTTGAAATCATACCACAACAATTAGTTGCCCCAAAAATACAATGGTAACTCAGTAAACAACATCCCAATACTTCTTTAAACAAACAATTTATATTCTACCTAAAACAAATCAGTGTTCGCTCTTGTCCCCTCTCTGCAATGATTTAGGACAGCTGCTGTATTGATATTTTGTAATATTTAGACTTGACATTGAAAAACACACAGTCTACACTTATTGACATACTGTGGCACATGACACCTAATTTAAAGCAAGTCACATTGACAAAAGGAGTTTGTTGGGCTCTGTGTCATACATTTTTATATTCACCTACATTTCCAGTTTACAAGGGAGCCTCAGTCATCAGTGAAAATTAATGAGGAGGTAAGAAAATCAGAAAAAACTTTGGAGGTCTCCTGTAGCCTATTTACATGCCAGTTTCACAATGACTTCAGAAAAAATAAAATAAAGCCAGATCCTTACATAGAATTCTTTTAGGATTCAGAGCTGTAGTTACATATAATGTTGTGACAAGCTTTTGTTATTAGCTATATGTCCATCCACAACCACCATGATAAGATGTTCATCATGTTAATCGTATCCAGTTCACTGTGATGGGAGCGAGGGGCTCAAGGTCCCATGCCCTCCTACCTGTCAGAAACCTGCCACCCCACCTGCTCTAGTCCACTTGCACACAAGAAAGAAATTAATTTGGCCAACTCAGTCAGGATATTTCCTAAGCACCAGCTTTCAATTTCACTTGAGAACACAGATATTTCTGGTTTAAAACTGCACGGCAACTTCACTGCTCTTTAATTTTGCATAGTCCCCCTGAAGCACTTTGCTACTGAACAGCCTTTAATATGATTTGAAGCAGATACAACTCCAGGGCTTTCTCATCTTCATCACTTGTTTGTTTTGACCATGACATTTATTCAATTAGAACTGATTTGCCAATCATGCACAATGCTTCTTAAAGTCCATTTCCGTACACCAGTGAATAGGCCCATCCAGTTAGCAATGATCTTTCCACACGCCCAAAGTAAAAACGTACAAAACCGAGGAACATACAAAGCAGCCAAGGTGTCTGTCACAAGGCATCTGCTATTTTCTTTCCTACAATTGCTCTCAGTAAATGGAAATGAAGCGGATCTATAAAACGTCTTTTGGCAAATAATCAGCTCCAACATGGCCTAACTCTGTCAGATTAATCAGTTCCTTGCAATTCACTTCATTGGAGGAATGCCTCAAGTTTGGGAAAGCAGGATTCATCCCCCGATTATCACGTCAGCTCTTCCATAGCTGGAGAAGAGAGGAGAGGAGAGCACACAGTCCCTATCGCATCCCTGTCACACGCTTAGTGACGGGAGAGAAGGACTTGTTAAGATTGTCAAGTACCATTCACGAATTTATGCCTGTGGAGTTGTTCCTCCTGGAAGACAACCAAATAACTCATACTTTTTGAAAATTGCTTATGACAGCTTTTCAGTCTGCTTCAGGCTGGCTCTCAGTGATGATTTGTATTTTCGTATACTCCTCATACATTAAGAAATTTACACCTGTCGGGTCCTGACAAAGTGTCTCCATCTTCAACCTTTTCAGGAAAAATTCTTTGCTTGCAGACATTATCCAAATAAGTTTCTACCAGAATTCTGAGTGACATAACAGGTGGAAGTATAAGAAATATGCAGCAGACAAGCAGAGAATTTTAATGATAGACAGGGACTTCTGTGCTAGCATAAAAGGGATGGAAATTATAATACTGAACCTTGACACTTTAAACTGCATATGAAGCCCATGGGTAATTCTTTGGAGAAGACATAAATGCCAGTTACAAAACTTTCTTTACTACCCAGGCTGACATCAGAATTTTTATTTCTATTTAAGGAATCAAGCTAAGGGTCAAACAAAGCAGCTCACTAAGCAAAAGTCCTGGTAAATAAGCAGGAGGATGGTCATTCCCGCTGGTATGCTCGTTGCTAGTAAAAAAACCAAACATTTCTATCCTCCAGCTACAGTGGCCAGAAGAGAGGCTGCAGCGCTGGAGGGGTGCAGGGGGACCCTCGGGCACAGGGCTCCCTGTGCATTCAGCCAAGCTCGGACCTGAAACTCCTCCAGAAAGCTGACACCCAGAAAGAAAGACACTTACTACTCATCACAAAAATACTACACTTTTGAGAACCTTTCAGAAAAAAAAAATGTGAGCTTTGTGGCTCTGGTTTAGTGCTATGTCAAGTAGCACAGTGCTAAATCCATGTATTTCAGTGAGAAGACACCTTAGCAGTGTTGCCAGCTCAGACAATACATGCTTGCCGTGTGGCACACTGGCTCCTTCAACAGGCTTACATGCCCGCAAATCCTTCCCTTCACCTCCTCCTTCCTTCAGCCCCAGGAGGTTTTCGCTTTGCGACTATGCTCCAAATACTTCATTTTCACAAGGGAGACCAAATTTACAGGAAGGCAGGGCAACACACTGTCAGGAGGTCACATCATGGCTTTTGTAAGGAACGTAGTGTGGATGCCTCAGGAGATCTTGCCTCCGTGGCTGGGGATCCTGCATGTCAGAGGGTGACATAATTTGGGATGGTAGCATGGGGAAGGGAAGCAAGCATCCCTCAGGGTTTGTTTCCAGCCTCCTTTGAGTGCTGGCTGAATGAAGACCCAAGGCAGGATGACGAGGAGGGCTCCCTGCTTCCCTTGCCCTTTGGCAGCAGAAGGATGAAGGAGGGTCAGCAGCGCTGGCACTTTTGTTATGCTCCATTGAGCAGAAGGCAAAAGATCGAGTGCCCACCCTGCTTCCCTGTCCTGCTCCACACCCACTCTCAATCCACCCACAAAAGGATTCAGTGGGCAAAAGAAAAGGAAGAAGATGCTGCAGCTGGCAAGGGCCACAGGGCAGCACCACGCCTCTCCCGGCTCCCTTCCTTGGAGAGCAAACATTTGTATTCTCCCTAACATCTTAAGGCAAGTTATTCCACCCTTGTCCCTGCTGTAACTAACCATAGCAGCACTGCTGGGCAGTAATACTTAATTACCATTGCTTTTACAGTTTAATAAATGGTTGGATTACCAACGCTAAAAAGACACAATTTGTCAACTGTAAATTAATGTTATTCAGATTAACTTTGGACCATAAAGAGGGCTTTTAATGTCACTCATCCATTCAACATTTACTGCCCTTATTTTGTAACTAATGTGCAAACTGCTGAATTATTGGATTTCTTCAATCTTTTTTAATTCTTTATTACTCGGTACCTTCTGTTGTACTTGAATGGTCTATCATGCCCAGCTCTTCCAAATAAAGGGCTCTGTTAAAAGAAAAGGCCTGGTTAACCACTCAACAGATTAATTTTCCTCCTCGTACAACTCCTGCTGCAAGCCTCTCTTCTCCCTTTGATTCCAGAGGGAACCAAATGTCTGATATGTATATTAGCTCTTGAACTGCCTTCTTTTGCTTAGGCAAGATGTGCAAGACTGCTAGTTTCCAGCAAGTTTTAAAGGTAGAGTTAACTAGAACATACATGCACACACTACTGGAGTTAGAGGTGCTCATATACTTGCTTCAAAGTCCGAAAAGGTCACTTCAGTCTTAAAGGCAGTCAAACCAACCCTTTAACTGCACAGTCAGCTGCTGTTGGCATTACCTTTTCCAAAAGGCCACTTTCAAGTTCAGGCTACCAAATGAAGACTTCAGCTTTATTTCATTCAGAAATGCTTAACAAATTTAAACTTGTGTGTGCACAAAGCTTTCCCAAGTTAATTGCCACATTTAGACAGTTTTAATGAAAACACTGCTTTACCTAACTGGGACAATATTTCATCACATGCAACAGGAAGCCTTTCTTTCAGGTTTCATTTTTCTTTGAAAAACCTCAGAGAAGAGCAGTTTTCTCCTTAAAAGAAGGCAGTTGCCAAGCACTGACGTAAAAGGTGAAATATATCTGAATGCATGCACAAACAAATACAAAATTATATCATCCTGTATCAAGTGACTGTTTGCAATGAATTTAATTAAAAATTAACAAATATTTGTAAGTGGAGACAGACTTTCTATTCAAAGATACAGCAGTCTGTCAGGCATGGCACAGCTGATGAACACCTGCTCTAATTCTATATACAGCATAAAGCCTAATTGTTTTGTCATTCTTGCTTATCTAGGGGAGCCTCATCGCAGGATTTGAGGATATGTTGACATAAAGGCTGGAAAATATTTTGAAATTGGCCTGAACACCATGCAATGAAAAGGCATGGATGAAGGCAAAAAGACATGAAAACAAAACAAAGCAAACAATACAAGAAGTGTGAGTAAGTATCATGGGATTTTATCCACTCTTTTTAAAGTGATACCTTTATTTGTGTTGGGAAAAGGAATGAAACTCCTTGTTAACATCATAAGTAGGCAGTATTACACTGGGGAAAATCCAAAACACCATGAAGAGGGAAAAAAACCCCACCCGGAAATATGTAAGGGAAGTGAGTGAAACGAAAAATATGGGCAAAATACAGCATGAGAGTAAATGCAGCTATGGTCAAATTGATAGTGGTCGAAAGAAAGAGCCACATGAACAGAAGTGCTTGAGACACTTCTGACAAAAAGGTTAAAAATTAATGTTGTGAATGAAGTGATGGTGAGTGAGAGCAGCTAATTGAGCATGCTTGTTATATAGGAGTGCAAAAATACATGTTTGTCACCATCAGTGAATGATTGGTGCACACTCATGTCATTAGCAACATTCACTTCTTCTTAATAAACTAATATCTTTATATTTCAAACACTGAAAACTTACCTCTGATTTTTGAATAGAGATGAGCTTCCTTTCTTCTCCCAAAATATTAAACCAAAACCCCTAGAACAGTTATAGTGCAGTAGTATGAGTGATCAGTTCACCTACACAGATTGAAAGGCAGTTTGAAAGCCACCAGGGTGAAAGCCAAGATACAAATATAGCTTGTATTTTTTAACTCAATCTACCCAGATTTGGATCAATCAAGAGATTTAAAGTAGCTTTTTGTTTGGCTAGGACTAAATCCTCATGTCCTCCATTCGAATACCTCCACTACTTCGTTACTCATGCGCTCAACTGCTTCATTACATCATGTCTGGAACGAGACAGTAAAATTCACAAGCATTAACTTTTTTTTCAAGTTACTTTTCTTTTTTTCTTTTCCCAATTTTTATTTTATGGTGCTTCTTACGCTTTTGCTAGATTAAAAAAAAAACTAAGGCAGACAGCAGCTTAGCAGTACTTGATCATCCCAAATTATTCCTCCTGTTTCTATTCAACAGTACACAGTAGCTGAAAATTATCTCAGCACAAGAAATCCACTGCTAAAAGGGGAAATAAGAAATAATAATTTATTTCAGCAGAGTATCATTAATTACCATACCTAATTCAAAATGTTGGGTTTTGTTTTAGGGTTTTTTTAAATCAGCCTAACAGACAGCTGAAGTAGGTTTGAATAGAATATTGCTCCAACGCCAAAAATCAGGAAGAACATCTTTCATTGGTGAGCTTATTAGGTGAATCACTGGAAGAGAAAAGCAATCCAAATCAGTATTGTTAGCATCCCAATTTAAATCTGTTTCCCTGACAGAAAGCAACTTGTTTTCTCCCAAGGTCACAAAGGCTCTTCAGGCTGCAAACAGAATAGAATGGGTTGGGTTGGAAGGGACCTTAAAGATCATCTAGCTCCAAATAGACGCAAGAGAGCCAGGCGGTACAATTCCCTCCTCAGCAGCAGAGACAGCCATGAGCCTTACTGACTGCTTGGTCTCCAGTGCAACCCAGGTAAAGCACCTTGTGCTCACACTTTTGCTCTCTCCATTTCCTTGCTGCACTGCCTTTGACCAACAGGTTATACTACAGCCTTACAACTAGACGCTTGAAATCAAGAGATGCTAGTCTGGTAACAGGCTCTATAGTACCTAAAGGGGGCAAACCATAAACGACAGACACATTCCTTGAAACACGGTGTGCCAAAGAAGCACCCTCCAGCAAGACCAGGAGTCAGTGCCAGCACTGTGGCAGGGAGCTTCCCCCATAGCCACCAGCACGCCTGCAGCCTCCAAGTGAGCCCAGCCCTGGGAGACAATGCGTTGCCCCACCTAGGCTTCCTTGCAAAGAAACACCCTCCATCAACAGAAAGAAAAGTTCCCCACACTGTGTGCCTGTAAAACAGGACACACCAGGCATCAGCAGCACGAGGTGACTGTTTTACTGCAGCTTGAAGCATGCTTGCTAGTAAACCATCAGCATACTACTTCTTCACAAATAAGTGGTTGCTTCCCATTAATGTGCCACTATGGTGGTACACTAACAGGAGGCAGGGGAGAAGTCGACAGTTCAGGTGCAACATGGATGAGATAATGGATAACCTGCAAAACAAGGGGGATATTTGTGGGGTCAATTTGTGTGTTGAAAATGGGAAGTCTGAGTCACCACTTTGCAACTCCAGTGTTGTGCCACTAAGACCTTCTGGGAAGTTCTCCTGGACCACACAGCCTAAACTCCACTGCAACGCCAGTTTCACAGGTTACAAGATTAAATGGACAGTATTTGTGAAAGATGAAGAAATAAGGACACAATGATAACATATCTGCTTCGACCTTTTGTGATATTTTCATTTTTTGAGTCAAATTGTCTGACACAAGTCCAGTCAAAGTTGGATGAAATGTATAAAAACCCAGGAAAGGGAAGAGAGAAAATACTAGAATATGGCAGGGGAAACCAGCGCAGAACTACCAGTACTACTTCAGGATTAAGTCTTTACAGGCACATAAATGAACAGCTCAGGATACTCCACATTTATCCATGTCTAATCACTTCTGCATCCGTCGTCCTCCTCAGGTCAAAAATGCCCAGGGGATTCTTCACCTTTTTCCTGCAGGATTGGTTGCAGCATTTTGTCCATTCTTCATTATTTCCTCAGATTTATAGCAGAACTTGCTCCCTGACAGACATAAAAGTCTTTTCATTGAAGGTGACAAGAGTTCTACCAGGAAAAAGGAACTCCCTCTGCTTTGTCGTACTGGGACATCCATTTGAGGGGTATACAGCCCATTTTTCTTGTTTGTGTCTAGAAGCTAACCCCCCCCAACCCCCCCAAAGTAATTATAAGCTCCCCAACAAAAAGATCTGAAGCAGCTGGAACAATTCTTGAGATCCTCTCTCTCTGCCCTTAACACTGAACAGGACTACTAACACGGATCAGCCTTTATTCCCTTCCCTGAATGTCATGCCATTGACACTGAACTGCCACACAGTTATAACAAATGAAGAAACAGGAGGATATATAGCAAAGGCCCTTAAATCCCCAGAGTGCTCCAACTATCCATTTGCCAGAGGAGAATAGAAAGCTCTTCCTGCTGAGAGCCAGGCCATCAGTTCCTGAGGAATAGATGCCCTCAGTGACAGCAAGCTCTACTCTCATGGCTGGGCAGACAACCTTCCCAACGCGAGCGTCTATTCACCACTGGATCTGCAGCCAGGCAAGCGTGACACCTCCGCTCCTCCTCATAACTTCTCCGAGAAGCAACAGAGAGGAGTTAACAAACCAGGGAATGGCAGAAGAATTGCTCTAATCTGGGGATATCAGCCTTGCTCAATAAAACAGCGCTCAGCAGGCACCATTACTAGGGAAGGACAAATGATTTGGGGTATAATACAACACTGTTTCTCCTCCCAGGGCAGCCAAGTATTTGGAAAGCAAAATATTAGACCCTCTAGGATTGAAGAAAGAGAGGAAAGAGAAAAATAATAACATTTTCCCTCTCTCCCAGGAACCACGGTGGGGCTACTGTCCCAAGTCTGCTAAAGTATACAAAACCCTTAGCTAAGCAAAGGAGTCCACAAATAAAAATTTAATAGAAACTCCTGTACCTGTCTTATTCCTTACAATGGAAACAAACGATTTAGATTTGGTCTTCCTTACCAAGCTTTTTCACTGCTCCAGTCATTAGAAACTTTTTTTCTCTGCATAGCACATGCCTAATAATTTTTTTCAAGCCTCAGGACAGTACAAATGCCTCTGGCGGAAATCTTCACAAGGTGAGTTATATCTACTATCTTTCCAGGAGATAAGCAGGGAGGCTCTCTTCCTCACGCAGAGGGCCACACAAAGGGGTTTTACAATCAGATATGCTCAGCAGAAAACAGTGTGAAAAATACAAATGGATCATAGATTTCCCCTCAGAGTTTTAAGCACAGAACAAAAAAATGCCATGTATTTAAAGGTAATAAAGCAATCATCATCAAAATGCCTGTGTCTTTAGCTCATATTTTTTTTATACTTGCACTGATTGAAATCATAATCTTAGTTTTGAGGCTGATCCTTGTTTAATATCAAATGAATCAACCTTCTATTCTTTCCATCTAAAATGGACTTGGTAATTGTTAATAGGAGATTCAAAGCAAACAGCAAGATGTCATTCGTCATTTCTCTTTTCAGCACCAAACAAGTGACTGGCAACTGAAAAAATGGATTATACAGAGCGCTGGCACTGGCTTCATTTACACTTCTGGCCTTTACACAATGCTTGCTTTCTGATTACAGAACCATGGACTGCATAAAATAATTTGCCAACCGCTTTTGAAATTGTTCCTCCAAAGCTACTTGCCACTTTTCTTTCTAATATATTTTGCATTAAATAAGCTAGTTTCTTAATAAGATTTAAAATTATGAACCATATCTTTTTGCTAAGAAAGCAAAGAAGCACATGCCTAAAAGTTACCAATACACATTCCTATCCTGGCAAAAAGAAGACATACTACCTACATTAAGCTAACTACTGACAGCAGACATTTTCACGACAATATTTTCAGATAGATTGTTTTCCCCGCTGTGGCAAGTTTCTGTGGTCACAGAACCTTTCTTTTACCAGACTAATATTTAAGCTTCTATCTTTCTTTGTCTACTATTTCTGCTCTGTCAAACCTAGTAATACCCTTTTTATTGCTAAAGTCTTATAAAAAGAAACAGGTTATCCAAAAAGGAAACATTATGGTCTATCCCATTAAACACAGTAAAACTTTAAATCTCACATAAAAATAGGTCATCCAATTACACGGTAAAAGCGACATTTTTTCATTGTCCAGTACACAATATATTTACAGGAAAATTACCAGAAACCCCTCAGCTGTATCAGAACTGAACCTTATATTTAGATGCAGTCATATATTACTGCTGATAATGTGATGTCAGTGAATAGATTGGAATTTTTCACTGTCCTTTATCAAGATAAATTGTTCTGTCAATAGCAAATGGCTGGCAAGTATTAACACTCTGCACACTATATGACTTTTCATTCCAAGCAAAAATTGTATTTAATGCTTTTGCACAAAATCTATGGCCATGACTATCCCTATTACCTATTTAACTACCTTTTAAAAGGAGGATTTATTTCTGCAAATTAGGATCTGGGTAACAAGACGGTATCATGCATCATAAACTTTAAGTCAATACAAGGCAGGACACTTGCAGTTCGAATGGGGAAATACCTTTCTCTCATCGCTTGGTCATCCAATAGCATTACCAAGCTGTGGTGGGAGCAGCTGCTCAGAGCAGAACTTTATCTTGGCATTCTTCCACCTACACGGCCACCGCGTCCCACAGTAGCAATTTGCTCATTGGCCTATTACTTTCAATAGGTATTCCAGTAATTGGCTATTTCACACTTGTAAGGCTTGAACTGGCAGAGTGCAAAGGGCAGGCAACCAGCCTGTCAGGGTCCTGCAAGCCGGTCGTCCATCAATTATCATCAGCTTTTACAAGAATGAGCAAATGCTTTGAAACCTTGCTGGTTTGGATCAACTTTGCTATGAGCGTAATTTATCCTCAAACCATGTTAAGCTCCTATCTGAAGAACGAGGAGGTTGCTATGGAGTGAGTAACATGTTTGTTGGTTGGCATGTGCTGGAGCAGGAGGCGGCGGGTGGGGGGGACGCTGTTGATTATCTGGAGGATTGTAGCTTCTGCTGGGTTCTGTGGCCACCTGCTGTCCTACACCCACTTCCTTTGCCAAGAAATACTCAAAGCAGACAAATAGAGTTTATTTCATAAATGATGACTTCAAAGAAAAAAAGGTCCTGCATACACCAGCCTGGAAAGGCTGGGCACGCCTAACCTGCTGCTATTTGAGGCAAATTGTTCCACATCTGCATTTATGATAGAGAGAAACGCATCTGGAAGAAAAACAGGATTAAAACACTTAGGTAGATTAGAAAGTTAGAGCAATCATAACACTGACCACTCTTCTGCTTTAACCCAACAGTCCGAGAGGCTCCATTTGCAATGAAGAAGTCAGATCTGAGCTCTCGCATTTCCTGCAGCATTTTATTCTGCATCTTTTCATGCCAGGCTTTTTCATTACCACTATTTAAAAAGCAAAAAGGCATACATTTTTGCCAATCTTATTTCCTATTCACTATTCACTAGGTGTCCCAATTCTAGGTAATACAATTTAATACAAGGTCGCTGGGGCTTATTATCTACCCACTTCTTGTACAAACAACCTGGACAACTCCTTCCCAAAGGTCAATTTGATCTGTTGACCAACTGACAAAGAGGTCTCTCATCTAGCAGCTACCTGCCTTGAGCAAAGTAGACAAACCACAGACATTAATAAATAAACGAACAAATCTATTATATGTGTGAATAAAATCCCAAGTACTTACAAAAGATGAGAAAAAAACCACATACATGTTAAGAGCAAAGTGATTTAGAAAGCTGCTAAGGTTGTTCAAAAATCAATTTCAAACTTCGAGAGGACATGACTAGGGCTCTTAATAAATCCGCCTCCAAATGGATCTAAGAGTTACGCACCCTTACTAGTTGAATAAATGAAGTGACACTGAAGCATATCTAATTGTAATACATCACAAGATAATCTGTCAAGCCCCAAGTGTTCAGGTCCTGTCACCCTTCTTCATCCATTATTTATATACAACCTTCATTGCCAGTGAAATCCTTATGAAGTATAGCTTGGCATCCAAATGCAGCCGTTTTAGCCACTCAGCAGATACAGCCAGGAATCAAACCTGTACAAACTCTCCAAAATAGCTGTTATTTTTCTGGAGAGAAAGTTGAGAATGTAACAAACGCAAAAGCTACAAGCATTTTCTGCTTTGCTTAATGAGACCTACCCACCCCTGTGTCTTTGCAGTGGACACTGTGGTATGCCCTGCTGCCAAAGCTTGCTTTATATCCATTTCAAGATGCTACCTGGGGCCCCTACAGCCTTTGTTTCTTTACCCTATTTTAGATGGCAAAGCTCGCCTAGGAACACATCTCAGTGCTCTTAACGGCATCTGCTATGGCAATAGGCAAGGAAACTAATGGAGCAGTGCAATATTTTTTACTCCAAACTTGCCAAAGATGTGTGAAGGGCAAACAGTTGGACATATTTACATACATTCATGATCCAGAAAGTCTCAGTTCAGCAGTTGCTGCAGCAAAGGCAATCCTTCCCTGTTAGCTCGCTCAGCGAGCACAGCTCTGCTTTGCATCCTGCTGAGAGTGATGGGCAGTTTGCAGGGGAAGCCTCCGGAGCAATAGCTGGGCTGGGGATTTTTTGCTGACTCTCATCTTAGTAACTGAAGTCACAAATTCTTAATCACCACTTTATTGCAGAAAAAAACAGGGGTTCCTCCCCTTGTTCTTCTTCCCCCAAGACACACACAAACACTTTTTGAATGTGAGAATAAAGATGCACATTTCACGGTACTTCAGTGGTTCAAGCCAGGACCTCTGCTTAACTCACGAAGCTGCAATAACCACCCCAATCTGCTTCAGGCATGCTGCACTAGAAAATTAAAGGTGCTGTAAATTACATGGCTATATTCCTCCCACAGCCCAATTAAAGGCTTTATTATTTGTCAATAAAGTACGAAATAAAAAAGGTATCCTCCAGATAAGGCAGCTGTTGCCATTTGGCTCTGGTGAGCCTTTATTTGTGTCCCGTAAGTTTGCAGCATGAAAGTTGCTGATAGGCCATGTGCATTATTACCAAATGCCCCATGGAAACTGCTTGTGTCCCCAGGGCCAAGTCCTCAATAGCACGTCTTTTCCAGTAGGCAAGCAGCCTATTCACATGCGGCACGATTTGTGTTATCGCTTTCTGCCTTTGTAGCTCTGAAACAGCAGACACTGCCTCCCCGTTAACACAGCATCCTCCAGCAGCCACACAACCCTGTCCTGAGCCAGTACCTGCTCTGGCTGCCTCTTGGTATGATGGCTGGTATGTGCAGGGGTGGCCAGAGATATCAGTAAGATTTTTCCCTTGTATACTCAAAAGGAAACAGGACCAGGCTCCTGAGCAATACCTTCATCCTGCTGAGAGTTGCTACCACTCATTCCTAGGCTAAAACGGTTGGATGCTGCCGTCTCTGATGCCCATACTCCCTCCCTTCTGGCTGCCCAGCAGTAACTCTGTGCAGAGCTGAAGCCTCTCTCTTCTTCCTCATCACCCATTTGCACTGACTTGATTAAAACATGATTTTTTAATTTTTTAATGTAAAGAACAATGGCTTATGGGCTCTTACTATGGTTGTATGTTTTCATCCCCAGGAACTGGTAACGGCCCTCAGGAAGCAAGGCATTAAGACATCAACACAGCACTCCCACAGTTTAATGTGAGCAATTCTCTCCCCTTCCTCAGCTTTTTTAATTTCAGGCACTTCCTACTTCCTATTTGGGCTTCTGAGTGATACGAGTGTGTAATCAGTGAAAAAAGACATTAACACCCACAAGGCACTCTTCAGACATCAAAAAAATCAAGCTATGCAATTCTGCTTGCTGCTTCTTGTAATTACAACATTAATTTCTTACTTTTGGGGAAAAACAAAACTCCTGTATATCACAGATGATGGCCAGAGCTAAAAATTAATTTAAGATGATAATGCTACATGAAAATAAAAACCTATTCTGATTGAATTTCAAGGACTCTTCTGTTTAACTAGCTTCAAGAGTCCTTTTTTTGATCATAATAAAATTATTTGCCATATGGTTCAGATGCTTGTGATCCTCTCTCAATGAGAGGATTATGCATGAGATATAATGCCTACTGTAGCTGCAGCCAAGCACACAGCTGGCTCTGATAATGCCAACAAATGGCTTCATCTATCTCAATGTCACGTAGGAGCTGGTGCGATGTGAATCAGCCCAGAGTACAATTAAAATCTACATCATCTGTGAGAAAGGTGATGGAGGTTCTGACATCAGAGCTGTGCCAGATTCATCCTCTTTCCATTGTAACAGAAGAAACATGTTGCCCCTTTCACCCTGTCACTCTAATGATGTGCTTTGCACATCCCTTCCCGTGCACATTAAAGGTAGTAAATCAGGGAAACTCCTATTTAAAAGCTTCGCCTTTATCTGACATTCAGTAACAAGAACAATTTCTAAATTTAAGTTAAGTGTATGCCTTGTTCCTCACTCTGTGATGAGATAATGCCATTTGAAGTCTGCGAGTGAAATATGCATAGAGGAGTTTATGATCCATATGGCCCCAAACTGTGACAGTATGCAAGAATTTTCTTGTTTTAGTTTCACAATATTTAGTCACACTAATAAAACCAGGCTTGCACATCCATTTCTTCCCCCAAACCAAATTTTATTGCAAAAAATGGCCATAATTCACAACAAACAAGCTTGACATCAAGACAACTGATGAACCTTCTCTTTTAGGATTTTAAAGCTAGTGGGGGACTTGTGCAATAATTTTGTTTTATTATTATATTCATTAAAGGGAAAACCCACAGATATGTTTTATTAGCATTTTCAATGACTTAACATAAATATAAGACATAATTACTTATGCCTGGCTCTCAAATTTTATTACAAGCCAGGGTTCTATTAAAATATTTCAAGCCTCTGGACATCAGAAATGTAAAAGCTTGTCTGGTGGAACATGGCAAGACACTAGCTAATGCTGTTTTCTCCTTTCCGTCAGTTTAGCTGCATCAGTTTGTGTGGCACATTGCAAATGGTATCGCTAATCAATGCAATGTAGGCACTGGCAAATAAAGATACACAGTTTTACATTCACTCATGATCTTTACTGGGTTTGAGATGTAATCAAAGTCTATTTAAAAATCTTTACTGACACAATATCCATGCAGACCATTTTCAACTATCTCCTGGTTAGGACTTAAGTCAAAGTCCCTGTGCATGCCCCTTAATTACACTGATAAATGTATTTTTCAACACTCATGTTTTGTTCTAAACAAGACAAAACACATTACATTTGACTTTCCACTGTGTTACTCGAGCTTAATGCCATTTGTCACAATGGTGTTACACTACGACAAAACTAATGATATGCAAGTATTAAAGTATTATGCCATGCACCAATATCAAAAATCTAAATCCAGGAACATAACACTGAGTCTCTCTCCATATGAAACCAGCACCTTGTTGCTTTCTGTTAAGCAGCCAATGATAATAGAAGGCTTTGCCTACACACCAGTCTGCACATCTGTAATAACATTGCTCTATTAAGTTGATTTAGACAAAATGACAGCAACATCCTCTTCCAGAAGAGCTTATGTGGTACAAGCTTTGGAGAAACATCCACGTGACATAAAAATCTATTTTTGAATACAGCAAAAATTACAAAACTTACATTTTAAAGAACTAAATCAACTCAGAGCTTCTAAGGAATACTTAAAGCAGATGTCCCTAAACTTAACAATGCAATCCTTGCAGTTCATGTGAAATGTCATTGCTCTCAGGGAAAAAATAAAAAACAACAAAGAAGAAAATTCAAGCAACACTTTTACTGCACTTACTATGTCTGCCCGTATCTAAACTTACTGAGCTACACATAAATGAAACAAAAAGCTGGGTACCAAGGCTTCATGCCTCACTGAATAAATGTTTGTTCTCTCAGCCTTTACTCTTGGGTTTCTTCCTCCCCAAATAATAACAGCTGGTAACCACATAACAATGTACCCATTTATAATTCAGGTATGGGCTCTTCACAGCTCGTACCAAAGAAACTCTGCCTTTGAAAATAAGACGCCTGCAATTACATCCATGTTCAGCTTCTCTCCTTTACCTGAGTAGATCAACACACAGTAACCTGTGTCCCAGTTTGAAAATAAATTGCAAAAGCTTACAAAAGCAGCCACTCCAAATGACGAATTGTCATTTTCCATGCATCTTTCAATGGCTCTGAAATAAGCCAAACCACAGAAAAGATGAAACAGAGCAAGAGTTCATAATACCAGTAAAGGTGACAGATATCCTCCAAAATGCAAAAACTTCCTCCCATGAGGTGAAAAGCCACTGGAAACTATTCACACACTTCCTCCACACTCCCAAAAATTGTACTACAGCTACCACCAACTCAGCTTCAGACAGTAATCTACACACTTACATATACACCTCCGCTAAGTTCCTGCAAATCCAGGTGCTTAAGAAAATCTTACATATACAGAAATCTAAAATCCTGATATACGATCTTGAAAAACAAGTATTCAGGTAACGTATTTCAAGAGACAGACTATCTTAAAATAACAGAAACTGCAGTTTTAGAAAACTACATCTGGGAGCTTTCTAATAGCAGCAGAAAATTGTGTTGACTAATTGTGGCACTTTGATTAAGACACCAAAGTTATAATAAAAACAGAGGTGCAAGAGAGACAGAGAAAGGCAGACCACCATCCTCCCATATTAAAAATTTGAAGATTAAAAAGCCATTGATTTAATGACTCAACTAGTATATAAAATTGATAAAATACTAATTTGAAATCACACTGCACAATTTCTAGAAGCAAGGCTTCAAAAATTCCCTTGTCTCCGGTGAAGTAGAAGTTCTTGATGGTGTGTGACTTGGCCTAAGACATCAATATCTTTTTAGTATGTAATATTTAACAGCGCTCCATGGTATGATAATACTTCAAAGAAAATTAAGACAGAACTAATCTCAGCATTAGCTACAGGATGAGAAAGAAAGAAATGAAGAAAAAATGAGATGAGATTGACTAAAAGAATAAATGTTACGGTAATTCCATCCTTTCAGACTTGCGTGTGCTTTTACTTTGTCAATGCACACAACAAAACTGAATTGTATAAGCTACCACACAGACTGTCAGACCCCTGAACTTTCACTGTTTCAAATAACCAGGCTCAGGACAAGCCACGTAAGTTTGCTTCTGTCCAGAAAAAGAAAAGCAAAAATAACTTTGTTAAACACTCCCATCTCCAACACACACACCCCCACAAAAGAACAAAACCTATCTTTAATTATTGAATTTGCTGAAAATAGCAGAAATCAGTGTGAAAATGTATGAAGACATGCAGACAAGCCAATACCAAATGTGAAAGAGTAAAAACCGCTATTCTTTAGAAAACACTGACTCAATGACGGCCTTGTAGAGCCCTGCATTGGGTTTGCGTGACAAGGTTTTGGTAGCAGGGGGGCTTTCAGGGGTGGCTTCTGTGAGAAGATGCGAGAAGCTTCCCCCATGTCCAATGGAGCCCATGCCAACCGGCTCCAAGACAGACCCACTGCTGGCCAAGGCTGAGCCTGTCAGCAACGGTGGTAGTGCCACTGGGATATTATTAAGAAAGGGGAAAAAAAAATAAATCTGTGCCAGCAAGAGAGAGAAGCGAGACTGTGAGCGGAGCAGCCCCGCAGCCCCCAGGCCGGTGCAGGCGGAGGGGCAGGGGGGGCTCCAGGCACCG
>JAVJGI010000060.1:50384942-50481963 GCA_035590275.1 Ibycter americanus | reverse complement strand
CGGCCCCCCGGGGGCGCGCGCAGGGCCGCACGCCGGCCACCGGCACACCCGCGCTCCGCGCGTGAGCTGCGCAAAGCTCAGGCTAAGCGCTGTGGCACACGGTATAACCCCTATTATCTTCAGAACGTCCTCGACAACAACGAGAAACACAGGCTTTCCTGAGCTTTTCCTGAAACCGTTGCTGAAATAGTAGCTTGAACGACGCAAGGTCCGCGATTTCCATGAGTTTTCAATGAGCTTCCCGCGAGTTCCCTCCATCCCGGACTACTAAGGAAAATAAATAACTGTGGGGCAAGGGACAGAGTCCTGGAATTGATTCAAAAATTGTTAAGTGATAGGAAACAACGAGTAATGGCAAATGGCTACCCCTCAAAATGAAGAAAATGTAAGAGTGAATGCTCCTGGGGCTGCTATTGAGATGAGCACTATTTATTAATGGCTTGGAAATGGAACCACACAGCAAGTTAGGAACTGTGGCAGTGCAAGTTCATTGCTCTTTTAAAGTAAATACTGGGAAGATTTACAATTACTATTTTAAAATAGCTGAAGAACTACACTAATACTACAAGTAGCAAAATGAAAGTTCATTAGGAAAAATTAGGCTAAATATGAGGAAACAGATCTCAGTGTACACTATGGGACTGTGAAGTAGTTTTTTCAAAGGAAACAATCAAAAGTGGGCAAGTTTTTTGCAAATACGCTATATAACAAGCAATCATTCCATTTGCCCCTGGATATACCAAGTCCAGCAACTAGTCTTTTTTTGTTCTCTAGTAGGTGTGTAAGAGAAAGCATCTGTCACAGTGACTGACGAAATCTAGCTTAAACACACACAAGGTGATGCAAATTAGAATAAAAGTCCAAAACCAGTCTACGTAATTCCCACTGTGTATCACATACTGATTACCAGACAGAAAAGATCTATTGAAAAAAAATGAAAGACCATCAGTTTCAGTTGTCTTACATTTAAAATTATTCTACGGTCATACACTTAGAAATAAAATTCTTCAGAACACAGACGACATATTTTTTCTTTTACTAATTTCTTTGCACCTTGAGGAAAAAATGACAAAAGAATTCGGGTTATGAAAACCAGTAAAGGGATATAAAATCAAAAAATATAGGCCTCAGATCATACAACAGGTACATTTTAATGTCCATTAGTGTGTCCAATTAAAAAACATAACATGAAAAAAAAAACCCACAGAAAAATAATTTATTGATTCTAAGGCTGAACCAATAAATACGAGGGAAGAAAAGAGTTCAGAACTTTATAGCACCCAGAATGATATGCAACTTAAAGGGAATTTCATACACACATTCATAATTAGGTAGGATATATTAAAATCTGATCAGGTTCCTCTCTTCTCTCTATCACTAAAAATAAAGGCAGTTTTAAATGAAAGAATGGTAAATGCAGAAAAAATATAAAGAAACATTTCTTTTACATAGTCAATGGAACTGGCTGTCAGGTCAGGTCACTGAGATAAAAACCATAGCTACATTTTTAAAAAGAACTGAATAATTTTATAACTGCTAATAACATTTGTAGCTACGCAAGCTAAGATAATAAGGGTAATGAAATCTCATGCTTCAGGGTGCAAGACAATGAACTGCAAGTTTTAGAAAGAAATGTGCAGTGTCACACAAATGGATAAGATGCATTAGCAATTTGGGAAAGAGATTTACCTTCTTTTAAAATATCAAGAAATAGCCACTGCCAGAGGCACAGCACCAGACTACAGAGACCTGAGGTCTGATGTGCTGTGACAAATCCTTTGTTATTATGAGTTTGGCTTTGATAGACAATAGATTCTCCCGAGTTTTACGGAGCTGAATTCAAATTAATAGCACATGCTTTATGAAAGCATAGCTTGGAGGAAGGATCTGAAGGACAGAACTGTTAGCCAGTAATTAAGAGTTCTGTACTGTGCTTTCTGGCAGCAATTATTTTAACATAATTCTTAACAGAGTCTATTAAAGAGGAAATGCCAATTAGCAATAGCTTATTGCACAACAAAACAATGACTACCAATATAATTTACTACCATAAACTACACAGAGAATTGACTGCTGAAAACAAGATTGGATGTTTAATTAAAAATGGGGGAGAGGAAGGAGAATGTACATGCACTTAACATGTACAAGTGTGATAAAATTTCAATTCCTATACAGAAAGCTCAGTTCAGAATCATGTTAAACTATCCAGGCTATACACATTATTTGAAGACATCTTTCAAATTAGGAGTGAAACGATGAGGTTTTGCATAAGTTTTTTTCAGACTGCCTGTTCACAGTTGCCAACCAGCCAATTATCCATTTGGAGGGAGAGAAATTTGTGGATACAGTTATTCCCACACTTCTCATCGACACAAAGGAGGCCAAAAGAAGAGGCAAGAAGGAGCACTGATATCAGTGAAGCAAAGCGCATCTAATCTGGGTTCATATATAGGAGAGAGCTTGTCATTCTAATGTTTTCTAGCAATGCTGCAAATGACTTCCCTGAACAACTGACCTTGCTTTTCCAGTCCAGCCTGAGTCCTGGTTTGCCCCTCATCCTGTTGTTCCATCACAATGGAATATAGGTAACACAGAAAACACACAGCCAGTATTGTGTAAAGAAAATCTACAGTCAGGAAGCCCTTCTTGTGCAACAAAAGCCTCCAGAAGAGTATAATACTTTTTTAAGCTTCTACATATACTTAAGAGTATATGTACTTTTTTAAGCTTCTAAAAGTGAAATAAGAACTGCATGTTTAGCATAGATCTGCTAGTTGTCTCTGCTTCTTAGTTCCTACAAATAACAAGCAATCTCTGCATATTCCTCCCTTACAGAAAAGGATGGCAGCAGGAGGAAGAGAATTACCTTTACACTGGAGATTTAGAGGGCCTGCACTGCAATCTATCCCATTAAGCTGATAAAACATACTGTCACAGAAACCTGCTATGCAATGGCATTGATGCACTCAAAAAGATAAGACAGATGAAAAGAGAAATGTGAGGTTCGCAGTCATAAGAGCTGCACTGTTGTGCAATCAAGATCTTCAGCTATGTGGAAACACGGTATAGCAGTATTATCACCAAAAAGATTGCAGTTCCCCATAAGGAGACTGAAAAGGAAGAAGAAGAAGAAGAAGAAGAAGAAAAACATTCCTGCTTTCCCCCTAGAGGGCAGAACAAAATTGGAATGAGAGATTTTTTATTTATTTATTTTAATTTTATTGGTAACATGAGATTTAGAGAACATCTGCAGACAGACTTCTTCATGAACTTTTGAGTGTTAAGTCTGATGATCCCCCAAATTCAACTTTACTTTGTTACACACCCTCCTGCTTTCTCAGCTTCTAGTTTTAAGCCCTATTTTGGGATGGAAACATAGAATCTAATTCTTTGGCACCCTGTATTCAGTCTGAGGATTAATTATCTCTTGCCTCAATAAGAAGACAATCTTTGCTTTTAAAAAGAGAATATAACTCAACTGTGCTTTGTCTGTCTACCTCAGAGTGAGCTCATGCTTCCCAAAGCCTCAGGTCACAAGCAGCACTGCAGAAGATGGTATATATTTATTGATGAACCACCTGATTGATCCGTTTTCAATTTCAGATGGGTTTTAGTCTTCCACTGGAGAAAAACTTGCCTTTCCCCCTCCCCCCTCTTTATACACACTGGCAGTGGATCTCCCACATAGTGAACTGCCATAAATAGAAGTGAAAAATCATCAAACCCAACTGGGACCTAAATAGTCATTATAAAGTATCTTATGTACCTGATCTAATTGCTACAGAAAACAAGTAAGCATGCACTTGACCTCAGCTTTTCAAATGCTGTATTAATCCCCTTCTCATAAATTATTGTTATACCTGGTAGGCTAACTAACATATTGCTGGAAAAAAACACAGCCAAACAATTTTTTAGATTTTTTTCACTTTTACAATAGCACTGAAAATCTTTCTTTTACTTCCAAGTAATTATTTGGGATAAGTTCTGGCAATATGCATACTAAATACGTGAAAGGCCTAGGAGTTTCTTCCAAATCTAAGGTTTTCTCACATTTTTTCTTATTAGACTCTGTCTCTACATACTTAGAATTTTGTAAAACCATTCTTTTCATCAAAACTTTGCAAATGTGTTGTCTGATACAGTTTTTGGTTTAAAACCAACTATTTTTACTGAGAAGGTGCATTTCTGTAATGCAACATAATCGACATAAGCAGTGTTCAGGAGATTCAGCTGTTAGACTTGCTCCCCAACTCTCTGTGAGGTATATATAAAGCTTATAATACTTTTGCTACTATTCAGTAGTGAGCATGTGAGGTTTTATAAAAATAGATATTAGACAATTACAGGCTTATAAGAAACATTAAGATACTACCACTATATGCACAGTGAACTAGATACTGTATCTGTGTAACAACACACAGCACAGACACCCTGTACGCTGGTGTGAACACTGTAAATTGTTAAGAACACAGGTATACACCTTCTCCCTCTGTTTTAAATTGAAGGGTTGCTCCTAATGAGCTCTAAATTTTACTGAAATATAGACTACCACATAAAAAACTGAACAGAGCAGCAAGCTTTCTCCTCAAAAGAGATGGAGCTCTAAGCCAGGATTATTCAAATTATTTTATTTATGACAGTTCTTATTTATATTTTCTTGTATGCCTGCCTAGGAAAATGTTTTAAAATTTGAGTTAGCAAATCCTAACCTGGGAAATCCAGTTTTCCACAAGATTAAAAGACTATGGAAATCAGGATTTTTTTGGCAGTCTGAGTGCTGAAAGGATGCATCTAAGCAATTAAAATAGCACTGGGCTACTCAGAAAAAGGACATTCTGACCAGAGATACTACAAATCAAAAATAAGCTTCTCAAAAACATTCCTAGAGATTTATCTGCTGTATTTAAGGAAATACTTCTTTGGAGATGCGGCTGACATAAATACATTACTCTTAGGCACCAAACCTTTCACTCCTCCTGCATGATCCCATCCCTCTTGGACTGCAAAAAACCATCAGAAGACACTGTGTATTCAAAAGCCAGTTTTTATTTCTAAAACCCCATTGTATGCTTCCTGCTAAAAACAAGTTGCTTCTACTTCAGAGTTTTGCTTTTAAATACATAGCTATGTCCATTATGTCCACAAAATTATATTTTAACTATTCCAGCTAAAGGTACAGGCTGACACAGCTATTTTCTCAAGTGTCCATTGTCCATCTTCTAATTACGTATCATAGTATTTGCTTGATAGTACCATAGGAGATGAAAACACAGAGATGATCCAGTGAACATTTTCCATTTCATTAAATGTGACCAACAAGCTGTTTTTTGTCTATAGCAAATGGCACCTAAGAATTTCCACTCACATCACAGTGCAGAGGAACTCACTCATCCCCTTCCTTCACTCAGACACTGGACATTCCAAGACATGAAGACCCCAAGAATTAGGAATCTCTCAGTTGAAGGAGCCTTCAGCAGGCATTGTGTACCAGCTCACTTCTCTGTCCAGAGCTGGCAGAGGAGCCAGCATGGACGCAGGTATAGAAATGACATATTTTGTGATATCCCCAATGAAAACAAAAGATTAGACTTGAAATCAGGCAGTTCAGCTCAGTTACTCTAACAAACCTAATGTGTGTTTGTACTTTTTCCTTAAAGTCAGTTCTTAGAATTGAACGTTAAAAGACATATGCTGTCATTTAAACTCCTACAGGAAAACAGCACATGTTACTTCAACTTGGAAATTTTCCACATTTTGTCTTTTTTTTTTTTTCTTTAATACCAAATTAAATGCAGATATTATCACTGCCATATCCAGGATAAAATATTTCTTTATCCTGACCAGAAAGCTGTTGTCAAGGGTTAGCAGAATGCTACACCACCAAGCCTTGCACTTCTGCTTCCAAAACAGAAATGCAGACCACGCTGAGTTTCACAGATTTAAAAGACACAAGTTCTGTTCAAGCTATAGCTCTATCCTTGTATATATTATGACATCATAATGGCTACATCAGCTGTAATAAAAAATGAATTCCCTTGACATATATTACCCGTAAGTGCAGCGTAGTAAATAAATGATTCATGCAAGTTCAATTACAAGGGTATGGTGTCTATAAATGCTAAGTACCTGCAAGACAGCAACAGTAAAGGAAATGAACCCATGCAGTGTTAAAAATGCCTTCCAGCTAAAATATCTGACCACACCTTTCCTCTCTTTTTACATGTGTTTTACTAAACACACTCATGCTAACAATCCACTAAAAGGTTACAAAGTAGAGTTTCTGTCCTTACTATGGATAAATCTAAAAATAGAACTAGGTTGCTCTTCTGGCTGCAGAGGTGGTAAATTTTTAAGAATTGGAACTGCCATTGAATTTAAGACTCCACCTCTGCCCTCCTGTGAGTTAAATTACTAAGCCTTTAAAAGAAAATCTCTACCCATGATGAATTATATAAGGTCGATCTAAACCCAGTATATTTACGTTAATGTACTTTGTTTCCTAGGTGTACATAAGATGACATGACAAACACAGTTCCTTATATTTTACAACTATTTATAGGAAACTTAATGGCTTAGAGAACTAGAAAAGTCTCCAGGTAGGCAGGTGGTCATACTCAACTCTAAATCATGTATAGCTGATAATCTTTAGCAAACAAGTTTCTAAGTCTATATACATCCTACAAGACCATCATTCAGGGTAGCAATTTTATTGACATTATCAGCAAAAACTGATTTCTGAATGGATTTGGAATGACATTCTCATTGTCTTATGCAGGTTTGCAGTTGCCCATTCACCCACAAATGAAATAAGGACCGTGATGTGGAGCAACCTCATCATCCTCCTAAATTTGCTCCCTGCCTTTACTAGGGGACAGCACCAGACGTTTTAAAGACATCTTCCAAGAGCATCAGAGTATGGCTGATAAGTCATTGACACATCTGGTCTTATACCAATGTATGTTAAAAGTTGGAGTAAATGACATAGTGGATAGTTTAAATATACCTTCCACAAGTGTATATTGTCATAATTATTAGCAAGCTCGGATATTTTGGATAATGACTTAAAAACCAAATGAAGTGTGGAATTTTGTCAAACCCCCAGTTTTCAGTTTCCTAAGAAACAGGTTCTAGAGCTAAAATACAAACTGTATGAAAAAAAAATTTCCTATCTTCATCTTCAATGTCCTGCCTTCTGATGTTCCTTTGCTTTTGTATTACGAGACAAGAAAAAACAAAAATCCCTGGCCTACCTTCTCCAATTCATTCATTATTCTTTTCACCTGCCTGGGTTTTAACTCATGCAAAAATCCTCAAAACACTTGCCCAGTACTAGCAATGCAGCCACAGAGACTTCTGCACCATGGATGGTGAATTTGTATTTTTTAGGATTCCACTTTGCAATAAACAGCATATTTTAATGTCTTCTATGTTATTGTGTATAATTGCATTTTCAATACAATTAGACAAACTGACAATAAATTGTGAAATTCCATGTCTTCCAGACAGGGCACTGAAACCTCTATGCTTTATTCCAAGAGTCTTGCAAGTCTGTTTTTTATAACAGATTCTTAAAATGTCTTTAGCCCAACCCAAAGGGCAGATGCCTGTGGAGTGGATCAGAACTTTATAATGCAGCAAATGAGAAATGCCAATATTAGTTTGCTTATTTCACTGTTATGGCCGTGGAATTAGAAAAAATAATTTCTGTACGTTGTCTAGCAGAGGATTCTCTCACTGTGATAAAATAAACGTGTGAGAACAAGGGTAGACAGAGTTCAAAATTACATTCTACAAAGAAATAATATACATACATACATTCAAAATATTTGAGTCCACGAGGGTGAAGATTGACATTCTAAGGCAATTTTTACCACAAGCAATAATGAGGAAAAACTCCTAGATTTGAGGCTTATTTGATATCAAAGCACTACAAGACAGCTGCTGAACAGAAACAGAAAGTTGCAGTACATTTTGTTCACTTCTTTACCATATGGCTGTAAACTATTAGAACTTACAGCATCTGCTACCAAATATATATATGTATCTCTTAGAAAAACAAGTCTTCAAGCCATTATAAGTGGAGGCTGCTAAACCTCTTGCCTAAAATAATGCACTTGGGTATGTAATTCCCCTATACTGTACTAAAAATTTACTGGGAAGGATTATTCATAAAATATCAATGCATCATTATTTATTAATGAATTTAAAAGTAACACCATCACCTCAAAACCCTCTTTTCACACATGCACAACTTCATTCTAACCAAAGACACAAATAAAATATAGAGGATGCAAATGATCTGAACTCTTCCTTATTTTACAAGCACTTTGTATACAACAGCCAAATGATCTGAACTGCATGGCAGTGAACTGCTTTTATACAAGAAACATGCATCAGGATCTCTGCCAAATTTTATGCAGTAGTAATAACAATGTTGTCTGATATGCATATTTCTCCTCAACACTTACATGGATTTGAAGGTTGATCCTTATACTCACTTCCCCTGAAATCTGTGTCATACTGCAGCATTTATTTTTATGGATTCCAGCAGTGATTTTTAATGTTAGGGGGTTTTTTCCTTTCTTTTTAAAGCAGTAAACACTGGTGTAGAGCTGTATTAAAAATAGATATATACTATTAACTTAGACTACATGTGTAAACAAAAGCTACCACTATCAATACTGCACACTGATGTCTTGTCATTTGGGTTTTTTTAATGATTAAAAAAATGTAGTAAATTTTATAGGGGCTCCACTTTTAGTTTAGTACTGTGATTCATTTGGTGTCTGTCTAAGAATATGAGGCCCCTAAATATCCTTGCAGTGATACTTGGAGGAATCACACCACTGGCTTTTATTAATTCAGTGCTCCTTCTGAATAATAACCTTCTGCTAAACTTCATTTAAGTTCCAACATATGCCATCAGATCCACAGACAGAGTTAACAAATGCACAGATATAGATGCCATGCCCCACAAAAAGCACATTTACTACACACACTCATGTTCTTCACAAGTCTGTACTTGGACTATGGGAAGCAGCTCAAGACTCAGAAGTACCCTGGATTCTCTAGGAACTTTGCGCAAAACATATATATGATGCTACACCATGTCCTCAACTTCTCAGTGTGCCGCAGCTGTACCTCTGGTCACTTTTTCTTCACAAGGACACAGGAGTGGGGTTACAAGAAGATTATGTGTAGTTAGAGAAGGAAAGGCAGAGTTGCTTGTACACCTCTGTCTTGATAACGATGTACCAAGGCCACTCAAAACTGGGTTCTCACTACCAGTTGTGGCAATACTGCAGTTCTGAATCCAAAATCTGAACTACAGTTCTGCTCCAAAAGTCCACACTCTAATGCTGTAGAAACATAACAAAAGCAGGTCCATCCCCAAAGAACCTGTTCCCATAACCCACTCTGGAAATAGCCATAATTTCTGAAATGGCAAATACAGCTTCATTTTCACTCAGACCCAAAAGACACCGAGCACTCCACTGCTCCAACGGAGAGGGAACATGCCTCAGCCAATTTTGCTTTCAGAGAATATGCCTCCTGCACCTCTCTAAAAAGTCAATGAGAAGGAGCTAAACTTAGCTGCTCTGATGCTTCTTCTGGAGAAGCTGCTTTCTATCTGCTCACTGTAGAGAGAAACTATGATGATCAATCTCACTTGCTGAACAACCAGTGTAAATATGTAATCCGAATAGATATTACTGTAGCTTTGACAGACCATAGAATGAGTTGGCTCAAAATATCTTCAGCAGATCAAGGCCACAGAAATCTCCATCCCCTACATCCCCTTGTTCTGTAAGTACTGTCTGCTGGCAAGTGTAGGTTAGCCTCTCCCAGAAGAATGTATATAACCAAACAAAAAGTTAACATTATTTCTAAAATGTTCTATAAGCCAGAATAGCCAATATTCTAAATAATATCCCTCTAAGCTTTCCTTTACCAATTCTTTTCTTTTCTGATCCTTTTTCCTCACACTTGGCTAGTTCTTTCGGTCTACATTGTACTTGTATAGATGGAATTAAGGCAGCAAGAGTAGGCCTAATAGATTTACCAGACTTTTCTGTTGCCTTAAGATTCAATGATCAAGTTATTCATGAAAGAATACTTTAAAATTTCTGTTAAAAACTTCTGAAATTAATATTTACCAGACAGATTTGAAAGTCAAGCTTCTGAACAGCAAACGTCTGGCGATATTAACACCAGAAATACTTCAGAGGAAATAAAATGGCTCTAGACCAGATTTTTCATGTGTTGGCATCACTGTTCAGATTGCCCAACTATTCAACTAATCATTTTAATGACACCTTGCAACAGGCAATTGTAAAGGTGATCCGGCTGTTGCTGTAATAGGCAATCTGACTCCTGTCTGCTATGGCGGCTATTTTCTGAACCATCATTATATCTGTAAGGGTATCAGTTTTGAAACTAGCAGTTTATTGCTACAGATGACCTGTTTCAAATGTGATAGATATCATTCTCTCAGGACCATCAGATTTGCATCTCTATTTTCTTCTTATCCATTTTTCTTTTGCATCTGGAAGCGACCTTGTACATTAGCACTATTCAGTATGGCAGAGCTTCACATTAAAACATCAATATTATAAGTGTGGATTTTCCATGCAGTTCCATCTCTGAATAAAACATGCCAGTATTTTACTAAAATAAGTTCCACCACTGGAAATAAACACTAAAAGCAATACTTTTCCATACAGCATTCCTTTTATTTTTCAGAACCCTACTTCTTAAGAAAGACCAGCAATTGACTGATTACTTAGCAACCTCACCGAGTCTGATAGAGTCACGCTGTGATAATGGAACTATCAATGCAGTTATAATGTACTTACACTCTGTAGATAGCTGTTTCAAATGGAGCAAACATTCCCTTCCAGCCCAATGCTTCTCTGCAAGGCTGGAAGGCCTGGTAAAGATTGAATACATACCTTTAAAAAGAACAAGTTACAAAGAGGTTTCACTGACCACTGATCTTTTGTGCTACATTAAATACTGCCAATGACACATTCTTCCCCCCCCCTTCTTTCTTCTCATTTAACAATAACTTTTAAACTAATTTTCCATGGAGAAACTCAAAATAATAACTTCCATGTATTTTCCTTCTTTATATTACTTTGTAGTAACAATAAAGCTACTAATTAGTAAATGACCATATTCCATGCTATTAGCATGTTATACAGATCAAGATTTTTATACAGAGGCATTTCACACAGCAGACCAGCCAGTCTATATTATGAGAATCTAATTTATATCACAAAGGTACCTATTTAGTTGTACAACATTGTGACAAAGGGTAGCATTTACAAAAGTACAGAAACAGCAGACAGATCTAAGACCTGACCTCACTGGCTATACCTAAGACACTAAAAAAAACCCCACCCCAAGGCAAACAAAACAAAAAAACACCACCACCCAAAAAAACCCCACAACCAGACCCACTTCTTATTGCAAGTGGCACGGATGGCTCAGCTCAGATCCTAACAACTGTACTCTTTTCATCCCGAAAATAGCGGGTTTATTCACCATGCCTACTTGGAACAAGCCCTGTTTCATGACTGACACGGTCTGTGACAATGCTAGTTAGCACAGGCCAAAACTTTGCCATGTAACAGTGAAGTAGCAGTCAACAAATAAATGGCATACACAGTCACAGCACAGTGCTCAGGCCATAGCCCTGGTTGCTTCACTAATACAGTCATAGTGTGGCTCGCAGAAATCTAACAGCTCTAAAGTCCTTTGACACATAAAGGAATAAACAAGCATCACAGATGCACCCATCTGCATCTCTCGGTAACAAAATATCATTAAACACCTGTCCTAAACACCTTTGTTCCTCCAGCCTACCCTTTATCATTTGGGTGCCTAAATCAGCAACATACTCATCTAGACTTCACAGCTACTCTGCGGAGAGAGACAGGCATCTCTGGAGATTATTTTGTGTTTACTTCAACTACCGTGCTCTAGCAGATATGGCTGTTGCCTTAGAGACTTTAAAGGGAGCCTAGTTTAAACACATTTCAAAACAATAATGCCTCAGTTCAGCTTGTGAAGCCATGCAAAAGGAACCATGGCTCAACAGAACTTAAACTTGTTTGAAAGCTCAATTTACAGTCAGTTTTATTTTTATCTTGGTAGCAATTCACAGTACATGCAAGTAAAGCATCTTCAGTGTAATAGTTCTAACAGACAATCTCTTTTTAAAATACACCCCCACCCCCACCCCCACCCCTTCAAAATAGGAAGTGGATCACTGGCACAAAAGCAGAAAAAACCCATATATCTGTACATTTTGTATTTACGGGGGTGGGGGGGGTGAAGTAGTCAAAGAATACGTTAGTAAGATGTTCTCAGGTTGGCCAGGCCTGGCAGTAGCCACTCTACAGTATATAATGAACAGACTGAAATTCATTGAGAATTTATGGAGAATGAAGAACTGCAAGACAGGAGGGCAAACACAGCTTATGTCCTTGCAAATAGAAAAAGCAGTTGGAAAGGAGTGAAAAGCAGTTATTCTACTTTCAATAAGTGGAAAGATACTGAAACAAATTATTAAACAATCAATTTTTAAAGACCTTAAGGATAATAATGTGATAAGGAACAGACAACATGGATTTTCCAAGAAGAAATCAGTCAGACTAATCTCATTTCTTTCTCTGACAGACCAACTGGCCCAGTGGATAAGGGACAGGCAGTAGATGTAATATAGCCTGACTTCACTAAAGCTGTTGATGCTGTCACATGTGACATTCCCAGAAGCAGAAAAGGGAAATATGGTCAAGATTGAATTGCACACAATTTAAAGGATAGTTATCAGTTGTTCTCCATCAAACTGAGAAAAGATATCAAGGAGATCTGCAAGGATTTGTTTCAGGTCCTGGAAAATCTGCCATTTTCATTAATGGCTTGGATGACAGAATAGTTTGTATGTGTATTAATCCTGCAGCTGTTACTGAGTTGACAAAATTTTATGCAATTTTAAGAACAACTTTAAAAATCAGAACTACCTTGACGAACTGGACAAATGCACATGTACACAAGTAAATTGGGAACAACTGGCTAGACACCAACACTACAAAAAGTCTGCAGTGATAGCATTTTATCAGAAAAAGAAAAGAGACAGTAATAGCCTTCCCATATGGGAAACTGTTACAGACAGGTGACCATTAATTGTTTTCTGTGTTCACTGATCATAGAACAAGTTGCAATCACTTTAAACTGCAATCTGTGAGAGGGGACTGGGGGGGAAAAAACAACAGACAGACAGCTATAACAACTCTTTCCAATGATTTTTAGTCTAGCGAGATTGGGAAAACCTCATTGCAGGAGGTTTTCCAGACTGGTTAGTACCTGTCAAGGATGGTGATGTGTCTCATCCCTCTTGGAACAAAGACCTGAATGAGATAAACTCTTGAGGCCTCTTCTGGGCTTTCATATCCTAATACCTCACAAAAGTAAGAACAGTGTCGTATATCTACAGCTGTTCTTAGACTGCGCTTTCATTTATGGTGAATATATGTCATCATCATCTTAATTTCTTTCTTTCTTTCCCCCTCCCCCGCAAGCCAGTGAAAAACAAGCAAGATAATAGAAGTCACATTTGTATGTGCATCTTCAAATTACCGCTAATTCAGTATTCCAGTTTAGCTGCAGAGGGTCATCGTCTAGGCACAAGAGCATAACAGAAAGCACAGTGGCAACTCGTTAAATCTAGCTGGAAGATAAAGTGAGCTGTAGGTTTGGTCTGCATTAAGAATTAATGAATAGACTTGACTACAGGATCAAAGAAAATACACAAAAATCCTTCCACAGTGAATAAGTATAAAGTCAGCAAGGAAATTAAATGAAGCTTGCAGTATTTCTCTATTCACCTTACACTTAAACAAAAGGCTTTCATTTTATGGGTATCAGATTGGAGCTTCTATAAGGAACTTTTCCGTAAAATTTATGTGAAAGCTTATGGCAAAACGTTCATGCATTGCACTCTTTATTTTTTCAGCTGAAAATATCTATGTTAAATTCCTGCATTCAGATAATAAATTTGTTGACAGTAAAACATTAGGGTGTGTATCTGTTCTGTGATGGATAAAAACGTACTCTGAACAAACAGCTCAGAAGACTGACCTTGTGCTAGCCGCATGTGAGGAGCAGCAGCTCACCTGCCAGAGGAACATTCTTCTTCACAGGGAAGGGGGGAGAGGGCTTTTCCCCATCAGGGTAGTTTTAAAATGGAATATTGATACGTACTGAAGAACAAGGAACTGAGGGAAAGGACTTCATGCACTTATGACAGCTGCCACAATACCCCACTATTTTCTGACTTACTTGAAATTGGACAATAAATCAATAAACCTCTAGCTGATTGTTACCTTCAGTGAAATATGATGAAACATAATTCAAAAGGTGATTTTTAGGGCTAATTCTCTGGAGCTTTTAAGACACACATTTGAGGTTTGTTTTCTTTTCCCCATGAAAAATGTTTCAAGTCCATGGGTAAAATTGGGAAAGTTTCCATCCAAACAACCTGCCTTTGTCCCTCTCTTCAGCTGCTTCTGTTTCAGTCACATCAATATTATTTTGGGGCACTGCGTTTGGATTTGAAGCCACACTGACTTTCACTGGAGAGATTATAGCACAGAAAGTAATGTTGTTCATACATGCAGCTCAGCGAGGTCCTGCCTTCAACATGCCTTTTATGAGCAGATCCGTGCACCCACATGCTTCATCCATCAAATCAGACACTTTGTATTCTGAAATCGAGGTCACAGCAAAAAACCCTGACCTCCTCTCCTACAGAAGTAAAAAAACTATACTGTATTTTTAAAGTGCAGATCACTCTCTTTCAATGTTTTAAGTGGTTTTGTCATATAATTTCATGGGCTGGCTGCTGGAGAACTGATCAGGTCAACTTTCTAAACACGACTGCTCAAAGTGACCCTTATGCAGTTCTGCTGTCCCATCGCCTCCTTCAGTGATATACACAAATAGGTAAATTTCAGATTTACACTTGAAATGTGTCCCATAGTATTTCAAAATTACATTATAAGGTCAGTATCAAGTAACATCATCTTCATAAAGAGTTAAATGCAGCTTAAAAAGGAGAATATAGGTCAGCAGACAGAGAGTTCATGTACTAAAAAATCCAGCTGAGTCCTCTGCCGTACTCACATATACCCTTAAGTATGTGCATTTACAGTGTAATGCTGTCTTCACTTTCTTTAACTTTTTGTTCAACTTTGAATATGACTAGGCCTAATCCAACAGCACAGCACACACCATAACACCCCCAAAAGATAATCTAGATCTAATAAAGATTCATGATTTTGCTTTGTGTATAGTTATAGTCAACAAGAGATGACCTTTCAGTCCCATATGTTCTCAAGAATACAATCTGACTTATCAAGCAATCTCTAGATTTTCTTGGTTAAGTACTTGGCAGGGTATTAGCAAAAGTTGGACTCAATTCAAGCTTCAGTTGCTTTAATCAATACCGAATTTGAAAGCTTTCATTCGAGGTGACAATAAGAGAAGAGCAGCAGAGACCTGAGAGAAACAACAATCAGCTGTCTGCTGTCTTAGTACAGAATATTAAAAATAGTAAAAGGGTGGCAAACAACATTAATGATAAAGAAAAACAAACTGATTAAGAAATGAAGGTTTTCCTGTAAGTGTACCGACAGGTGTGATGCAGGTAATTCATTAACTGTAAGATATGAAGGAATAATTATATGGGTAATTTTGATCATTCTCTGAATGCACCATGGCTTTACAAGACTTGAAAATCCCACATGTACACCACTATGGACAGATGTACAAAGTCAAACCCTTAAAAATTAATATCATCCTTAAAAGAGAGCAAATTTTCTATTAACCCAACAATCTGGACTTACAGTAATCAACAGCCACGTTCTAGAGAAAGGGTGGCCAAAATTTCCATGGACAGGAGTAACTTCTACATTTCAGATCAAACAGTGAGCACAACTGAAGAAATGCAGACAGTGTATACAAGCAAAGCGACACACAAAAACAGTGTCAAACAAACTGATGAACTTCAGAAAGCTGCTGTGATCCTGAGACAATTTGTTTCACACGCCCAATACTCACTGGCCACCTTTGTTCTAGGTTATCAGACAGAATTTGCAGAGCAAAGACATGGGTCAATCCACAAGGTCAGATTTACTTTGTGAAAAAATTCACAAGAGGATAATCGCACTCTTCTTCTGCATTCTCTTCACATCCTGATTGCTTTAATGTTTTATGAAGAAATTGTAAAAGGGCATTAACATTCTTCTGTACGTAATGTTACGCCAATTTAACCAAAAGGTATGACTTAACTGATTGTGGAGTTTTAAAACAGTTCTATTGAACAAGGGCAAGATTTGGAGGTTGTTCATATTTTGGTTTAAACCAGGCTAATATACAGTATTTTATACGCCACAGTAGTTTCACTACTACGACAGTTTTAATACTAATAAGGAACTCCTGTAAGCACAAAGATAAATTTAAAAAACAGGATAAAGGACAGAAAACTACAAAAACTGAAGCTGCACTGTCTTTCACATTATGACAGTAAGTTTGGCCCCACAGTGGCCAGTAAGTTGCAAAGAGATCCTACTTTTTGTGAAAATATGAGCAACCTCCCTTAAGTTAGCTGTGAATTTCTTGGTGCAAAAATTTGCGTGGTACACAAAAGTGAAAACATCCATCTAGCCAACCACCAGCATGTAAAGAGAAAAAGAAAAGTGTCAGTTTTATCTGCTTAATGTCAGCAACACTGAAACTGAAACTATAAGCCGAAGGCACATAATCATGTAATGATTTCTCAGTGCACCCAGGGACCAGTTTTCAAATTAAACAGGAGCGAATGGAAACGCAAACTCCTCCAAAGATGAAGTAAAATGTTCCATTTTAGGAAGGCTTCACCTACACACAAATTTCTACCTGTTTAAACTAGTTCAGCTAACCACTGTAAATCCATGTTCAGCATTCAGTGTTTCACCTCCCACTATGAATATGATTGCCTTTTGGATCTTGGGGGAAAAGGGGGTATTTATTACTTGGTTTTGGCAGTCAGTTGGTGGACATTTTCCCGTTCTGCCCACCAAATCCTGCCTGGGCAGCTACAGCCAAGAACTGCATGAACACAAAATCCAGACACAATCAGCTGGCTGTAGAAGACCAGAGAGGAAAAAATGGCATTACTTACACCTTGTCACAAGCTGTGACCGTAACATTTAACATGGTGAAAGTGAACACAAGGCAGACAAAAAACAGTGGAAGGACACACTACAAACATGTCAAGAAATTGGACGTATTCCAGTATGCAGGACCTTAGTCAGATGCTGCAATGGCCATGAAGAAAGAATGATCTAGTTACAAAGAAATATGAATAGTAACAACCTTAACTGTAGCACTACGGTTTTTTTTGCATTGTGGCTTTGCCAACACTCTGCCTGATCTAAAGAAATACTGATACTGAAGCAGCAGGACATGAATGTGCAAGACGCATCTTCCTTCAAATGGGATGTTAATGCAGATAGGGGTGCTTTTCTCTCTCAGCTTTGACAGGAGGTTTCAGCACAGGAAATGTCACAATAGCTGTTTCCTTCTGGACTTCATTTTTCCATCAGAAATAGGAAGGGAAGAAACACATTTTCAAGATTCACCTACTTCATGGGTGAGTAGAAGTCCAAGTAAACCACAGTCCTTCAGGCACTTCAACATGTTAAAAATTAGTTTTTGACAAATCTTCCCTTCTCAGTATATGAAAAAGCAAACTGTCCGGTAACCTGCGTAACTCAGGTCTCACCATTTTGAATGTTCTGTCTCGAGAAGATATTTCCATTCTTCTTTGAGACTTTCTAAGAATGGTTATGGAAGATTAGCAAGAAACAGTGGTTCAAAATGGCATCAGTTTGGACAAAACCAAGTCAATAGGACTACTAATGTGGCTTGTATTCAATACAATCTTTTTAATGGCTACTAGCTGAGAAATTATAAGGTATGGCCTCATCGGGACTCTTCACAGGTTCGGGGGTGGTGTTGGTGTTGGCTTCTCCCCCACCCTTCCCGCTTTGTTCTTAACAGGGCAGCTGGCTAAAGGAATCTTTCTATGGGGTCATTTTCAAAGAAATCATAATGATCACTGTGAAAACTGGAAACCTATTGCTGTTTTCCCCAAGGCAAATGCTGCATATAACAAGGTGTGTATAATAGATTTTTATTTTAATTAGAGGTTTTCTAGAGCTCCTATTCTGGTCACAGAACCATTTCAATTGTAAAACATCACCAGGAACTGATTGCTGGTTTTGGAAACTAGTGAAACAGGTCAAGTCACAATTCATTGATCTGCCTGGCATGGACACTGCCTATATGTGGCATAATTACCTAGGAAAGGTATTAGGTCAGCTAACTGTATGTATATGGAAAGGAAATTGTTCTTAAAGAGGTCAGCAGTGGGTCACAACAAACAGCTCAACGATTAAAGGAAGATACACATCCAGTCATTACATTTACTAACATAGTATCAACCCATGGCTCTGCACAGCTTCCCATTCAGTACATCATTAAAAACCAGTACTCTCTATTACATTGTGTTATTACTATCTGGAGATAGAAAATATAAATTATGCAACATATCAATAAATAAGAGCTCCTAAATGGTCTTTAACAATAAAAACTGCTGACCCTATGCATGGTCGAGTTGCAAATCCAACAGAACAACAATCAGATAAATACTGCTAATAGGTATAGTTTAAAAAAAAAAAAAAAAAAAAAAAAGAAAAAGCCAGGGACCATGACCTTCAAAATGATGCATTCTTTTTATTCGTTATATTCCCTGAAATCATCTAGCTAGTTATCTAGTTTGGCCCTTTGGAGCTGAAACTTGGGTGTGCAGAGCTTCTCCTAAGATCTTTCAAGACAAAGAACGTAGCCCCATCTCTGCACAGAGGAGGTAGGTACTTAAGGCTCTGGCTACCTTGCAGAACTGAACCATTTAAACTGAATCAGTTACGCTGGACCAGGCTAAGCAGAAATGTCCACATAAGTCACGTGGGCAATAGTAATAGATGCACTGAGTGACTGCTCCCTGTCCATGCTGAGCATTGTTAGAAGAGATTTTTTTTTATTTATTTATTTTTTTAAAAATTTTTTTGATTACAGAATTAATTCTCTAACTTGAATTCCTGCCACTGTGACTCCAACTTCAACGGCTGCAGGCCTGGCACATACTGAAATGTCACGAGGGCACAGATGAACTCCTAACAGAAGAATGTGTTGGATAATAGGACAACAGGGAAGTTTAAACAGAGGAGCCAGGTGAACCCTTTCAGAGGCTGACATCCACATCGGAGCTATGACCAGATAGGACTGAATTATTCAGAATGAATGGTTCTTACACCTATAGTAAGAGCCATGGTATAGTCTTGTTTTTCCCCCATGAAAATATAGAATGTACTGAAGTCTTAAGTGAAAAGGCACTTTAGAGAACAATGCATTTCTCCAATATAAACAATAATTAAGTGATATATCGTGTTTTGATGGATACAGGAAATGAAAACAAGTCTAGTCTATACTTGTCACATGTCTTAAGTGGAAAATTGTCCTTTTTGTAACAGTGCTTTCTGTCATTCCTCATTTCCAAATCTCTCTACTATGTAAACTACAAACAATAAATCCCTTGGGCAAGGAGTTGCTTAAATATACTTGCACAGAAATTTAGGTGAAAATACTCTGGTATTTAGTCAAAGAAATTTCTATTACCAAACCACAAAATATACTTAAACAATAATGCTCCATTGCTACAGATTTTTATGCTATTATGAAAAGCTTTAAGAAACTCCTGTTACCCCCTACTTACACACAACACTAGCTGTGACTCTGTTGAGCCACTGTGTTTTCACAAAGGCAGTGCTGTAGGAGTTTGGTGAACTCAGAGCAAGAAAATACAGAGAAATCAGAACTAGGAAAAAAAAGAAACAAAACAACTGGCTGCAGAAATTAATTACAAAGCTACAGGGTAAGCTTTTTTTGTGATACGATACATTTACACATCTTGAAATCATTCTGAAGACTTTAAAAGTGATTTTACCAAAAGAGATGGAAGAAGAGAGGTTTTTAACTCATGTATTTTAAAAGAGGACTGGGGGTAATTAATTACTTTTTTTACAAGAACCATTAAGCCACATGTGAAGAATTAATTATAGTAGAGAGCATATAAAGATACTGTTAATTTTTTTTTTCCAGAAAGCTCCATCTGCACAGGAATCCAGAAAAATCAAAATGAAAATTGACTTTAATGTTTTTCTCTGTAGGTCGACCTTCTTTTAACTATCAGTCAGAAACCATCAGGTGTTGCAAGTCACTTCAGAGTGAAATCCAAATATATACTCCAGTTGTGTAGTGATTTAATTTACTAACCTTCATAAACATGCTGGATACAGTAGCAAGAACAGGAGGTGGTAAACTAACTGCAGAGTGAATACAACATTTCAAAAAACTAATCAAGTCTGTTGTTCATATTCAGAGTTTGAATCCAAAATATTGTAACAAACAAGAATTTCAAAAATCACCTTGGATCTGGTGGAGCCGTTTCCCTGTACCACCATCACCACTTGGAACAGACCCATTGTGGGCTATAAGCTATCAATTAGCTTGCAGATGAAAAAGGCTAAGCATTTAAGTATTGGTATATTTGTTCATAAAAGAGGTTAAACCTTTAAATAGCTATTTGCAAACACCACTGACAGAAGAGCCCCAAATGCAGTCTTGCAACCCTATGTGTAACTTGGAAAGCAGTCCATGGATCTCCTATTTTAAAAGTTTGACTCTAATAATGTGTAGCTACACAGGATCTTTTCCAAGCTTCTGCTGAAGATTTAGAAGCCTTTACGGATTAGGAAAGATTTCTTTCACTTATACAATATATGATTCCTCTCAGTCTACTCCAGTGCAAAGCAAGTCTTTATGAAAGAGCACTGTTGTGACACACCGTGCTGCATATCTTTATTTCTGTGTCTGCATTTTACAGTTTTAGGCATTTTTCCTCATGCAAATAGCCATATCAGGTAATTTCTATGAAAAGATTAGGCATAAAATTTCAAGGACGAAAAAATAAAAAAGTCATAAAATGACCAACTCTGACCAAAGAAAAATAAATAGCAGTAAGTCAGAAGTGGGGATTTGTCATAGTCAGAGCCCAGATTTACATCTAAGCTGACAGAAAGGTAAGTTGTGAGGCAGATTTTGTGGTATTAAAGTTCTGCATTCGTTATTCTTGTTACGGTCTGAAATTACTATGAAACCATTTTAAATAGTGTCTATAGACAGACTTATTTCCATAAAATTACTCTGAAATCAAGTTTAAATCGTAAATATTTACTAAATGATAGCCATGTGGAGAAGAAACTTCCCCTAGAACCCCAAACAGGGAAGTAGCCCTGAGGAGTGATGCCACATCACGGTGAGAAAGATGCAACGCATTTTCACCTCCAAAAATCCAGATATGACATCAGCATCAGGGGATGATGTCAGGCTGTCCTGCATCATGGGGGAATGCAACTCTGCTGAGACATCAGGCCACAGAGAAAAAAGGGCATACAGAAAACCCAAATTCAGCTCCGGTGAGCTGGTACACAGGGTTACTAACAGAAATCTTCTCACTGGAGTGAGGAACTTTAGACTGTGTCTTTTGAATTGCTGTTAGTCTCTGAAAAAGTCAAAATTACCCACTGTTACTGCACAGGCCCCTTAACTCCTGCTCCATACCCTTCCCAAGAGGGGAAGATACTGATCCAAGGGTACAGCTGGCCACTGGAGAGTGCTTCCATTCTCCCTCTCTCTTTCTATCTTTGCCCAAAGCAACTTTTATTGCTGAGAGCTAGTGTGTTTCATCAGCTATGGGTCCTGTGAAGAAAGCTCTGTGTGTGTGAACCCATCTCAACAACCTTGGTGCAAAACTGAGCAGGAGACTGCAGCAGCCCCCAGTGTAATGGAGCTCAGCCCAAGTCCTGCATCTCACGTGCTCTGAACCCTCCTCAGTTCCCTCTTGTTTCTTGCTACTCCTTACAGCCTTTACATGCCTGCTCCTGGTCTTCTTTCTTCCTCACTTTGACTTCAACCTTTTCTTCTCTCTTACCTCACACCATCTAATACAGCTGCTTGTCTCCAGCCCCCCTACCTGATGCCTCTTCCTTCTCCTCTCACCCACAAAGCATAAACAGAAAACTTTAGTAAGATTTTAGTTACTTCTCCCGTTTACATCAGACCTTATATTCATAAAAGCTTAGCATGTCTTTGGATGTCTTGCTTTGAACACCTCTCCTAAACTTTCCACCAGGCAGCACTTATCCTGATGCTATGAAATTCTTAAATTTGAGGAGGTGTTACTTCTTCTGCTTTCAAGAGAGCTTCTGCAGGTTAAATGCATCAATGTACCTAGAACCAAAAAATCTCATCAGTGACTGCAAATACACTCAATGTCTTAGGGTCTGTCTCTATGTCTCCCTGTTTTCATTTGTGCTTATTCCTCCCCTCTCACATTGCATTTTATTGTGAAGACTATGTATAGCAAGCAGAGTATTTACAGTCTGACAAAGGCAAGCTGAAATGGCATACTGACATCAGGGAAAACCAAATGTGTCCAAGCGCCAAACTCTTCAAACTGATCTGAAGATTCCAGGTGTTTTTATTCTCTGTAACAGCTTTACAGAGCACCTGCAAGAACAGGTCTGTCTGTGATAAAGCTGGTTCACATACAATAATGCTCTGCAGCTTCAGTTTTCAGCATTAAAACTTATGTTACTGGCTTCATTTTTGCAGCACTGCATTACTCTGTACAACACATAAAATGAACAGACAGACATGAAACACTCAAGAAATGAGTTTTAAGAGGACAGATGAGATCAAAGAACAGAGTCTACATCACATTTTGTTGAAAGCACATTCAGCCATTAGATCAAATAGTCTATGTCACATTCTCCTGTAATTTCCAAAGCAACTTCTTTCTGGCAGGGATGAAGCATTTCTTACACTTTGTGATGTGTTATAATAAAGTCAGCCTCATTTAAAAGATCAATTCTTGTTTCACCAAAAGCACTCAGCCATAACCAAAAACTTCAAAATGTGTTAGTATACAAAAAGCATTAAAAGGTATCCTGAAAAGGAAAATCAGAAACTGTCAAGCAAAATACTGTGGCAAAAGTTTCTAACAAAGGGAATGAATGCTTCAAAGCCAGCTCAGTGATGTTGTGATCGTGCAGTGAACCAGCAGGTACAGGTAGGATCTCTGTATTGCCATCAGACATACAGGGGCTCTGCCAACAAGCGCCTTTTCACGCTGGACTGAGCACACCAGAGAATGGAAGAGACAGAGACTTGTCCCCAGCAGTTCTTTTAACCAACCCAAACACAGCTTTCTTTCATCAATCCCCATTTCCAGTAACAAGGAAGCTGGTGTTTATTTGGACTGAGGAAAAATAAAAAATGAAAGAGAGGATTGTTCAGAGAGTCTTGAGGCTTTAGGGATATTTTCCCAAATAGAGAGAAATGATGATTGACATTTATTGGTATAATCACTAAGATCTGCAATGTCATTTAATTTTTCTGTGCATCAGCTTCTCTTTATTTTCAGAGGAAGCTCCATACACCAAGGACTAACAAAGCTTGTTCTATAAATTCTTCATTTCCCGTTATCAGACAAGACGGACTACAACATTCCATTGATTCCATCAGACTCTCCCCTGAAAATGACACTGAACATTTAGAACTAAGAACTCCAGTTTAGGCACATGGCTCCTATAAAACAAATAAAATTTCAATATAGGGACTGTGGTGAACAGCCAGTGACTCTGGAGTAAATTGAGAAAAATACTCAAATAAGAACACGTTGCCAGAACTGAAAAGGTTGAAAGGCAAAGTAGAAGTTAGAGCACTCCACTGTTTTAAAGCAAGCCAAAAAAAATCCCCTATTTTGACTGCTTTTCCATAAGACAAAGTACACTGTTGTTTGTTAAATACACTAATGGAAGAGCTTATTATCATTTAACTTCTAAACAAGAGAAAAAGCATTATTCACAACATTGAGTAATCACATTAAAACTTACATTTGCAAAAGAATATTTTTAAAGATATTGTTGTTCTTTAAAGTACACAATACTTTCTATGAACAATTCCAGAGTAAAATATCACTAAACTATTTGAAGCTGGAAGGCTTACAGATTAGCTACCATAAATATGAGACTAATTACACCATCCAGAGCTCTGTAAGAATAGAGCAATCATGCTAAAGGGATGTAACGCAAGAGCCACAAAATCTTCTGGGGAAAACTTTAGCTGAGGACTGGGCAGCGTAATTTCAGCAGACAGGCCAGAACACAGATTAGTGTGTTCAATTGTACTAACCCCCAGAAAAAACTGGGAGATGCTGTTCTTCAAGGAGTACAGGGCCAAGCTACCAGCTGCGTGGGTCACATGCGTTGGGGAGTACACCAAGGGCACAGGTGCACCCTACATCAAGGAAGCAGCTGGGGTACGACGGGCAAGGCAAAAGGAGTCACAAAGTCTCCATGTAAACACGGGGAGCTCCCTGCCCCTCCTGCATTTCTACAGACAGCAGAAAGAGCTGATGCCCTGCGCAACCCGTGCACAAGTTCCTTGCTGTCTCCACTGACAACTGAGCAGTGATAGAGTCTGTGTGGCACCAGGCACAGGGCCAAACAAACAACCGGGTCCCCCTGAAGTACCACTGACCACCATGCAGGTACCAGGTGCCACTGCCGCCCAGCAGCATCCCAGGCATGCAGCAGCAGCAGCAACGGTGTGCAAAACCATTCTTCGGGCTTGGTATGAATGCCTCCAAAGCAAACTACAAAACAGAGAATCATATCCCATGAAAGCACACATCCAAGGATGAGGAAAAATGCGACAGGCAACTCTGGAAATCCAGCACTGCCATTGCCAAAGCACACCACAGTTTGCAGATGGATGATCTTGCTCCCTCTCGCCAAAGATGAGGAAAGGGAAAGGAGGCTGCAGTCAGAGAGTGCCAGTTGCAGAAGTGAGCATCTGCAACAGCTGGTGGGCTGCTCCTATGCAAACTTTATTTGGGGTGTCTCAAGATCCTCCCATGTATCAATCCCTACAAAAGCACTGCAAGGTATAGCCAGAAACACAAGACTGGTGTTCTAATCACTTGGGATAACAAAGCCCATTAAAACCTAGTAAATATAAAATGAAATTTTAGTCACTAATTCATAAAGGTTTCTTCAGGTAGGAAGCATACAAAATAAAAGAGAGGTTACAGTAACACTGCGCGTAATATTAGGCAGTTTAGATAAATGTAGTTTAATTTTTTCTGATAATACTTTGCAACATGCTGTATATACATTGTAACATATTTTGTACAGATGATAAAACTTATTAATGACATTTCCCTATACTTTCTGCTGTTAAATCTTGGCTAGACAGTGGGAAGACTCCATCTTTTTAAATCTGAATAATGAATTGTGCAAATTAGGAAAGCATGGATTAGAAAGACCTGACTATCTTTCCTAAGAACACCACAACACAAAGCTCTGAAAATTAAATTGAAATTAATGAACTTGAGATAACTTGCATATATCAGTGAAGTTTACACAAGTATTTTTTTCTCTAATCTTGCATAATTAGCCCAGGTCTGCTTTTACCTACTCTGTGTTGCCATCATCTGGGCTGTTTGCAGCAATGGTCAGCTGATACGCATGGAAGCTTAGGGAAATGTAGCTTTTTACAATGACTGCCTAAACCAGTGCTTAGGCATGCAAAATGAAAACAAAAGTGCAATTGAATTATTTGCCCTCTTCAAAAGATGCCCAAGCAGCAAAGCAGCTTGTCATTCAGCATTCTCACACAGCTCTTCAGAGAGACACAGAGCCATATTGCAAATAGAGACACAAAACATCAGAGAAGAGCTACAGTTCCAATTAGAACGAAATCAGCCACTCTAGGCAATAAAACAACAGGAGGCATCACAACATCGATACCTGAGAAATACTGCCACTTGTTATCTAACCATATCGCTCACTCAAAACATTACCCATGAGATTCAGAGCCAGCCTAAACACTTCAGAAACCATCCAGAGCCGTATGGCACTGCATTCTTTCATACCTCAGGAGTAAAAGTTAGCCAGAGCCTTCTGACAAACTAAAATGATTTATTATCACAAAGCAGAACTAATGCATTCTGCTTTACAACTCTCCTGGTAGTCTAGGAGAGACGTGGCATTTATTACCTACGGTACATAATGCCCGCTGCAGAGCTCTGTATTATTCATAAGAATGGCTTTTTTGTGCCATCATAATGCTGATAAATTATGAAAAAATGCATATTTTATTTCAATTTCCAACATATTTTGGTACACATATCAATCCATCATGTTGCTATAGGAGGAATAAGCATTATTGCTGACAGCTGTTGACATGTTCACCTCAACAGAAACGAAACAAAAGGGCTGCAGAGATCATCCTCACTCCCAGCTATCATTCCACTTTCATCGCTTAATTTTTTGTGGTTTAACATTTGGAGGAGGCTATGGAAAAAGTCAGTGCTACCAGAATTGGGGAGCGATGATGGATGAAACAGTACAAAGGATAAAAAAGGCCATCAAAGGTAGAGTTGTATTCACAATTTTCTCTTCAAAGGTAGATTTCTGCTAACAGAGTGGCTCCAAAAGATGAATTTTATTTAGATCAAGGTGAGGTTAATTTCTACAGGAGCTGATATAAGTGCTGCTGAGTAACACAACTACAGATGCAGGCGAGGCTGAAAGGAAATGTGGGTTATTTCAGCTTCTCTGTCTGGTCGTGGTCCACTTCCTCTCTCAGCTGGAGGTAGCATGAGCATATAGCACAGAGGGCCCCCTCGGCCAGTGCTCATCAGTCCTAATTACAACCATCTCGCTAAAAATATTAGAAAAACTGAAAACACAACACACTGCCCTCAAACTTGTTCAATTATTCACAAAAGCATCATCTACATTGATAGACAGCTATAAGCTGAACAATTTGCCTATTATTAAATTGTTTTACATGAGTCTTGACCTGATGTTAGCACTTCTAGTGCCTTCCACAGAATGTAGTTAACAAGGATAGCCCTATAGATACCAGGGTATCATGACAGTTGTGAGCTTTTTCTGCTACTCTTGGTTAATACCCAAACACACAAAGCAGATGAGCACAATCATCTAAACTATTGGCTTCAAAAAATACCAACTTTCACAAACCCCCAAACTCTGTGGTTTATAGACTATGCTCTCTTTCGGAAGACTTAAATTTTGCTACTCCCTATACTTTATATTATGTGTACGTAAGGTGCCCTTTTATCTGCACACAAACACTGTATGTGAGAGGCCTATGCCTGACAGACGGCCACGGCTTTTAGATCTATGAGTCCATTAACATAATTGGCTCCGGAGCAGATGAAGGGTTGTTTGCCTTAAAATCCTAGCAGCAGACTAAAATCTAACTAATATCCACCTTTTACTCAATGGTTTTTCTAAAAATAACATGCTCTCTCCCTGTATGAAGAGGAATTTTTACCTCACACTGAGTTGCTTAAATCGTTAAAGGGGAAATTGATTTCCTTTAACGAGCGCTGCCTGCCCAGCGCGGAGCGTGGATGCAGCCCGGCCACAACCTGAGCCACGGTATGACCTTCGTTTCAGCAGCATCTCGAGCAGCGGGATCTCTTCCATCTCACAACCATCCTGTGCCACTTGGCACAGCCAAGATAGGCTTGGCAAGCCCATTACCACCCACCTGCACAGAGCACCCTTCCTCCACTGAAGGGACCTGGGCACCATCTGCTCCCAAATGCTTCACCTCACCCTGGTACAAAGGTTTCCAACTCAGAATATTCCCAAGTAAGGTCAACCTTCATAAAAGTTTCATACAAGCAACGTACAGGAGCACTCCATAGCCTTAAAGGCACTTGCCCAAGGTACAAGTACACTGCATTAACCAGATAACATATCAAAAACATGAACGCATCCAAGCTGCACCCAGTATGTGGCTGGATGGGATAGACAGGGATATCCTGCCATCTGCTGGGAACAGGCAGCTTGCTGCATCTCTAACCCACTTATCACTACATACACAATTACATACTTCTAAAATGCAAGAACACCAAATAAAATTACGAAAAATGCACAAATCATTCTGCACATCATATGGGGTACTTGTGAAATACATAGTATTGTATTTACTTTGAAGGCATATTTGTTTGCCAGGATCTCCTCTGCTGTAGGCATCATTTTATATAATACCATAATAATTTATTCTAATAATATCCATACTGTAAATTTTATCAATCATGTTAATTCTTGCATAATTGAATTTGTTCGTTATTTGAATAAGAAAAGAAACATTTCAATATGCCATTAATCTACAAAGATTTGTTGATAAACTCACTTCATAACTTTCAACAGTTTCCTTACTTTTAGAATCTCATTCCAAGTGTTTTGGTATTTTGGGAGGGTTGGGGGTGGTGTTTCAGTTAAAACCCCAGCTGCTGGATTCAGGAGTCTTCACAAGAATCTGAGACTTTTCAGTCTTTTCAAGAAAGTAAGTTTGAGAAAACTTTACAGAAGAAAAGGCGGGGCCAAAAAAAAAAAAAAAAAGCTTGGAAACAAAACTATGAAATATCTTTATGTCTTTGAAGACAGTAGAATTGGATCACCTGCCAGGAGCAAGGCAACTCCACTACAGCTACATAACTCCATACTAGCCAGGTTGCAAAATCTTCAGCACCACTGTGATAACCTCAAACAGCTTTTTTAGCTCCTGACCCTCCAAAGCTGACACAGGCAGCAGAGGGCCATGCAGCCTGCTACAGCCAGATGCCCAGCTACAGGCACGCAGTCCCAGATGGCGGAGACATTCAGTGCTGTACATCTGCAAGCCAACCCAGAATAGATGCTTCCAGGCTGCACTGAAGACAGCTGTAACTTTTAGCTGGCAAGGTAACACACGTGCCACCCTATGATAACCACATGGAGAAAGCTCCGGGATATGCACAGATGTTACAGCACTGCAGTCACTGCAGGGGGGTGCTATGTCCTCTGTGTAGGCAAGCCCACCTTAATGCCCTGAGAGGTGCTGAGGATGAGGAGCAAGGTGGGTCACCCAGAGGAAGAAGCACACCAATACGCAAAATACCAGAAGTATTTTGCAATCAGAAAGTTGGCTGGGTGAGGCAGAAAGGAGCACAAAGTGAAGGTAAGCAGTTTAGTTTAACAAACTCTTGCTAAAACTGCAATATGGAAAAAAAAATATAAAAGCACTATCTGTGCAGGTTGATCTGTTAAAAACGTTTGGTTTAGCACTTTCCTCATTACAAAAAATCGTTTAAGAGTAAAAAAAATCAACCCAAATAATAAACACAAACTTTCCCCCCTTGCAGCAGCAACAGTACAATTTATCATCAATGAAGAATACAACATGTCATTTAATGAACAAGGTGACACCAGAGTCCTCAGTTGACTGGCTGAGCATACATAGGTTCTTTATAACTTAATAAAAACTTCTAAGGCATACAAATCTTTCTGCCTATATCAGTGAAGGCATGATGTCAAAATAGTCCTGTTATTTCTAATACTTCTTAAAACACTAGGCTATTCAGAAAAATGCACCGTTAAATATTACGGGCCATGCCTGTAAATATGCATGCTCCTATGTAATCCTACAAGAGGAAGTAATATGAATACACATAATACATTACAAATAACCTGAGTACTAAGGAACCCCAGCTGCTTAACAAATCTACTATAAACAGATTTATTCATAGTGATTACTTCCGTTCAGAAAGGCTGCTAACTAAAGGTAAAAAAAAAAGGTGTAGCTGCACTGGGGAGCAACACAGTAACAGTTTAAAAAGCAAAGCAGACTCAAATATTGGAGCCAGTGGAAGTACGCAGCTGAGCAGAGTACAACCACTCCAGCTGGAATCCAGCCAGGACACAGGGAATGATGCCTCTGGTCCACAGAAAGCTACTGACCTAATTGCCACCCGAGTTGCCCATTCGGTTTTACATTTAACGATGAGAAGCGACACATCTAACCCTAGAGTTAGATTTTAGATGTCAGAGTTTCCCTCTCACTTGCTGGCTTAAAGGAAACGGACCGTTTAAACACCAAGTTTAAACATTACACAAAACACTAAGTGCAAGACAGCAGTTTAAATGCATTTCAAAAGGAATATGCTGAAGCTGTGCAAATCCTGAGCTTCTGCATTTGTGTTAATGTTAATTCAAACCACACTTCAAAGCACTGCCAGCAAGTAGGCAACAATAGGTTACAAAAAAAAAGGGGGGAAACACCAGGAGAGGAAAAGAAAGAAAAAAGAAAGGGGGGGGGGGGAGAAAAAGTAAAGGGAGGGAGAAGAGGGAGAAGGCAGGCATTTACAGAAAAACACATCATAGGGGAAAAAAAGAGCAACTTTACAGATAAAGCTCAAAGTGATGAAGAAACGCAGTCTGAAAATATGTTCAGTATAAAACCAGACCAGGAAATAATTGCAACTTCACTCACTTGGGTGGCCCATGCCACTCAAGACAAACTGACCACATTCATTCTTGAAACTAAAAAAAAGAGAGTATCACACTTCCACTGAGTGACTGATGTTAAATTACTGAATTTCCTGCCCTTTGAACTGCAAGCAGGACCATTTATAACAAGTCAGAAATAACCGAAACAAGAACCACCATGCACAACCAATTTCCCACAGAGACTTTTTAATACACTGGATATATGTGAGCCTCCAGCACAGGACAAGTTTCATCCACACAGTTAACAGGCAATAAGGGTACGTCCCCACAGGTACTGCCAGGGCCACTTGTGTCCAGGCCTTGATGGCACTAAGGGGTCTGACCAGCACTGACCCCCATCCCTGGGGGCTCCCCCATCCCATACATGGTCCAGGACCCCACTTCAGCCCAGCCCAGGGCATCAGTCCCTGCCCATGGCCCTTTGGGCAGCACCCTCTGCCCCAAGCTGTTTCAGAAGACTCCAAATTAATCAACCACCTCAGCAGCAGGGATTCTGAGTGAGCAAAGCACAGACCATCAATGCAGAAACAACTGCAGAAAAACCCAAATCAACTATGAGAGACAGTATCATGGATAGGAGCTGTGGCAGAGCCTCTGCACTCTGTAAACGCCACTGCCCTTTTTCAATACACTGCCATATTTACATGCAATTACTGATAGCTACTGATTTAAAACAGGGAAAAAAACAGGAGAATGTATAAAATGAGTTTCTTCTGAAAATATTTTAAAGAAATGCAATTGGTACAAAAATCTCATTTGAAATTAACGTAAAGTAGAAACTTCTTTGTATCAAACGAATTTTGGATATTGAAAGTGAAATAAGTATATCCAAGACGCTGGCGCCAGAACTCAGTGATAATTCCTGTTTTTATGATGGACATGTGCTTTCTTCTACACTTGCTCTCATTCCATGTATTATAAGGCTTCCTTTATACGTTTGCAGATGTGCATATGAGCGATAAGGGGATGCATAGATTTTTGTAAGTGATCTTCTTTAAGAGGCACTTAGAGCCGTGACCCCTTAAAGCAATTTCAAATAGTTGCCAAGATTTAACACTTATTTTACTAGACAAAGAGCCTATTATTGGCAAGTTGGTTATTCTTCTAGTACGTCAATCAGGTCAGGCTTAAAATCAATACATGGCATTTGTCACTTGTGTTTCATGTGTCTTCAGCCTGATTATATTCATTAAGAAAGAACAGACTACTAATAGCATTCACTGTAAATCAGGTTACAGTGTCAGGAAGCAAATACTCTTAGTGCAAAATAATGAGCTTAAATTCTTAGCTAGAAGAGTCATACAGACAAAGCTCAGCTGTAAAAATCATAATGCATGTAGTCTTTAGTCTAAGACGACCTTCAGCCTACAAAACCCTGAAACAATGCTCCTGTAAGTATTCCATCAATCCATGTTTAATATCAGTCACGAGAGGAGAAGTATTCCCAGTGGGGGCCCTTCTGAAAAAGAAAGCAGATTATATCCCATATCCCATAGTTTTGTCCCACCATTATATACAGTAACATTGGAATAGAACTCATTTCACCTTCAACCTTCCACAGTGCCCACCAAAAATTAGAAAAGCAGCTGATCAAGTTCCTAAAATAACTTTTCAAACATACTTATATTTCTTCTTAGCTATACAAACTGATGAACATTAGTGCTTCACATACACTCATCTGATGTATCAGGGTGCAAAAACCAGCTCAGAGTATATATTTTGTCTCCATTTGTTTCCAATGCAACTAGAAAAGAAACAGCTAACCCTTCTGCATCTTCAGTCACAACCTGCATTCCAGCCACAGTCATGAGTGTGTCACCCCTGATTTATGTTCATTAATCACAACAGCAAACGCAGGTGAGCACAGGCTGGGTTCCAGGCTGCAGCCTGTGACCAGGAACAATCACAGCTGATGGGCATTCAGAGTCAAACTAGGAGAATGTGGAAAAAACAGATGCTGGTTTGGAATGAGAAAAAGGAAGCAGAGGGCCAAAGAGGTAGGGTTCTAATTGGCATAGCATAAACAGAAGAAAAAAAATAAAACCCAGGTTGAAAAGCCTTTACATTTTTGAGAGAGAGAAACCAATTATTTAGAAGCACAGTGAAGTCACTTACAATATTCCAGCTTTTTAGTGGTGGCTGTACCCAAGAGCCAATTAAGTAAATGTTACTGCAAGATTGCCAGAGTCCCCATTTTTTTAATTGAATTATTATTGAATTGTAACCACTGGCTGAAGCAAAGGCTTAAAAGACTCAGTATAGTTTCTATTTGTTACCATGGAAGCAGGGGAGAATGACATTCAACATATTTCAGAAAAAAGGTCTTTAATGCTATTCATTAATGGTACTTCTACAGACTTACATATCACAAACATCCTCTTTGGCTCTGTAAGATAACAAATACATGATCAAACAGGATGATAGAAGTGCATTTGAGAAAAATGCTGATCACTCATGAATTTATTCAACTGAGAAAAGTAAAACACAAGCCACAATGTAAACTGCCTAGAAGCTTGGCAATTTTCCTACCACTGTTGAGAAAGGACCAGCTATAAATTACCAGCTTTTTCATATACTCTGGACTCCACTGGCTTGATCTGTGTAAGTATTGTATACTCTCCTCTGCAGAACCCAGAGGAATGGGTGACCTAGAATCATTGGAAATGGCAAAGTAACGTTAGGTAACCTCCATCACTGCTGCCACATTGCTCTTAATAAAGCGGTTAATAGCTTGTGTCAACACGGACTATAATATATGTTTGGAATCTTTCGTTTTAATCTGTATCTTGCCATCCTTTGACTATGTGGATGTAAATGATACAGGGATTAACATATTGCTGTATACAGTTGAATGTTAACATGAATGAATGATTTATGACACAAGCTAATGACTAAACGATACTGACTTGAGAAACTGTAAAAAGCCAGTTTTAAGCAAGTCTTCATGTCATTACATCTTACCAAGAAATCAGACTTGAAACACAAGCACATTTCTCCAAAAAAATACATAGAAGCTCCAAACTGAAACAACTGGAAACCTTTTAAGCCAATCAAGACCTTCAAGCAAACCAATGGTGTAAACAGGCAACTTTTTACAGAAACTACTCAGCTGTCAAATTTGCATTTTCCCAGTCCATAATCCCCAGGAGAGGGGAGGGAGTGGAAAATCAGGCTTGCTACATTTAACAAGCATGAGAGCATTTCACAAGAATTGCTTTGTTCCCCCCACCCCCCACCTTAGCTTTTTCGAGGAAAAAGGGTGGGGACGAAGGGAATAATTGAATGAAAAGAAAAAAAAGAGAGTCTGCTGTTTGTACTACACATTTTTCAGACTTTCAATAATAAGCTGAAGGTGTTCTCCTGCCAGAACTCGGTTGTTTCCTGTATGATGTAGCTTTGATTTTACATTTTACAATATTTTTTTTTCCCAAGACTTGTAAGAAACAATTACCACCACAGCTATCTAAAACAATTAAACATGATAACCATCTATGCCAGTACAATCAATCCAGTCGGAGCCTGAGCCAGTCATTCACCCACAGATTTCCCCACCCCCAGTTCCTCATCAGCTGGGAAAGTAATTTTTTTCAAAAAATGATTCCCAGCGGTGGCCCCAGTAGCACGCCAAGGAGGCCACCCACCTTGAACTATTTCAGACCAGAACATACAGCACAGGTAATATGATATGGAGTGAACATATAGTTCCTTCCTGATACCTCACGATATCATCGCTCTCATGGAGTAATCACTAACTACCGAATCACAGTGAAACAGAGCTAACTCCAGTTTCTGGGTTACTAGCTCTACCTGTGCTGCTCTGTGATCTGTTTCAGAGGAAAGCGCTGGAGCCTCCCTGAAGGCAGGCAGCACTGGGATCAGCCTCACGCTCTACCAAGTTCAATGTCACCAGCAGCCTTTAAATACTGCTCACAACTCTGTATTACCTGGGCTTGTGAAAATGAAAAGGTGTCTTCAAAAAAATGACTGCCATGTTTTACAAAGTAGATTTTTAACTTCCAGTTACTTAAACCTGGCTTATCAAGCGCATTAGAAACTCCCGACAGCTGACCAACAGCAGCATTTTCCACTGTAAAAGCTAAGTGGGTTATTAATCTTGTTTATCCTGTTAAGGTGAGATTCTGTGCATCACCTAAAAAACAGCTAGTCACACCTTGTAAAAAGTCTCTGGGTAAATAAAATTCTAAGGCAAAAATCTCTTTTACATGGATCTTTTGCTAACAGTCAAATGAATGCTCAAAATAGATATTCTGCCCCTCTGTGCTTCATCTATTAAAAAAAAAAAAAACCTGCACAAAAACCACCCTCTGCAGGGGACCCCCCATCCCGACAATCAGAGCTCTGCTCTTCCATGTGTGCTCTGAACTCCAAGGGACCGGTGTCTCTCCCAAACCTCTAGGAAGCAAAGGTGTGACACTGTCAGACACAGCAGGTCCATCTGCAGTTTAGAGCACTTTGCTAGAATTTGCTGTCCACTGGGAAGCTAACAAAACCATCAGGGAAAACACTGCTGTGCAGCAGTCCTGCAAAGTGGGGGGAAAAAATTAAGAAAAAAGCACTTTTTACCTTTAGGTGTGATATTTAACCATATTTACAAGGGAACACACTAGAGCTGCATGTTCCTTTCCAGAGCGTGTAGACCCTCTGGGAAACACATGCAAACATTTTCATAATGGAACCAGCGCTAACCAGAGGCCACTGATAAAAATAGCACTGATGAGAAAGTGAATAGCTTTAGGACTATTTATATATGCTGGCTCTCTGCAGCTCGGGGGGTGGGGTGGGGGGGCTGGGGAAGGAAAGACAGCATTCCTCATCTGTGTACAATTAATAAAAGACTGGATCATTCAAGCATGGGTTTTGGATGGATGCCCTAGCTCCATTTCAGTACTTCAGAGCAAAATAAAGCAGCTCTGCAGTCTCACTCAACAGGGAATAAGCACCGCTTGCTGCAAAGATGAGCATATTATACTACATTTCATCTTAGAGTAATATTAGTCATGACTACCAGTTTGTTTCATGTTTGCAAAGGAAAATTTAATAATTACAAAAAAGGTTTAAATTTGTAGATACAGTTAGACTATTTTTGCTGAATTTCCAAGTGGAAAAGAATGCATTTAAGTATAACGCATAAATTGACTATCTTTATTAACTTACAATAAAAAAAACTTTCTTGAAATATGAAATGATACAATTCTCATTGACTGCTACGCCACTGTGAGAGCCCTACTTTCTCTGTGGCCTGCTCCATGGTAATAGACGCCTTGCAATTCACTTTAAATATTCACATTCACACTTAGGAAATTTATCAACCCAAAACTTCTCCAGAATTGCCTTTGAAATCTGGTAACCACATCTGCACTTTTGAACCCTATATAGGAATTCTCCCAGTCCGCTGACTTCAATTAAATAAATCGCTTTCCTACCTGTCAAGGAACAAAAATATAGGTCCCTAATAAAAATATTAAATATAAAGTTTGTTTGCCCATCTCATTGTAAGAGGCACCATATCATGTCAAACCAAAAGCTGATCCAAGTCAGTGTTCTCTTTTCTGCAGTGGTCGCTAACACATGCTTAAGAAACAGAAAATATGAAGCAGTGTTTTTGCTGGCACACCTTCTCACGCTTCCAGCAGTTACCAGGAGATTGCAGAAAGCTCAAGATGTATGAAGTTTACAAACTATTTCTTTCCACAGTGCAGGCAGTGATACCACATTTATAGCAGTATCTTTATAGGATAAGATTTTTTTTAAGTGTTAAAATTGGAAATATCATTCTGAGGTTTTATGATTTACTACCTTTCTAAAATCTGAGAGAATAAAGGTAGTAAATCTCTGAGTTCTTAAAAACACATATCAAGCATATCTGATTTCAACAGAAATTAAACAGCTGCTTATTTAAAGAGAATTTACATGCTTAGCTTTTCCTCAAAAAGGTTACAAAATTCTTGCCTGAGCAATTTGGCCATAACTAGACAGTAAGTAAGCTTTAGAAGAAGGAGATGGAACCTACTTTTTCAAATCCCTTTGCTACTTCTCTAAACTAGGCAGATTTTAAGGAGATTCTGTTACAACTTGCAAATCCACTACATTCACTCAAATTTCCTAAGAAGAAAAAACAATTTTTCCATGTTCTATTGCTGAGCTAACATACATTCTGCAATTAAACAGCTTAATTTCTATAAGAAAACTAAGTTAAACCTTATCAAACCTGTATACCTGCTGTATACCAACTGCCCTCCCAGTCTCCTCATCGAGGCCTTCTTTCCAAAGAGAGCAATATTAGATTGCCCTCTAATGGATTACCTGCACAACTGCACAATCATGGTTTTTAAGTCTTTCAGAAGTAAACAAGATTGCACTAGAAATGGGAAAGTTAATGTTGTTATGTTTCTGCTCTTGTTTAACTTTGTTTTTAGATTTGGGTTAAGCTTTGTAAAATTTTAGTTGTCAACCTGCTCATTTTACTGTATTCAGTTGCAAAAATGATGTAACGTGTGCCACGTGTTCAGGTTTTAAAATAGTCTCAGATTGCAAATTGAATTTGAAATCTAGAGTCAGAAAGCAGCTTAGAAAATACTAAAACAGAAGCTGAGCCAGCAAAGGATTTCTCAAGAAAATTTCATCAAGAGACTCCAGCTTGGCTTTTGCACTCAATTACCTACCCAGAACCAGACGCTAAACTTGCCGACTCCACCGCTGTCCTCCCTTGTCAGCAACATTGACAGCCAGCATAACTGCCTGCATTTCTGCCCTCCCACCCCACCCCCTTTTTTTTTCTCCCCTGAAATGAAAGTGCTTATCTCTTCCAGATGGGAAACAACTACATTTTCCAAAAGAGAAGACTTTGTAGAAGAAATCTAAACGTATCTAAATGTGACATCCAAAGTAAACAAAGGACATATGGATTTACACTACATAGCTATGTGAAGATACTCTATTCTTAAAGTTTATAAAATAATTGAGCAGAGGATTTCACTATTTCCAGCCTAAACGCCCAATTTAAACTATTGCAGTGTGGCTCTAAGAAAAAAAAAAATCTTCACGCATTTTAATAAAGAAAAGCACACACACTCCCCTACACCCAAGTGCAGCCTTCTTGGTTGGAAGCAAGAAGGAACTGACCACCTCGGAGGTATCCCATCCTACAGAGCAGTAAGAGGCTTGTATTACACAAATATAAACCAAAGGCTTCCTTCACTAAGCATTCTCCTCACTCCATATCACACACAGATCTTATAGTGGATGTAGATGGGGCAGCCATCCTGAGCGTGGAGGGGCAGAGAGCTTCACACAGTTCAGGGAAGTGAGGACAGGCAATCCCTCTCCCTGGAGCTTGGCAGGTCCACATCTGTGCCCAGGACTGATCTGGTACCTTTACAGCCCACACCTGCAGAGGTCAGGCCTTGGGAGACCACACAGTAGCAACCACAAAAGGGTTATCCACACTGACCTCTCTTGGCACATGCTACCGGCACTCCACTGCCAGAATCTATAGCACACTTTCTATCTAAGAAGATACACACACAGACGCTCCAAACCCCTTCAATTCTTTAAAAGACAGAGGCACCTTTAGGTAAAAGGCAAGGGGGTGTTTTTGTTGTTTGTCTTTTAGACATTTTGATGCTGCTCCAGTGATCATTTTTAATTATCTTCATTCTCAAAATGCTAAATACCTATTGTGGATTTCACCAATTAAAAAAAAAAACTGAATAAATTTCAATTTAACGCAAAATATAACAAATTAAAAGAGCAAGAGTGCACAAGTTTAAGCACAGCATAAATCATCCTGTACTTGTCTAGCTTTATCCTTAAAACCACCAGAATCAACATTCGTAAATTACAATCATTTATCTTTAAAGTACAAGGAATAAGATCTGGTGAACATGAAGAAAATGGAGACTTGAGTCTTTGAACGTTACTGTACAACCAAAGCTCTTCTTCCTGGGAGTAGCAGATAAAGGTGGTTCAAGGTGGGGTTGGGGGGAGAGACAAAAGGCATTTCTGGATTGCTAAATTCATTAAGTATAAGCAAAATACAGACAAGTGTCAGCACCTAAGAGTGGAAGAACAAGAGACCAACTTAGATCTACATCATGAAGCTAAAACATGTTGTAGCAAAACCTATGGATTACAGACATTTTTGAGTAATCACGTTTCATTTACTGCAAGAGTTATTTGATGATATTGAAGAAAATTACACTTTCTTCTTTTGTTCTTATAATGCGGTGCAAGTTAATTAAGCCTGAAAACACATATATGTACAAACAAAGAAAACAAATACGCCTTTCTGATAATATGCAACCAGTGTACCATTGAACAGAGTTTTCTAGCTAAAGCCCTAACCTCTCACTTTGTCATTTGTTCTCTAGATCTTCCAAAGGATAAACATCTCCAGAAAAGCTATGTAACCTCAAGTGACAATACTTGTCCTGTTCTGGTTCAGCTGAGATTTGAGCTATTATATGTAAACCAAACTAAAATGGAAGAGAAATTCAGTAAGCTATCCATGAAACTGGGTCTGACCTATGCTCCTGAATATAACAACATCTGGCACTTGCACTTAGAAACAGAAATTATTTTTACACCCAGATCACCCACCATCAGACCATTTGATTAGGATGGAAACAAAGACTAAAATACTGAAGATGACACATATTTCCATGTTCAAGTGCTCAAAAATATGCTTACCCAATGAAAAGTGCATTTCAGGAAGGTTATTCCATCCTTTGTTGTTCTCTTAAAGTTGTAACAGACTAAAACTAATGGAACATTTCCTAAATGACTACGGTTTAACTACATAAGCTAGCTGACCAATACAGAACTGGTTATAGTGGGAAGTATTTTTTTTTAAAAAAAGCTAAAAATCCCACACACATAAAGAAAACAGAGGTAAAAAATACTAATCTCCTTAAGAAAAACGAGGAGGATTGAAAATTATTTAAGCAATAACACTTTACTGGGCAATAGGTATCTCTGTTCAGGGGTATTCAAAGGCTGAAAGAAAATGCTGTCAAGCACAGCAGATCAATTTGTGTGAAAAAGAGATTATAAATGCTGACTTCCAGTTCCACAGTTACCTTCAAAGCATGCTTGAGACCAGGAACAGCAAACTCCGTAGGAAAGAGGGAACTCTAAAACACACAGAAGCACACCACTTGATCAGCTTCTAAGGAAAATGTTTGAAATCCTGCCTCAAACCTCAAAATAGACTGCTCACTCTGGCAGTATAAATGGAGAGCTGCTAATACATCAAAGATATTATTTGGTACAAACTCCAGAGAGGGTGGGGAAGTGTAAAGAAAAGGAGGCAGAAGTACAGCAATGCTAACCAATGTGTAATCCTGTGGCTGTGACGCAGAAGTGCAAACCAAAGCAGGGAAGGTTAGATCATCTGCTAGAGAGGCTGTAGAAAGGTCTTTGACAACAGCCACTATATAAGAGAAGTTTCAAAACAATTTAGAAAAATATATAGCTCTGCTTTTCTTATTTGTTACACAAGTCTCTGAATAAGTATTATCTTTGTCTTAAAGGATTAGTAATCAAGAAGGATTCTCCAGGGGCTTTTGTGTCAAGAGCAGATTCAGATGATGCTTCCGTCTCTCAGCCTTCTTGTTACTGTTTAAAAAAAAAAAAAAAAAGAAAACAAAAAAAGGGGGTGGGGGTGGGAAGTGATTGCATGGGTCTTTCACAGATCAATAGGAAGCAGAAATGTTTATTCTGCAAACAGTAGAGGAAGCTGTCTGACTCCAGGGGAAATGATGAAACACATGACATGAAAAGTACTGGCAAATAAATTAAACAGATCAAGAGAGTATTCTTCCTCTATGCTTTTTTGGCTAGAGCACCTTTTGTCTTTATTTCTAAGCAGTAGACTATTCTCGTCCTAGTGAACTTTAAGTTTCTTTTGAACTAAGGAGAGAACTTTAGAAACCACTATGAATTACCAAGGAATCTGGTCAGGTTTGGGATGACAAAAGTCATATTCTTCGTGTAAATGTTGAATTAAGTTTTGGGTATTTTTTCTTCTCCAAATTAAACTGCCAGGGTTAAAGAAAACATAATAGGCAATCATTAGCATCTCTGAACAAATTCCAGTTAATTCCTTAACACCAACATGCTGATTCTGAGGAGAACAGGAATGAAGATCCTTCCTGAGACCTGTGCTGTGCAGCAGGAGCTGAGGCCCTGTGCGTGGGAGGGTTCAACTGAACAGCTGGCTCCAGCAGAGCCAGAAAAATCCCAAAGGATCCTTAATTCACATCAAAGATGAGAAGTAGTACTTCACATCCACATCTCTTGTGAAGGCAACCAACACAATCAAACGACCTCTATCCTTAAACAGCAGCTGCCACTTTCAGTGAAAGCCTACCACATCATCAAGTATGTGTTTTGTAGACCCCGCATCTGTATGCTACTGCCCACACAAATCCAACTCGGAATGTGCCCAGTGGATATGAAGGAACTAAGCCCACTGAAAGCTCTTGTTGCACTGCGTGTACATATTTGAAGCTACTGCATGTTTAGTGTCTGCTGACATTAGTAAAAAAATTCCTGTAAGTAAATAGTTAATTTCAGCTTAAAGCAAGGCAAACAGATTTCCCAAGTATTAACAAGAAGAACAGGGAAGGACTGGATGTTTTACTGCAAGCATTTTAATGCCTTAAGGATGGAAAGTGTAACTCAGGGAAAAGAAGAAAAAAGCCAATAAAAAACAACACAAAAAACCACCCTAACTGAAAGTTAATTTGATCACATGACTAGCAATTCACACTTCACAGCAAGCTCTATCAGAAAAAGCAATTACTCTGCAGAATAACTAGGTGCTCAAATGGACTACTAATTGTACTGTATGTGGGTGGGAGATACTATCTCTTGAGATTTTGGTCAGGTTGCATTCGTTTTCTCCTGTTAGACATGCATTTCTCCACTTCTTCCACCTCATTCCTAGATCCATATCTAATGGTACTACTAAGAAGAGAAAAAAACCCAGCCAGCCTGACTTCATGGATTGTTTCAGCATCCCTGTATGTAAACCTGGTGACTACATAAGAGGGTGCTTCAGAACAAATGCTTACTCTGGTTGGGAACAAGCCTCTGATTTGGTTTCAACTCAGCTACCATCTTCTGACTAGAGAAGGGAAAAGACTATCTTTTCAATCAGCTGGATGAGCCTGGAGGGTCTTTACAGGACAGGTGAATGTTAGACATCGCAAATTATATTCCAGTCATGTGATTCCAAGAGCTAAGAAATGGATCCAAAAAGGAAGGAGCAACTTACGATTCTGGCAACAATTCTTGCAAGTCTCAGTCAATCAAAGATGCAAAACTACATCATCAGGTGATGAAAGATAAATGGTAGGAAAAGAATAGAGAGCCAATAGAAGATATATACATGTAAGGAGTTGCCAAGAAATAAATAAAAAAAAAAATTTGTGCATATTTGTGAGGTGGGGAGAAGTGGTGGAAGCTGTTGGAGATAATGTAGCTTTGAAGGAAGCCTTTTCTAGGTAGATCTCCATTTTTTAATGGAAACTCTTGGTTCTGAAGCTGCAAAATTTTAAAAACTTCTTACACATTCTGGACTTCGAAAGTATAAACACAAAGGGGTTTTTGTCTCAAAGCCAGTTTGCAAGAGCACAAACTCCTACAACTCTGGAAGTGTCAACAAGTATGTGCCATGATGAGCACAGACTCTCCCACCCGCGGGGGCCGTGGTCCAACTCTCGCTATTTTCATATGAAATGCAAGGCGCTCTCTCTCCTGCTTTCTTCTATTTACATATACTATTCCAGCTTTCCATTTATAGCATATACATACTAAGTGCCTTAACTTTATCTCTACTCTTCCCATGTAGCCTTTTTTTCCAAATAATTGTAGCAAATTCTTACTTACTTTCTTCATTTTCATTTACCATGTTCTCCTCCCTTCCCATCCCTCTGTCATATTTTTCTCTTTCATTCCCATTCAATCCCAAGTTTTCAGTACATCAGCGCAAATGCAAAATACGTTCATATCCTGCAGACACATTTTCTGTATGTCCAGCATAAAGCTGACCTCTTTGAGCCAAAACGCAGTAGGTAATTTCAACCTATCCCTGTCTATGTCCACTCAGAATGTGGCTTAACATGACTTTCCCAGCATGTTCCTCTGGCTCTGTGAATTATCTTTTTGCAAAGACTTGTTTGGCATCAAACAACATGTTTCTAGCTAACCATAGCATCAGTCTCAATTTCCTGCTTGCTGCATTTCCAGAGAGAAGGCTTTCTCTTTTCTTTGCATCAGAAGACTGTATCCAACCCCACTGTGTTTCAGTTTTTCTTTAAATCCCTCTTTAAAACTCTCCTTTGCAACAGGAGAAGAACTAAAAAAAAAAACAAAAAACAAACCCACAAACAAAACCAAAAACACCCCAACAGAATTTAGACTAAGATATCTAGCCTATGTTGATGACCTATTTCATGGTGGTTCAACCTTTTTACCCTCTGTAGTTTGGCTTATAACTGAATTGCAAGCTACAGCTGAAACCATCTTTTTGCTCTGCATTTGAACACCGCCAAGCCCAAACTGTTCACTATCATTTCAGTTCCAATTAATCACAATAATACATAGCAAGAGCTTTCCCTTTGTTTTATAGTATATAAGGGTTTTCGTTTTCCCCCGCCAACTCAGTATTAGCTAATGAAAATCAGAGGCAACAGCTTTAATAATTAAGAAAAATATTTCTAATTTCCCAAACTATCACAGCTTCTTCTTATAGAAAGGCACAGACAACTCTGAAGTTCAGCAACTGCTGCATAAAAACATGCAAAGAAGATGCAAATTTACTGCCATCAAGTTACACTTCATCATGAAAAACCATTATGAAGCTGCTTTCAGACAGTTCTCAGACATTTCAATAAGTAACCCAAACATGCACAGGTTTCCTATGGGGGAAATCTTGTTTCAGTAGATTCATTCACATGATGTGGGCATACACAACACAACAGTGAAAAAGTTCTCAAAGTCCATTTTTTAGTAGAGAAGAGTTGTTGGTTTTTTTAGTAACCTTAAGCTTCCTGGAATTTTTAATATAATTTTTTGGTCTTTACCCCAAAGAAATACGAAACAAGAAAGAGAAAGCAGACACACACATTTGATGGAAAAAATAGTGGCTACCAACGTAAGTCTCTCCACCTCAATGTACTTAATTCTCCCAGGAAAGGCGCTCTAGGGCTCACAAGCTGCAATGTGCCTGAGCAGGTACGTTTTGTTATTGACAATGAAGAAGCGTTAATATATTTATTATCCCTGAAAGTGCTGACATTAGTCAAGGTCTGTATGCCACAGTATTTCCTACTGTAAAAACATCAGCTTTCTATTAATGTTTTCTTCTGGTAAAAGTTAAAGTCAACATGATAGATTTGGGGTCTGTCTTTTTTCAGAAGAGAAGGTGCTTGGTATTCTCATGAGACAAAGACATGTAGGTTTGATGATTACCTGACCAGACACAAGCAAAAAGATCACTTTTGTGATGTGGGATGCAGGTTCTCAAGTGCTCCTGGAGGCATTGCAAAGAAGAAAAAGAAAAAAGGGAAGAAAAAGACCCCACAACAAAATCACAACCTAGCTGCAGGCAGGTTTTGACCTGGTGATTGAAAGAGCTAATCAGCTAGGGATTTGGGGAGAACCCATAAAACCCCTACTCAAAACTCTTATACCTTCACTAAATCAGAAGACAGGGGGAAAAAAAGCTTTCAAATATCCTGATGCAATTAACAGTTTGCCAAATATTTTTTTTTAGTTATAAACTGTATAGAAAATATTCTTCGCAACAGAGAAAGGACTGCTTTTCTCAACAAAGCATCATATGGGCAACACACAAGCTTGAATCTTAAGCAAACCTGTGCTGTCTCAAGTTAACCTTCAGAACTAGTAGCCACAGCAGAAGATACACTCACTGTTACCCTGAGGAACACACCCTCAGTCTCCTCCAAAAGACCTGTCTACTAATATTTTCGCAGAATGGGTAGAAAATTTTCAAGTTGCTGTGGACATCTGAGCTTGAAAGCCACTGGTAGTAATTCAAGAAAATCTGTTCTGCTTAACACTGAAGAATTCACTCAATAAACTAAGCCGGTCTTTTTGTGCCAAGACGGCAAGGATCAATGAGCATATGCTGATTAAATTAACCCACATACTTGGCCATGGTATTTCTGGCTATACCAGAATTACAGTCATTTTGACAATATTAGTAAAAATATTAATGAGCAAAATTGATGCACAAAAAAAAAAAAAAAAAAAAAAGCATGCTAATAATTCCCAACAAAACCCACCTTACACCAACTATGTCGCATTGCTAAAGGGGAGCCCCAAGATCAGGTGGACTGTTGCTAGCTTCCAACAGCACTGTACCATTACTCATTGCAGTCTCCTAATATAGGTTATCTCCTGTTTGCAGTAATGACTTCAAATGACTTGGCTGTGAATTCCTATCATTAGCTCTTCCATGATGAAATCAGTTAGCATAACAGCAGTAATTAGTCCCACCTTCAGCCACTCTTGGAAATAACTCTTTCTAGACACACCCATCACATGCAAATACTGAGAAACAGCAGTCACTTTATCATTTTGGTTTTGTCAGCACTTTTAATACACCTTCAAATTACATATGAAAAGACTTGACTGTCTTGACTGTCTAGCAGGCTTTCATTCAAGAACTTTGTTTTCCTTTAGCAGCCTGCCCCGAGGATACAAATTCCCAACGATGTGTCAGTTCATCAAGATTATGCAGTACAATGCTGCAAACAGCCATTTATCATCCATGTCACCACACTGAAAAATATTTCTTTCAAATGCAGTATTGACAAATACAGCAAATTACAGCAGCTTATCCTGGTTTGTGTTGCTGCTTCTTTACAAACTCTGTCATCTTCAATTTCTGGCCATGAATATCAGCCCTTGTTCTGGCAACATATGCTATAAAGAGCAAGTGAGTTCAGATAGCAGATAAGACAACTGACAACATGACTTATAGCCATGAGACTGAAGAGGCAGCATGTTTGTTTATGCAGACCATGGCTTAACCCTCCAATCACTCCAGGAATTTCAGAGGTGATGTTATGTGTATGTGGAATGACATGTTAGAAGTAAATTCAGGAGAAGGGGCGAGGGGGTAAGACTGAATCAGAAGTTCCTGAGCACAAACACATCAGTCCAGAGAGAAAGGCACACACACATGAGAAAAAAGAGTAAATGTGTATGTGGTCTGTAATACTGCAAACACAGGGAACTGATTTTTGAATCAGAAAAAAAAAATATACTTCTGTATATTCTTCCTTGAGTATTATATTTTTGAAGCTCCGTAACACTTTTTAAAGAATTTTGTGTTGGATTTTGCATCATTTTATAATTGTAATAACCTTCTATAATATTTAAGAGAGAACTGAAAATACATAGGGAGTCTGTCACTTAAACCTAGCCTGACAGCTGAGTCCAGTTCCTGCACCTCAGCCATGGGGCCATAAGGCTTACTGCCCAAGAAGGCACCGACTTCTGGCTTCTTAAACCACTCCACCTGTATCTACAAAACTATAACCATGAATGTCTCAATAAAAAATAATAAAAGGCAAATCCCATAATTAAAGTTACATAAAAAGGTATAATTAATTCAGTATGTTCTTGCGAGTTCCAATTCCAGTGAGAGAAACTCTTTTTCTTTTACCTGTTTTCCCGATTTAGGGAACATAAGTGAAAGCTCATCTGCTGACCCTCACTGGCATTGCGCTTACTGAATACTGGGAAAATATGCAATAGCTGTAGGAAACACTATGCCATTGAAATGACATAACCATGAATAGTGATGGAAATCAAACACAGAAGATCTAAATCAGGGTCTGGGATTTGATTAACTGCTTTCCCCTTTGAACTTCAGAGATAGGAAACTATGGTGACGAACAGGGCCCCTTCATGTGGATAGAATCCCATAAGATACAGAAAACACAAGTGTATTGTTATTTCTTTCATACAGCTGGAAAAAAATTGCTACCATAGGCTTCAATTGCTTCTAAGAATTAATAGCAAGTCTCACCTGAAAATGTGTAAAGAAAGAGAAAAAATAATTAAAAAACCCCAAACCACTGAACGACACATTTCAGCCAAGAAAGGATCTTGATGGTTTCAGACTGCCTAACAATTCTGGACTAATAATACTGTTTAAATTACTCATAACACATTTGGACCACATTTTTCCTACAGTAAATGCATAAAATAAGTTAATAAAAATGAATGTCTAATAAAAGAAAATTTTAAGCTAACAAAGCTTAATTTATTGCTGTTTTCATAGCATACTTCTAAACTGCACATAAAAGAGAAAACTTATCATTATGGTTTCTGAGTTAAAGCCACACAGGATGCACTTCCTCAAGCTATTTGACAGGACATATCTATAACTTATCTGAAAATACGCAGTGTAGGTAGGAGCACTGATAATAAGCCAAGCTCCGCCAGCTGCCACTGTGGTGTGCAGATCCTGACCTTGTGGGGCCCTGTATCTAGGGCAACAAATTAAATCCAGGAACAAAGGCCCAGCAACAAAAAACTCACTGGGGCACACAGCTAGCGAACTGATAGACACACTTCCACCAAGTGAAGCCTTGCAGCAGGAGCAAGCAGCATATAAGGTTGTCCAGAAGAGCACTTACTGAAGTCTGGGAGCACCCATAAAGCTGATACAGAGAGTGTGGCCAACTGTTGAAGGTACATTTGCTAAATCCATGAAATTCATGCAGGTGGAATAGCTCATACCTTATTTACTTTGGATTACTAAATCAAAAGGCATAAAACTTGCTACTTGCCTGATGGGAAATCATTGAGCCTTCCCATTTTGCAAATTAGTATTCTGAACTTCTAAATATATTTTAAATAGGAATTTTAACTTTTAACTTAGATCACTTCTCTCTTTCCTGTAAGGACAAAAAAAAAAAAAAAAAAAGGCAAACAAAATTGCTATGAAAATTGTACAGCTAGTTCAGTTTAAATGCTGCAACATGAGAGAATGCGGAAGGATTGCACTGAAGACTCTGTCAGACCAGCAAACTCAGCAAATCTGTCCAATAAAGCAATCCATTTAAAATTTAAATCCAGATAAACTCCATTGCTTTATGGACTCCATCTGAAATAAAAGTTTTAATGGTCTTGATGCTCTCACTACTAGTAGATTTCCTTATTAGCAAACTATTGATGAACAAAGGTAAGATCTCCCTGTGTTGAATTCCAAATCTGCCAATGACAGAGATTCCACTATCTCATCCGGTCTTCTGGAGCAGATCACTTCTTCTGGTGTCAAGTGATCAAAGCAAGATTCGCCATCTGAGATGAAAATGCAGAATAGTAAAGAAAGCCTACAGCAAACACCCATTTTTACTTCAACATGACTTATAACAAATGTTTCAAAACATTCACAGAAAGCGCAGGAGTAAAACTCGTCTTTTGTATGTAAACTGTGACATATAAACACTTCCTGACCGTTACCCAATGAACATCACTACGAAATCCAGGTTACGGTTACCTCTGACATGACATAAATCACCTTGCCAAGCATCGTCTTATGCTATATTAATCACTTGCGCTAGATTTCCCAAAATTCTTCTACTCTGAATACAGACGCACACCTCCCTTCCAGTAACACAGTGGTCTCCACTTTGTTTATGCTCTGCCTTTCTCTCAGAACACAGAGTTTCTTCCATCTCTTGGCATCTTTAGCTAATTATTGCTTATCTAGTGTGTTACAGCCCACTTCAGTCATCAAAAAAGTGCACATTGCATTCATTAACACAACTTACCTCCATCACCCCTAGGTACTTAACAGTATAAAACAACAAATAAGAATGTCTAAAGTGGTACTAAGTAATCTAATATTGGGTCTACCCTCGCTTAAGGTTATTTTAACCCATTTTATAAAAATTGCTACACATACAAATTGTATTTTCCCTGTTTCATCCTGAAGCGTTTATATACCTACATATGGAACAATATTTTCAGAGTGTGTAAAAGTTGTGTCAAGTCTACTCAAAGACTAGTAGTACCACAGTGCAACTTTCCCTACACCATGAGTACAAAACAATACATGCAGACATAATCGCACCTCTGTCTCTGTCAAAAGGCTTCTGTATCATCAAAACCCTATGGCATCATCCAGCCTTTCTTAGCCAGCTTAAAGTTATACTTATGACAACCTTCAAAGGGTTTTAGCAAGAATTCAGCCATATCGTATGCGAACTCCATATGCTAAACTTGAATGATAGAAGGTTAACTTTGAGATCAACATCCCTTCAGCCATCCTGGAGAGGTGCAACTCACTCGCATCTTTCTTCATTAACTGCCTGCTCCATACAGGTCATTTCCTGCTTCACACTGGCTGCCTAAAACAACAGTCCTGCCCAGCTCACATCTGTAAAATCTTTCAGCAAATGGACCGGTGCCAGCCCCGCATGCAGCTGAAATATCTAGTGACTATACAAGCTCTCTAACCTCATGAGCTGCAGCCTGCCTTCTGCTGCGGGTTGCAATAGAAGCACTTTCCCAGTGAGTTTCTGCAAGCGTTAAGAGTTACCATTTCTCCCTCTAAAGGATCCATGCTTCTTTTCAGTTTCTTTACACTGGTTACAGCACTTTTCTCCTTCATTTAACCTGCACATATAGAGAGGTCAATGCTGTTAACTGCAAAATTACTTTGGATTCAAAAAAATAACAGTACATTTTAATTACAGCAAGATAAACTCTCTGTGAGTTAATCATGTTGAAATTACATTTTCAGTGAGCTTCTGATCCTTAAAGACTTCTATTAAATAAAGTAGTAGCAAGTATTGCTTTATTCTTAATCTGGTCTTACATGCATATCTAGCCCTGTGAATTACCTTGGCAGCAAGGGAAAGAAACAGAACTTCACAAAACATCCAGGTTTGAATACTTCAAAAGATTCCCAGGCAGTGGTACCTAGCTACAGTGCTGCAAGCAAGCCAAGGGTGAGAGAAGACAAAATGGAGAAGAAATGCTCCTGAACCTGCTGTTTTCCAAAGGCTTTCAGCAGGGCCCAGACACCCGCTGCCCTGGAGTTAGGACAGGGCTGTTCTGGAGTTACTAGGGGGAGCAGCATTATGCCACAAACAGGGCTCAGCACACACACCAAGGACTCAGGCACATTGCTCAAAAAATGATTAAAAACCTATCTAGTTGTAGCAGCAAGGATAATCATTTCAGCTTTAAGATGACAGTAGCAAGAGCCCCAAAGACTCTACAAGACCATTGATTGACACGTAACAGGGCAACATGAAGTTATTAAAATTGAGCTAGAAATGCTGCAACAGGGAATTAAGCTACAGATTTGGCCAGTAATGAAAGGAACACTGATGAACAGCAATTAAAGCACAGGACTGAGTTGCAGAAAACCTGAATACTCAGCTCAGCTGTTTACTTGCCAGATGATGTGACCCAGGTTACACAAAGCCCAACACACACCCTTATTTGTTCCAAGGACATGCAGGTTGAGCGGAGCAGCTCCTGCCTGCCTGACCCCTAGCAGCAGGGGCATTTCTGCCATTACAGCACATCATTTTGTCTCCCTCCCCTTGTCCTGACTGGCAAGGCTCACAGAGGTCAGTCGGCAGCCCTTCACAGGTGTGGAGAAAAGGCCATTTTGGTTGGAGACGTATAACTCAATGGGGATGCTTCCCAGCCACAGCTTGGAGCTGCGGCCCCTCCGTGTCCCCAGCTTGAACCAGCAATGCTCCTCAGAAGGCTGTCAGGGAAGAACAGAACTTGTGAGAAAGCCTTTACTCTCATGAGCAGCCCAACAGCTTCATTTTGCATTGCCAAAGAAAGAGAGCCCCTGCATCCTGTTTGCCTGCCTCCGGACTCTGCCAGGAGAAACACACGGACCTGTCACACAGGGACCTTTTGTTATGCTGTTCAAGTACAATGAGATTTTTGCCTGGTAGGTGCTAAAGTCAGAGATTTATTGCTATATTGTTCTGGGGAATAATATTTGAGCGGTTCAGCATGTAAAGAGAACTTCTTTGTATGATCACCTCTATCATTGCAAAAGGCTTTAGAGGGGAAAAAAAGAGGAAGTAATGAGATGAAAACTAGATAAAATTATCAGAGTGTTCAAGACATTATTGTTTTTTCTAAAATTCACTAAGCTGTGTGAGAGCATGAGAAGGAAGGTAGGGAGGGAGTAGGGTTAGCACTAAGCAATGGACAATAACAGGGGTGGGTGAGGAAACCCTCAGAAGACAGTGGACTAGTTCAAGATAAAATAACCTGACAGGTCACAAAGGCCATGAGAAGAATCAGAGATTTCCATATTGGATTTCCTTCTAAAGTATCCAAGCAGTATGAAACCAAAGGACTAGTCTGAAAACCCCTATGGAAAACAGGCAGAAAGCAAGAGCAGAAGAGGCTCCAATGCTCTGTGTCTCAGGCCACTACATACATTTAGTTACCCAAAGTGAAAATGTGCACATACAGACATCACCCAGCAAGAGGCAGTGGTCAGATCCTGACTAGATGCTCACGACACATCCCAGCCTGGGCAAAGGACAAGTCTCCTATCCCTCAGCCATCAGCATCCAAAATGCAGCCACAGACCAGAGTGGCACTTGGGGGACAAAAACCATATGACAGTCCTGCTGCCATATGAATTATTTCACAAAGAAAAGTTATTTCCAAAACTATTTTGAATCCTGTGCTGTATGGAAGCAGCTAATACTATGCACAGAATAGAAGGAAACATCTCTCCAAGGGGCACGTGTCCCCCACAGTCCTCCCTGCTGCTCTCCCCAGGGCTGTCCACAAACCGCCCAAGTGCCTCCATCATGAGGAGCCCAGCTCCAGCCCTTCTTGCTCACCCGGCAGCAGCTCTGCTGGCCACGGTCACAGAGAGGACTGTCCCCCTCCATGGTGTGACGCCTGCCTGACAGTTGCCTTAACCTCAGTCTCACGGGGAAGGGGGCTGTCGCCATGACTGGCTCTCACTCACTGCCAATACAGTGCCTACCCACATCCACCTGTATGAAGGGTTTTATTAATCCCCCTTGAGGTTGCCCCTACAGACACAGTCAAACATAGATGAAAATGCCTGGAAAAAAATAAAGTCTTTACCATGGGTGACATACTGTACACCAAGAGTCTCTCCTTTGCTGTGTCCCCCCTTGACAGCAAAAATGCTGTACCTTGCCCAAAGTAACTGGCATTAGTTGGGCACCTTCATGTTAAAAAAGTCCACATGCAACAAACTAACAAATACACAGAACACCCCAAGAAGTGGCTGGAAGACAGGCATGTCCCAGCTCCCACAAACAGAAGAGAGAAGGAAAAATACAGTCAGACATTTTTGTGCCAGAAGGAGAGCACCGCGAGCAGACATATCCCAGCTGGGATCACCTGTCAGGTTCCACCAGCACATGCAGTCAAACTTCAGACCTTAAAGAGGGCAAGACCATGAAACTGTCCCTGCAGCTCCAGGAATTCCTCTTTCTTTGCCCACATCTCGCTCCCATACAATGGACAGTAAAAGTTTAGCTGTTTAGTTAGCGGATGTTGAAAAGCTGCCAGGAAGATCTTGTAAGAATATAGAAAGAAAAAGGCTCCTTGCTGATGAACTGGCCGAAACCATGCTTTACGCACCCAGCTGTGGAATCCCCATCACGTTGGAGCTGCTGCTGCGTATCACAGCAGAAACTGAATCACAGAATCAACACAAGAGTGTTACATGGACTACAGATGTTCTACAAATTTTCAAATGTTAACTTCCAATTGAGAGTAGCAATTGTTCTTTTTAAAAAGTCAAAATAAACCTAGGCTACCAGCAGTAAGAATAATGAGGATGGATGACAGGCCACTCAAACAGGGAGGAGTGGGAAAGAAGCCAGCACCTTTGGAAGTGGTCAACAACAAGACAAAAGAGTCCAAAGGGAGTGTAAAGCAGCAGGGTTTAGCAACATCCTAAATTGCAGTGAGTTAGCAGCTGGCAGGACATAATAATAACCATGAGATTAATAGATTTTTCCAGTATGAGGTCAGAAAACTACATAAAATAACATTACAGTGAAGGCATTTCAGAAGAGAGTGAACAAACAGGTATTAAATGAAGCTGCAGCAGTGGGGAGTGGGTGCAGGGCAGGGTCAAATCTGGCGGACATTCTGCTAAAGCTCCTGATGCAGCAAACTGTTCAAGCACCTACCAACAGCTCTTAATTTTTAAAAGTTACGGCAAGTCATGGATACCAACTTTCGTCCCAAGTTGGAGAGTACCTTCTGTGGCTGTAGATGGACAACATGCTGCTGTCTCTACCTGGAAATTTTTACAGCACTGAAAAATTCAAAGCAAGGATGAAAAACAAGCAGGCTGCATTACACATTTAGCAAATGTCACCAGCAGGAGTAAGAAAAACTGAACTAGGAATTTCTGCAACAGGAACAGAGCAAACAGAAGAAAATGTACTCCCTAATCTTAAGACAGGCTTAGTACCAGAAACACACACGTGCTATGTCACTGCTGACTACACGGATTCCCATACACTCTCTAGAACTTCTATTACAAATTCTTTTTGTATTCAAACCTTTACACCTCGGCACTGTGGTGTCTAAAAGCTGAGCTGTAAGCTCTTTTGACCACAGTGTAGAATCTCTTCACTTTTGACTGCTACGCTTCATGCCCAAGATTTTGACCTTCACATCCTCTTTTGATCAGCAATACAGCAAGAATATTTTTTTTTAAATCCCAAAACCTCAATGAAAAGTAAGAATGAAAAGATACGATTGTGTCTTACTTTTAATAATAGCAAAAATATTTTCCAACTCATTACTTCAGGAGTTGAAAATAGGTAGATTCATGACTGCATAATACTGACAGATAGGAGCATGGATAAATTCCGTGTTGCAACTCATGCTGCATTATTGGTCATGCTGGAGCAGAGATACGGATGTTTGCCTCTCATCTGGTTTATGGAGGAATACCCAGGCAATATAGGAACAACAGCACAGGAAGCTGTAGAAAACAGGACTGCTAAATTTCTGCAATGCTAAAGTAAATATTGGTACATTAAGTTTATAATGTTTACAATGCTAAAAGAAAACCCTCATATTTCTAGACAGGTTTTGGTAATAACTATGCTACTATATTATCAATGTCTTAGTGTCTTTTGCAGCTTGTACAGTATTTAGGCTGAATATGTATGCTCAGAGTGCTGCAATAAGGTGGAGAGACAGGATGCGTATTAGTAGGAATTAATTGCTAGGATGCTCCTAACTTTTTCATGACTAATAAAGATAGGCATACTTGCTGTTGCAAGTAAAGAACACAGGGTGTTATTAGAAATTGGCAAAAGGACTGCCTAAAACATCCTCTGGCAACTCATTAAAGAACTGGATTAGTCCTAAGGAAAAAACGATCAGCGATCAACTCCAAAAGATATAAACAGCCTTTTCTACCGGTGTATCAAGAAGCTGATTAACCATACAAGCACAGCTGAAGAGGAGTTAGACGCTGAGTTATAAAAAAGTTGCAAAAGTAGCAAAATACTTTGAAAACATTTAAATACGAAGCAAATTTATGAAAAGAGCCACGACATAGCAACACATCTTCCCTACCCCCCCATCCTTATGGCAAACGCACACAAATACAGTCAACAATGAGAGAACACAAAAAGGCAGCTCACTTTCAGACTAAGATCCCAGGATCCCTCAAATTATTGCCACAGGCATGAATTTTCTAGGAGAAAGAGTGGGTAGAGCCTGTGGAGATTTTAGCGCCTCATTAGCACATAGCTTCTACATCAAATAACCCATACCCATGCCCCCTCCCTCCCCTTGAAACCAGAAATGTATTCTCCCCAGCTCTTACTCCCACACCCAATTTATTAGTGGCATTTTTATATAATGTTGTGCATGCCACAACAGTATCCAAGGGATTTGTCTGTTGGGTGCAATTATAGTTTGTATGTGCTGCTCAGATTAATGGAAGCTCTACGAAGGTGTCCTCTACAGCACGCTGCTCTCCCTTCCCGGGCACCTGCTATTCAGCATGACTACGACTGTATTATGTGCACAAGGTTTCCTATTCAGCTACTACATGCGCACCTCCCCCCGCCTCCCCCAAATGAAGGTTCTAGGAAGTAAAACTTTTGTGTCAGCAGGGAAAGTTGTTCTTGCAAGTCTCCAGGAAATGAGAATGACAGATCTCATTGCTGATACACCCAAGACAAAAGAGAACTTCATTTCACTTTCATAAGAGTTCCTCAGACACAGCTGCAGCACTGACTTAAAGATCTGTGAATGCAATATCCAGGATTCCCCGACAGAGTAATCTTTATTACAAGGGCAAAGCTTCAGAAGAGGTACTAGTGTTTCAGAAATTTAAATTCTCCTTTTTCGTGCTGCTAAAGCTATTGAAGCTTTATGAGTCCAGGATGCTTTTTTCTCGCCTCACAGTTACCAAACCTGAACTAAGTACATATTAGTAGGGACTGCAACACTACACTGTCTGAATGTTTGGCAAAGCACCCTTGGACACTGCAGGATACAGAGCCTCTCTCCTTTTTGAGGGCAGATCCACAGCACTAATCCACATCAGGCTCTCAAACGAGATCTCTTCCAACACTGGAAAGAATAATTCAAACACAGTCTTGCAGGACCAGAATAACACGGGTGTTTCTTACCTTTATGTCATAGCAGGTCCACTTGAGCTCTTCTATTTAACAACAGAAGCCTGGCCTTTAAGATTATCATAGAGGATTGTAGACGGTGCAAGTAATAGGGGGAAGTGAGAGATTGCCGTTACAATGGACAACTAAACCTGCCAGGTAACAGCAGAGGAGAAGCCTGCACTGTCCACAGCAAGCTAAAGGGCTCTAAAATCACTCATCGTTTACACTGGGTTTATTCATGCCCTTCCTCTGGTACAGTCAGGCAACTGCAGGCTATTGCTGCAGAGAGGCTGGTCCCCCCAGCTGAGATGCAAAAGCTATCTGCTGGGTTGAAACATGAAGTAGAATTACTGAATTTGGGCCATCTTCAGTCTTACTTTACAACATTCCAGCTGAATAGAGGCTGTATCCAGCTCAGGTGGTGGGAAATGTTTAGAGTTCAAATACCATCCATGCCCTTAAACCTAAACATGTCTTTGCATGCTTGCCTTCTATCAGTGTGTTCCTATGTGACTTACTACTTCTTTAAATTCAAAAAGGTGTGGTCTCACCTGATCCTTGAAAGCTAGATATCATATCTCATTTTCATAAAACCCTCAAAATTTTGTAGTGGTTAGCTGTGACAAAATCCATTTAACAGAGATAAAGAAATTATCTTGAAAGAGACAACAGTTACACATATACCAGACAGTAGCGAAAAATTTCAAGGGTACATTTCCTTTATGAGCACTTCTAGATTTTTAAGCAGTTCAGCACAGCTATGTGTTATTTGATTCATTTAAATATAATTTTCATTTTCCCGACCTTTTGATCCTTTGAGAGATGCATGAAATGGAGATTACACAATGAATGAGGTTAAGCAGATGCTGCTTCTTATTCTTCATTTTTCAAAAACTCTTACTGGAAACTGAAATAAAATGGATGTTGGGAATAATTTATCAAATTACACTGAACAGCAAAAAGCAAGAAATGGCTTATGGCATGGTAAGGATAAAGGAAAACTCATTAAAAGAGTTCAGTAGTGCTACTGCCATCATGCATAAACACATGTTGTTAGCTTCAGCATCATTTGGCTGGATTTTTAGCCTTTTGCAAAATGTTACTGGGGGTATAAAACCTACAGCTTTGCACAGAATTTAAAAGATACTCTAAATATTTCTTAATAAATCTTCCTATTCAAATGGTAATTAATTCAATAGCCAGGCCCCCACTGCACTGATTTTCTGGTAGTCAAACCTTCTCACTTATTTAATTTTATTTTTATAAAACTATGATTCATTGAAGATTGCATGGCAATAAATCTTTCTGTGAAGTAACTATGCTCATACACTCCTGCACAAAAACAAAGGAAAAACTTATATTCCCCATCAGTTCCCTCACTCAAAACAATAAATACAGTACATGGGAACTGGTCCTGTATTCTGAGCATTGTTTTCAAATACATTTTTCTTCTGCTAAAAAAAATGTAAATTATTTTTTAAAGCACAAGTAATAAATAGTTAATTGCTTTTTGCTTTGTTTTTAACTTCCAGAATTGACCTGGGGCACTCTGTTTCTTTGACAAAAAGAGGAAGATAGATAACGGGCATTTCTTTAGGGTCTCTCACATCTACCACTGTTATCAGGACAGGAATGGAGATCTTTCCTACTGCTCTGCTGATAATTCAAAAAGTTCACAATGTAAGTGGCCTCGAGTTCAATATGTTTGTTTAGTACAGGAGATTTCAAGTTCTACAAGAAAAAGAAACACATTCTTTCAGACTAACTTTAAAGGTTCAAGACTGACAGCTGAAAAGAAAAATAAAACCCTCAAACCCTGCCTTAAGGGGAACTATTTTCCAGCCCATCACGAGCAAACCTGTCTATATGAAAGCCATGTAGTTCACCCAAGCCTTCTAGCTGATTTTTCCCCTTTCTTTTATTAACTAGCTCTTGAATCGATGATCAGTTTTAGTTAAACGTGGAAGCTGTGATTTTAAGCAATGTTCATGTGCTAATAAAGACATTGTTAGCAGCAGTCAGACAAGTGCAAATGGGCAGCTGAATCCAGCTACAGGACCAAGAGCCCACCTGTCAGCTGAGCCTCTGTTAGCACCTCTAGCCCTCAAACCAGGAGGGGAAGGGCCTGGGAGGGGACCCATTTCCCTAAATGCATACTTATAGCGGGAGGGGCAGAGGATGTGGACAGGGACAGCATACCACCACTGCATATTTTTAACATGCCAAGATAGGCAATGAAAAAGCTCTTTTCCTTAGCAAGCATTTCCAGGTAGCCTAACCTCTCACCTGCTGCCAGAATCTTCTTCGTCCTTTACCACATCTCTTTAGCCATTTTGCCTACTCCTTCTCTACAAACACAGCCATCTATTCACACAGATCTTGTACGCAAAGGCAGGCAAGCCAGCTAAATTGCTGTAATGGAAAAGGTGCGGCCAAGTCTAAAGCAGGGCTCCAGGAGGCTGTCTAATGCCTGCTGATGGTGTGCACCACACCTTCAATGATACACCTGTGACCAGCATGCCCCAGATCCCTCTGTGCTCTCCAAAGCAACATTAAACTAATTTCCCAACAAACTGAAGATGATGCCTGGAAGCAGACAACTTAAACTGAGAAACTGGAAAGCCAGGTTTAGATGCAATCCATCAAATATCAGCTTTGGTAATTTGATTAAGTAATGTCAACTACTCTCTTAGGCTTCTCAAGATCTATTTTGTGCCATAAGATGTGGTACAAACTTACAAGCAAATACTCAAAGGGACAAACACAACCAACTGCTCAAAAAAAAAAAAAAAAAAAAAAAAAGAGTTCAGATTCAGTGGTCCTCTAATACAAAGAGAAAAATGAAATCTGGCATATTCTGTCCAACTCTGCAAGCCACTGCCATTTGAGAAGAAAGAAAAAAGATAAACCCTTTCCTCCCAAATCCAACAGCTGTAGTCCTATAACTGAAGGCCAAATTATGCTGTATGTTCATGCACAAAATTTAGAAGTCTGACATTTCCTTAACTCCTGGCCACTTGAGTTTTATACACACACACACACACACACACACACACATCCACATACACACACATCCCCCCCCCCCTTCTTTTCTCAGTATAACCAATGTATAAAATGCCTACACTGTAAGTTGAAAAAGAAACTGAAGCACACCCAACTCCAGATTCCACTGTCTGGTATCACATATTTCACAGGGACCATCAACAGTCATTTTTAGATTCATTACACTGATCTTTTGCACTAACTGCAGACAACTAGAGGTTGTTGAGCTTCACAGAATTAGCAGGAGCGAAAGAGAAACACACTCTGCAAGGAGGTTTCATGGATAGTTACTGACATCCACGTAATGGAAAGACTCACAACCTTCTGTCTATTCCAAACACCAGAAAGAAGGGAGGTTGAGCAGATGATACAAGAGCCTTTGCTAACTACCCACAAGACAGTTCCCATTACCTCTCATTCAGCTTGTTCTAGTTCCGGCTCTAATTCATCACTATACTTTCTCTTAGCCCAATTTCCTTGCCTAGACAGACTCAGACCCAGTTATCAATTTTGCAAGAAAAACAAAAGAACTTGCCTTGTATGATGTGCCTAACAAAACAAAAGCTCTGAGGGTTAAAAAACTCTTCACAGCAACAAACCCTAGAAAGACAGGGGTCATTACAGCTAAATGCTAGTGCTGACATTAATGGCTATAAAATAACTTTGGAAACTGGTATACCATCTATGACTACCACACAAACAAGGTTCTGGAACAGCATTGTAATGGCAGAATTATAGATTAGGTAATTAGTTTTAAGCTCCATCTCCAACAGTTAAAAGGATATTATAACCTGACAGCCTGAGTCCAGGCCAGTGTTGTCTTAACTGCCTCATGTTTCCAATAACACGTAACATTCAGCATTTCAAAGATGAAGAATTTGAGGAAACCCTCAAAGTATATTGAAAACTCCAGCTCACAACCAAGGTCAAGCTGTAAAATACCTCCAGAAGTAAAGACAAATTCAGAGTATCTAGTTCATCCCCTGCAAGAAGCACATCTGTCCTGTCACCATGAAAAATGCTCTGGATAGGTGTTCCTGAAAGGTTTAGATAAAGCTCTGCATTTATATAACCCTCTAACCTCTTTCAGATTAGGCTGGAGAGGTCACTTACACAGACCAGTAGCTGGCTTCAAAGCTGATGCTGAAAAAAAAGAGACAGCAATGTATCCTTCCTTACCCTCTCAGCATGCCCGCTCCAATTACTCTCATATTTACTGACTTCTGTGCTCACTCACATTTCATTTTTCCTCTCTTTGATGATACAGACATCCTGGCTCCATCTGTCATAGGGTTAAATAACCATCTCTGATTTCAGTAGATTCTATGAACTGCAAAATAAAGCCCTGAACCAACCAAGATTTTCAGGAGTTTTTCATTGGTGGGGTTTTTTTTAATGGTCCCTTCCGAGCTGAAGGCAAGTAGAGTTTAGCCTGAGTTTCAATGGAAGTAGAAGCAAACATACTTATCACCACGACAGTTCCATATAGTAAGTGCTCTCTTTTGCTTTTTAAAAATATATAATCACAAGATGTTATTTCAGGAAAAGAAAGCCAAAGAACGCTTTAACTTATGTAGACTAGTATTAATTATTGCTTAAAATACAGCAATATGTTGTTTTCTAACTTCAGGAAACATCATAAATCTGACAATGTGTTTGGCTACTGAGCCATTCTGAAAGCCTACAGAATGCAATGCTCTCTAATAGATGTTCACCATAACACTCTGGTGAGCTAGGATATGCACCCGTAAAACCATTCACTTACCTGTCTCTTAATTGTATTTTACTGTTTCTACTTGCTATGCACTTTCCCACCAGTCCAACTTGTCAATCATTAATCAACATTACATTACAGCTCAGATACCCCAGTGCAGATACTGATGCTCTTAGTTCTGTAACAAAAACGTCCTGCCATCCATCCAGAAGCATATACATACCATTTTTAACCATGAACTGGGAGAATAATATATCATAAACACTTGGGATTTTTGGAATAGAAAAATATGACATTTTCAATGAATCTGAGGGCATAATTTAGAAACTGCTTTCCAGGATTTTTGCATTTAAAAATAAATTATAGTCCTGCCCAAGACACTAAGCAACATCAGCCTCATTGCTAATCAGTGCCATTACTCTTTTGCTATCAATCCCCATAAGTGAGTCAACAGGAGGCTGGCTATGCAAGCAAAATTCATTGCTTGTGCAAATGCTGGTGTTCACACACTTTCACAGTGCATCCTTCACAATGGCTAGTGCTGTAGGATGGCAGCCCCTTTGGCTTTTTTCCTTCTCCTGTAATTTTTGTCAATGGTATCAGGGAAACATCAGCCTTAATAAGAATGCTGAAGTCAGCAAACAGAACCAAAACCAGTTGAGTTCTTTCAAAGTTTGCTTCCAAACTCAACAAGTGTTACATATAATAAAAATCTTTGCCACTGCTTACCATTCTCCAGCTATCATCAGACAAAAATCCCCTGCATATTGACCAGTCTAATACAGTAATTGCAGTCAAGTTTTTAGAAGTTAAAGAGCAGTTACATTTTAAAATGTTTTATACAGCCACATTGGGCTCAGCGGAATATAAAGTATAATTTGTGTGTAGCCTTCCAACTGAAGGAAGTCACTGTGCCTGGTTTATCTGAAATAGGCTTTGGACACTACTAAAACATAACACAAAACAGATATCACACAAAACAGGAACCTCATCCAGAAAAAAACCCCAAAAGCAAAACAAAACCCTCAGAAGAGGATGATATATTCATCAGCAAGTCTTAAAAAGTAGTCTTTATCAAACATGCCAGATAAGGAAAGAACACAAAAACATTTTTTAATACTTTCAGTAACACCCCAATAGAGAAAATGGTATTTATTTTACCCAACTTAAAACAAAAAAGCCACCCACCTAGACATCCTGTGAGGTTAACTAGGAAAATTTAATTCTTTGGCACTGGAAACAGTGGCCCACAGAAAAACTGTTTGTTTCAAGGTTATCGTAGGGTTACCAAATGAAAACAGACTTTTGGGTTTGAATATGCTCACCCAGACAAGGCAGAGCTGGAGCAGGAAGCCCGGCTGTTGCAGTAGGATGTCGGGCTCTTGTGCAGCTACACCCTGGGCAGCAGTGGCACTTTGACTGCTAATGAGTACAATTTGACCAAAACCCCACCAAATGCAAAATGCTCCCATAAGAACTGCGCTGCTTGAAGCCACAGGTCCATTAAGCTCAAGGTCCTTTCTGCATCTGATGAGCATCCAGAGACAAGGGAAGAAGGTCAGAGCAAAGCAAATGTGTAATTTACCCAGTATGCTCTCCCAGCTTCTACTGAGAAGAGGCTCACAGTGAAGTTTACAGTCCTTCAGGGTGTTTTACTTCATTAATCTGTCGGGGTTTTTTTCATTTATATCAAGTGAAATAAAATATACTAAGTCATTTACTGTGAGGGTGGTGAGGCACTGGAACAGGTTGCCCAGAGAAGCTGTGGATGCCCCATCCCTGGAAGTGTTCAAGGCCAGGCTGGATGGGGCTTTGAGCAACCTGGTCTAGTGGAAGGTGTCCCTGCCCATGACAGGGGGGTTGGAACTACATGATCTGTAAGGTCCCTTCCAACCTAAACCATTCTGTGATTTATAACAATGGCTTTGAAAAATGCTGGAATGAAATTTTGGCTATATTCTAGCCAGAGCCTTTGGTGTTTGCATGCATGTTAAAGTTTTACAGTTTGTTGTAGAACTTCGAAGTCTTCATCATACAACAGATTAAATGGCTCAACATAGCAATGTAGTGTGGAGTAACTGGAAAGAATTCGGCACCCTAGGGAAAAATGCAGACAAAAGAATTGGTTTGGACAATATTGTGCTGTCCAAACTAGAATCTGGATCCAATTGTGCCTAATTCTTACATGTATGAGTTACATAGGTTTCATCCATAAAGGGTGATTTCCAAGACTGTTTCCCCCACCCTACAAGCACTAGTTTAATACTGAGTCTGAAGTAAATTTTTCTTTCTAGGCTACCAAAAAAATGCTCTCCTAAACCCACCGATCAAAGGCAAAGTAAAGGAACAGAGAAAGCACTGCCACCGTTTCCAACACAAGCAGACTCTGGCAGAAAGATAAGTCACTCAGCTCTCAGAAAATTCTAAAACACTTTTTGTCCATTCATGATAAAACTGTCTTGGGCCAGTTGGGAGTGTTTGTAACAGCTTCCTTTCTCCAGAAATGCTATAGGTGAAAAATAGGAAATAGTGACAAGGAGAGAATCAGATCCTGATTTGCAACTTCAGGCCCAGAAGATGCCAGCTATAACTTCCCAGGTAATGTTTGATCCTGCATACACACCAAAAGAAATCCAAACTCTCCACAGGCTTTCCTTACTAAAACCGAGTCATCCTACTTTATTTAAGTGCAAGGCTACTGGGAAACATTTCATATTACTACAGGGAAAGAATGTTTTTCCTCAAAATACAGATGTGCACCACAGACCAAATTTTGCATTTCAAAACATGGATCCAACCACCACTGACATAAACTGGAGTCACCCACACACTCCTTTCAGACTGGTTACAGTTAAATGTAATGGTCTAGAAATTGCTGAAAGTTGTTTTGTTGTTGTTGTTGGTTTTTTTTTTTTTGGGTGGGGGGGTGGGGTGTGTGTGTGTTTGTGTTTTGTTTTCTTTTCTCAAGCAAATTATTTCCAAATAATACCTTTCTACTGTGTCTTTAGATCTTTTGCCCATTCCGATTTGAGAAAACAAACTCTGAGATATCAACTCTAGCAGCAATTATTTCAGTCTGAAATACATCACTAACTATGCCAGAGTTTAATGGATGCACAGTGTAAGAGTATTTTCTTTGACTCAGGGCTGAGAAACACTTTAATAGAAGCCAAGGTTTCAGGCTTCCCTGCTGACTACCAGGGCTTATTCTTACAAATAAGTAATGAAATGGAAAATTTAATGTAACAGATAAAGGCAGCCTGCACACATATTTGTATGAAACCAAAGATATTTCAGGAGGAAAAACAATTTATTTTTCACGTAAATCAGGAACTTAAACCACATTCCTACATGCAGGCAGCTACAGGGTGTCACTTCACGTAAAAGATTCCAGCATATTCCCTTTTGTTGCATTATCATAAAAATTGTCAAGCTATTCAGATAATGCTATTCTGACCTTTTTTTTGGTGTTATGTTAGGTTTTCAAAATGTTTATAAAAAAACATGCAGTCAGTCAAACTTTTGACCCAGCAATCTAGCACCGTTAATTAAAGTTAACCCAAAAGCAAAAGCGTCAAACTATGAATTTCTGTACTGTATTGCAAGACCATTATTATGACAAATAAATGGCAAGATCCTGATGAATGGCTGCTACTGTTCAATAGATTGAAAAGAGCTTGAAAATGCCTTATCTGTGTTCTCTGGTACAGGAAGATTAAGGAAAGGGTGGATAATAACCTTTCATATTACCCTCAAACACAGGATTCACTCTGTCTGCCTCCGTGCTGTAGTACTACTTCAGTAAAGGCTATTGTTTATTCTCACGACATTTATAAAAAAAGAAAACAAATTTCAGATGTATGATTTTCGGCTCATTTTACAAGACAATAGTGCCGTTAATAGCCTTCTGAATGGTTCACAACATTATAAATCATTTAACTAAGTTGCAATTATAAAAGTCAAACAAATATGTTATGAACGGTACCTACACATAATAGGCTGCTACCAGCTTGGTTTTCAACTATTTTAATAAAAAAATTTTCTCTAACTATAATGGTTAATATAGAGAGGTAGGGTTTAAACATAATAGGTAGAAACTTATAAAAATTAATCACAATTGAATATTCTAAAAATCACATTAAAAATAAAGAATTGCATCTATTTTTCTTTCTTTCTGATCTGTAAAGAGAATCAGAAGATATTTTCCTGTGTACTAGTATTTTCTGCGTTTCTTTACCTTAAATATACCAGCTCTTTTCTGCCCCATTTTGCTCAATGACTTTCAGAAACAACTATGAAGATATAATGTATTCAGATTCAATTATTGAAGAGGTGGTTTGTTTTGTTTGCTTGTGGTTTGGTTTTTTTTTTAACTTTCAGAAACCTTTACTGTTTTTATTAACTTCCACTTAGTTCAAATTCTGGATAAACTGACCAAGAAGAAAAGGTACAGGTTATAAAAACATATACTTCAAGTGAAAATCGAGGGAAGTCTACAACACTTCCAGTCTTCCAATGCACAGGAGAAAGGATTAGATATCGCTGTTTCCAAATGGAAAGAACAGACATACATGCTTGCCTGTGAATGGAAGCTTTTACTTCATTATGAGTCTACTAAAAGCAACTAAAAGACCAATCCTATGTTTTCCCTTCTTCTTAACCTTCATCCTTCTACCTTTAAGGTAGTATTATATCATTACAAGATCATTTGTAATGATGCTTGGGGTCCCAATATTCGGAAAAAAAATTATGGAAATATTTTACACTGAGATTGTTCATGTCCTAATACTGTAATTACACTTACCTGGTTTAAAAACTATGCATGACTATGTACAAGATTAGAAGTATACCAACAAAGATACTAAGCACAGAGTGATGTCTCAGAGCAGCTACAGTCAGAGCTGTCAAAACTCTCATTCTCATTTACAGGTCAGAATTTAACAAATAAACAATGACATGTTTTATGTTGCATGGTTTTCAGTGATTTTACATGAGAGATCCATGACTAAATATATATACACACGTTTTATAATATACTATATATACATATGGACACCCTCAGGGGTCTGTATTGGGGCCACTACTGCTTAATATCTTCATCAATGACACAGACACTGAGATCAAGTGCACTGTCAGCAAGTTTGCAGACAACACCAAGCTGAGTGGTGTGCTTGACACACCTGTAGGACAGGATGCCATCCAGAGAGACCTGGAGAAGCTTGAGAAGTGGGCTCATGTGAACCTCATGAGGTTCAAGGCCAAGTGCAAGGTCCTGCACCTGGGTCAGGGCAACCCCAGTATCAACACAGGCTGGGGGATGAAGGGACTGAGAGCAGCCCTGCCGAGAAGGACCTGGGGGTGCTGGTGGATGAAAAACTGGTCATGAGCTGACAATGTGCACTCTCAGCCCAGGAAGCCAACCCAATCCTAGGCTGCATCAAAAGAAGCGTGGCCAGTAGGTTGAGGGAGGTGATTCTGCCCTTCTCCTCTGCTCTGGTGAGACCTCACCCAAAGTAGTGCATCCAGCTCTGGAGTCCTCAGCACAGGAAAGACACGTTGGACCTGTTGGAGCGGGTCCAGAGGAGGGCCACAAAGATGATCAGAGGGATGGAATGCCTCTCCTATGAGGAAAGGCTGACAGACTGTCATGGTTTAACCCCAGCCAGCAACTAAGTACCATGCAGCCACTCGCTCACTCCCCTTGCTCCCCCCTAGCAGGATGGGGAGAAGAATCATGAAAAAAGGTAAAACTCGACCACTGAGACAAGAACAATTTACAATTGAAATAAAATAAAATTAAATTATAATAACAATAATTAAAAGGAGATGGAAGGAAAGAGCAATATAAATCCAAAGGGAAGGGAAAAAAAAACCCAAACCAAGTGATGCACAACACAGCTGCTCACCACCCGCTGACCAATGCCCAGCCAGTCCCCGAGCAGTGATCAGCAGGCCCCAGGCAACTCCCCCCAGTTTCTATACTGAGCATGACACCCCATGGTATGGAATATCCCTTTGGTCAGTTCAGGTCAGCTGCCCTGGCTGTGTCCCCTCCCAATTTCCCTGTGCCCCTCCAGCCCTCTCGCTGGCAGGGCCTGAGAAACTGAAAAGTCCTTGACTTAGTATAAACATTACCCAGCAACAACTAAAAACATCAGTGTCCTACCAACATTACTCTCACATCCCATCCAAAACACAGCACTGCACCAGCTACTAAGGAGAAGATTAACTCAATCCAGCTGAAACCAGGACAGAGAGTTGGGGTTGTTCAGCATGGAGAAGAGAAGGCTCTGGGGAGACCTTATTGCAGCCTTTCAGTACTTCCAGGGGAATTACAGGAAAGATGCAGACAGATTTTTTTAGCAGGGCCTGTAGTGATAGGACAAGGGGTAATGCTTTTAAACTAAAGGAGGGAGATTTAGAATAGATATAAGGAAAAGATTTTTTACAATGAGGGTGGTGAAACACTGGAACAGGTTGCCCCGAGAGGTGGGGGATGCCCCATCTCTGAAAACATTCAAGGTCAGGTTGGATGGGGCTCTGAGCAACCAGATCGAGTTGAAGATGTCCCTGCTTATTGCAGGAGGGTTGGACTAGCTGACTTTTAAAGGTCTCTTCCAACCCAAACTATTCCATGATTCTACGTAACATACCCGCATGCACACTCCATACATATACTGCATATTGCATATATACATGTTTATTTTCCTGCAGAACTGAAGACTGGAACAGTAATTTTGTCAGTATTGGCTGGTGAACCCAGGCCTAAACAGGTTTTTGCTAGATGCATGACCTGTGATAGTTGGGAAGCATATCTGTTAAGGCTGCCTAAGTTTTAAAGTTGGTATAAATGCAAATATGATAGCTATATTGCAAAGTATACAGGTAACACACCTGCACCCATTATAGCTAGGGTAAGCAAGTCAATCCAGATGCATCCTACAGCACTCTTACTGTATTTTCCATCACAGTAGTAAAAACACAGAGGGACTCCAGAAAGCTTTTGGTTTCATTTTTAAACATGGAAAATTAAACAACAATCATTCAGGACACCTTCTGTTTGTGGCCAAGCACTGACGTGGATCTTGGGAATTGCTACAGCATTTGTCCAAGTCCGAAACCACTATGTGCCTCTACCACAGGCAAGGCCAAGGGCAGCAGCTGACTGCACAGCCTTGAATATGAGCACCCCAGGGCCTCCTCTGAAAAATGGCAGCAACTATTTAAAGGTGGGATAAATTGCATAGTCCCAACAACTGATAGCCCTTTCCAGGAACAACAGATCAACCCACCAGCCAGTGGGACTCTTCTATGTTGTACAACAACCCATAAATGAGGAGTAATTGCAGGCTAACTGTATAGGTTAGATGCTGCAGGTACTGACCCAGAAAATGCAATGAAGGGTTCAGACATGGCAGGCTGATGGAGAAGAAGGGGAAACAGCTGAGGTAATCAGGGAATTGGTCTTGTCTCACCACCATCAGTTCTCCCACCCTACTCTCCAGAAAGTTATTTTTGTTAAAATATATTCATTAACCCATTTCTTATCAATGGGTGAATCTGATTCACTGGGTGACTAAACAGCATAGCTTTGCCTCCCAGATTTTTGGGTGTCCACACCCAAAGAGGTCAATTGTTTCATAATTTTCAAAGGACCCCTAGGACCTAAAACTAACCCTTGTCGTTGCCAGTGAGTGCTGGCCTACATTACCTTTTCAGGTAATATGTGTAAATGAAAACGTTCAGATTGATTCAGCATTAAAACTATGATTAAGTGTTATTATCTGGATTTTCCATGCTCTTACAATATTTTCAAAATTCTAATCAGCCATGAGCCAGTATTAAACAGTTGGATTAGAGATGTCTGCACCAGCCCAAGGAAACTTCCTGACAGGATCAACAAACAGTAATTAAGCATCATTAAACATCACCAGCAGCTAGCATTATTGAATAAACTAAATCAAAAAAGAGGAGGTAGGGAGGCATGATGCATTCTGGGCAAGTCATGATCTTGATAAATTACAGCCATGCACCAGGGACTGTAGATCTTGCTGTTGAAAACTATATTCTTGAAGGCCAAAATACATGGAGCGAAAGCTCTGATCTGAGACAAAGATCAGCAATACTTTATCAGTAGCTCAGTCATAGGACAGCAGAAGTTATATCACTGCTTCCTGAGCAGTTTCAGCATTTCCATGAGTAGATTTAGCAGGTGAGCTGTACTGCATGCCTGGGCATGCGAGGCCAGAGAAAAGAGCCATCATCATTTGGTTCTCACAGCTGCTGCACAGCACACAAAATCAGAGGACACTATTCACGATTTAAACAATTTAAACAGTATTTCATTGTGCATTAACCGAGTTTCCCCATTTTTACATCCTTTTATCACTCACATCTGCTTTCAGGCTAGTTTCATCATGCTGTTCCTCACCCTTGCTTTTATTGTTATCATTACATATATAAAACCACGGTCCTGTACACTTTGATTTTCTCTCTCCCTGTAAGCAAGTCCCTTAGGAGCAACCACAGATTGATTCTGATGACAATGCTGCTGATGGCATTGGGTGCTGCTGTGGAGCACAGAAGCAGCGTTCTTGGAAACTTTTCACACTACCACAACCACTACACAAGATATTTCACACCTACAGGCAATTCCTACAGGTCAGTCACCTGCAACACTCAGTACCAAGTGTGAAACCACACAGACCTCAGCAGACTTGCCACTGAGCGGGCTAGTCTACATGCAAGTCAGGTCCAAAAGGCTAAGGTACATGATACAGCTTGCATGTATATATAAATACATGCATTCAAGTAATTATGCACACTACCTTTCTGAAGGAGAAAGTAATTACATGTTTTTTCCACATTTTTCATTTTCAAAACAAGTCTCTGAATTCAACAAAGCTTCTACAACAAAAAAATACATATACTTACAACTATTATGTTTCATATTTTATTTCTAAAAAAATAAAAATCGACAGCAATGTCTGCAGAAGTATTTCCTTTGGAATTTTCTAAAGGCAATAAAATTATTCATAGTATAAATACCTTCTACTGAAAGGGCAAACTCATTCATCAATAAAGCATTTATTCATTCTGTTCTCTCCCTCTGACTGATTAAAATGTATTACTATGGCCATTTAGCATTTTATCACATGCCAACTGGTACTTCATGTAATAATCACTCTAGACTTAAGTGACTTTTTATTAGGAGAAGGCAGTATTTTTGTTTTTTAAAAATCTTTTTTACAAATCTTCTAGCATAGCAAAAGGTTTTATATAAATACCCTCACTCACTGTACAATGTCACAGTGTGAAGACACTAAACTTCATAATTATTCAGAAGCAATCTTACCCTCCATAAAATGCATTATCTCCACACTTAAATTTGTTTCCAAATGGACAGAATCACGAATAAAATACCCAGCTTGTCAACAGGGAGTAGCTGTGCCTCTTCTCTACTTGGGAGTGTTATTTATTATCCATTGATTCCAGCCCAGTAAGAAAATCAAGGGAAGTCTTGCTGTAGGCAAGGCTCCTGCTTGGGGAGCCAGTGCAAACTACTTGGCTGTGGTTTGAGTTGGCCCCTACTACTATGATAGTTTTTCCTGGCTAACAGACAAACACAGACACAGTAGCAAACCTCCTCTCCTTGTGTTAGGGCACACAGCAGTACTTAAAACTAACTGACCTTCCAACAGCTGACAGAGACCATATGAAAACCTCTGCTGTGAAGGTCTGACATCCCAGAGGCCTCAAGAATGGCAGGGTGTTCAGTCCCACATACAAGAAGGCAGACCTCAGTTTCACATTTCCCAGCTCCTGCATGTTGGATAGCTTTCATCTCAGCTCTCGCTTATGGCATTTCAGTGTTTCCCAGCTTTATAAACTGGGAGATGGCAACTCCTGCATTCACAAGGGATGTGATGACCTGAAGGCACTGTTAAATGCCCCAGGCTGTGATTCCATCTTCACTGCTTCACATGGGAATTTACAGAGAGAACACAAAACCACTCTAAACCATAATGTTTTCATCCTTTTCATGTATTTTAAATTACTATTTTAATTAGTGAGATTTTATGGATTGACATTGTGAAGTTACAGATGTTTGCAATGTTAATAAATATTCCTTAGATTCGTTTTCCTAATAAGGTGGACATTTACTATTTCAAAGTTGTCATGAAAAAAACCCACTGCCTTTTGGCTCCAACTGTTTGGGCACAGAACCCTGTCAGTTGGGTTTCCTTCAGAGGAATCGTCCCTGAATTAGTTCACAGGACACAGGCTCCAACAGTTGCTCTCCAGTCTGCCTTCACACTAACAGCGTGACTCAAACGTTACCAGGAACTGACCGAGACCCCTCCACCTGGCATTGCTGCGAAGCCTTTTTCACTTCTTGTGCTTCGACAGCTAATGAGACTGGGAAGAAAACAATCACGTAAAACATTGATAAATGTAATTTCTCAGTGCAAAACCCTGACAGAAGTTAATATACAGTAAAATGAAGTACTTGCCAAGCAATTAAGCACACAGAAGATAAGCATATGACAAGAATTAAACTCATCAATTAACTCCATAAAAGCTGCAGATAACAAAAGTGGAGAGTGCCCGACCTCTCCAAGCTGCACAGCACAGTCCCTGCTACCATCTCCTTCCGTGCTCTTTGCACAGGAGCACAACCACCTTCCTCTTCTCACTGACATGACTGACAGCTTCAGTCACCTGGCCCTTGACTTCTAATACCTTATTGAACAGCATTATCAAACAGCAGCAAAAGAATACATGAAAAGTAAGAACAGAGAAGACTGACTGCTTTCAGATGATTGCAGCCACTGACTCTGAGCTGAAGGATTCTGCACCAAGAACATGAGAAAAGATGCATGAGCAGGGTAGTGGAGAAATGAGAGTTTATTTTCAGGAGAAAAAGGGACATACAATAAAAGCGTCACTATCTCTTTAGTTCATCTAACTGCCGTTAACTTGCAGTGATCTCAACATTACGTGAAAAACAGAAGTGATTACAGATGTGCCAGAAGGAAGCAATGCCTTCAAAATATTTTCAGCAGGATTTTACAGGGAAATACTGAAACCGTTTTCTCTATTCTCAAAATCAACTACGAAATATTTCCTAAACTAGTATTTCAAATAAAAGTATGAAGAAGGAAAAATGTTTGTCCAGAGTTTTAGCCTATTCACTTCAGTTCTTGCTGACTTCACCAGTTTATTGGCTTTGCCAACCGCTGTCCCAAGATATTCGGATTCTGACAAGACCTGCAGAGCCAAAGTGAATACAACCAGTTGTCTCCCTTCAGTACAGCTGTGGGCAACAAACTGAGCTCCTGATACACATTCATTTAAAAGTTGCATTTCACAGAAACTACTACTCATGCAGGGTACTTACTGTGCTTGAGAGTTTTTACAATGCTTTGAGTCACTTCCCTGAAACTGAAGTTGTTGATTTCTCTCATGTATGAGATCATTTATACCTTACGATGACAAATTAAAACAACTAAGCAAGCACGTTTTTGCTGGTAAGGAAGAAAAAACATGTACATTTCTACAACTTTTTTTATATTGCAGTAGCTTCAAAATCTTATCTCCTCAGCAATACCTTCCTTGTCTGACAAACAGGAAAGTCTAAATCTTTTTTAGACTTTCTTTTAGACTCCTGCAAATGCTGTGAGTATGTGGAATGAGACAAAATATGCAGAGTGCTTCTCTGCAAAGACAACCAAATGTGACCCTACAGATGGATAGTTCTATCGCTAAAGAAAAAAGAAAATTAAACACTTTCAGGCAAACCCAAAAAAATGTTTATTAAACAAAAATCTGTATCTTCAGAATATCAAACAATATGCCTTTAACACAGGTATTAACTGTCCCACGGTTGTGAAAGACGGAAATACACCAATGTACAGAAATGCATCAAAACATGTTTGAAAGTGAGCCTCAAAAATATGTTGAACACAGTAACTTCCCCAAAAAATTGTTGCCAGAAACTACTTCAATGCCCCAAGTTCTTCTGCCCCAGTTTTCCTCACTCACTCCCCATTCTAAAGTTCTGTTTGCCCTAAAATCCATCCCCTCCAAAATACCCCAGCTTCTCCCATTTCAAAACCCTACTTCTCACATAATTTCTCCTCTATTGCAAGCTCCCCATATTAAAGGCCCCACACCTGCAATGTTTCAGCACCTCAGGTTCATCTAGCTCCCACCTCGCTCCCCTCCTCTCCCAGGCCATAAGCCCCCTCCACCACCTTCCCCGGAGCTGCTGAGGCCAGCGGGGTGTTTCACTGTCCAGAACTTACCCCAGGTCTCTGCTGGAGCAGGTGGCAGAAAAAGAACCAGACATGACCTCTAATAAATAAATAGAATTCTAAGGGCAGAAAAAGTTTTCATCCTGAAAAATACAAGAGTCTTGAGCTACATTTGCATGCCAAAAATGCAGCATACTGAAACAACAAGATTTTTATCTGGTTTACAATTGCTGTCCCACTGTGTAGAGCAATGATTATTGGCCTGTCAGGAAGGGCAATGTATTTTTGACACTTAACTGTTTACAAAGATGATTAAACCTAGGGGAGGGGAAAAAAAAAAAGAAAGAAATATCACTCAGCTAAACTGAATTTCTTGGATAAACACCACTAAAATCAATACAACACACAAGTATTTCTTTTTTGCTTTGTTTACTTAACGACAGGTTTTATTCTCAGCTGTTGGAAAACAGAACTCCCAGTTGCGACTCAACTGCACAAGGCTGCAGTAATGTCTATCTGAATCAACATATGGGTCTATTTTTTGCATTTGCTCAAGGCTTTCAATTAGTATGTAACATTTGTGTTTAATTGAACAATGTTATTTGAGATAAAAAAAGCACTGACTACTCTTTTTCAAAAAAAGAAAAAACAAAACCACAAAACCAACCTTTGATCTACTATGCAAATTGACTCAGAAACATTATTTTCATAAACTTTAAAAGTAAATGTGAAGATTTACACCAGACTGAACTGATGAATGTCAGGAGTGATTTTGGAAAGCTATATACACATTCATTTGTTTTATATTCAGAGATCATTATTGACATATCAAATGAAATATTTAACAAAAATGTTAAAGTGTGTCTGATTTACCTCAAGATACACACTTGAAGCTGACTTTACTGTGGTTTGCTTTTCTGTACAAGTCCCCAACTCCAAAATTTACACAGATTCTCCAGCAAAACTTTTCAAAGACCAATACTGTCCTGTAACCTCAGGAAAATACATGCTCTCTGTAAACCAACTGGCTTTTTTGTGTGCAGTTCCCAGCTGAGTAGTTGGATACAGATCTTCAGGGGATCCCTTCGTTCTTTCAAGAAGGCATATTAAAACCAGTTTTGGTTTAGATAGGTCAAGCACACTCTTAAGGTTTATCTATACTATTACTGAGCCCAATCAACAACATCTTCTTTGAAGAAGCCATTTACAAATACAGAACACATCACACGGATCCACACACTGCCTGTGTGTGCCTACAAGCACACTATTTACATTTAATATCAAATTTAGCTGCCCGGTCAATGGCTTCCAAAGGCCAGAGGTCTTTTTGTTTCACTGCAGACACAAAACCACACTGCGACTTACCTAGTCACAGCGGCAGTGTACCATAAGGTGCCCGTGCTGTGATCGGCCACACTGGTGCACAGCATGGGCACTAGCCTTTCCTCAGCTGGACAAATGGGGGAAAGAAGGGAGGACAAAGAACCAGACTCCTGGATGACCCTCTGGGAGCAGGCAGAATAGCCACAGCAATATGGTTATATTCACTTTGCCATGCTGAGTCCTATTTGCTGCAGCACACCCCAGCATTAAGAAAAGCAGCAGACAGCCTCAGAACCTACATACAGAGCTAATATTGCAGTCGCATCTCATCAAATTTAATACCATTGACTTTTACTATTAGCAACTCTTCTAGATATTGGCTGAGTCAGCTGCAAAAAAATAAAAATAAAAATAAAATAATCTGTGTTCACTGTTCAATCTTAATGCAGATAATAATGACTTCCCTTTCAGAACCAGTTCCTTGGTTATCTGCAAAAAGAAAAGAATTAACCATCACACTACTATCTCAGTTTTGAACGATAAGACACGAAATTTTGATTTACCAGAATTCTACAGATCAGTTTAAAAAGCTTACAACTTCTTGCAGTGCTGCTGGAGGAAGGAATGAGTATGTGCACACAAGTCTGCTTTTTTCCCCCCTCACCATTCCTTCAAAGTATTGCTCTGAACTGCATGAGACAGAAGGGAAGAAAAAGCAGTCATAATTCACTTTCTCCACCTTGATGAATGATCTGTCTTACTGCAAACATACTTTACCATGCCTTGGTTGGAGACTGCAAGCTGTATTGTAGTATTCATGGAAGCAATTTGCATGTGAAAAAAAAAAAATCACTCTGAAGTGATTACAGTTTCAGACCATGAGAAAAGAGACTAGTTTGTTACTCACAGTAGCTTTTACAGCTTAATCACTTCCAAATCCTCACATAATAAAGCAGGAGTTTGAGAATCTATGGTAGCTACCTTCTGAACACAGGAAGACACAGCTCACAAATTATAAAAAGAAATTTTAAGTCTCATCCCAAAAGCACAGCTTTATGGTCATATAATAGCTGAACTTGGAAAACTGTTGCAAGGGAAAGTTAAATGATATCCAGAATGCACAGTTGAAAAACGATGTAAAAAAAAAAATCCAGACTGGAAAAATCTGTTTAATAGATAAAACTTCAGATGTTCCTTTTATACTATCCCTTTGTGCCTTACCTCCTAGCCCATTAATATCTTCACTGTATCAAATAAAATGTTACAAACCTTTCCACTAAAGAGTATTTTAAGATATCCGGGATTTAAAAGGGCATTTGAAAACCACCATACTGTAACATTTAATGTTTGTCACTTTGTTTTAGTCTGACTCATTTATTTATATTTTTAATTCGTGAGGCAAGGATTATACTTTACACCGGTATTTGTGCATCTGTTGCAATAGCATTCCCTGTTTTCTCTGTAGCCTCTCAGTGCCAGTTCACTACTACTAGCAAGAATAGCCAATTCCCTACAGTGCTACATAGCAGCGATACAGATCATTCTATTTTGCTTTTTTTAAAAAAATATCTATATTTATATTTTCATATAGACTTAATATATATACACACACAATATACTTGGACAGGAGTGAGGTTTTTAGGTTTGGGGTGGGGGTTGGATGGGTTTTAGTTTTTCTTGACAGAAGCGTTTTTCTACACTCATATAGGAAAAAGTACAACTTTCTAAGAGCTAGCCAACTACTTACATACAAAACTTCGAACAAGTCCCCCTGTTAACATTTAAACAACACCTCATCTCCCAAATTTCACCAAATTCAGAACCAGACACACGCATGCCACAGACCAATAAATGCCAAATGAAGACTGAAAAGCAAATCAAGAACAAACCAAAAAACATTCACAAAAAAACCCCACACAAAACCTTTCATGGTAGTTCTATAGCCAGCATATCCTCACAACTGTAGCTTTTAATGCCTCCCCACAGGGGCATCCTCATAATCAATGCATCTCACATGTGTGCATCCTAAAACCTGAGATGTTCATCCAATGCACAAATATGCTTGTTGAAATTGAGTGGAAACACCCAACCATGAAGCTCCAGAATAAACTCACAGACATATCAATAAAGATGACTGAGAACAGGAAAATAACATTTTGCAGGAAACAATGCTCACGTCTCATAATTTCTCTGTCCTGGTTTTTTTAAAAACAAAAAAAAACCCAAAAAACAAAAAACAAACAAAAAAACCCACACACAAACAAAAAAAAAACCAACAAACAAACAAACAAAAAAAACCCCCCAAAACAAAACAAAAAAACAACCAAAACACCAAAACCTCTTATAATAATTAAAGATATACACAATAAATCCTTCTAGGCCAGATTTAACGAAAATATCTTTTGCCCAAAAGCCTGCCCACCTTTTACAACCGTCTCAGTTTGATAAGACACTGCCTTCCTTCCCTTGTGTACGTTAGATGTCCATACAAAATAGTAAACCCAAAAGCAACAAAAGTGCAGATTAAAATTTCTTACTTTGAGCAATGAGCTAATTTGCATTGTTCTCTTGCAGAAAGAACACCACCAATCTCTCAGTCTTTGTATGGTCTGTTTCTCTGAACAAACCCCATCTCTCTGAAGACTGCTGAAAAATGAAGCATCACTCCACTGCTTGGACGGCTGGCAATGTTCTGTACCATTTCAAACACACATCTGCATCTTCACTCACTAAAACCCATCACTAAGGTTCCACAAACAGCTACTCGGATTCCTCCCGAAACTGCCAAAATCAAGAGTCTGACAACTTCTAAGCAGGCACAGAGAACAGTCAAAGCCAAGATCTAGGAAGTGCTCTCAGCTGACACAACTGTTCGTATCATTTCTTCCACCGCAGCAGAGTTGGCTAAACCAGTGGCACACTGACCATCCTCTTAGGGGATACAGATGGCCTTCTAACACTTGCGTTTATTTTACTCCAGTTCCAAAGATACAGATTAATGAGACTGGATATGACATGAAACCGTATGCTAAATTATTTCAAAACTAGTCTCCAAATAGGCAGGGCTTAGTGGAGCATTTCAAGTTGCATCTTTTCTCATGCTAATTCCTGCCAGAGTTTGAGTAACAATGTTCAAAATTTAGCAACCAAAGTATCTGGAACACGGAATAAGGCTTGATCTTGTTGTATGCTTATTTTGTTGTGTTTGTTTCAAGAAAAATATAACATTGAGAGCCATTAAAACTATGGAGTTGGAGCAGGACATCTCAAATAGGAGTACCGCAGCATGGTGGGTGGATTCCAAGCCCAGTTTTGTACCCAAGATTCTCTTTTCAAACTTAAACTGGCATTTTACATATTATGAAAATGGAAACTGATTCCTTGTATATTCAAGCTCCCATTTAAACTAGTGAAATATGTAATTCCAGAAGAACAGAATATCAGACCTATGTGAAATGTGATGTAAGAAGGTCAAAGAAACAAGTTACATTCTTTCCTCTTGAATTTTATTCATTCTTAGATGACACAAGATTCAGTAAGCTTTGTTCTGGCTTTACAGTGAAGAACTCTGTACAAAGAGGCCTTTTATCCCAATAGTCTAAACTCAAAAGCACTAAAAAGCACTAAAAAGAAGTTAGTTCATATGAAACTCCGAAGAGTTTAAGATGTATCACTACCACTTTCTTCTTTGAAGGGTCAGATGAATCTCATCCCAACTCAGATGTCACTAAGTTAAGTATTTCAGGCTGAACTAATCACCTTTGCTAAAAATAGGTGCCTAACTCATCTTTAATACTTGCAGAATGAGAAAATGTTAAGACATTTAGCATTAGGCAAGATGAATTTCATCCTAAGTGTCCTGTGTGCTTTACATTCTCTGACACTGTTAGATTGGCATTTCCTTTTTCAGGGCTTCATACACTGTTGAACACATGATCAGCACTCGAAGTAAACATCAGGCAGACGGGCTTGGCACAGGCTGGTTAAAATCACTTGTTATTGTTCTCCTACTTAATAACATGGATTCAGCACCGTTTGGCCAGTCACTTGCTGGTAAAATGTACAGTATATGAACTTAGGGAAAACAGCCCACTTCAAATCAGAAACAGCAACACTGATGATGGTGCATGTGATTTATAACTGGACTCCACTGTTTTGTGGTAGTCTAGCACACATTTCTCTATCCACTGCATTAGCCTCTAAGGTCTCATTTAATCTCTAAGTGGCTGAATCAAAGGAAAAGCTTAGCAACTGGGTATGGAGTTTAGGCTTCTCCTCCCAGAACAGATCTTTAATAACTTGAGGTAGCATAGCCAGACAACAAGTACTTTGAGATGACAAATAAGTACAACGCTGGTACTTGTACACTAAGCACCAATTCTGGTTAAGAAAGCAGCAGGGGCTATTTTTTGTTTTTAAAGTATATAAATGAAAATGGACAGGAAACAGATGAAAAGGCATCTTGTAGTGGCTAAAAGAACTCAAATTGCCCTCTGCCTCTGTCCTCATTGATTAAGAGACTAGGGTAACCAGATGAAGCATAGACGTTTAACATTTTTATTTGACTATGTTCAGAAAACAGGGGATTTAATTAACTTTTTATCTTCTGATGAAAGATTTAAGTTAAAAATATACAGGAATTTCCAACTAACCCAATGACTTACATTTCACCGAAGTTTATCTCATTGAAAATACTCTCTAACATTGTCAATTTGATTTCTTCTCCTGTTTCTTTAAATGCAAAAGTAATTGTAAATCTCTATTGCAAGAAAACCTGAAAACTGCCATCTACAACCCTGCTGCAAAGCCCGTCAGTAGGAAATAGTGGCCCAAGCGCTCTAGGTGGAACTGAGGTCACCTGAGCTAAGCCAAATCAGTTTTCGCAAAATTTTTAAATTAAAAGGGAAACTGGTAACTATGGCCAAACAGATATGAGAATTCAAAGCACAGCAGTTAAACTAACCATGCTAACAAGTAACATGCTCGCTTTCACATTAATAACTTTAATGGCTAGTATAAACTGTTTCCTATACAATACGTGTTTCAAAGTATATATGGAGGTAGCTCCTTGAACTACAGAACTTAAAAATCATAGCAAGCACAACAAGAAAGAGACAAATGCAAAGCAATACACACAGAAAGAAGTCACTAATGAACCCACACAGTTCTTTGTTTTGTACTGGAACTCCCCGAAGTACTTGTTAATGACATCAGAAGAACAGCTGTAATGAACTGTGGGACTCCTGACTAACACAGGACACAAGTTTAAGCAATCGGATTAAAACTTAAATCTTAAATTGCTCTGCTAAGTTAAGGCATTAACAGCACTTTCTGAATAGTTCACTCTCTGACTTGTGTTCTGAAATGTCAGTGTGTTCTTTAATCTTTATAATATTGTCCATGGTTTGTGTTAATTAAAAGATAAAACCTCTGGATTAAGTGATGAATACTGATTCTTTAAATTTCCATTACCTCATAGCAGGGAGGAGGGGAAAAAAGTAGAAACACTCCAAACTCTTAGTACAAGGGTACAGTACTTAGGTGACTCAGAAAAGAAGGCTGAAAGCAGTAGTCTACATTTATTTAATGAGAAGTTCTAGCAATAGTAGAAGTTTTTTACAAAAAATTATATGAACCATTTTTTTCCATAGGTTCTTTTTATATTGAAAAAACAGAAATGCTCTTTCTAGTCCCTCACGTTCTCCCTCCTCTTTTTAAAAATAAAAATGAAAAATAGATAAATCATTAAAAATATTAGATACTTATTGAAAAAATAAATTTTTAAGTATTTTGAATATTTGACAACAAGGAAGAATCCCTGTATTTTTAGGAAATATCATGCTTATTCTCATGAGGAAAGGTTCCTGCTTACCACTTTAGAAAAATTAAAAGATATGCTAGCAAGTGTATCATGACTTTAACACCATTCTTTTGGTCACTAGAAAGTATCTCTTAAGAAACTTCTCAAAACAGTCAGTCTAGAACATGCTAAAAAGCAGTTGTGCTAAGCACTTGGAGATTTCGTGGAGACATTAAGAAAACAACATTCAAGGGGCACAAAGTGTAAGTCAAAGTGCTGCTACATATCTGGCACTAGCACAAGGCACCCGATTCGGATCGGGGCTCTGAGCCCTGCAGGGGAAGTGAAGGATTCAGCTTTCTGCTCCAGACTGCTGGCTGTTGTACCACTCAGGAATGCAATTAATTCATTCAAGAATTAACAGACAGACTGAAAGCTCCTGGAACATTTATCTTTCAGGCCACAGTAGCAACTACCATTCGGAGAAGGCTGGGGGTAGGCAAAGGTATGTGCCGAAAAGGCTTGCTGACAGCACGAAGACCATATGGCTCCACACTTGCCATGTGCCAACAGTTAGCCCAACTCAATCAGACTGTAAGAGAGAAGTGTAGGGATCCAGATGTTTTAATTCATGCAAGACAGCAAGTCCCTTCCGTTTAAAATAGCACGCCTTCTTCCTGCAAGCTGCTGGAAGGACTTCAGATATTAACGCACTTGATCAGCATGCTTAAAGAAACAAACGCAAGACTGAAAGACTGTACTTAGAAACAGATGGGCAAGCTCTGAGCCACTGGGTGCCTCAAATGCTGGATGTTCCAAATGGTCACGAAAAGATGGATGAAGGGAAAAAAACCCTCATGTTCTATATCAACCTATTTTGGACCTTCTCCTTCCTACATTATATGACCACTTCTAGACACACAGATTCATAAGTTATCCAATTTTAAAGAAGGTAAACTATTTGAAAGGTGTGTGGAATACACTGATGTTCAAATAAGGTTTTCATACTTAAAAAACAAGTAGAAAACAGCAGGATGTCAACAGTTATGAATCAAATTTTTTTTGTAATTTCCACCTCCCCCCCTTCTATTTCTCAGCCTTGCTACCTGAAAAGACATACTCCTCAAAGAATATATTATGTAAATCATATCCTGTAAATAACATACATAAACTATGTAAATAAACATAGCAGCTATGACTTATTTTGTCAACAATATTTCATAAAGAAAATGCCTCCCAAAATTTTTTGAACGAAGAAACAGTGTTGAGTCATTCTGCACTACTTTCCTGCAGCAGCAGTGATTCAATCAGGTTGGGTCCACATACAAAGCTGGAAAATTACATTAGATTTGCAATTCCAAACAAGACATACATTTCCTAAAATGTATGTGTATTAGTAACAAATGTATTTAGGTTAGTATACTTGATTTTACTTAGCATAGTCTTTGATGGTGGTTTGCAGAGACCACATCTGCTCTTGCCAATTTGAAGATTAGTTTTTACATTACAGCATGGTTTTAAATGCTGCAGAACCTTGCATTTTGGAGAGAAGTTTCCAAACAACAACAAAGCATTTGGAAAGCACGATGCTGTACATGCCTCTGACTACTTCTATTCACAAGTTCTAAGGAGAAGTGTTCTCCCGTTCAACACACTGCTGCATTTCACAGCTTCTTAAAAATTGGGTTATTAATTTTTTTAAGTGAAGCCATGAATAATGACTTCATTTTGAGCATTTCTGCACTGGCAGACACTAATGGCTTTTTTCATTCAGCCTCCAATTACAGAGAACAGTGATTAGCTACTCCTTACAAATATAATTAGCTGATTAAGAAAAAGGGCAGAAAAGATCAAAGCTCTTGGAGCATACATATACCCTTGGATTGCAACAATCAGTTCAGTGACTTAAGTGGATAAAACACTGCATTCACACAACATATGTAAGCTGTCATCTCCTCTAACTGTGAAGTTGTCTCAACCACAATAAAGAACAACCTTCCTGAAAGGCTGAAGAAGGCTCTTTTCACTTTCTGAAAAAGCCAAGAGCTTCTAGGGTGCCAGCAGCACGTGCTGTGGGAGGCATGACGTCCTCGCACATCCTTCACTTCTAAGCAACAAACTCAGCATGCTCTCAGACTTTACCAGACCTTTCCATAGCTGGGCTTACCATCAGCTATTCCCACTAGTCTTCATCATATGAGCCTCAAAGGGTTAGCTCCCCGTGATCCATCCTGAAGAGCCCTCTGAAGCTTCTGACTTTTTCTGTTCACTACATAGTTGACAAAGCTAAGGGAAGTCATCAGAAAATGCCTTTCCTCCTCTCAAAGCTTCTGGAATTCACCAGGTTAGGGTACTTCAGCTCCATATTGACCATCAAGTCCACCATATCTAAGAAAGGCTTGGTCCAAGACCAGGGCAATGATACACAATCAAACCTACAGCCCAAGTGTAATGTCAATGGAAAAGAAAGCACCTTCTACAGGGCTGACCCAAGATCATGCACAGAGCAAAGACCAAAAAGCAAGGGTCTTCATCACAAAACCTTCAGCAACAAGTATACATTTCTATGACCTTGTCTTCCCTAACACAGACAGACACCAATATGTAAACATTTATGTATGTAATTATTTGAAAAATTCCTAAACAAAACACTGCCCTGCACATGCCCTTCTCTTCCTGAGAAGGGGATGAAAGCAGCGGCATTTGACAGATGTTAGTCAAGTTGTTCAATGTATTCCTGAAACTGCTTATGAACACCTCTAAAATTTCATAGAACAAAAATTTCCTCCAAACCTACTACCTCAGCTGCATGTAAAACTGCACTGCTCCTGCTGCTGGGTGAGATGGAAGTGTGTCGAAGTGTCCCATTGTTTTACAAGGTTTACCTTAAAGCCTAAAAAAAAAAAATCATGGGAAGGAAGAGAAAGACAACATGAAGCAAAGGCAAGCTCCAACAGGGCATCTAGGAAGATGCTGAGTTTCAACTTGCCAAGTTTCTGACATGTTATCCTTCAGGGGTGAGATTAGACACTTCATGGAGATGGGTGTGATCAGGCCTTCACACAGTGCCTAGGGATCTGCGGTGCATGGTAGCAACACGGTTTATGGAATCTTGCATGTTCTTACACTAGTCAGCTCTTGCACAGGTTAACCAGCATCCTTCCTACTTAACAGCACCACTGACTTGCCAGTTTGGCTACTGTCCTAGTCTGCAGACACAGTACAGTTATCATAGTTCTGCTCCAGCACTGTTCCACATTATTTCCCTATCAGAGTTCATGGCAATGGGTATAAATGATCCTATTCCACAATTCAGTTACCCCTATTCCTATATCCTGTTCATTTCTCCCACACTGCCATTTATAGGCATGCACTGGAAAGCACTCCTGTGGAAACATAAGGTTGGTGCTTTGTACTCTTTAACTGTAAAGCTGTTTCCCCTGTTTGTCGTCTTCTTTGCATGTTCTCCTTCACTCTCACCCTTCCGCTCCTACAGTGATCCAGCTGCTGTAGAGATCCACCGCAGTCAGAGAAAACCAGAAATATCTCATTGAAGAGAGGGGTTTATGCACACTCACTCATGGACATGCAAGATCCCAAAGCCTCTTTGATCATGCCCAACCTAAGCTACCTAGACAAAGACCCAACATGGTAGAAGCAGCATAAAAACCCATTGTGAAAGATGATTTTTCACCACTTCCATTTATCTTGCTCTCTTGACTCCCTTCCTGCTGGGTTGCATTTCAGAAATACTCCCGCACTGCTCCTTCTGCCCCACCTGACTTGGGCCCTGTTCCAGCCACCCTCGTATCTCCTTTGCTATGCTTGCTGGGAGTCCCTTGCAGAGAAGCATCCAGGCACATACAAAGGTGCAGTGCACCAGCTAGCTGCATCTCAAAAGAGCTGTGACTCACAAGCTGAAGAGACTTGCTGAAAAGGACAATACTGCGATACTGCCTTATCTCTTGAATAGGCCGATTCTGCAAATAAACCGATTGGACAGACAGTTCATCTGGTGGTCATATTCCCACCACATGTTTGGCATTTCAATTTTTTTTAGATAAAAGCACTGTGAGCTTACAATTTCCACAAAAAGAACATAGCATTATACTTGCGCACGTGTCTGGTTTGGCTGTGAGAACAAGCCCAAAGGAACACAGCTGGGAAACCCTCCCACAGCCTCGTGCCTCTTTAGAGCTGGGTCCACAGCAAGTTCTCAGTAAACAGAAACTTCTCAGTTTATACATCAGATTAAAACAAAACCCCACCTGTTAAAATCCAAGGCATTTTAGAATTTTTCATGATGCTGCTTTACACAAGTATCAAAATAATATTTTGCCTGTTTATGAATGTAAGACTGGATTCGATCAGCTAACGGATTAAATACTGAATTTCTGATCACAAAACCTTAAGTCATTATTCACTATTACCCTATTAACTCCAAGATCTCCAATTCTTAAATATAATTTTGTTTGATTTCTCACTTTTCTTTAGGATAGAAAGTATTTTGTGAAGTCTTATTAATATTTGCAAGAAAACATTATATATGGAAGTGTAATTATTTCAGTAGTCCATTCTCTTAGCATATTTCACCACAAAACATACAGAAATTTTAGGTCACACAAAAACAAAAGTTTCATGTTCACTTTTTAAAACACAGACAACGAATTGCTGGAATTATAAGTGCTTTTTAGAAGGAACATAACCTGTTTTCCTAAACACATTTGCATTTTAGTTCAGTGAATAGAGAGGAACGCAGGCATCTCTAAAGACCTATAGTGAGTCCAGTCAAATTTAGGCTACTGATATTTGGAAACTCAGGCAACAAAGTACAAAATTCAGGCATTCCAGGATGCCCACAGTGAGATGTCAGCTTCTAGCACAGACAGTCCATTGAACACTAAGTTCTTCCACCTACATGAGATCCAGCTTGCACAGCCTTCTGAGAGCAGGCATCAGCAGCAGTAACCACCTCTCAGGTAACACAGCAGCCAAAGTAAAGACCAGGAGGAGGAAAACCCCAGCCACTGGTATTTATTCAGTCAGGGAACCCCATCTTTCATACCTAGGAAAGCATCCTACCTAGAGGATATCCTGGTTGACAGCGTTTGCTACCTCCCCTCTCAAAGCCAAGGCACTGTGAAGTCAGAAATGCAAGTATTATTCAAGAAAGTGTCACGTAAGACAAAACTGTGCAAGAAAGAGGGAAACTCTCATGTATTGGCACAAGAGTTTACCTAGAAAAAGGTAGGAACAGTATTCCAGATACAGCTCCCTAGAATCTATTTCACAGCAGATTATGACTGGATAATCCTGACTCCCAGTCACCTGCAGGCACCTTGCTCCGTGTGAAGAGGCTGGATGGAGGCTGGTTTCACACAGGATAGCCTCTGCCCCAGTAACGAGGGCAATTACCTGGACAGGTAAGCTCAATCCTTTGCAGGTAGGGCAGAGACCACAACCCAGATTTCTCACTTCTTGGAGAAGCACTGTTAAGTAAAATAGTCAGTGGGGGCAGTATTTCCTATTCAAGTGAAGTTATGTACAAACCTGGTCACACCTGACTTTTTTAAAGTTTCTTCAGACAGATGAAAGAATTCAGGTGTCCAAAAACCTGTATCTCAACAGGTGAGGGAGAGGTGAAAAAAGGCTACAGAAATTTCTAAGTCTATGCTATAACTAATTTCTTATGCCAGGTATCTTTCAGACTAATTAGGAGTTATCTAATGAATGCAGGTGCCAGACCTGGTTACCTGCAACATAACATTATGAATTTGTTAAGGATTTAAGAGAATTTAATATACCTACCTAAGGCTACTTTGGACATATTTAGATACACTGAAATCCACGCCACTAAAATTAGCTATATAATAGTTTCCTCAGCCACCACCCAGATTTTACTGGCCACATCATGTACAGCTTTGGTTCAAAGCTGTCCCAAATCTTCTAGCTCTGATCCCAGCAAGGCAGTTTTTAAGCTCACTACTTCTACAGACATAATCTGACAGTGGAGATTCTTAGCCAAATAAACATGACTAGTATCAAAGATTTTGCTTGAGCAACATAGTGAGTGTAATGACAGAAACATGCAGAAGATAAAACATCACAAGGCTGACACACAGCACAGTCAGCAGTCTGGCAATAGTTAAAAAAGTTTCTGTGTAGGCGCTTTGCAGATGTAAGTTACTTCTGCCAGGATAAGCCTCAAGACTTCATCTTTATTGAAACTGGCTTTGCTGACACGCACTTGAAAGCCATTGTGTGTGTAATCTCCAGAAAAGTGAAAAGAACAAAGGGAAATATGGAATAAGGGATGAAGCCTTATTTATTATATAGTTATGGAGCTCAGGCTGCATAAACAAAACACACAGTCATGATACATATGCCTCCATCTCATTTTTCAAAATTACTTAAAAGATCCCAGACTAAAAATGTTTTTCTTTTGCCTCCATCACGCCTGCTTCTTAGCCATCGTATTAATGAGAATCAACTGACTAAAATGCAAAAGGGCCAATATTCTTATTTCACTTTAGAGTAAAAGAACAGAAGCCTTTGCCTTGCAGTGCAAGGAAAAGAAAAATACTTGAGCCTTCCAGACAATGATATACTTACAGTTCCTCATATGAGTACTTTGGTCTTCAGCCTAAGCCCCTTTTACGTGCACACAAGGTTTTTCACTGATGTTCTGTTATTTGGCAGACCTACCACAGAAGGTTCAGCTGTGACTACAGGGCTTTGTCTCCTAGGCAATGTGAATTAACAGTAGCTCTTTCTCTCAAATGGATGAAATACTGCTCTTTTAAAAATAAAAAAACCAACACAGGAATTCCATCTGGATTGCAAATTCTGTACTGGTTATATATTTTATGTACAACATTAAAGTGAAAAGATAAAAGCAGTATATCCACTTCAGTAATATAATTGTATTTTGCAAGACACGACTTCCAGAATGAAAAAGGACTTGAGGAAAATCAGTTGCTGTTTTTTCCAGAAGTTGGGCTCAAAACCAGAGGAGCTCCCATAGCATTTTCTGTAAAATTTAATATTATACAAAGGAAAAACAACTCAAAACAAGTATAAAGAACTAGTTCTGAATGGTTTGTTAACTAGGCATTAATCTAGTGTACTTGGAGCTCTGGCCAATGTGGTGCCATTCTTATGTGAAGCTGAACTGACTGCAAACTGAGAGAGTAAAATTTTCCTCCATACAGAAAGAGCTACTTCCAGTGTTACTGCTCAGAACTATAAATATGTATAAAGAAAGCAGCAGGTAAAACACTTCTGTGTATCAGCAACACTGCCAAGGATCGTAACTGTTTTATGCTGCCTTGAGGAGGCTATTAGCATTAGCAAAGATGAGCAGTGAACTTACTCAGTAGGAAGGTTTTGCATGAAGTGAGGGGGAGACGAAATGATGCATAGCTATATAACTGCGAACCATTCTAAACGTTCTTTGTCTTTTCTCCCAGCAGCAACCACAATTCTTTGAACCAGCACAGACTAACAGACAGTCCTGTGCATGGCTTGCTGCTTGTCTCCTCCTCTTGGGCTTCACAGACAGGGTGGGAAGGAAGAAAACAGAGATCCAAAAGTTAAGAGGTCTGGTGGCTTTATACCACTGCTCATATCCAAGGCTTTCATGTTGAGAGCCACAGATACCAATGCTGCATCTAGTTTTATGAAATGCTTTTATAGCATGTGATCAGTGTTTAGTCCTGGAACACATGCTGCACTGCGTTAATTTAGGGAGCTAGATTTTACGGATAAAAACTTCTGAAAGCAGCAGAAGACTGACATCTGGAGGAACCTGCTACACAGAAGTAATTAATGAGGAAGAGTTTCTCCTTGATGAAGAAATAACGATAATTTTTGGCTTATAATAAGATTTCTGAAAGTACACATTGCCAAAATGCTGCTAGTGCACATCACTGTCCCAGGCCAGCTTTACACTGCATAAACAACTCTTTTCTCCCAGAGAAGTTAACCTTGAGTAAAGAGGGTAATGTTGTGCCTGAAATCTTCTGTTCCTCTGCAGAACAGTGAAAATGGTCAGTGAGGATCCTGTGACCACATCCTGTGAAAAGCTGCAGCCCCTTGACAGAGGGTGCCTGGGGCTGTCACCCTTCACCTCTCCCGGTCACCCTCACCCACCACCACCCTGCCAGCCCACAAGCATTTGTTTCAGCTTTCAGGTCCTCAACGACAAGATATGCTCACCTGAGGGTAAAGCCCAAATAAATGCCAACTTGTTTCAGATGAATGTCCAAGAGGCTCTATGGCCCATATTCTGGGCACATTGATCTCCAAACCCTCCAGGAACTCATGTAATTTGTGTAGCATTTTTACACTTAGAAATAACTTGAGAAAGAAATCTGATTTCTCCCCTTGGCACCCTTTCAAATACCATAATAATTGTTTGGCAAAGTTGCTGCCACAGATAATGACATATATAAAGTAAAAGACAGCGCTACTCATGTCTGCCAGCCCTGGGTCACAATTCCAGCTGCCAATGCCATAGGACTGTGAAATTCATTTGCTGCGCCAGCTTACCCATTAGATGGTCATCTAAAATGTGCAAAACTCACTGTAGTCAACCACTGCAGTTAACATTTGTTAAACATCTGATAAGGCACTGAAACAAATTACCTTCTTTATTTAGCAACATGCCTTGAGAATAGATTTTCTCCTGATTTAATGGGATAGTTCTGTCCATTATCCCATTAGCTACGCACTGCTAGAAACACCCCGGGCATCACATTGCCAAACAACTGACTGAAGCTATTAAAGTCTCTTCAAACAACATCAGCTCCTTCTGCTCTTGATTATTGAAAAATGGTCTCATAAAACATCACTCATTAGATCAGATCACAAAATAAGTGAAAAGCAAGCAAGACTAAGAAGTCCCACTTCCTATCAGTTCTTCACCAAAGCTCGTATTTTGTGCATCTGCCAACGTTTTCAAAACAGTTACACCACCCGACTTACTTCCTCATAGCAAAAGCTTTCATATTGATCTTCCACAACAAACCACAGGAGTGCTGGCAGGGCATCCGGCTGCAAGAAGACACCAATAGCTATGCATAGGCATGGAAAAAGTTAACCTTTTTACTCCAGTTGCTTCCTATATCTAGCTTGGAGGAATAATTAATTATTTGCATTTCATTTAGAAAGTGTTACTGTTACCATTTATCTTCCTCTTTTTATTTGAGTCTAATGAATTTTGAAACACTGAAACCTTTAGTAGAGTATTTGGCCTAACCCTGAACATTTTTAAATGCTTGCCCAAGTACAACAAATTATACGTGAAGCTGTTGTATATTTATACGGTGAAAATGGTGCTCCATTCAGAGCTGTATGAATACTTACGCTAGACTGGATCTATAGTTTCACACAGAACTGAAATATGTATGTTCCCAGCAGTAATTTAAACACCAGTATGACTTTATGCAGCAGAATTTTTCAACAAATAAAAATCAAGATTCAATTATGGTGGCATTTTGAGAAATGGTTTCACGTTTAATAAATGCTTGTTTGTAACTTTACTCTTCTTTTTCCTCCCAAAACACTCCATTTTGTCTTAAAAATCAAGGTGCTATAAAACAACAAAATAAAGCAGGAAGTGTTGAGCAAGCGCATAGAACTACGTAGCTGGTCAGTCTGTAGAAAACACAACATGGTAAGTGAAATAGTAATGTCAAAAAAATAGATTTTTTCAGCATAGGGCTGCTGTTACAAAACACTTGGATGCAAAAGCTTTTTTGTCTATCTTGGGGAGTTAAGAGTTCTGTTGCAAGTGCAGTTCTGCTCAGCCAATTTGGTTTCTACTAGAGATGCACGTATCTGCCAGCTATTTTTCCAAGAAAGTGTATTAACTTGGTTTCACACACTGCTCTAGGCTCCCAATATTAAGAGCAATGCCCATATTCAAACACTGTGCTTATGTTTCTAGTCCTTAATAGCGATACGACTGATGCAAGAAGCCAGCAGCAAGCACTCTGCATTTGTCTTCCAATCTACTTGTTTCACGTGTCTGTTCAAAACCCTGTCCAACTGGCAAGTTCACACCGTGCTTCTAAGCCTCCCGTAAACCCAAGAGTGGAGTGATGTATCCTAAACAAACCCAGCAGCTACTGCTACGTGCTGTCATTCAAGGAGTTGTATTAAAGCTGCAATGTGAAATGCCGTCTTGACAGCATCCTAAGGAGTCTATTTCAGTGACTGCTTGAAACGATTCGTTTGAGATCTCTTAGAGGGCTAATTACAGTTACGCTGGTAGGCTAGGCAGCAACCTATTCTTCAGACTGAGTTACTGATTTTTTTTTTTTTAATTATACTTATTTTATGGGGAAAAAATGCATACTACACAGGAATAAACTTTAAAATTTTCATGCTAGCATATTACATGATTGGGAAAGAGTGATACTGGTCCTAGTGAGAACAACAGATTATCAACTTCTGATCATATAGCAGAAAGTACTTTCTCTAATTGCTTAAGAAGTTGCACAGCAGTGCTTACCAGCACAGCTTCTCTGCAGTGTTCCAGTCACAACAGTAATGCCCCCTATACAGGGCAAAATCAGTTTCACTAAACTTGTGAATTTCCATAGAGTCATTTGCCTTCTTTCTTAAGTTAATGAAAAGAAATACAAAATGCCTCTCTTGCTTGCAATTTCAGGGTCTATACCTTTGCCTTGCTTAAATCAACTTAACCCAAGACCAATACATTTATTAGTTGTTGGAAAAATCCATCACGCATCTTCAATTCTGAGAAATGTTCAAGCAGTTCAGTGTACAACAATCATGTTTAGACACAGCAAAAGAGGAAAATTACAAGATACTTAGTGTAAAAACCATCAAATCCTTGATTAATCTGATAATATAACAGACTAATCCACTGGTGGTGGTGCGATTTTTTTCTTACCTCAAGAATCTTGTCATGAATTTGCAGTCCTTCTGCTTTGTCTGCAGGTCCGTTTTCCAGAATCTTTGACACATAAATTCCCTCAGCAGATTCCTCCTGATTGTTCTGTACCAGGCAACAGGGAAGTTGCAAAAACGGCCACATTAGTGCAAGAAATGAGACAGTACTAAAATCAGCAACAATGAAAAATGCAAATCTGCCTGATATATGCAGCTCGCTTTTCTAGCTACGAATTGAGCTCCTTGGGATGTTGCTCTTTTTTCTAAACTTGCTTAACACAAACTAGTCATTAATCAAAAGGACAGAATTAATGAACTATTAGAGCATTTTTTGTAAGATTATCCATTTACTTCTGGTTATTTTAGTCTAAATGAAACACAAGGTGCAATGGTAATCAGATCCCAGCTAAAATATTTAAAGCAGACCTCAAACTTCACAGCAGATAGTGACTAGTACATAAATGCACAGAGGAAGATAACTCATAAAAATGGATGCACAAGTGTTTCTCTCAGGAGGGAAAGGGCTCCTGCAGTACTGCTCCTTGTAAACTTTTTTTCTGCATTTGAAAATAAAGCTCCAAGGAACAAAGTGACATTAGTTAGCTGGCATGTAACAGTGATAGGATTTGGTTGGAATTGGTTAACCTCATAAATCCTATTCACATGGGAGATTGAGAACTTGCTCAACTGTGAAATCCATACAGATCAGTTGTGGACAAAAAGAGAACCAACTTCCAGCTGATCTCTACACATTGCTAAGTACAACTTGTATGAAGGTCAGATTTAAAGCAGATAAGTTATCTACCACAGCTGGAATGATATATCTGCTGTTGTTGCACAAAATTACTTCATTTCATCGCATGATGGTTTAAAATAGTTTTAATTCATTATTAATAAAGAAATTAATGCCAGGCAGACACTGCCTACTTAAAGTATTTTTAAGTGTCCATACAGATAATAACCTGGATAGCAATAAATGAAGGAATATTTTTCCAGACGATTTATGCTTTGGATAGCAGTTTATATGACACTTATTTTCCTTCTGTGACTGGTGAATCCCTGACCAACAGCACAATTCATTTGTGTACAGATTTCTAGGTCTAGGTCCTATACACTCATGGGGCAATTATTTTATTTTTTTTTTTATTAAGAAAATGATAAAGGCATAAAAAAAAAATGAAGCCACTGTAAAACATGCTTTACAACATGTGGCAACTGTCCTATGGAGTCTCAACCCAGGTAGATTTCAGGTTAACAAACATTTGCCCAACATGATGTTAGTCACACTATGATTTCAGAAACTCTCTTTTTTTTCCCCTCCCCTTTGTCACAGACACTCACAGGTGTCAGGTAAGAAGCAAAAGGGAAACAGTTCCAGCAATATTTTGAAATTATGAACTTCCACTGACTTCCCATCTAAACAGTGAGAAATGAAACTCTGATAAAACCAGCATAATAGCCATTAATGAAAATTCAGGAGGGACATGGTTTGTTTTTTTCCTCAAGAAAACAGAAGGCTAGATTATAGTACCTTTGCCCACATAAAATTGTATTTCTTCCATAAGAAATTTCACTGGCTTTTTCAAGAGTAATGTACGACCCAGTAAGAAAAAGGGTATTTGGCTTGTGGTCCCCATTGGTAGCACGTGCTGGTATCCACAGCCCTGACATGAAAACACAGCACATCGAGCTCCGGCACCTTCCCACGCAGCCCACAGGCTGCACGCCAGGGGATGGAGGGGAGCTACAGGGATGATCAGTTTATCCGACCTTTAGCTGAGTCTGTGGGTGACTGCAGGAGCCCCAAGCCATGCCTGCAGCACACACCTCCCTCCAGCCTGGCTTTGCCCGGTTGTCCTCAGGGGGGACAGCCCCCACAGCCTCCTTCATGGAACAGTCCTACCAGCCAGGCAGAGCTGGGGCCCATGACAAAACTGGGGATCAAAGCAGCCTTCCTCCATTAGAATAATGAATCACCTCCCAGAAACATACTCTTATGTGAAATGAGTCCTTTCCTGACAAAATAAAAGACAAGCTTGTGGTGAGTCGTTCCTTTCCTCTTCTCCTCCCTCCAGGTAGAAGATGAACAGCGGGGAAGCCTATTATGGACTGAAACGAAACACAGCCAACGGAAAGTACGTATGTACGTTTCCCAAGTCACCAAGAGTCATCTGCTTTCCGATGGGAAAAACCTGCATTGTACTTATAAAACACAAATAACGTGTGGTGAAGGAACACGCTCCCACACAGGTGACTAATACAGTGACACCGCCGTTCTGCTCTTCTGCTGCAAGAGCCAATGCTTCACCCAAGGGCGCTTTTTTCCTGAACAACCTGAATGTACAGATAGCCTTCATGAACTCTTTGTGTCTTGTTAACAAACAATTCCTGTTCTAGTATTTAAGTTTTCAAGCAGTTTTTTATTTTCATCGTTTGTGTCAACTCAATCCTTTTTTCCTCTTATATCCTTTGGCTCCAGGTATGTTGAGGGAGACTTTATACGCCCATCAAACACCCATGGTATTCACATTTATCACAATGAGAACAAAAGAAAACAGAATTTCTGAACTAAACTTCAAAGACTCAAAACCCCCTGAGACCCAGCTCTGCCTCACAGCTCCACCAGCTTCTCTGTCTTGAACTATCAGTGTCAATGGAAGACCATAACCACTTCCTTCTCTCTGGTCAGCAGTTCTCTCCAGAAATAGTGCTATGAACCTTCATATATTTATAATTTACTCCTTAAACTTCCAGAACATTCATTCAAAAAGCCTAACAGTTTGCAATATAAAAAACTGTTCCAGTATGCACTGTCAGCATGTAAGCACTTCAGAGAAGCTCAGCTGCCATCCCAAGAAAGCTGAACACCATGCTCCCTCTTCCCTGCAGTTTTCCTACAGCTGTAAATAACAGAAGTCACACTGCAATACAAACTAAAGATTGTCTGGATTTGGTTACTGGTATACTTAAAATATGGGTATAATCAAAGTGCGTGTATTTTATCTTATAGCCACCTGTTGTCTCATCCTTCCACTAGAAAATCTGAGAAACTCTTGCTTTGGATTTACAGCACCAAAATCTGATAACGGATGGTCTTCATATTTACCCACAGGGAACAGTAATTCTGCAGCGCAGACAGTGAACTTCTTAGGCTAATGGGAACAGACTCTTTGGCACCGCTAAATATAGCTTTAGAGCAGAAGACTGCCAAACTACCATACAGGGTCCCATTCCCCTCCTCAATAATAGTAGGAGGGTACAATTCTCCCACTTAACAAGAACCTGATCAGTGCATAATTATTACCAAGCCTTTTTAATCAACTACTAATTTTCCAGTTTAACAGGTTTCTTTACCCTTCATATGTAATGACAGTCCTGATTAATGCTTTTGGGAGGATGAAGTTAAAAAAAAAAAAAGCCACATATTCTAGGGGGTGTTAAGTGATCCTTATGCACATTCTATGGTTTCCAATGAACTTTCTAAACCTAGAGTGATGAGATTAGATTGATTTAAGATACAAGATTGATGAAAACCCTGTTTCAGTTCACAAAGAAAGAGAAACTGAAAGGAGGTATGTGAGAGCAGGACATGTGCTTAAACTATCTGAGCTACAGAAGCAAATTTTCATCTGTCCTCTAAATGGGAAAAAAAAAAAAAAAAAAAGCAAGCTGTTTCAAAAAATTCCAATGGCTTAATCCTGCAACAATGACTCTTATAAGTACTCCCAGAGATTTCCATTGAAGATTTTGCATGAATACATATTACTCACATGGGAATTGAGTGCACATCAGTCTTAAGTTTTAAAGCAAAAACAATGGGAACACCTTTCCTGAAATCAAGAATAATCCAAGACTATCCCTTCAAAACAATGCCTCCAACTACACCTGTTACTACACAGTTCTTCTATCTATGGAGCTGATTCCATACTTACTGTCATCAGAAGTAACTCTTTTATTATTAACAGTGTATACAGTAACAGAAAGTATGGTCAAAATAACCTCTGTTACTTTTCTCGTTACCTGATTGGGTCGTCCTCCTATAATATTAAATCCCAAAGTATCATTTTCTCGGTGTAGCATGATTGTTAATGGTTTGGGTTCTCCTCCCTAAAAAGCAAGAGGTGAAATACTGTTAAAGAATATAGTCTCAAAAAGAAGATCTTAAGTGAAAGCACTAATGTATAAAAGATTTTTAGCTGGAGAATACATATGATAAGGCTTAAAGGAAAATTAGGCTGAAAAGATAACAAGAGACTTTGTACTGGAAAAAACCCAAAGAATTCACATGCCACTGAAAAGTAATAAGTAACACCTGACTATCTTCAGTGCTGAACGGAAAGAAGTACAGGCTTTTGGTGAAGAATGCTCAGCACCACTGAAAAAAGTCAGATCTCCAAACGTCTGGAAGTCTCTAAAAAAATAAAATCCCCATGTGTGTCAACATTTCAGACGTTAAACATAAAGGTTAAAATACACAACACTTTCAGACCCCAAAGTCATATCGGTACCCATTTCATAGCAACTTTCAGAGAAGATACACACACAAAACGAAACCCAACTCTGCAACCCAGCATTTCACTTCTCTCCCAAAAAGAAAGAATCCAAAACCATGTCTGTAAAAAAGAAGTTTTTTCTAAACAAGGGTTAAAATATAAAGCTAACATTCAAAACAGTGATGGAGACAAAGTTAAAAAAAAAAAAAAAAAAAAGAAAGACACTTTTTCCTTCAGTGGAAGAGGTAAATAATTTTCTAAAAATAATAAAAAAGAAAGCCAAAAAATACTTGGAGGCTTTAGCACAGCAAGTTAGCTTATTTCACCTCATTTACATATGATAATTGTTACAGTTCAGGAGCCATACTCCCCACAAAAAAAAAAATATATTCATCCAGCACTGTTAGGTGTCTGTGTCTGCCAGTCTCCATTAATTAATAATATATAAATAAGCAAATTTATATTCAATTTGGCACCTAAATAAGGTATACCTTTCTAAGCATTCAAAATATAACACTTAACGCTGAAGCCCATATTTTATTAACTGTGACAGTGAAATGTTTTATTGCCGCATAATACATTTGATTTTAATGAAATACATTTTTACTTCATAGATAGTTTTTCTTCCAAATACCTGTTTTATTCATTACCCTGGTCTCATCTGTAAAAGACATTTCTGAGCGGCAGTACATACAGCAACACCTACCGGCAATGCTCAGAAACGGCAGCTGCTCCACTCCTGCCCAGGAGGAGTGATGCCTCCACGCCGGGGCAGGGGGGTTTGAACTAGATGATCTTTAAGGTCCCTTGCAACCCAAACCATTCTATGATTCTACATATGAGCACACCTCCCAGAGCCAGCAACCTAAACCTCATGGCCCAGCTAATCAAAGGAAACTAAAAAAAAAAGAAAGATTAAATATTCAAGTCTCCAAACACAAAGTTTCTCAATGCCACCGAGACCCATGTTTCTAGGCACGCAGGTGTCTTGCAAACGACGTCCCCTTTCCTGTTCCCCGTGCAGCAGCCAGATGCCCAGCACACGGCATTGCTTCAGGAGTGACTTTGCCTCAGACCTTCTCCAGTTGGGATTTTGCTTTGCAAGGGTCCATGAAGATTTCGGTAAAAAAGAAAATTCTTTGCATTAAAACACCCCTCACCACGGCTGCAGCCAGCGGTGCTAGAGTCTGCACAGCGATCTTCCAGCCACGAGTTAACGCTCCAAAAAAAGCATCAGCTCCCTTACAGCGAGTTAAGCCAGCTCACCAGTACTCTCGGGTGGTTTATTTAGCCCAAAGGAAGCGAATCGCTACCTGAGCGACGCTCTCAGACCCGAGAGGAGAGCGAAGTGCTGCACCAGTCTCTGCTGTTGACAGCGTCAACTTTTACTCCACTCTACCAAACGAGAGCAGCTTTGCTGTCGTTTCGCCATCGCCTCCAAAGTTTACAATAATTTCGTGCTCCGTTTTTTTAAGACAATTCCTCGGCTGCTCAAATAAAAGCTAAAAGCCAGCTCCTGAGCTCCTGCCAGTCCGCGCTGGAGCAAACTGAGCGGCAGCCGCCGCCGGGTGCCTGCGAGGCAGGGGGGCTCGATGTGGACACCCTGCCCGGAGGAACCGGGACCCCTTTGCCGGCTGCCAGCCCAAGGGGGAGCCCCTCTCCCCTCCCTCCCGCTTCGCACCCTCTCCGGCCAAGCAAGGGACGAGCCGCGCTCGGCCACCGCCGCTACCTGGCACCGCTGGTCCCACCGGCGCCCGCGTTCTCGGCCGCCGAAGGGCTCCGAAGCAGGGACCGACCAGCAGCGTGTCCCCCCGGTCGGAGCTACATCTCCCCGGGGGCGGCGAGGGCCTGGCCGAAGAGGCTCGCACCGCCTGGGGGATGCGCAGGGCCGGGGGGGACCGGGCTGGGGACCGGCGTGGACTTGGGGGTGACGGCTATGCCCCCCTCCCCGGGACACCGCTCGCAAGTTGGGCATGGCGAAAGCAGGTCCGGGGAGAGCACCGCTGGAGGGGAGCAGGCCGGGGCGTGCTGCCCCGCTGGTCCCTCCGGCCGCACTCACCTTGCCGGGCTGGCCGCCCGCCAGGTCCCGGGTGATGCTGCTGATGTGGCTCATGTACTGGCCGAACTTCGCCTGGTACCGCCGCGCCGTCAGCTGCACCTCGCTCT
>JAVJGI010000060.1:50364959-50384050 GCA_035590275.1 Ibycter americanus | reverse complement strand
GCACTGGCCTGGCGGCCGCGCTGTGCCCCCGGCCGGTCGCCCGAGGTTGGGCTGTGGTCGCGGGGTAGGACGGTGACAGGCTGCAAAGCAGCGGGTCGCCTCGGCTCTTTTGCTGCTGCACATCCGTGCCGGTGAGTAACGCAGGCGTGTGAGTTTCCCCCCAGAAGGCCTGCTCCGCTCTTGTGCTCCCGTTGCGGGATATCCATCAGGGCACAGAAAGCTGAAGTCCCCGGTACTAATGCTCTCTTTGTTGCCACACCAAAGAAAATACAGTCAGGGTAAGAAAATTGCTTGTTGAGCCCCCTTAAACAACAACGTATGTATAAACAACGCTTTCATTTCAAGAAAAGCTAAAGCGCAGCAAAATCTGGAAAGGGATAGTTAGGATCCATAGCCAGCCTGGATTCTACCCCTTCATTGCTGCACAACCCACAACATACACTGAAACACGAAACCCCTGACACATTCCCCACATAACTTGACTGTTGAAAACACAGAGCCGGATTGCTGCCCCCAGCCCCGTGGAAAACCTCCCAGAGGAAAGCGGGTTGGAGCCCTCTGAGGGGTTTCTTTGGTGGGCTCCTTCCCGTGTGGGTCAGACACCATCACGTTTGGAAAGGGCAGTGGGTTTGGCCTGCCCAGGCCCAGATCCCAGGATATTTTCTGGACTGAGGACTCCTAAGGCAGAGCCAGGGTGTGTCCTCACCAGTTCTGCAATTCCTGCCTCCAGCTCTGAATCCCAAGCACGTCCCTCTGGGAAAGCCATGAGAGCTTTCGAGACCCACTATTGAATGGTCCTTTTACATGACTAGGAAGACAACACGAGTGCAACGCAGCAGAGGCAAATACTCATCCCTTTTTCTCAAAGCAAGAAGGAAAACCCTGCACATACCTGCCCCTAGAACTGTACCTGGAACCACAGATCTCAGTTATGTCTACCCATCATTTGCTTAACAAAAGTTTCTCAGCAATTTTAAACAATAACAACTGGCAATGCCTCACAGAACATCTTCAGACCCAAGTATTACTGACAAGCACCAGCAACCTACCATTTCTGACTTGCCACACAGAAACCTACAGTTTCAGTTGGATTACCATGGACATAAAATAAATGAACAAATTAACTGCACCATCAAATAGTCTCTCAGATTTCAGACAAGGCACTATAACACATTATACAGTATTTCACTGCAGATCAAAATCATATTCTCTCACACAAAAAAAGGAAATTAGACACCCCGAGTAATTATGCTATTCATACTGGATTTTGATCATCTAGCATATCCATTGACTTTAATTGCTTTGCTCATAGGGTCATGATCAGTGTCATTCTGAATGTTATAGAAAATGATTGAAAAATAGTATTCTTCTCACCTGCCTTTGAATTTAACTGTTCATTTGCCCTCATTATTTATACCATCTCTTCTGTCCCAATGTATCTTCTTTACCTCCTTATACATGGCTCAGAATCTCAGGTCTGAACAGAGGCAGTAGCATCTACGCTCCTAAATTAAACTGAGCAAAGAACAGGCCCCAACACTGGCACATGATCTGTTAAACTGGTATTGCCTATGTTAATCTGTTGGCGTGGTGCTTGGAATGGTTTTGGCTGAGGCCTGTGAGCAGCCTCCCAAACCACACTCGGGCACAACACAAGGCTTGCAGAGGCCAGTCCCAGGAGACAGTCTGGGGTGGTCATGCTGCTTCAGGGGTGACAGCTTGGGGGTGAGGCTGAGAGTCCTTCTGGGGTCCCTGGCACATTTTATTCAGCAGTACAAATGCAGCCAAGGGGATGATATAGCCAGGTTTGAACCTCAGAGCCTTTAGGCTTCTTTTAAATTAGGTGATAAATTAAATGAAGGTTTAGGAATCCCGTGGCAGGCATACTTTTAAAAAAGCCCTGTCCTTTCTGGCCTGCTTTGGGCGTTGGTGAAATGTCAGTGCACTGGCAAAATGGTTCCAGGTAGTTGTGCCCTTTCTCTGTTCATGCTAGAGTAAGAAACTATCTTTCTTTGCCAAGATGTCGGCACGGATGGCAGCACGGGTGACTGGGTTTATGTCAAAAATAATTTCCCAATGCAAGAACCTGTAATACAGACAAATGCACAAAACTCATCTAAAGGTAGCAGCTGTCTGCATACCAGACCTCCACGAAAATCGGTATACACGTGGATAATACATGCAAGCATTACCAATATGCTTACATGGGATTATTCCTACAATTAGTCCTATTAGTTCTGATGTAATGAGGAAATGAAAAACACAATCCTCATACTTTCCTAAACTGTGCTTAAAGAGACAACAATAATTACAAATTTTCTCATCTGAGGTCTTAGCATCTACAGCTCCAAGTTCCACACAGCCACTCACTCCAGCCACAGCTTCAGTGATGATCAAAGAGGAAAATGCAGATTTAGTGAGACGGGAGAGGCTGCAGAGCACAGGAACAGCAGCGCCCTCAGGAACATTGCCCACAGTAGCTCTGTACAGCTCCACCACTTGCACTGGGACTGCACCCAGTCATGGATCAAATAAGTGATGTGCGGTGGCTTGTCTCCAGGACAGTCTCTGTCTTCAGCAGCTTCCACCATATTCTCTTTTGCTCTACCTGGTAAAGCAGCAAAAGTAATATGAAATAGGAAAGCACTTGCTTTTTTTAGTCACACGTACCTAGAGACACACACACACACACACACAAGCACGCTTTGAGGAAGGATTTGGTGAAAGTAACTGCTGCTGAGGGAGTTCTTTGTCAGCACAGAAAGCCTGCTGTTCCTGGGCATCAGAGATGGGAGAAAAGCTATTTCAAGTGTAAAATCAAGGGTTATTTCTGCCTGTAGCTCTTGTCTCATCCAAAGAGGATCTGCAGTTTAAATTGTGAACTATACAGCTGTTCCCAAATCTTCTGATGAAAGAATTCGGAGATAAGAGTTACTGCTCTGAAATCTGAAGGTAACTGGAAGGTTCCTGGCTCCATTGAAGTCAATGAGGAAAATCTGATGAACTTTCAACTCACATATGTGGGAATAAAATATGTATTTTTGTATTTTCCCCTTCATTTTCATAATCATTTTACCCTATTATTCATCTGTAGGATTTCAAAGGAAGGTTCTTTTCCTAGTCACACTAGTAAAACCCTGTAACTAATTTAGAGCCAGGAAGACTCAGCGACTTCACTCTGAGAGCAGATTTAGACCTGAGCATTTGCTATTAAAACCTGTTATCATCAGAAGTCTGTAAAGAATGAATGCCATTGCTCTTTGGCAAATAGAATATTATAAGCATAAAGTTAGCCCATATAACTCATTTCACTGTAGAGAATCACCTCAGAAGTGGGGCTTTTCACCCTTATTTTCAAGTCAGCAAGCAATTTTTCTGCATCACAGTTTATCATTGCAGCACATTAAGAGAGTTTGAGGGAATGTCTCTAAGGTGGAGGAGTCAAAAAAGCCTGAAAGTTCACAATTATTTGCTGCAACCTGAACAAGTATTTACATTCATCAGTAAAGGAAAGAAACTTCCAAAAACCTGCAGACATTCAGTGAAGAAGTTTACATACAGAAAACATTTATGATCTGTATTGTTCATGAGTACAAAGATGCTCTATAGTCTCTGTTTAACTATGTTTGACATAAAATGTGTCAACAATCAACTTTGACCACTAGAAAAATGAGAATGAGTCTTAAAAAGCAGTAAGTGGGAGATGTGGATTTTGGACCTGCCTCTTTCATCCGCTGAATGGCCTTAAGCAAGTCCTGCAACTACTTTTCATTTTTCACTTCACATACTACTAATGCTATCCAGCAGAATTCACAGCACTTGACCGAAGTCACTATACATGTCTGTCACCAGCAAAGCTGCTGTCTTAAGGCACCGGTCCTTAGGGCAGTCAAGAGAGAAGTCTGTACCTTCCAACTCGAGAGGTGGGTAGAAGCACCTCCCAGCATGTGCTGTGGAGCCTGACCTGGGAGGCATGCTCGGAGGTCACCCGCTGTGGATTGAGCCTTGCAGAAAGAGGAGGAAGAGGAGCGGTGAGATTGTGCATGATCCAAGAGTCGAGCTGCCTAGTGCTATAAAAGCCAAATGCTCCTGAGCATACCTGTTAAGCCTTTTGGGAACTTCAGTGTTGGAAATTAAGGGTGCCATCGACTTTGGACACCTCCAGCAGCTGAACAGTTGTTTTTTCAGTAGGACGTTTCTACTGGGACTCCTGTGATACGAAGTGTCTAGGTAGATATAAGCACTGAAAGGTGACTCTTCCAAACCTTCTTAATGGAATGTTTTCACAGTAAACAGTTTTAAAAGAGGAAAGTGCTGTTATCCCTGTTTTGCAGATGAGGAGCTGGATAACCAAAATTCTTTAGGTTCTGGGTCAGAATGGCTCACATAAACTGGAACTGTGTGTCAGAGCAGGGAACTGGACTGCCCTTTCTCTTTAGGAGACTGTTGACAAGGCAAGACCTTCTCCTAAACTGGAAGCCCAGATCTGTGTGATACACCTGGCCTTTACCAAGAAGTTTCTGATGGTCAGGGAAGCCAATACTGAGAGCAGGCAGTATCTCAAATGGGGAGAACAAAAGGAAAGCCAGGAGCGGCTGGAGAAGTGGAATGAATGCAAGTGTCTGGACTGCAGCAGTGCATGGGGATATGTGTTTCTTTAAACGTCTAACTGCAAACAGCACTAGGAAAGGCAGGAGAAGACTGTGCACTTGACCCATAGGTCAAAACAGATTGATATGCTTGTTCTAGGATTGAGACAGTGCTTTTTCTTAATTCCTCTTTTTTTTTTCTTGTTCAGTGTTACAGGAAAGTTACTTTCTACCATGACAAGAAAGAAGAGGTGAGATTCAGGCTGAGGGAAAGTAGGTCTGCCAGTGTGTTCACCTCTCACACTTGTCAGGCCTGTACCGCATTCCTGCTGTCAGCTGGATCATCACTCAGCGTCTGGTAAGAAGCTCACTTCAGACTGCGCTGGCTGCCGCACCCCTGCCCGGTGCTGCCCGCGCCGCCCTCCACAGCACAGCCAGAACCAGGGGTCCAGCTGCAGCCTAAACAGAAGGTGCTAGCAGTGGGGTTAAACGTAAAGGAACATGGGAGCCTTGCCTTGGGTGTTTCTATCTCATTTTCCTTTCTCAACCCAATTGCGGCAACCCCCAGATGTCCCAGTTTCTAAATTTGTCCTGCAAAGCCAGTCCACCATGCAGTCACCTGATGCAGACACCTCCTCTCAGCACAGAGCTGCTCCCTAAGGGTATGCAGATACCAAAAGCTTGCTGTCTATTTTAGCATCCATTAGTTCAAGGAGAAAAAGTCTGAGGGCATGATTTTTCACATTATGAAACCTCAGCAGGTGATGTCACTGAGCAAAGCCACTCACTGTTGCCAGGCTCATATGAGATGACAGAGCCCAAACTGGCTCAGAAAGGGATCACCTCGTTGCTGGTGACAGTCCCTCCAGAGTTGGGTTAAGTCCCCTTGCCCTTGCTGTACTTGATCAACCAGCAAACGCCTAGTGGCAGTTCCTAGGGCTTCCTTTTTAGGCAGTAAAATTATTTAAAAATCAAAGATGGAAAAACAGTCACCTTGCCCAATATCAGTAAAATCAGGTATACCAGAAACAGAAGCAGAACCTCATTTTCTAACCTCAGCAGATCTCAGTGAAAGCTTTGATAGCTGCTCAGATTAGTAGAAATGCTTCAGGGTATTACCACCCTTCCGTCTTTTGCATGTCTCTTGCCAGTGTTACATTGCACAGCATTTAGGAAACTGCCTTTACTACTACATTGCATGGTATTAGCTTGCACATCAGCTGGTAAGGAAGAGAAATACACCATGTTCAAAAACATATATGAAAAGCTCAGAGTGAAATATGACAAACTAAAAAGAAAAAAAAATGTGGGAATGTTGTGGTAGGGTTTTCAGAACTTATGTAAATCTGTAAATTTAAGCCTTTGAAATTACATTTAAATATCGTTGCCACCAGCATGTGGCTGTCCTTAGTCTAAGCCAGGTGACCTACCTGAGAAATGTGTACAGAGAATTCTGATTACTTTATGCATTTTAACATGACACAAACTGGAAAAAGCTATAGTAAGTCAAAGAAAACAAGACAAAAATGAAAGAAAACATTTAAAAATGGTAGCTAAAATATTACAATTAGTTCATGGAAATATGGGAATCCATATACTGTTTCAGTGTTATTAGCCTCTTACCAGATGCAGTACAAAAAATCAGGTTAGAAATATGGAAGCAATAGACAAAAAAGGGACATGAAAAATTAAGATCTTGGTGTTCGTATGGACCTTAAGATGAACATATAAGAATATGCTTCTGTTTCTTTTCTGTAATCTATTTGTTCATGACATGTACTGTAATTTATGCACTTTGGAATGCCCTGTTCAACCCCATGCCTATTGCCTTCATGCACAAAACAGGTTAAACCAAGATGGTCAAGGAACACTTTACTCCATTGGCGTTCCTCACATATGAAAACTCTGATACTCACTCCAAATATTTAATTGACTCCAGGGCAAGTCCCCTTGAGATCCAGATTACGTTAACACAAATATTGCAGTGCTAAGAAAGAAAGATTTCCTCATGTAATGAAGCATTTTAGTGCTCTGGCAAACATGATTCCTAGATATACTTCACTTCCTCCATTAGTGACTTATAACATTAGAGTCTCGTGTTTGCATTTGACAGTAGAAATAGTATAGATCAACCATTTACAGTAGTAAATCTTGAAAAATTCAGCATAATATAGTAGCAAATATTATGAGCAGTGAGCAAGCATGCTTTTGGATTTTGCAAATTTTCCAGCGCTTGATCTGTTTAGCCTTATTTTTCCTCTGAGTCCTATTTTCCTAAAGCTACACTTTCACAAATTACTTATTAATGAGTCTGAATTAAATTACATACAATTGCTTATTCAACAAGTAAACTTAAATCATCTGAATGTCTTGTGTTTTATTTTACTTATAATTAAGATTTATTTACCTGTCTGGTGTGCAACACTACCTTGAGCAGTTCTCCAAAAACACATTTAGGACATTATTCTTTCTATCAGCACCTCTCGTTCACCACCCCCACTAAAAGCATACAGAACCTCCTCCAATTTGTGATTTTTTCCTTGTAGGTGAATGAGATTCACTGTTATTTTGCATGGGTCCTCCCGGTCTGCCCTCAGCAAAGCTGGAAACCATGACCTCTTTGGAGAGATGGTGGCTTTTTACAATATTTTGGGTAACACCTGCAAGGGGACAACATTAAGGGGACCGCAGGGAGCTGGGATGAGGCTCCATGGCTGATGCCTCCACACTTTCTGTCCCCTTCCCTCACTCATGCCCCAAGGCAGGTGGAAGGCCATCCATGAGCCTGCAACCATGCTGCTTGGGGGCTTTCAGAGGAAAAAGATGTGGCCTCCCAGCACCCTTGTGGGTGGAAGGCATACCCAGGTTGGCTAGAGAACCTTGGCAGAACTAACGAACATGGTTTTCCTGAGAGTTATGGATGGTGGCTAGGTTTTCCGGGGCCCGGTAATGGTGGGGTTCACATTGCAGTGTCCTTCAGTGGGAAGAGCCAGGGGAAGGGGTCTGTCCTCCAGCAGTTTGCCAGGTTTTATTAAACTTCTAGGATCTTTCTGTCTCCTACACATTTGCCAGATTTGGCTGATAGAAACTAGGAGTTCAAATGGAATTAAGGAGGAGACCCTTGCAGGCATGCATACACACAGAGAAGGCCAGTGCCACATCTCCTTTTCTCAGGAGACTGAACTAAGTAGGTTTAAAACAACTGAAAAATCCATACAGGTAAAGCCACAGCAAAGATACTGTGTGTATTTGTCTTAGTACTTGAGGGAGTGTGGTTTAGCTGAACATCTCCTGGGAGAACGTTCACAAAAGGTGTTGATCTCTTCTGTGTCTGGAAATTTCAAGAGTGCTGAATTAGCAATTTTCTACTTCCTGGTTTAATAGTTCTCATCCTACTGAGGCAAAAAATGGAAAAGAAAGAATTAATTTTCTGATGCTTGAAAACTTTTTTAAAAAATATTTTGAATCTGACCAGCAATCTCTGACCAGCAATTTCTACTCATCTTTTTGTGAGAGACTCAGACCTGAAAGATCAGAGATGACACCATTAAAGCTTATTTGGACAAGTTAAATCTACATTGTTTCTAAGCTGCCTATCATCACGGATTCATGAACATTAATTCTGGTGTACTAACGCAACTTTCTAATGACTACCTACTCCTGCACTGAGGATTGACATGTACAGCCTGATAGTCTTGTTATGGGGTGTTTTGTCAAAGTGCTAATACAGCTCCTGCCTGCTGCATTACCTCATCACTACTTTTTAAACCTATATGTGTTTTCAAGAAAGAAACCTGAATTTTAGAAACGCTGAGCAGCCACATGCTTCAGTGACATCAACGGGAGATAAAAGTGGTCAAAATCAGGTGCACTTTTAGAAAGAATGAGTGTGCTTTTTCTTCAGACCTATTAGTATTGCCCTGTTCAGCCCACTGTTATTTTATGGCATTGCCTCCCTTCACCCTCCAGCTGTATTATAGATGCATCAGGCTCTGCTTGTATCACAGAAGTTTCAGATCGGTAACATATAATTTAGTATAAGAGTCTGCTATTAACTTCTAGGAGGTTCGCCACCTAAGTGAGATAAGCTGGATTTGGCCCTTGGTTATGTTTTAAAATGGACCAAGGCACAGCAAATGTTTTATATTACTTTGATATTTTGCTTTTAGGCTTTCTCTTTTAAATAGAAACAGGGGATACAGAAGCTGAGGTATGGAAGAACTTGGCATTTCAGCTTAAATGGGAAAATCTAGATGGCAAGTGTGTTATCTGGTATATGCAGAGGCATGGCTTCAAATTTATTACAGTTCATTTTAAAGCCAGAAAATTTGCCAAAATTAGTAATGATCCAAACTGTAATAAAACCTGAAGTCACTGCTAGATCATACATATTAACATACTGTCAGCATAAAATGCCAATTTAAATTCACTGATGCCAGTCTCCATCCCATGAGAATCTGAAGAAGCATTAACAACTTCTGTCAAAGGCTCTCATGTTAAAATAAATCAGCATGGTGGTAGGGAAGAGGAGAGACACAGAAAATACCTTTTTCTGTAGTAATCAGACTTTAAAGTTTCCAGGTTTTCTTGATCTCCACAACATCAGAATTTATCCGGCTGTGTGCTTGAGCAAGTAAGCATTCACTGCTGACTAGGACAAGGTCCAAAAGTGACAATCTCCTCCGAGGCAAAAGTTAGATGAACATGGTCTTTTGGCAGTCTGCGTATTAAGAGCTACATTATTCCCAGGTTGTCCATAGAGGACATCAGTGAGATTAGCAAAATGTCATTGGATCTGATTTTGTACTGTTCGGGAACTTTGAATTTCAGTACATCACTCTTCAGGCTGGTTTTGTGAACACAACATCCCAAGATTCCTTCACAAACACCACCAACCCTCTGCAACACCCACTGCCTTCAAGCAGTGTGATTCAGACAAGTAGGAGGGGCTTTTTCCATTAGTCCCACTTTTAGCTTCATTTTAGCAATGAAATGACTCCCTCCTTCCCTTCCCACACAAATAACCCTCTCCTAAAGAAGTCCAGCTTTCAGTGATTAATAGCATTTTGCGAAGTCTGGCTAACCCTTGAGCAAGAGCTGTCAGAGCGTCAAGGACAGGCAGAGCAGAGCTCAGGGCTGACTGTCATTATTCCTGATTCTGCCACTGACGTACTTTGAGATCTTTAATAAGTTAATTAACCTCTGTGACTCAGTGTGAGCACTGGTGTAATGCACATAGTAATGCTTAACATAGAGTCCCGCAGATGTAAGCCATGATAAAAGAGTAGAGGACTATTATTGTTGCTAATGATCATTAGTTTGAAATCATAGTTGGGCAAAACCAAAAATAACAAGTCCATTGCAATTAGTTGAAAGGTAGCGTTGCGATATTTAATTATCATTAAAAGGGTACATGATGAAAAATACATTGCGTATTTTCGATGGTACTACTTAAAGAGAGATGAGAAATAACTTTGTGGTATATCTGCAGTAAAGGCCAGGGGTAACAGCTCTGAAAAACGAGGATCACTAAATCTTTTGATTTTTTTCTTCCAGCATAGAGCTTATTTTTCCTACTGTGGCTATTAGACTAACTCTATTTTCGTATGTGTGATAGGCTTGTGCACTGAAAGATAACAAGCCACAGTCTGTAAGTTTATCTCTACTTTTGTCATTGTTGTTGTTTTCTTACTGCGCTTAATGCTAATTATATGTATTATTTAGAGAACCCTAGGTTTGGGTCTGAGCACTTTAGTCCTGTGTGCTGCACAAATACGTTACAAGATATTCATGGTCTCAAAGAGGTAACAAAAGCTGACACCCTTACACAGCACAATTGGTTATAACTATCTTTCCAGTTCTTTTAAACATTGCCTCTGGGATATAATTAGATAAAGAAAAAAAAATCTCTTCCATCAGTTAAGATATTAGTGATCAGAACTCAATATTGGCAGTCTAAAAGAAGACATTCCTTTCCAGCTATCAAGAATTTTCCTTTATTGACTTGTATCTTTCAGCCTATCAAAGAAAAGTTTAATTTGCAGCTGAAATCCTGATCCCCTGATGAATCATGTTTTCTTTTGAATGCAAAGGGCGTCTGTCTGGCAAAGTTGGCAGCCTGACCTCCATAAATATTGTTCTATTGATAAAAAGAGGAATTTGATATAGGGACTATCCAAAATAAATATTTTGCAGGGATTCTGAGTGTCTGAATACAATAGAGCAAAGGAATGTTACTGCATTTTAAATAATTCAGACATAAGCTGAAGTGAGTATTAGTTTTAGTTGAAAAACTGTCAAATGCCATTTGCACCTTTCGTTTCACTTGGGAAATTAAAATGGACACCTGTTGAGCGGTTGCTTTTTTTTCTTCTATCATCTGTAGGGATTTGCCATTGATTTTGTTGGGAGCAAGTCTGGGCTTCTTAGTTTCTAAGGAGATTTAAAACAGGATTTCAGTGAGGTATTCAGAAACACCAGCCCGACAAGCTCCTGCCCTTTGGGTGGAGGTGGATGGAAAAAGAGCCCTTTGTGCCCTCCTCATCAGAAGCCTTCACAGGCTCAGGGCAGCTTCCTCAGTATGCCCTTGGGGCAGACGTGCAAGTGGAAAATCAGCTGTGCATTGCAGGTAGCAGGCAGGCTGGGTTGCCCCAGGATCAAGGGAAAGGGAACCTGTACGTACACCCTCTCGCCGGGGAAGCACAGAGCCATGATTTCTCCCCAAAACATAATCCCACCAGGGGCTCTCCTGGCATGGCACACTGCCCCCTGACAAGGCTGTGCCCCAAAAGATGAAAGATATGCTGCTTTATGCTGGCATACCTCCTCCTTTCTGCCCCTTTTGCTCCTACAAAAGCTGCTTACATAAAGCAGAAAGGGTGTGTAGAAGGAGGTGTATGTGGAGGATTACAGTGTGAAAAGTCCGCAGAAGGGCTTACAATAGGTGTCTCAGCACCATCAAGTCACGGCAGAAAATGGTCTGACACAGATGTGTGAGCCAGCTCACGCTGAAGTCAACATGATAGTACCTCTGCATATCCACTGTCATCCTCCTGCTGCTCTTTCCCAAAAGGAGCAATGGAGGAAATTTTCTCATCAGAGACTTTTTCCTCTTATCAATGAATTACACTGTATTGTTGCTGCAGTAATAGCCTATGAATAACAGAGGACGTATATTTTTATTGGCTCATCTATTTAAGAAAAGAGAACTCCTGTCATCAGTGCTGAACTGTATACTAAAATTCGAGGATGGGGTAGGACCTACTATTTCTTTGACCTGTAACTCACAGCACTGCTGTGACTGCCGTGCAAGGGAATGTTTGTGTAGTGTATGTGACAGATACACCAAGACTGGCTTTTTTTTTGCTTCTCTTTTCCTATGAATCACTCTCCTATCTCTACTGTATACCACCTTAAAAAGGTCTTCTGTTTCAAATTGATTTAATTTTTTTAAGTGCATATTTACAATACAATCATAATAATACTTCTGCAATAAAAATAATGGCATTATTTACTTGGAAGTAGGTGGAACCTCAAGCTGAACTTCCCTTTTTGCTTATACTCTGGGTCACAGAGAAGCTTTGCATCTATCAGCTCTCCTTGCTATAGGCACATTTCAACACTTTCACCTTCTCAACATTTTTAAAAAGGTTTACCACTTTTAAAAGGGGGTCACACCACTTACATCCTCTTTACTATTTGTAGGAATCAATCAAAAACCTTGGCACCCACTGAATCTTAAACGTGTGTACTAGTTTCTAAAAAAAAATCAAAACAGTGAAAGACAGAGGTGGCATTCTCCCCTGTATTGACTCAAAAGTTTTCTCTTAAAGTTCAAAGAACATTTAACAAAACCCAGGGAACACCAAGCAATCAGCCATCCACAGGCATTTACCCCATCATTCTGAATGCACAGGCGCTGCTATCAGAGCACGCTGAAATGCCTGTTCGAAGTCATACCTGGCAGTGCAGGGCTCAGCATGAAGGCTGAGGCTGTAGGAGGTCCACCCAGGAGCTCAGCCCTGGGCAGTGGTGGCTGTGCCACACACTTTGGCAGTGCTTTGGCACAACCTGGTTCCTGTGACCCCAGCCATAGCCTGCTCCATCTCTGCCTCACCAGCAAAGGTAATGGTGGCTTCCTGGCTGTGCTGCTTGCACAAACAGAGTACCTGAGGAAAAATAAAGAGCAGCTTGTAAAGGGAGGAAGCAAAAACCCAAGACAAAGAAAATAACTAGTGGTTCATGAAAATATCTCACGGCTAAAACCAAGGGCACACAATTCCTCAGGCAACCTAAGAGAAATACAGTTGTGTTTGTTACAGTGCCATCCGCTAGACTGCAGGTCTTGAAATCTCTCAGAGGAAGGCTGTATACCTAATCAAAATGTAGCTCCTTCTCTTGGCTCAGTGATTTAATACCACTGCTTCAGGGTACAGAACATTCTCCAAAGTACTGCTGCACTGCAAGTTACAAGATTGCCTTCCTGGTGTATCTGTCAGAGGTGTGATTTCTAAGCACAAGCTGAAGTTACTGGGGAATTTTGCTTAGTTAGACAGTGTAACATTAATCTCTGCATAACCATTTTTGCCTTGCCCACACTCTTTTTTCTCTGCTTTTTGCTCTAATTCTTCGAGCTAGAAATGCTGATGTTGAGATTTGAGAGGAGGCTTTTGGTAAACATCAGAAAAATGCTCATTAAACCAGGAGAAACTTGTACTTAATTTAAGCCTACAACATTAAATTTAAGAGGTATAATAAACCATTTTTTCTCTGGGACTGCAATGGTTTTTCACTGGCAAAAGAGTTTTGCAGCTGTACAAAGAGTTACACCCTGGGACAAAGTTTTAAGGCTACACTTACTATTCTACTACGAAGCCCCAGCAGATGCTGCATTAGTGCATCAGAAATGCACAAAACAGTCCTAATTAAATGCTTTTGATTGTCTCTTAGAAGCACAGAAGCCAATCCAGCTGCCTGAATGTAGGGCCCTGGTGCCACTTGCACATGCTACCAAGTCCCACCTGGTACCTTGCCTGTCTCTCATGCCAGGGAATGCAGGTTCCCAAAGGCTAGCAGAGACATCTGGCAGCCCTTTGCAAATGTCCTGAACATATTTTGTCTTTTGGGAGATGTAATCAATCCACTGACAACTGCACGTCTAATTTACTTTGAACCTCTTAAATACATCTCAAGATAAATAGACTAGCTTCTTGCCTTTTTAGCCCTTCTGAGCAGAGATACAGTGCTTAGGAGCTTGCTCAGAGAGAAGCTCCCACAGCTGTCATGAATGCCACTGTATTCACTGGAAAAGCTTTGTTTAGTTTCAGTGAGCCTTGAACAGAGCTCACCAAGTCATTATTTCTTTTAAAACGACAACTAAAGGCCTCATCTGAGACTGACAAAAACTGAAGAAGATACAAGAACTTCCCAAAAAATTTTGAAACAAAAACCCTCAAATAGATAGACAATGAGCAAATAAACTGTAAATTTTTAAGTTATACTAATTTTATAGATTTAGTTTCTACAAAAAAATTATGTGATGGAATACAGAAAGGATCTTGCTGTCCCCAGGTCCCAGGTCAGCACTTTACTACAAAGGCATTCTTATTCACCTATCAGTTGTCAGATAGTTAACAGAGATTAGATTAAAGACCATTATTAAGAGCTCAGGAGCATTAGAAAATGCATGACCTAATGCCCACACAACTTTTAAGCAACAAGGCGTACATATGCCCTGGGATGCCATCTTTCATCTCATGCTCATGTCCTTTTTTCCTTCCCACAGGTCCTTTCTTAGTGCAAAAATCTGACTGTACTCAGTCCATGAGTAGCAACACATGATTTTATTTTCTCTCCATTGTTCAGTGCATGGCCCAAGCTGTCTTTTTTCTCCACTGATGAAGCTGTGCTAGTAGAAGTAGGATTATTCACATCCTCAAGAGCTCTTTACAATGCCTTTCACTACAGTATGTGTGTGCTTCACCATCATTCATGACATAGTTTCACAAAAGTTCCTCTGAGACACAGACTTTGTATTTTTCCCATGTTTCAGATTTGGAAATGCAGTGCAAAATTACTAATGTAAAGTTAGACACATACACACACTTATGGCTGAAAGGTCCTTGGTTGTGCTCTGGGAGCTTAGACAGGGAGATGTCTTATCTCTGGATAATTTTATTGGTGAACTCCAATCACTTTCTACTGAGACATTTTGAACTACGATATTTCAAAGGGATGTCACTTAGACAAAGGTGAACTTTTATAATCACAGTAAAAGATAAGCTCCTGATATAAGGTTTATCCTTTTGTGAAACTTCATACCCCAGCTCCAAATGTTAGAAGGCACTACGACATTTAAAATAAAAGATGCTGTGCAGTTTTGAGACAGGTAGGAATCCATTCTTTATCCCATACCTCATGCTCAAAACTGGCAGTACAGCTTTAACTGAAATATTCTTTGGGAAAAAAAAAATTTAGATAGAAAATTTCATTCCAAAGAGAGGAAGTTTGGGAGAGTTGTGAGAAGCTGAAAACAGGGTATTACAACAGGAAATGTGCAACCTCAGGAATATGCTACTGGCCTGACTGCAGACTCAGAGAGCATCCAAACCAGAGACATAACATTAAATGAGTGTACTGTAAGACTGAAAAGAAAGGAAGCCACAATAAGAACACCTACGAAAATAATGCCTGTCAAGAAATAAAGCATGGTTTACACATAGTAACCCAGAGAATGTTGTAGCGTGTATTGCTCTGATTATTCTTACTTCAGACTTGTGGCACCATGGAAATATCCTTTTCTTGTTTTCCACTGCCAGCTTGTACAGAAAAACAGCTTGCTGGTTATATAAAACAGAGGTTATCAGCAATATTGCTAATTAACGGTGTAGTTGCCAACTAAGAAGTTAAACTGACAAATATGACCTAATGTTACACAAATATGCTTCATCAATCAGTTAAAAAAATACACAACAGCCAGTATTTTCTTTGGACTAGTAATAGAACCTATTGGCAGTTGAGGTAATTAAAGGCTAGTAAGCAGATTAAAATGTTTGGGGGTTTATAGCCTTCTTGTCTACAGAAAAAGGATGAAAGTGTTTTTAAAATGCCACAGCACTGAACTGGTGGTTGTTTAAAAGGGGAAGAGTTTAGTGGGAGCCCAAGGATCTACAGGCAAATCCAGGTTCAGCACGGGGAGATCTCAGGTCTCTGGGCACAGCCAGGCTTTTGGATGTCTTCTGACAGACACTTGCTGTTGCTGGCACTGATCTTGCTCACAGCAACCAGTGGCACTGCACTGCAGTACTGGCATCCCCCTTGGTATCTGTCTGATGTTGTGACATACAGAGCTATTCTTTTATTATCCCACTGTGTCCCATAAACTTGCAGGCTGCTGTGGAATATTGGTAACATGGAGAAGCCTGAAGTGCTGTTCAGGAGGTGGGTTGCTTTGGCCTCTTCCCTTCAAACGGAGCAGAGGGAAGTACAGTTCATTTGTTTAATTTATTAAGTGCAGAATTTTTTGAATGATGGCTTGTAACAGATGGGAGCTGAAGAGTGCAAAGATGGATAGGGAGCTTCAAAAGCAACCCAAAATGAGACATTCAGCAGATCATGTTCTTAGGTTTAGATGCAAAGAATAAAGGAAAAAAAAGGTCTTGCATGGGAGAATTCACTTCACTGATTTAAAGGAAGTTAAATCAATGTTTTTACAATTCTGTTTCAAAAAAGAGGAAGTCTAATGGTGAGGGTGAACCAAACATTCTTAAATACTCACTCTGAATGCCAATGTCCCATATGTCATGCAAGAGAATGGACTGACCATTTTTTAATGCTGTCAGAACAATGTTACTCATCTATTTTAGTACAGACTCAGTAAATCAAGGATACATTTCACAGTAATATTTATTTAAGCAGCAAAACATTACTCACTGACACAGAGAACTAAAGTTCCATTTATGCTCAACAATCTATCATTAGACTCACAGGATTCACATACCATCCTAGCAAGGTAAGGATTGGTATGGAAAAACCTGTTACTTATAAAAAGGAAAATCAAAATCTGAATATTAAATAGATTGCACTGCACTGTGATGGAGGTTTTGTTTTAATATTAGCAAAAAAAGAACTATAAAAGCAGAATATGCTACGTGAAAAGAACGTGGGTGGAAGTAGTGACACTGATAACTGGCTCTGAACCTTTCACGAACCCGTTGACTTCAGTGGCCTTTGGATGAGGCCCAGAAAAAAGCCACATTTTTATTTGGCAGACAAATATGATAAAATCACAGTCTGAATCAGGAAAAATGAAGTTGTGGGGAACTATGCAGAGTAGACCATAAAGCAGAAATAAATAGTATTCGTACAGTCAAAGAAGCAAGTATAGTAATTGCATTCACTCACATTAAATCCAGTTGACTGATTTCCATTTAAGGAAGTTTGAGCTAGAAAAAAAGCAGGAATCAACTGGGAAAAAAAATCTTCAGGATGTGTGTTATACATCTAAGACGAGCCCTGCAGGCAACAATACACCTATTATGCTTGGCATTTGGCCCATGCTTTGTATTTCACTTCGGTTTCACTGATCATAAATCCTCAAGAGCTTTAAATTCTCCCTCCTTTCCTGCAATCACTTGGACAGCTATCCATTATGCTTCCAGCACAGCTGAGGCCCATGAAATACCATGTATAAACACTTTGGCTCTTCAAGAATCCTCATGAACGTGGGTAAGAGCCACTGTTTCCACCAATGTAGGATTGGATCTCCAGTGAAAGAGGTTTCCCTTGTTCCCCATGAAATGGTGAAAGGCTGCTGCTAAGGTGACTATGTACCAGAAAGAAGCACACAAATGTGTAGTGTGGGTGCAAAGGTGCAATGCCAAACCTTTTCATATCCCCCTAGGTACTAGAGCTCTTCAGGTACCGTAGATTTTTAGTTTTTCCCAGGATTGTTTGAATAAAATGCAATTAGCCAAGCGAGTGGTTTAATCAGCATAAGATAGAGTGCTTCCCTCTCTTTGTTTCATTAAGGATGTGATTCGTCTGACCTTGTCTTCAGCTCTGATACAAGGAGAGACACTGTCTGGATCCTTGAACAGCCAGCAGACATGGGACTAGGGCACACTTTAAGGACCTGAGCCATATAGGTGCAAGCTGGGAGGAGAAATTTGAATGAACCTCATTTTCTCATCGCTAAAGTAGTGACTGAAAGGGAGGAAGAATAATAGTATGTGATGCCTACCTGGAAGAAGGAGTTAGTGGCTGCAAATGCCAGCCTAGTTGTACTATATGCAGCAGAAGATACCAGATTTAAGACACATTTCAATGCACAGCAGTTCTTTTATCTATGTATTAGGTATTTTCCTGCTTGATTCCTGAGCAGGAGCAGCGTATCTTGCGCTAGCCATAGTTTTTCCCCCTCCAAGTTTGTTCCCTTTTCCTTTCGTGGAGAGCCTTGTTGTCCTCCAGGTACAGCAGTGACCTAGCTAGGAAAACATGAGAGCATATCTAACATTGTATTGTATTTGCCTACAGCACATTCCCTCCCTTTTCTGTCCTACTGCTGGTTGTTGCATTTGCTACAGGTAATTTTCCTCAGGTACTGGAAGAGATCACGGACAGAAGAGACGAGAGGAGAGAACAGATCTGCAAAAAAGTTACTTTATACTTCAGCAAATGCCCAGTGCATTTTGTGCTACAGCATCACAAATAGCTGTACTGTCACGGTGCTTCAACCAGCACACTGTTCCCTGGGGTAATTCAGAGCATAGGTGTGCTCAATTTAAGCAGCTCCTTGCTTGCTCTACTGCTTATCTCAGATTTCTTTCTGGGGTGTCTGGTTTTCCCCATGCACCACAGAGGTAACCCAGGCACATGTAGAATTTTGGATCCTGCACCAGAATCTAGCCACCTAATTCTATGGTGATTAAGCCTCTTTGAGAATCTGGCCATTTATAAGTGGTGAAGGTGTCAAAGAAAGGCCTTATTAATGATAATACATCTCATATACATCTTGTCATGGGGTCAAGATTTCTTGGAACAAAGTCATGTTCCCCAGCCTACTGCCTGTAAGGAACTTTTTCTGAAGAAGAATGTGAACAATGACTTATGCGCCTTTAGAAACAGACATTGATGGCTAAAATAGAACATTATTAATATGTATAAATGAAGTTTTGTCTACAGTCTTTCTTCTTTAGGGTTCTGCAATTATATCTTTGTTGAAGCACTACAAAACTATCACGTTGCAACAAGGCTTTCCCACACAAGGTTCCAAAAGTTCATCTACTGTCCGTACTGTTTCTTCATCCTCTTCATGCCAGTCCACCCTGCTTCTTGCCTCTGCTGTGTGCAGGTTCCTAGCTTCTCCTCCAGCCAGCTTCTCCTTATTCAGGCCCCCTTCTTCTCTCAGCTTCTCCCAGGGCTCTTCTTCTTCATCCAGTCCCCAGTCCCCAGTCCCCAGTCCCCAGTCCCCAGTCCCCAGTCCCCAGTCCCCAGTCCCCAGTC
>JAVJGI010000060.1:50337938-50364859 GCA_035590275.1 Ibycter americanus | reverse complement strand
CTGTACATTATCTACATCAGCCAACCCACCACCCCAGAAGCAAGCCCACAACTGTATATTATCAATGTTGATTAACCCTCTACATATCTTGTTTTATTTTGCCCTCTAAAAATAGTACATTATTTGTGATGCACAAGCAAGCTGCTTTCACAGGCTAGAAAGGAACAGTGACTATGGGCACGCAGTGAAAAATTTCAAGGTACAATGGCCAAACTGCCATAATATTCTATGTATTATACATTAACCTGCTTTAACTGAGAGGCAAACCACATGATATTAAACTAGTCTAATCGATGTTTGAATAGGCACCCAGAAATAACTGTGAACTGAAACATGGCATGTGTGTACCAAACTTTGCTTGTGTAAGTAATGTACCTATGACAAAAATTATGTTTGCAAACACAACACATTTGCACAAACATCAAGAAACCAAATGCTTTCATAATTATCAAATGTTATCCAAAGCATTACTGATATTATAAAACTTGTAGCTGGGAAGAAAACAGGTGTTGGGCCTTATTCCTTACCCGGTTGATTATCTCAGCCCAGGAATACCATAAATTATGTTTTAGATAAAGTTGCAGTCACTTTGACATAAACTGGTACAAAAAACCTAAATCTAATTGCCAAAGAAAAAAAAATGTTCGCTGGATTGAAGGGTTGCTTTGCCCCATCACTGATATGTAGTTTCATCTTTCATATTTAGGTATCTATGTTTTCCACCTGTGGTCAACTCAACGCCTGTCCACAACTGTTATTCCTAGCCTTCATAATAACTGCCTTGGAATCTCTCACAACAGACTCTGCCTTGGCAGTAGACTGAAAGAAATGCTCCAGAGATCCCAGAGGAAGTGTTGCACCTTTGTCGGTATGGTTAATATATGGAACTATGTATAGAAGGTAGAAAAGAAAATCTTAATGCTTTACGCCCACTCAGTATGTCACATTTTGGGTGGGTTTAGATGCAGACGTATTACAACATAAAGCTAGCACTACACTTTATCTTTGACAATGTTTATTAGTCCTGAATTAAATCTAGCCTGGTTTCTGTGTTGGTCAGTCATGCATCTGACTGGCCGGATGGGTCTGGGTTTCTTGAGAACAGGGTTTGTTTTATTTTGGAAAGAAAAATGAGGCTGTGAATGCCTTTAAGGACAAAGCTTTGCTCTGCAGATTAAAAATACTGAAGGAAATCTTTCTGTTTTTTAGCTAAAGCTAAATTTTAAATGTTCTATTTTGTTATTCTACACTCTCACATTTACAACATTTCATTTAGTTTTTTTATTAGAGAAAGAAGGTACATGTTTACAGCAGCATAATTATTTAGAATAAGGGTTCAAAACTCTGTAAGATCATTCCTACTATTAGATCAGAAATTATTTGACCAAGGATATAATTCTAGAAATAATTAAATAAATGCTGAATAAGTAATAAAATGTCTTTCTATTGTGTTTAGCCACAATAAAATATCTTTCTATTGTGTTTAGCCACTCTATAAAGACATGTCACACACTCAGCTGACACCTTTTCACTCTGCTACTGTGTTGTGCAATGGTTTCCACATGCAGACTGGGGACTGAGAAGGGGATGACAGACTGCTTTATCTCCTTCACTTCAGGAAAACAGAAACCAGTTGACAGTGTATTCAAAGAGAGAGAGAGAAAGAGGGGGAGAGAGAAATTTGTTTGAAAACCACCAATGCTATTATGAAATATCAAGTTCTAATTCACATGACTCACACTAACTACTCTCCCCAGGCTGGCCAGATGACAAAGCACATTATAATTATGTGGCTAAGATTGAAATGCTCTTAAAGCCTATGTAACTAGCCTAATGGACTCCACTAAAACCCACCAAGGGCACTAGACCTCACAACCAAAGACCATAACCAGATATTACAAATGGCAAGGCTGTAGTCCAGTGAAAACATGGTGCTACTTGCAAATTGTTTCTCCCTAAAATGATTGCTCTGCTGTATGCTCAAAGAGAGTGACCTCAGTTAGTGGTCACCCATGACAGCTTGATTCCTTCAGTCGTTTCCTATTGCTTCAACTGTAATGGAAAAGGTTTTCTTTCCATGCATAAAACTCCAGTTGAAATGAATAGGCAGGGGAAAGCTTTTCTAAAACTAGAGCTCTCACTCCTTGAGTGAACAAGAAAATTCCTCGAAGGAAGTATTCATAGCAGGATTATTGTCCTCAGCTTCAGTCTGCAGCAGAATAATTTCCCTCTGTATATGAAATAATTTGGCCAAATGAGGACAAAAGGAGAGAACAAAATGCTGGTTTCACTGGCTGGACTAGATCAGCCTTCCTAATTAGTTTGTCTGTGCTTTTGCTCCCTATTCCATGCTAAAACGAAACTACAGCTCTGTGATGTGTGTGTAAAAATGTCTTCTCCATAAACAAAAATTGGTTTTGAATAGTCAGTTCTCAATGCACTGCAAGACCACCTAAAGAGTCCTCAAAACGCAAGGTAAAACAGAAAAAAACCACAACAACAAAACAAAGAAAAATATTTTAAATGTCCAAAAAATTAATTACTATTTTAAATGCAGAATAGAAACACAGATCCAGAAAATGACACCTACAAATTTCTGCTTTCCTTTACTCACTCAAAATTTTTCTGTTCTCCTTCCATTTTCTCATCCTTACTTCTTAGTTTTACCGAGTTTATTTACTTTTTCCTGTAATTGTTCTGCCTTTTTCTATACCAATCCCTGACTGTCCTTGTTCCAGCCTTCAATATGCCCAGTTCTTCCTCTTCCCAGCACTCTATCCCTCCCCTTTTTCATCTGTGGCTCCTCCACTTTATGTCATATTTTCCATTCCTCCTTTTCTAGTGAGGAGCTGTGAGCTAAGGTCTCCTCCCTGCCACAGAAGAAAGTAGGGACAGGAGCATATACAAAGGCAAAGACTCTTGTGGGAAAGAGGGGAAAGCAGAAGTCCCACCCAACCATTCCCTTGTTCTGCTTTCATTCAAGAGCTCGCTGCTTAGAAATTCTTACTTCATTTCTGCCCCCCTACTAATATGTGAGGAAAAGGGAGTCAGAGATCCCTCATGGAGCTCCCAGACCACAAGGACAGCAAGAAAAAGAAACATTCCCTTCTAGCAAAAGAAAAACAGATGTGCATGCTTTCCCTTGAACTTTTAGAAAGATTATACAGTCACATCCATTGGAGAAAATCATTCATCAGTTTTCTGTCTATTTTCAGATCACTCCCTTTACCCTAATTCTTTGGATTAGATCATTACCTGGCACAGGCAGCCACCAAGAACTCACCCTGCTGTCTCAAATCCTGGGTTTCCCAATGAGGAACACAGGAAAGTTACAATATCAATCTTCATTCGATTTTAATTTCTTTCATTTTTCCCCTTGCAGTGATTTGAAAAAGAGCACTTAGAGAGCTTAGATGTTTCTAGAAACTCAGTTAAAATGCCAGGCCTGCCACATCTATTGCACTTGCCACTAGCCTACAGCTGTTTGGTCTACTTTGTGAGACCTAAAAGGTATCCTAATCAACCTATGGATTTATTTTTGGCAGTGGGTCAGGATGGTGTATTAAACTTGTGAGATTAATAGGGAATAGTACCAATATAAAACCAGGCTGTTCTCTTTCCCTGAAACACTGAGAATATATTACCCAAATAAAGCTGACAGAGATTCATGACTATCGAATAATTCTGAGTAATATTTTTTCCTTTGTTTTTGATTTTGGGGGAGTGTATTTTAGGGTCATGATTCTTAAGTGAGGTTTCTAGGGGTTACAGTCACTGGCAATTTACCAGGACACTGTCAGAGGCTGAAGAATAAACCTTGCCTTCAAAACAATGCATCTTTTGGCTGGATTTTATTGTAATCAACAATGCAATGCCACTACCTGTTTTTTCTGAACTCATCAGTACAGAGCTGTTGAAAATAGCTCGATGCTTCTCCTTTGCCGCCTGACATTAATCATGGTTAATTAAGTGACAGTAAAATTTGGGTTAATGCAAACAGGCATTAATTCTTGTCATCTTGACATTCTCAGAAGAATTCGTTCTCAGGAGTATTCAAGTTGGACAAGCAGAGAGAAACAACATTGAAAATATATCCTGAAAAAAACATTCAATTAACATCAGCATTGGAGGTCTTGTCACAGATCACTTGTAATGTATGCCCCATTTTTTTCCAATAACTACATGTGAGCAAATCCCAGTGTCTGCTCAGAATTAGATGTAGGACTGAGATCTACTCTTAGAAGCACTAAGATAAAAGCTTTTGTATCCTTTCTGCTGAATGTATGCCAGGCAGTGTCAGACAGCAAAAGTGCCAGGTTCATTTTTCTAGAGACTGTTATCAGAAACAATGAAGTGTTTCCTCACGCTGCTCAAATGTAAGAAACTAGATGAAACTGAGGGCTTAAGACCAAGCAATGTTTCCTGGGTGGCAAAAAATTGATTTAGCAAGAAAGATTTCAGTAAACAGGTTTGTTTGTTTGTTTGTTTGTGGGTTTTTTTTGGTGGAGTGGTTTGTTGGGTTGTTTTTTTTTTTTTGTGGGAGTTGGGAAAGAATAGTAATTTTAAAATCAGCTTCGAAAATCTGGATAATTTTCACTAGATGAAACTACTGGTGTTCTAACGTTTGTCAGTAATAGTTCTGAAATGCCTCTTTCAGCTGAGTGAGGTGGTAGCTAGCTGCTACCTGCTTATACATCACTCAAAGCTTACTGCCTAAGCTCAGAGGATTAGCAAGTACGTCTCTTTCTCAAAGGATATGAAATATATGAGTTCTGTTACCTCTTTCAGCTAAAGCATTCACAGCTCTGTTTCTAGCTACAAGACCCACACAGTAGCTCCATCTTTAAATATGCTTGCTATGGCTTCTGTTCAACCCAGCCATTTGCCACTACCAAACCAATGCTCTGCTGCTGCTGCATCACATACTATGCAGCCCTGCAACACTACTGCCACTGCCGCCACTCCTCTGAATCTTGCTACTGCTACATCCCCACCACAGTCACCCATTGCTTCCCATCTCATGGCGTTGTCCCGCTGCAACCTTCACAGCACCCCTGCAGCAACCTTCACAGCACCCCTGCAGCACTGCTGCCTGCTGGAGAAGATTTATAGCCTGCAGGACGGGCTTCTTCCACAAGGACAAGGCACTAGAAGTTGGGATTGGAGTTGGTTTTTTTTACAGTAAAGAAAGACAATCTCTCCATGTGGCACTTTGGAGAGATGTATCTTGTTCACAGGTTATCAGATATCAACCCATACATTACAGCTTTGTGAACATTAAGTTAAAAGTTTATTTTTAGTAAAAAGATAAACACTAAAGACTTGAGTTTTCCTGTAATCTCCCCTTGCTCTCCAACAGGTCCTTGGAAAGAGTTCCTATATGTGGCTTTGATTACTTCTACTGAGAAGAGTCCTTTTCAGGTTTGATGGGGAGGTTACAGCTATCACACCCACCAGGTTCCCTTGGCAACACCTTCCACCCCTCAGTCCCCATTCCAGAGCAGGGACTGGTGGCACAGCCAGGGGAGCCATGAGCACCCACCCTGGAGTGCATCATGGGGTTCTCTAAGGACACTCCACCACTTCCACAAAGCAACATGCAACCCCTTGCACCTCCACTGCCAAATGGCCTGTCCTGGGGTCCTCACTCTGGGGGTGCATTTATTTTCTCTCTGAATAATACCAGGTAGCCAGGAGCAGAGTGCCAGTTAGTGTCTCTTGTGTAGGCTCATGGATGACTTGTATTGGAAGGAAAGTGTCTTCAAAATGAAGTTGTGACAGGGCATTTACAACAAAGAAATGGTACCCACAGCATTTTAAGTTTCTCATAGCAATAATTTTAATAAATCTCTTAATTTGGGCACTCTTTTACATACCATGCTGTACACATAAGTGGTGGCAGGTAGAAAAGCAGGCTTGTGTTGCAGTCATAGGAAAAGAACCTGAATTATTTACAAGGGGAAAATTTTTCAGTCTGGGAATCATAATCAAATGAGGAAAATTAAAAATCTCAGCTACTGCACAGTGCAAAGACTATAAACCTAAGATCTCCCATCCCGATTTTTTGTGTGGCTAAAGGACATCTGTATTCAGCAAATCACAAACATAATTCATATACAAGTGGATGCAGGTGGACTTGCTTTTCCTTGTTTTGGCTGCTTTAGCATTAATATATGCTACGTAAATTATTTGACAAAGAAACTTAACTTACTCTCTGAATTAGTTATCATTGTCTTATTTTTGGCACATACTGCCTTTCATGCTTCTGCTGCTATGCAGTATTACTGCACTTCTATTATCCTAATTTTGAGCTTACAGCAGTATAAACCTGCTAGGTGCAATGACTCAGCTGCTTTCCTCCTCTTATTGCTGTGTAGAGCACATATATCTAATAGCAAGGATGAAGAGAAAAAGGAATGGGGAAACCAGATGGAGAACATGCTTCTTTTTAGATACATATATACTACTACTGCAAAATATATACATAGATACCTATGCTCTTCATCTATGCCTACGCAAGAAATTTGGTTTAAAGATGCATTAGTGTATCACAAGAAATAAATAGTAATGCATTCTTGAGTTGATATTAGTGACACTTCCAGAAAAGACAGTCTTCACATTCTTTCTGTAAAACATTTTGTCATAAGAACAATTCTCCTCTGTCTCTCAGTTTATTGGTGTTCACTCCCCCAGAAAAAGCTTTTACTAGGAAAATAGCCTTGGCCCTCACATCCTGCTTCAGAATGTAGACCTGAGCTCTCCTGCACCTTTTGATATAGAAAGAGGTGCAGTTGCCAGCTTTCAGACTTGGGTTGCACAGAGGACCCTGTGTACAGACCTAGATTCATGTGCCACAGCATCCCTTTCTCATAGTAAGGAACTAAAAGAAGTGAAATTTATTTCCCCGTATCTAATATTGTACAGCAGCTCTGCACTTACTTTTGTTAATCTTTCCTCTAGCAGATGCACTGAGTCCTTGAAGAAATCAAAAGCTGCCAAACATCAGCCTCTTCACTGAAGTGACATGAGTGGGAACCACTTTGCGGGGAGAAAACCACTGCAGAAGGAGAAAACACAGCTCATTTCTGTTTCTTTTTTACCTTCTAGACACTAGACCTTAAGTGGAGATCACAACACTGGCTGTACTCCTTGAAAAACTTGAATAAGTGGACAATCTATGCCAAAGAGGTCCTCCAAGAATAATTTCCATAGAGGCAACACCATCTCACCTGGTAAAAGCTGTTTTTCATCTGTTAAAAGTCAAAGGAAAGACAGAATTAAAGAAAGACAGAATTAAAATTTGCATAATTTCCTTCCTTGTGTTCTCTCATATACACATTCAGTCAAACTAGTTAGTGTTTATGAGGTAGCTTTGCTTTAAAAATATTACAAAAAAATCAATTATGACTGCTAGCTGTTAAATAAAGAGATGACACTCGGGAGCAATCTGGATTGCATGATAAGCTGAGATCATTTGAACAATATGCACTTGAATACAGTTAATGTAATGTCATTAACCTTGACATCAAGAATGTAGGTTACTTTTATAAAAAGGAGACTGTATTTTGGAAATCAATAACCAAGTTAAGGATTTAAGGGTCATCATTACCAGATGACTAATCATGCATCCCTAATGCAAGGCTGATTCTGATTCCACCACTGCATTTCTGCGGAATGTGAAATTAACTCTTTCAGTTGCCAAGGTCTAACTGAATAAGTAGAAACTCTAATTGAAAGGCAGGAATGAGTGAGAATCTTTATAAATAATATATTGCTTTAAACAATATTTTTTTATAGTCAACTGCTATTGCCTGGCCTCCCAGAATCATGCAATCAGGTCAGAAACACAACTTGCATTAAAAAGGAAACAAACCTCCACCAAATACTGCTGTCTAGTTCTGATTGCTAGGGAAAAAACCCCGAAAACATGAACCCTCTTTTTGTTTAATTAAACCTCATCATGCTTGGACCTGCCAAGCTGCATCTACACCAAATAAAGACAAGAGAACCACTTCCATTTTAGAAAATATAACAAGATTGAGTGGCTAAAATTAAGTCACTTTCAAATATGAAGTAAGATGCACAGTTTTATCACTGGGGTATTCCAATCTTCAATCTGAGCTGGAGAAATGAAGACTAGTGCAGGAAAGGCATGCTGAAGTGGTTTGGCTTATGCATGTAGATGGTCAGTAAACTGGGATAGTCTCACCTGACTCTGAAGTTTTAGAGCTGTCCATGTTTGGTTTCTTGGCTCTAGCCAGTGGGATAACAGAAGTTCATCATCTGTGTTAGTTCATAATCAATCTATTGCCAGTTGTCAGCTATAGCTACAGTTATGTCTCTCTCCCAGCTCTTGTAACTTGAAAGGTTTTGTTGTGCATCAAACCACTACCACCAGCGGGTGTTTCTAAAACACAGAGCTTGAGGCCTGCATTGGCGGGGTGGGGTGTGTGCATCATTAAAAGTAGACACATTTGACTCCAGAACTCCTAAACTCCCTTCTTTCTGCTAACCAAAGTCTGCAAAGATTCACACCTCTTATCCTCTTGGCATGGAACAGGGCTTGGTCTCTGCACAATTCACTTCTGCAGTTGCTGAAAGGTGGTGCAAACACCCTTTCCTAATATAAGTGTAACAGGCATTTTAACTTGGTTGATGTGAAATATATTCCCTCAGCAGTTTTCTTCCCCCCTAAGGTAAAATCTGGGTGACCAGGGTGGACTTTTCCCTGCCAGCTTTTCTTCCTTTCCAAGTCATAGCCTTGCAGCTGGTGATGCGCGCTGGCTCTTCCTGGACATCAGAGCTCCTCTCCCCAAGGTCTCCCTGGGGACACCATGCCACCTTTGCACCTCTCTCCTCAAGAAACAGATGAGCTCTAACCCTGCTGTCCTAAAAGAGGAATTCAGGGGGCCCAGCCCCAGGTGCACTATATTTTTTTTTTTCCCAAAAGGAAGACTCTTCCTGTATTTCATAGCTCCTTCTGGTCCTTCAGGAGATAGATTGTCTAGGTGGGTAACTACAGCTTACTGCTTCCTCACGCCTCCAAAACAATTTGACTTTTTCTTTGGCTTTTTCACCAGAGAGAAGCCTTTGCAAGGCTTACAGCTTTCCTGGCATCCCTCTGTTTTGACTAAAAGGCCTTTTTTCCCCTGGCAGTCCTTCCCAGCAGTCTTCTGCCTTTAACTCTCTGTTTCTGTGCCAGGATAGCTTGCAGGAATGGGGCCTACATGAGGATACAATCGCTTGGGAAAGGAATGTAATTAAAAGCAACATATAAAGCAATTAAAAAGAAAATCTTCTGAGGACACTCAGCTGGCACAGTGAGAATCTTGCTGAGAATATTTAATTGTTCGTGTTATTAAGTGCAGACAGGTTGGTTTTAATTCAAAACAAACATGGCAATTAAATAAAAAAAAATATCAATACAACATTATAATTAGAAAGTTAAAAAATGAAAACATGTAGGAAACAAACATTCTAGCTTTCAAAAAATGGGAATGACTTACTGGATTAACCAGATAATTCAAAAAAAGTCCTAAAGTTTTATGTCAACTACAATATAAGGAACCAGATATAACACTGATGCAGCTGCCTTGATTATTCATATATTTAATTCCTGTTTTTCCAGTTAAATCTGCAGCAGAATGTATTGCATTTGATGATATCAAGTGCGTATCATAAGAAACACTTCACAGCTGAATTTACATTTGTTACATTTTCTTTCCTACACATCCTGTCTGCTTATCATTTCATTTTTGAAGTGTTACCACATTGACATATTAATGTAAGGTTTTAGTTTCTTTTCAGAGAGTATATGCAACTGTTTTGCTATTTGATGGAAGTGTTTGGTAGAAATACCGTCACACATCAGACAGACTTTTGTGAGGTAATGCCCACACTGATCAGAAAAAGTCAAAGCTAATTTTATTTTTTTTTATAACTAAGAAGAAAATCCAGGTATTTATTACAAAGGACAGTACTTAGCTTTATCTAGTACGTCTGTTCTGTGGATGTTAACCAATTAGCCTATTCTTATCTGAGAGAAGTAGGAGGCATTTAGCCCTGTTTGGGAAATGGGCAAACTAAGTAGGAAAGTTAACTGACTATTGTAAATCCAAAGAAGGAAACTCCTTCAGAGCTATTATTAGATATTAGGAGATCTGGATTTCTCACCACCTGCTCAAACCTATAGACATAATGACTCCATCCACGTCAAAGAAGATACATTAAATGTCATTCTCTGATCAGGAGTATCATTATAAGGTGTTTTTTCCCAAAGCTGACCAGTTCTTCTTTTTGTAGCCATTCCTGAACTCCTGTATTTATTCCCATTATACCCTTACTGCCCAAAGCATGTATTCAGACACTGCCTAAGCCAAGTCTCAGCACAAACCAATTTTCCTCATGTCAAAACTATGTTGGGGAGGAAGGAATGGAGGGTCCTTGAGTGGCAGTGTTGACACTCAAGCTGCTGTGGAGAATCACAAACGTGATGCTTTAATAAATAATCCCTGCTGACAAGTTAGAAATCAAAGCTCATTAGCACAGAGGGAAGACGAGCATTTTAATGCCTCTGGATTCCATCCAGTGCAATTAACACCACATACAGCATATTGTTCACCTAAAGCCATAAATCACAGTAACAAGTGCCATATTATACACAGATTCTGAAACCACAGGAATGAAAATGAGGAATGGCTTAGAAAAATTAGGAGATATCACATTTTTCATGTGACCAATTGGAAACTAAACCTAGTGCTGAAAAAACTTTAAAATTCTTTCAAGATAGATGGTCTTCATAAATATATCTGAAGGACTCCATTTACCTGAATAAACTACATTGCTGTAATGCCTGTGGGCCCAACCCTACCAGGACAAGTAATCAAGAGTAAGACAATGGTATTTCTGAAAAACTCCTGTGCATTAGTCTCTGTGTGACCTGGTATAATTTTTGATAGGACTCTTACTGAAGTGTTTAAAGAGAAAAATGGTGACCTCCAAGTTCAAAAGACACCAAAGCCACATCTGAAGCTGAACATGCCACCAAGGTGCAGGTTAAATAAACCAGTGATGATTTCAGACTCTTTCGATTTCCAGGTGAGTTAGACCCCAGGAGGAGGAGTTATTAGGTTGCTGCTACTGTTCAAACTCAGCATCAAATCCACTGTTTCATTTTTTTATTTTAACTACTTGTTGCACTGCTGGAGCAGGCAGACCTCTTTCCAAGTCCTGTGCCCTGTCTGACATCTTTCCATGCAGACTGTGATCTTTCACTAGTAAATAATGCAGAACACTAAATATATTGCACTGATATATTTAATTATTTCTCTGTTTTTAAGCTCTCTCTCCCTTCCCGCTTAGGACATTAGGCAAGCACACCAACCAGCTGAGTGAGCCATGAATTTTGGACAGAAAATCCAGATAATCAGATGTTGGACAGGGTAAACATAGTTCTGATCAACCTTGCAGCCTAAATACTGAAACATGTCTTTTCAGATTGAATCATCAGTGAAGTGGCAGACACTGCAGCTGCTGCAGTGCCTGTGGTAGCACCAGGGAGGCACAGGGCACCCTGAAGGCCAGCACCGTGCTCAAGCACACATTTCATTGCTCAGGAAGCATCATGGACATGCAGCCTCTGCCTGCTCAGCCCCGTACCGAAGCCCCCATGCTGGCCCTGCAGCAGGCGATATTCTGCAAAACGCTTCTGCTGCTGCCCAGACCCGCCGGTCCACACCTGCCTCTCCCCTCTGCCTCAGCCGGGGAAAAGCAGGAGGGTGGGGTGGCCTGTGGCCCCACACATCCCACACGAGCTACGTCACTCTCCCCTAAAAGGTTTCTGATAGCCACCTGCAAGCAGGGGTCAGAAACTGCTTGGAGGTCACCCCAGGATGGCACCATAGTTCCTCTGGGACAAAAAGGACAGCAGGCTCAGAGCCACCCCCTGTGACCCCCTCCCTGTGTCAGACTCACCTCTGGCCTGGCCCGGCCGCTCCGTCGGGCCCAGGCCGGGTGAATCCGCTTCCCAGGAGGGACTGTGCGGCTTCTCTCTGGTTGCGTGGAAAATTTCTCAACGATGTGGGCTCGGCTGGGTGTGGAGGAGAGCACAGGTCTCTCCTGGGGAGCTCCTTGCTGTAGCAAGTAGGAAGCAGGCTTGGCACTGGCCACGTGCAGAGCGCGGCTCTTCCCGCTCTGTAATTGCCACGGTGAGCCGTGGGCCAGGAGAAGTGGGCTTGTGCTGCCAGGTCCCTCTGCACAGCTCCTGCAGAAAGGAGCTGTGAAACTCTGTCCACTGCCAGCTGGGTGCCTGCCCGCTCCTCAGCGGTGGAAGGAGATTCCTCCGAGAGAAGTCCCACTGCCTGCCCCTTGGCTGGAGGGTGGCCAAGGAGGGGCAGGCTGTGCCACACCCACCCCCACCCCCCCGCAGGGACCCTAGCTGTGGGGTCAGGCTCCATTTTCTTGCTCTTTTCCTGCCCCATGACTCTTGCATTCCTGTCAGCAGGGGCTAGGGGCTGACAGGAGGATGGGGACATGCCCCTTCCCCATAACTCCTCTTCAAAATGTTTTACCGGCTAGTGGTTAAAAACAGGGATTATAATCCCTTGGGAGACAGGGATTATCCAGATGCTCCTTTTAAGGGAGGTTGCAGCTCAAATCCTGTCTGAGGAAGAAGCTGGTACCGCTGGCATGGAAGGTCTCCACATTCTGTGGACAGAAGAACTGCACACAGCCCTGAAGTAGGTGGTCCAGGGCCAAAAGGTGGCAGAGATTCAGGTGTACCCCTATGCCTACTGTGTCCTGGTGCTTTGCTCTGTCCTGATCCCTGCTTGACATGTAAAGCTTTGTGGATCAATGTCTAAAGGCAGAAATCTTTCCTTGAGTAGAAAAACTAAGTGCCTTGCTTAGGTGGTCTAGATTTTCTTGCCTGATACCTCTTTCCTTAGTCACTGCCTGTTTCATCTGGCTGCTTTGTGTGTTGCAATCTCTGTCTTGCCCTTAGGCACCAGCAAAAGTAAAATAATAATCAAGTTTTATGTCAACAACTGGTTGGAAACAAACGTATTCCTAACACCCCATTATTTCTTGTCAGGTGGAGAAAACAGACCTATAGCAGGACAGTGACAGTGAGCCTCACACACGCCTCCCCTTTTTCTCATGTTCCACAGGTACACATCCAGTTAGAAACAAGAAGCGCATAGCAGAGTAAGGGGTGGCAGAGGTCTGACCTTTGTGCGTGTTCGGAAGGGGTCTTTTCCCCACTTCTCTTGTATTTCAACATATTATACAAAGTACTCCATTACACATCTAAATTTCCTCACCTTGTCAACAGAAATTTAAGAAATTGGCTCTTCTCCTAGAAGGGTAAGGCTGTAGCTAGAGCAGAGCAAGATTCTTACCATAGTTTTCTAATCGAGTGTTCTCTGTGGGTATATACTCCCAGTCCTACCTGGAGTGTCTCTGAGAAAAGACATACTGCCATCCCACTCTCCATACTCATCACTTATCCAAGCCCTACAAGCAGCATTTTTAAGATAGAAGACAGCAGTTTCCCACAGATACGCTTCTCATTTGATTCTCATGCAAAAATAGTTTTCAATTAGCCAAGCAACTATATATGTCAGAGGGAACACAAGAAGGCTCCTGGCCACAGCTGGTGGGTGGATTACTCTGCATATGCAGAGGGGGCTCAGTGTGGGCCTGGTGAGGTGCTGTCAGTCATGGCATCAGCGTCAAAGTCCATCCCCATCTTCACACCTCTGTGATTAATGAAGCACTTTCTGAAGCCACACTGTGAATGACATGGTTAGCCTTCAGCCACTTCTCTTTGACTCTCCAGCCTAAGTGACCACATCATTTACTGTTGCAGATCCAATGATCATATGATAGGGTGTGGACAGCCTGTGGCACAAGTCCACTGCAAAGGTTTGGTCATGTTACCATCCCACAACATACAGCCCTTACAGCATCTCTTAGAGATTAAAAATCACAGAAGGAGATCATACACTTGTCTTGGTGTATTTCTGGAAGCCAAATGAACCTGTGGCAGCTGCAGCCACACAAATGACTCCTCTGGATTAAGTAGAAGGCTATGGCCAAAGTCCCTACAGTGCCCTCTGCTTCCCTTCCTACCTTCTGCTCCTTTTCTTACTGGGACCCTGTGATCTATCTTTTGCAGCAGCCACCACCAGGTTTTAAGGATTTTTTTCTTTATCTGTCTCCCTTTGGGTAGGCAACCTGTTCTTTCTGTCAGTAATACTATCATACTATGGGCAAGTTTGTGGAAACCTATGTGGAAGAAACCACAAGATTTCTTAGTTGATCCACATGCCTGAATCTGCTGTGACACTTCTGTGGGCACCTATAATGAAGCCAAGAGAAGAGGTCAGCCTGCCTTGACCTGTCTGTGCCTTCAGGACTTTCTCAGCCACCTTCAAGTTTTGCCTAAAGTAACCCAAAACTGCCTCTCACATTGTCATACTTGTTTTGTGGGGCTCACAGCAGTTATCTGGCAAAAACAAACCCAAGACATTTCCAACAACAAATTAAGTAAAATAAAACAAGTACCAACAATCAAAGCTGCATGAGTTCTGTGGGCAAAACCCATAACAATTTATTGGCTGTTTACATTCCTTTAAAAAACTCACCACTTATTCTACAGATGTGTTTTGACGGCAGCATTTTGGGCAGCAGCCAAGCAAGGATAAACACCGGGAGTTGATGCTTATAGAGGAAACACAAGAAATAGAGAAAGGAAAGAAAACAGCCGCACACATACACATAGAAAAACCAAGGGACTTTACAACTACATCAGGAAATGAGGAGGGTATTTAGAAACAAGTGTGCAGTCATTGAGCACGTGGAATGGCTTTTCCAAAGGGACCCACCACAGTACCAGGACGTGAAAGTCTGGATGGGCAGATGTGAGCTCTGCTGTCCAAGCTGACCCAGTGTGAAGCCACAGGCCAGTGCTACAGGTCTGGGTTAGCACGGCAGCATGCTCGTGCCAAGAGGCAGCTGCAAGGAGAGTTCTCAGCCCAAACTTGGTTTCTGTCTGGCCAACCTGGGGGGAGTGGGAAAGACGGGTTTGTCTGCACCTGTGTATATATGCGTATATATATATTTATATGGCTAAAATAATTTGGTTATGCTGAGTCCAGGTAGTTCGAACCACAGGCTTTTCAAGGGCCACACTGGTTGAGGATGAATTGGTTGATGAATTGGATTAATTGATTAAAAATAGGGATCTCTCAGAATGCAATTATTTCATTATCAGATTGAGGGAAGGTGTATTTAGACATTCAAGGTCCTAGACAATTTTAAAATTTCTCCAGAAAGGACAACTTTGCCTGTGCACCTCCCGGATGTCCATTTCCCACTTCCCCACTGCCTCAGCTTCCTCTTGTTCCACAGTATTACTGCTAAACCCCTAAACCAGGACCACAACCTCATGCTTTTGTCCACCCTGTCTCTCATGAACACCCCAAGCTCAAAACTAGCCTCCAGGTTCTTCTCTGACAGCTGTGCTGCTCGCCTTCCAAAAAAGCTCCCTAATCCAAACCCTTCTGCTGCCCACCTTTTCAAAGAGCTCACTTAGAAACATTTCCAAAAGTGATGGTTGTAGAGAGGCTGTCTCTGTGCCCTGCAGATTGCACACTGCCAATATCCACTCGTCTAGGTATAACATCTAAGTGCAGCGACTTACTCTGCTTGAGAAACGGGGAAAACTTGCTGAGGAAAAGAAGACTTTTGAAGACTAGATAGCACCCAAACGTGTCTGAACAGATACCCACAATTAAGATTGGCTATCTATATGCAGATCTGTCATCTGAAAACAGCCACTTGTATCACAGAACAGCTAAATGAAGATGTCTATAAGAGAAACCAAAAGCCAGGATGCTGTGTAAGTAGCCTAAATTTTAGAAGGGCTAAGCACCCAGAAAATTTCACTGACACCAACAGCATTAATGTTTGATTGTGACTGTATATAATACAAACTCCAATAAGAGAGACAAGACATAGAAGAGGCAAGATTACAGTGGCTTTGAACAGGAAAGCTGATTAAATGCTTTTTCCTCTATTTGATGTTACTTGTCACTGTGTCTACCCATTATTTAGTCCTTCTGTGTATCATGCTTGTGTTTGCCATGCTAAAGCACATAGTGTTATTCCAATAATCCAAATGCTGAACCACAAGCCGGTTGTATTTTGTTGGCAAGCTGCAGAAGGAAGAGATACTATATGCTATGTATATATACAGGAGGTACTTTTTTATAGCTTACCCTTCTGTGTAGGGGAAAACCATAAACAATCTTTCCCTTTTAGTAATAGCTCGCATGTTTTTATTCAGTTGCATTTAAGTCTTTCAGGCCCTTATCTGTGAGGAGTAATAATACTAATTCCTTACGTTACTGAATTGTTGCAGGTTGACATATGCTACACATGGTGAAGTGCTCCCATACTGTTGTAAATTGCTAATCACAAACACCCAGATATGTAGCTGGTTACCAAGTTATATAAGTTAAAAGTCACCAACCTGGCTTACAAAACCTGCTTATCTGATTATTATAATCTGATGAAAATACAGCTTAACCCCAAAATGTTTTGCCCCAGGATATTTTAAGATCAGTGACTGATGTCATCTAGAGACCACATACAACTCCTGGTGGCTGGTAGGATGTTATCCACGTGGTTGGGGACAGCTATGGAGCAGATGGTGTGTATGTAATGCAGTGAAATGCTGCTGATGGAAGTTTATAGTCCCTGTAGTTTAAACTGTAAATTCATCTCTGCTTCAACCACTCCTGGAGTTTGCTTTCCTTAAAACCTTCTGTCTCAGCAATGCCCCTACTACCACCACCTTCCCCTGCCCAGCATATGGCTGGTGTTTTGTTCGCCTGCTGGGCGTTGATCGGGAAGGCTCTGGTTAAGATACCACAATGCCCTTGACCATCCTCCTTTTCTTGACAGCAGAACTGGGATGTACCTGTGGTTATTCACCTTAGCATCATTACAGATGAGTTTAATCTTGCTGTCTTATCCCCCCTGTAGCTACATATCAGCCCAGAGTACATCTAATAAAAATCCAGTATTTCCATGATTCTCATCACTGTACCTCAAGCATAAGTAGGAGGTGTGCAGAGGGTGAGGAATGTATTCAAAGCACATACATTTAAATGCCTAAGTACTTGCATTTGCCAGCCTTGCCTCCCTGGCCTCCCTTGACAGTCAGTGCAGACAGTGTGTCTCCCCTGGCAGGCAAGTCAGAGCATATAACTGAGGCTCCTCTCTGAGTCACCCTTAGAGAAGTTACCCTTGTCCACTGACTCTGAAAGGAGGAGAGGGAGACACATTTCCTTTAACATAGGCATCCCAGCTCAGTGCCTAACCCTTGGTAGTGTCACTGTTCTCCATCTTCCCTGGATATTTTCTTTTTCCGTTTCTCAAGGGAACGGAGAATGATGAAAGAACTGCAGGTATTACAAGCAATTGAACTAAACCCAGACTAGTGAAAATACACTGTTGGCACATTGGTTTAATGGAGAAACAAGCCCTGGCCAGGAATGTGTGACAACAATGTCTAAATCTGAAAGACGGACTGGGATCATACACAGTGAAACCAACCTTCCCAACTTCTAACGAATCCTACTGCATGTATAGACCCATAAGCAAATGTTCCATATATGGGAAGAAACTGGTTGTTTTCCAGCGCATCCTCAACTTTATGTAAACCAGGAGGAGAGCGACTAAAGTAAGATCCAAAATGAGATACCAGATAGTTCTTTCATCCAGTTTTAAATATATGAATACATAAATCAATGTGCATGTTTATGTGTCTGGCTCCAATTAATAAGCACCCATCCTGTGCCTCAGGCTTCCTGACAAGCATCAGAATTAATAATTTAATTCATGGAAGAATGATAATCTTGTGGTTTAGTAATTTGAAAGTTGGTTTCAGTTCTTGGCTCTGCCATAGATTTCCTGTGTGACCGTGGGCAAGTCACTTAATCTCTTTGGCCAAGTACCTCAAAGGTATGTAGGTGCCTGATCCCACCAGTTAGGCGCCGCTGATATCTTCAAAAAAACATTGCTCAGCTGTTACTTCAGTCGGTAGGTGTCTAATTTCTGTCAGTAGGCATAAACAGGGGTTGCTGACGTCATCCCACAAGCTAATGAGCTGCTTCGAGGCCTTATTCAAGTTCAAACTCCTGGGTCCCCACTGTGTCACAGCTGGGAAAGCTGGTTTTCAGCTCAGGGGACCCCAAGTGGAGAAGCAGAGGATGTCCCTGCCATTAGAGAGAAGCAGGGGAAAGCACTGCCTTTTCGCAAGGACTGTGGCTCCTGGCAGCTCCTTTCTCAGCTGGGAAGGTTTTTGCCCATCCATCACTTGTCTGGACCACTAATTCAAACCTGCACATTCAGTTAGGTAGCAGGGGATTATAGTACGGGGAAATTAGAGGAAGGACAGAGGGGAGGGAAAGGACTATGCAAGGAAGGTGACACTTTTCTTAGCCTGGGCCCGGGCAACACACCCTCTGCACCCTGTGGGAGGGGAGCAGCCATGTCCAGGCAGTGCCAGCCTCCCCACGGCAGCCCAGCAGTGCCTGAAGGCTGCATATCTTTTTCTCTGTGAACATCCATTGCCCTCCCTTTCCCTTTCTCCTGGTGCTGATGACTTTCAGAGTGCGAAAGCTAACGTTCATCAGTAGCGGAGTCATCATGACAGCAGCAATGGTCTGGTCAGTTCCCTGTTGAGTCCCCCAGGGAGCTAGACCTGTGATCTGAAACTGCCCAAAGCAATTAAAGAAAAAATCCCCTAAACATACTTGATCTTGTAACGGATTTAGGGGACATTTACCAACTGGGTGATAGGAAAAATCATATACTCCCCCCATCTCCAGTTATTGCATGAGGGTGGTGTGTGGGGCAGCTTAGTATTTTGTGGCCAGAGCTGTCGCTCAGAGCCCCCTGCCCATCTTTCCAGAGGGACCTGGGGACCTGGCCAGCACAGAGTAAAACCCAGCAGGCTGTGCAAAGTAGCCGTAGGGAGCTACCTCCACATTTTGCTGTTACTTTCCTGTATTTCTCTGGAGGAAGAGAGATGCTTTTAGACTGTTGGGAATTTTAGACTTTGAGAACTGGATTTAAACAAGTCAGTCAAGTTGTTCAGGTCTTTAGCATACACGCTAAGCTCAGCCAGTTGTATTTCACACAAAGAAAGAATGAGAGAAATTTTACATGGCAGAATAAGAGTAAACAGAAAATATAGCATTGAAATGAAATCAGTGGTTTAAGGAATTCTTCCAGCTAAAAACTCCCTTACTCTGTTGGCTGTTTTAAGACATTGCAAACCAATCAAAGTGGTATAGAAAATTAGATTTTCCATATGTACTTTAAAGCTTTCCATAATGATGGGTAGAAAAAATGAGAAGAGTGAAGATCTCTAAGCACAACTGAGAGACACTGAGCTACCAAGATAAAGAGATTTTGGTCTGGTGAAAGTTGTTCTCTGAGATCAGTGTCCTTGTGAATGTGCAGATGTGTCTCTGGTGCATGTGTTGTCGGGGCAGCAGCTTCAGTGAGAAGAAAGCAGGCCCCAGTGCTTATTCCTCCTCCTGCTGAAAGTAGAGAGCTCCCTTTTGGGCTTTTTTGCTGGCACAGCCCCACATAATGAGCCTGCTTGCTGCTGCTGCCTGTGAGGAAGAGTTCCCAGCATGGGGGATGCAGACCTTTCCCAGGAAAGCTGTGCCTGTCCCTACCTGTACAAACAGATGCCAAATCAACCCCGATCTCTCCCAGTAGCAATAGTGACTCGACGCTTCAGTCTTGCCTGGTTCCCTATTGTGCAGCCGTGGCCTCTCCCTTCCTACAGAATGGTAGCCAGGGAAGCACAGAAGAATTACACAGCAAATCTCAGCTCTGCCCAGGAGGGCAAAGGCTTCCCCCAGCCCTGCAGGTCAGGCTCTGCGAGATTTCAGCTGGGATCACAACTCCCTTGGCTCCTGGCTAGATTTAATCAAGCTGGAATGAAAGCCGGCTCTACTGGGTTCAGTGCAATGTTAAATAGACTGGGATTTGACAAATGGAGTCCCCTAACACACATTACTGGAGGGAAGTTCGTTCAGGGTATCTCCTATCGCTCCGTATTGTTGTGGAGTGCAGCATGGCAAAACTGAAAATTCACGATCTCCTCTGTGGCTTTTAAAGTTACCCAGCAAGTGCTTGGAGTACACAGATTGGGACATTACTGTAACAAACAAAAAAAGGCAGGAGACACATAAAAATAACACAACATTTAAAAAATAAATATTTCAGAGAGGAAAGCAATTCTTCTATACCTCTGCTGTAGGCATCCTCCAGAAACGATCTTCCCAGCCCGAGTCTGCAGTATTATTGGTCATTACAGTCAGCACCTGCCACAAATGCCTCCAGGCAGGATCAGGTTTTGTGTTGTCCTTCTGGGAAGGCTTTTTAATAATATGATGAAAAGAATAGAAAAATGTACTGTTTAACTCTTTTCCCTTTCAGCCAAATCATTACAAAGATTGATCTTTTTGACAGTTGATCTAGCATATGGGCATTGACTGAGTAAATAGTGTATGTAGGTTTAGCCAAGAAATTAATCTACCTGTAGGTGGAACACTGACCATAAAATGTGGTGGAAAGGCTCCCATGACCGCTTTTAGACTACTCTGGGCTGAAGTGAGGGTTTTTTCCTCTTATTGTCTGGTAGAAAGCAACTGTTTTTTACAACACACATTATAATTTAAAAGAGAGTATACAGCCATTGCTCTGCATGCTGTGGTTTACAGGCACATAAGCATGAAACACTTTGTGAGCCTAGTCATTATTATACCTAATGATAAGCATTTAGGAATAGTTTATTAACATCTGGCAGTCATCAGCTTGTAATGAGAGGTAATTTCAGTACATCCATTCCAGAAAATTACTTTTTGATGCTTAATGGACAGAAACATTAGCATCCATAATGGAAGGATTTTTTTTCCAAACATCTTCATTCTACATATATTAATTGTTTTCCTATTTTTTAAAGATGTGAAATACTTTTAATTTCTTGTTGAGCACACATTTTATAAAACGAACTAATGGAGGTTTCCTGTTATGAGCCAAAGGAAGTAAAAAACCCAAACAGATGGATACTTCAATGGGTATCTTCACAAATCCACATAGTGTTTTCTCATGTGCCCTAAATCAAGTGTACGTTTGCATTATCTAGATTTTGCTTGCAGTTCTACCACAGAGAAGTTGGGTGATTACATATTTGATATAGCTACTGTTTAACCCCTTTACATAGTTCTTTCAGCAGATTGGACACACAAATAACTTACAGGTCCTGTCACTATGTCTCACAGGAGATCAGGATTGGGAGATGAGACTAGATACTGGAAAAGAGGGTCAGAGTGCCAGCCACAGCCAATCCAGTCACTGGTCAACAAAATGTCCTATATAACCCCTTAATCATAATTACTGCCTCCATGAGCACCTGGCTAACAGCACTGATGTTTAGTACAGGCCAGCTGAACAGACCGCACGGCCACCCAGAGCTGGCTGCATCTTTGAGGAACAGAGCTCAGACCCAAACCTTGCAGCCCTGTTTCAGGAAGAGGTATCTGATAGCTGTTGGTACCAATAGTGACAGCTTTTATTTGCTCATTTCTTGTAATGCTTACAAACTGTATCCAAGACTTATGAGTGATTTGGGCTTGTTCTTTTCAAATCCTCTGCTCCATGACCTATTCCATCATTGTTGCTCCGCAGTGAATCCATGAAGCTTGCCCTCTCAGTGCATCCACTTACTCTAGACTAAGTCCTGCTCTCTGATGACTTTTTGCAGCTCTGCAGTCTTCACTTCATATCACTATTTATTAGTTTTGATGCAGAAGGGAATAAAAGCTTTCAGAAGTACCTCTTATTGCTTTCTTATGCTGTTCCTAGCTTCACCAGTGGTAAACATGCACTGGACATGATGTTCACCGACAATGTACTGGAGATCTTTCTTCCTCGTCGGTGATCACAAGAGCAGCTGCGCATTTGTACAGCTTAGTACAGCAATCCTCTCTGCCTGTTCTCACCCCGAGCTCTGGGGCAGAGGTACCATTCTCCTCCTGGCACATCCCCAGGAGATCCCTGGATCCCTTTCCAATCAGCTATGGCCCACCGCAAAGACAAGTCCTTTCTGGACTGGGAATGGCTCACTGTCATGGGTAGGGACACCTTCCACTAGACCAGGTTGCTCAAAGCCCCGTCTAACCCGGCCTTGAACACTTCCAGGGATGGAGCATCCACAGCTTCTCTGGGCAACCTGTTCCAGTGTCTTACCACTCTCAGAGTGAAGACTTTCTTTCTTATATTTAATCTCAGTCTGCTCTCTTGCAGCTTAAAGCCATTACTGCTTGTCCTATCACTACATAACCTTGTAAAAAATCCCTCTCCAGCTTTCTTGCAGGCCCCTGTTAGATACTGGAAGGCTGCTATAAGGTCTTTGATCCTTCCCAGTAGAGTTTGGCTCAAGAAAAAGGGTGAAGCTTTATAAGGAAATAGATCTGGCATGTTTGCTGAATGGGTTTGCAGAATTTTCTGAGATGGTTATCTTGAGACACACTCTTCTTTGCCACCTGTTCTTTCAAAACCTCCTGCTCAGTTAAATCCATAAACAGTTAAAAAGGCAAGGAAAAAAAGCCCAATTACCAGTCAGTCAGACAGATCTGATTTTCATGGATCCACTCTCAATCCACCATGCTGTGCCACTGTTACATGTGAGTCACAATAATGTTACTCAATGTACATTTTGCTTGATTTCAGAACCACATGGATTTTTAAGGCTCTTTATGGCAAATCTGCCAAACTTGGCTGCTTTGCCACATTAATTGCTTGAATACCTTGGATACTTTCTGGCATTGAGATAGGAGATATCACTGGCCATGGCAGAGCATGGCGAGGCTAGTGACCCATGGGGCATGCAGGCAGCAGGGCAGCTGGGGGCACTAGGGGTAGCCCCAGGCATCGGACACCTCCCTGGGGATGAGGATGAAACAGGGACAGGAAGGGGATGGGGATGGGATGGGATGTGGACCTGCAGGTGGTCCCAGCTCAGCAGGGCTCGTGGCTGGGCAGGGCAGGTTGTGGGGAGCTGGAGACTGGTCCTGCTGCAGCATCGTTGGGGCAGGTGCTGCTCTGGTCCTTATATCTGTCCTTTGTTAATGTGTTCATGGAGAATCTATTCACGGGATGAAGAGCTGACAAAGGACAGAACTTGTTTTTTCATATTTATCCCAAGAAATCAGCAGAGAACACTAGCCCGATGAAAAATTAATAGTTAGTAGACCAGGAATATGATAAACAGAAACCACACTGCCACTTTCCAGAAATAAACATGAAAAGGCAAATGCTTCATATACTGATCATATATTTATGATTTTAGGAAAGGATCTTCTGGATGCTACTTTTTACATTGTAGTTTTACAAATGTGTTTTCTCGTGAGATTTTTACATCCTGTGTTTACTTGCATTTTTAAAGGTCATAAATGGAGTTGACTTCCTTTGAGTTTTGATTTTGTAAATTAATTCTCGATAGACATCACAGCTTCTGGCATAACATCAATATTATTGTAGTTTACATGCAATTATTTTCACAGTAGGTCCTAGTTCATTAATTCCTGAGAAGCTAATACTGTCGACAACACTTCGATTTTAATGATATCATTAGAAGTAATCTTTTTATCTCTCTCTTTGAGAAATTCTCTCTTCTTATTTCTCCAGTGGCATATTTCACAGTACTAACTTCTTCGTTTCAGTTGCCCCGAGTTTCGTCTGTGCTAGGATGGTACAAATTCAATTTCTCTTGAGCAGACATCCCACAAGAATTTTACTTGTACAGTAAGGTTCAAGTTTTTCACTGATGATTAATCTAAGTTTTACAGCACTTCAAGACGTTGCTGAAAAATCTATATGTTGGCCACCTTTCTTAGGGCAGATAGCCTCCCGCAGCTTCCCTTTATATTCATGGGAGGTAACCAGCCATCCAGGCGGATCCAACCTCGCTTCAGCAATAAGCGCAGCTCTCCTAGGTGAGTTCTGCTTGCAATGAGCAGAGGCGAGGGTGATCAGCCTGTCTTGGGGCTGAACAGCTCATTGAAGACTGCCTCACTGGCTTCCCATGCATGGTGCTGGTAATGGAGGTACCTGACTTGGGATGGAGTAAAGTCGGCTATGGTGAGTAAATACTTCATTGGTGAAAGTGCCCTGTAATTCAACATAAAGCCAAATTTATGTATTTTCGCCCCGTTCTGCTATGCTGTATGTTGGAATAAATGCTGGCATCTGTCAGTTACATTATGAAATTGGATGAGAAATTGTGTGTTAATCACCGAGTAATGCACAATGCATACGTTTTTTGCTTAACTTTCCAAGCACATGGCTTCAAATCCATTAAGATATCCATGACTGACGCCAAGTCTTTTTAAATCACTGGAATATATCCTTGATCCTCCAAATGTGATTCAGAGCTTTTGGAAGAAGCCTATGCAGGGCTTGACAGAAGTAAAAGTCACTCTGGTTCTACCTTTTTCTTATATCAGAACTGCCTGGTAAATTGAGTGCTTGCAAAATCTCTTGAATACATGACTAGTCCTTAAGGGACCTTGCTTTGCTTCAGAGGATGACCAGGGATTATATTCTTTGCTGACGGCTTTACTTTACCGATGTTCAAGTTCCTAGTTTATTTTTTCTTTTGAGAAAAGGAATTGAGAGAGAGCGAGAGAAGGAAAGACAGACACACAAAGATAGGAAGATATACAAAGAAAAAGAGGCTAAGTATTTCTGATCATGGAAATACCCATTTTAATTCATGTTTGCTGGAGGGCTGAGTACAGGGAGAGCACTGACCAGAAGTGATGTGTGGTGGTTATCACATGGCAGCAAGGATATTCCGGAAGAAGCAAAGTAGGGAAATAAACTGTGTTAACTAAGTTCATGCCCTCTGTGACCTTGTGTTCATGACACAGTGAAGGCTTCTAGCTTGCTCAGTACTGATCGAAAAAAGACCAAATCAGCAATTATGCTGTTTCTATATAAAGAACCCTGTTTTTCTACATCTTGGAATAAACAAACCCCAAAGGAGCAAGTTACTGTGCTGTATACCAACACACAGTTACTAACAGTGAAAATTTATGTTTTCTAGGTCACTTGTATTAGCACGTTTGGCTCAGTCTTGAGAGTTTGAATTATTGATTGCTCCCTTGTTTAAACAGAATTATTTTCCCCTCTTTCCTCCTGTACTGCTGTCTCAATCATCACATCCACAACATCACAGAAGTCAGTGCCATAGGTTAATGATAGAAAACTCTTCTGAGCAGAACCCAGTGGAGTCATCCTGCATGCTCTTTCTTGGCTCTGAGAGCAGTAAGTTTAAACTGTGTATAAAAGCTGCGACAAAAATTGCAGAGCTCATCTCTCTTGTTTTTTTGTTGGTGTCTTTTTTTCTTCAGGTATTATTTTTTGACAGATTCTGTTACAATCCCAGCACATGCTTTAACCTACTTGTACGAGGCTGACATATGTAAATACATCCACCCCTTATAGATGATTTTGTGTCATTCCATCATGTACTTTTTACTGGAGATCAAATCAGAGGCTGAAGCTGGCTGAAGGGTCTTGGGATCTGATGCCAGAAGAGACGTCATCTTGGCCTCAGCACACGTTTTGGAGGCATGCAGTGGTACTGTGGTGCTCTGACAGGGTAGGCACAGAGGGCCTTTGTGAAGAACTGGCTGATTTTTGACAGCTATTTGAGCTGCAGGTTGATCCATAGGGAGTCTGCTATGTATTTTTCCAGAACACAATTAAATTAAGATTGGTAATTAACTGCTTCAGAGTGCTGTATTAGGGTGGATCTGACTGATGCATATGTCTCAACATCTATTGCTAAAAACCTCCTGGACAGAGAAAACTATATATGATTTCAGGAATATTATTGGCTAAACATGGACTCACAAGATAAATAATAGCAGTTTAGTGACGAGGCGTAAGAGGTGGATGAGGAAAAGCCTCATCGCATGCAGCCTTGCCCTAAAGCCCTGTGCACAATCCCATCCCACTTTGAATCACAGATGCAGGTAACTTAGTAGTAGGAACTGAGTTTTCGCAGAACCCACAGTAATCCTGAGAATTTTGAATGGAAAACTAAAAAGCCCCATGCAGCTGGAAGTGCCAGCCTCAGGACACAGACACTTGGCTGCCAAGTGGTTGCAAGGGGCCCTGAGGTGGCTCGGGGCTGCGCCCTCTGAAAACTAATCCTGGGAGAAGCACCAGCCAGGGACAGTGCCTAATAGGTGATTTGTATACAACAGCCCTGGTGTGGATAGTGTGAGGTTTTAGTAGCATGGAAACACCATTTGGCTCCACCAGTACAAACCAGCTGCTGTGTCCCATGAGTGCTACTGTGCTGCAGTGTGGCTGCTCACAGAGAGCTGTCTGGGCAAGATAAACCCCCTGAGTTGAGTGCCTCTGGAAGCTTTGTGTGTTCATATGTTTCTCCCCATAGAATTAGAAATGAACATCACTGTGCAGCTGATCTGGTTACTGGCACAGGCGTATGAGCCACTGACAGTGGGTGCTCACAGAGCCTGCTCGCTTCAGGGCAGGGGGAGCACTGCCTGCTCGGCTCGCCTGCCAGGCGCTGAAATCCTCCGTTTGGTGCAGCACTACAAAACCACCAGGCTGCAACAAGGCTTTTACCGTCCCACACCAGCCCTCTCACGCCTCAGCATCACCACCAATCCCACACAAGGTTTCAAAAGTTCATCTACTGCCCACGCTGCTTCTTCCTCCTCTTCAGGCCAGTCCACCCTGCTTCTTGCCTCTGCTGCATCCGGGTTCCTGGCTTCTCCTCCAGCCAGCCTCTC
>JAVJGI010000060.1:50247464-50337838 GCA_035590275.1 Ibycter americanus | reverse complement strand
CTGTACATTATCCACATCAGCCAACCCACCACCCCAGAAGCAAGCCCACAACTGTATATTATCAATGTTAATTAAGCCTCTACAATTCCTCTACACCTGTTCACATGACATGGGCCTTAATCCTGGGAAATATTTGCTTCTCTCCTCCTGATGGGGTGTGAGGATAATTCAGTGCCTTGTGCTGAATACACTGTTCCCGAGGCCAGGGTGCTGTCCCCATGGCTAGGCAGAGGCTTGGTGCTCTGAGGACAACTGCCCCACTTGCCTGTGTGCCCTCCACTGCCCTGGAGCCATGAGATCCAGGTATCTCCTGAAGGCTTAAACACCAGCCTGCAGCCAGGTAATGACCCCTTCGTGCCATCCACCCCTGCTGACAGCAACATGTGCCCACCTGCAAGTGCGTGCCCACACAGACCACCAGCGAGGATCTGAATTTGCCTGGAGCTGAGCAGCCACGTGGAGGACAGGCAGGCTGGCACTGGACTATCTCAACGTCATGGAAACACTTGGCAATGCACTGCTTTCAGCAGGTGTCAAGCAACTCTGAAGGATGGAGGTGAGATGGGTAAGTAGCTGCACCATGACAGCCATCTAGAGGGGATGGTGCCTGGTCAGTATCTTTGTATTCTCTGTTTAGGTTTACCTTTTTACCAGCAGCTGATATTGCATGTTGTAATGTCTGCTGCCTGCTTTGGGAGAGAAAGAAACAATTTCATACCTTTTTGTGAAGCAGACAGTTAATGGCTGTGACAACACACTAAAGACCAAAGGCATCTTAAATAGACTGTTAGACTCTTTAAATATAGACCAGTAATATCCACTCATCAGTGCTCTCTGGAGGTTGCTTGTTGAAGTTACTAGCTAAATCATGAGTTTTCTAAGTGTTCTGGGGAATGAAAATTGGCATAATTTCCAGTGTCATCCATATTAATCAAGAGAGTAGACCAGAGTCAAGATTAGTTAAGGTGAAGGAAACACTTTTCATGTGTCTTTTCATGACATCCTGTAGAGCAGACTTGGTTAATTGGCATCCAGGTAAAAGAAAAAAATGTTGGACTGTCAAGAAAAGAAAAGACACAGCTACTTCTGTTTGAGATGTGAACATTATTTTTATTTCCCATTTATGTGGACTTTAAGGCTACCTGTCCTTCTGTTTTTGGAAATAAGAAGAATGTTGAAATGACAAAGCAAGAGGAACTAGTGATAGAAAAGTTAAAGAAAAATGGCTCATCTCTGGAAGAAAAGGAGAGGGGCAATCTTCCTCTGCAAGACCCCCACTGCTTTGTGCAGAAGACAAGTGGTTCCTGCATAGTGCCAATGTCCTAACACTGTGAAAAAGATTCCCCTGGACAACATGTGCAAGGATGGAGCATACACAAAAGCTAGAAGCTACAGAAGTTTATAGTGCTGCCAAAGGAATATCCTTAGCCCATATTGTACTGTTGTAACCTGAAAGATAGACATTTCCATGATGTATTTAAATAAACAAAATCTCCAAACAATAGCATTGGAACTATTTCAAGGTCTGTGCTGGAATGTATTTGGGTATTACCTGATGTCTGTTATTTTAATTATAATTCCATTAGGAAGTACAGCTTAATGCAATGCTGAGGCAGATCAAGACTGGAAGATCTGGTCTTCAGCCAGATATCTAATATTTAAAGGCCTATTTTTTATCATCTTCTGTAGCTAGAGGCTCTGAAGTCTGGAAACAAAGAAGTCTCACAAACAAAAACAAGTTGTTCTTTGAAGGGTGGAAATAATGAACCTTTTCTCCTACAGGTTTTGCATTCTATGCCCCGTCCTTCCCCTGCTCGCCCTGTCACTGCAATGGTCTCAGCTTCCACCTCCTGCAATGCTGTGTGCTCAGGCCTCCCCGCAGCTGATAGCTGTCCCATACTGTCCAGCCCCTGGGTAAGGCAGGACCAAGGCGAGCTGTACCTACCTTTGAGGTGTTTGCTGACTAGGCATCTGGCGGCCAAACACAACAGGTGAGACCAATGACCATGCTGCAGCCGCCTTCCATGCAAATTCCTAATTTAAATCTCTACCTTCTACTCAGACTATGATTTTATTCAATATGATAGCTGCTGAATTTGTCTGCCATGTCCCAACAGGGTCGAAATCATTAGCAGAGAACTGGCAGACGGAAACTCATACTCTTATTTCTCTTAAAGACTGAGATAAAATTTCAAAACGTACCTCACCAAAGTAGCAATAATCTCCTCCTCCGCAGGTCTGAGCCCTGCTCCAGTTAACTAGACAGCTTTTTCGGTGCAGGACACGAGGAACACTCTCATTGACTCTTCTCATTTGGTATCTCTGGAGAGAAAAGAAACCAAGTTCTGCAGTATGACTGTCAGCTTCACCAACTTCTTATGTGCCACATTTTGTGCATTTTAGGGCCTGAACGTGACCCCAAAAGGCAGGCAGTATCTCAGTTATACTTGATGTTACTTCTTGAAGTCATTGTGATCACAAAGCATTTAATTGTTATGAAGTTTTGCCATTTCAGACGTCTTTCTTCGTAATACATTGTGCTGGTTCTGGCTGGGGTAGAGTTATTTTTCTGCATAGTAGCTAGTATGGGGCTATGTTTTGGATTTGTGCTGAAAACAGTGTTGATAATACAGGGATGGGTTTTTTATTGCTGAGCAGTGCTCACACTGCATCAAGGCCTCTTCTGCTCCTCACAGCACCCCACTAGCGAGTAGGCTGGGCGTACACACAGGTTGGAAGGGGACACAGTCAGGACAGCTGACCCCAGCTGACCAAAGGGATATTCCATACGATGTGATGCTCAGTTTATAAAGCCGGGGGAAGAAGAAGGGAGGAGTCATGGTGTTCTGTCTTGCCAAGTAATCATCATGCATGATGGAGCCCTGCTGTCCTGGAGATGGTGGAAGACCTGCCTGCCCATGGGAAGCAGTGAATGAATTCCTTGTTTTGCTTTGCTTATATGCACAGCTCTTGCTTTACTTATTAATCTCAACCCATGAGTTTTCTCATTTTACGTTTCTGATTCTCTCCCCTGTCCCATGAAGGGGGAGTGAGTGAGTGGCTGTGTGGGGCTTAGTTGCTGGCTGGGGTTGAACCATGACATATATCTACTGGAGTAGAAAATGTTACCTGAAAAATACTCTGCTCAGTTAACTCTTGCTTCCAAAAATGCTGAAAAACTCTCAGGAGGCGCTCTGTCACTGACATTAGGAAAATCTTTCCATCTATATCACCTATAACCAAAGCAAAACAGCCACCCTTATCCCACAAAAGCTCTTTAACTCCAGCAAAATTCACAAGAAGGCAGGGCAGGGATACACAGGACCTCATTCCATCCACACCTTTACTGTCACAGATGGCCACATCACTGTTAGAAAATTAGAAAGCTCCAATTCAAAAGACAGTTATAATATTTTGAGTAACATTAATACATTTATTTAATTGTAATTTACTTTTCATTCATAAAAAGGACAAAGCACGGTCCTGCTCTACTCATTTGAAAAAAAAAGATAAAAAGTAACTAAAAAAACAGTTCAATATTCATCAGTATCAAATAATAGTAATATCAATTTTCCTGAAATATAAAGAAACAACAAATATGTCTATCTATATAAACTTTAATTAAGAACCTTGCATTTTATAGCAGATGATACATTAGTTTTACTTGACAACAATTTGAAACTGAAGGTCCCAGTCAAATTTACACAATTATGTGAAACAGAAAAATCTCCAACTACCTGATCAGTATGTAAGACCTACCTCATCTGTGTTGTTGATTTAAAAAAAGAAGTGGCTTTCCTTCCCAGGTCATTTCCATGCAAAAACTAAACAGTTTTGCTTTTTACACCATGTATTAGAAAAGTAAAAGGCAATCATGCATTTGGCAAAAGATTTAGTTGTGGTTGTAGATTATATAAAAATGAGTCATACTGCAAAAGAACCAAACCAAATGAAACACAACAAAACACTTTTTTTTTTTTTTGTACAGAAGGCTTACAGCGTATTAGTTTCTTATGTATGAAGACAGCTCATTTCTCTTTCAAATAATTACCCAATTTATGAAACTCAGTAGTGTTTGACACTTTGACATTCCTCTATAGGGAAGTTATCACTTTCACCTATTTAAAAAATTTTCATCTTGTAACAAATAGTTAAAATTAAACTAAAACATTATTATTGATATTTCTTAATGAAGACTCTACACTTTTACATGTAAATATATAGTACAAAATTATACAAATAAAAGAAGGGGGTGTAAATTATTAATAGACCTATTCTTGCGTCATGTAAATATTATTATTACGGACCTCTACAGTATCAGTTCTAAAAAGATAAAATCTATTTCTAAGTAGCTAGCAAGGTTGTGCTAATAAAATATGATTCAAAGCTTATAATTCTTGAAGCATCAGACATTGCACTATTACTTGAGCCAGCTGATTCAGTATCACTGTGTTTCTTCAACATTCACACTCAAACTAATTCCCAGCACACCATGGAAAATGAAAGGAATGTGCATTTCTTTAACAACTTAAAAAAACTCAAACAAATCAACAAAAAACCCAACACTGAAACACTCTAGACACAGTCAGAACAAAAACATTCTCTATCTCTAATAGAGTTCCCATTTTGCAAAGGCCATAGTAAACATTTAGCTTTGACTAACAGTTGGGATCTGACTTTCATGTACTAACACACAGTTGGATCATTCAGTACTCTGTCAAATAGGGAAATGGTCTCCGAACTTTAAAACTCTTATTTACAACACTATGAACATTAGAATAATATCAAGTTCTTGAAAAAGCATATAATTCTCCCAAATGTACACCTTCATTACAGAAAGGTAACACCTGGCATCTGCAGCATAAAAATGTAAATATAATAATTTTTTTACTGTGCTACTCTGTTTTTGCCATTTATTGTATATCTTTTTTTTTTTTTTTTTATATTTTAAATCTTTTCACTTTAAAAAATAACGTTTCCTACCATTTCATGGTCCATTTGGCTGATCTTAACATGGACTCCCTCTCCAAACTCCTAAGTGTTATATTGCTACCTTAATAATAATAATAGTCATAATACTAAATCAAAACCAATACATTACGCTGCTTCCCTGAAAGCTGACATTTGACTCCTAAAATCAGAAACAATGACCATAACATAATTTTTCAACAGAACTGTTTTAAGAAAATAATATGGTAAATCATGTGTCAGTGAAGCACAGGTAAATTCCTTTAAGCTGAGCATGCTATGCACGTCTCAGGTGTTCTGATTATATTTAAAATAAAAAATTCCTTGTCACTGACTTTTATTTCAAGTCCTTCAAATTCTATCCAATAGCCTCAAGAAATACAGCTCTAGAAAAATGAAATGTTTTTGCTTTGACTGTCTCTCTAAAAACCAGTAATCCCAATAAATGATGATGGGGCCATTCAAAAATATGCAGTACACAAAACATATAGGATAGTACAGACAGACGTAGTACTCTTACATTTATCACATACAATCAACATTTCAATCTCTATTATATTTCACAATTTGTTATTCAAGTTAAAGCACCTACGTATGGTGATTTTACTTTCACTGTACAGCCTATGTTATTGGGTTTTAACACTGTAACTTGCCCCATTGGACCGAATCATGCAACTGTCACAGATCAGCATAAGTGTTTTATAAGGCATATTGGAACAAGTTAAAAATATTTCTTAGCCTTTCAAAAGTTGATTTACTTCATGAAGGAGTTCCTGGATGCCTCAGTCCTCTTAAAGTTCACAGGAAATTGGTAGGGTAATTTATTTTAAAGTGTAATTTATTTGGCTTAGGATGGTGCCACAGGAATCAAAAAGAGTTGCGGTCCTCATCTTCAAAGGGAGTCCCTTGTGTTAGGCGGAGGACAAGGTAAACCCAGCTACATTCAGAATCCCGAGCAGGCAAGGACACCCAGGGCAGGCACCACCAGGACCAGGAGCAGGGTCGGCACTCCAGCAGTGGCACCTGCATATCAAACAGATAACAACACCGTGTTGGTCTTACTTCAGCATTACTCATGGCGGAGGGAGGGGAACAACCCTGGATGCAAGCAAGAATGTGGGGTATGAAGGCTGCAAAACCAGATGGTGTCCCTCAGCACAGCCCCTACCTGTATGGGTAATCTGAAACAGACAAAGAGACTTGCTGCTGTGCAGCAGAGGACCCCCTCTTTTGTTCTGCAAGAGCTGTTTATGCAACGTGTTTATACGAGCAGCAAGGCCATTCAGAACACATCAGTGTATTTTGATTTGGCCAGTCCAACAAGCCAGGAGGTTATACCAGGAGGTAAAAGGTCAAAATAAATATTTAAACATGTGAAAACAAAATTAATCGAGTCTTTGAAATGTGACAAAGCAAAGAGACACCTTTAGAAATGTTAATGTTCATATGATCAGCAATAATCTGAGAGATGTCAAACAGCCTGGTCTGTCTGCCAGATTACAAAGTCCAGATGGCTGATCTATAGCAGTGTGGCATTTACATCTGTTAAAGTCACAAGGGTCGTTCTTAAACAAATATTATAAGACAAAAAATATTAAGTGACAGCTTACGAGCTTTACGTGACTCACTCTGGCAAACAGGCATAAGAACTGCCTTTATGTTAAATGGCTCGTGTTGCCATGGTCCAGCTCCCTGTTAAGAAGCATCTACATGAGAAAATAACCCAGCCAAACTGTGCCTGGCTGTCAGTCTTGGAGATGGGCCAAAGGAACTGGAGAACAGGTTATTCTTTCAACCCACAGAGGGCTCATCTAGGTCAGGATGGTAGTGTGTAGGTGGGCAGTGCAGGACCCAGCTGACTGTTCATCTTGCTGTTGAACACAGTCTAAGGACAGAAGTGCTTGCAGGTGGTGCTGACAGTCCTGAGGAGCTGCTGGAACTGTCCCACTGGACGGCTCTGCAGCAGATGTTCTTCTAAATGGGGAAAAACCATACTGAAAAGGTAACATTTGAACCAAATGGCACAGATTTCAGCAGGCAGCCCTGTTTTACCTAACAATGGGCACAGTATGACAAATTTCAAGTATTCTTTCATAGAATTTAAAGTCCCAAAAAAGCATTCACATTTTCTCATCAGATCTCTTGTAAGGACAAGTAAATCACATCATCTGGTCCAGCACCATGCAGGCTCCAAGAAAGACAGATCTGTAGGTTTTACATGTCTGCCTCAGAAGTTTCTGCATCTTTCAGTATAAATAAAGAGCTTAATTCTTCATTTTGTGCCTATCTCAAACCTCCTATTAATAAGGTGCTTTACTAATTTTAAGTCAGCAAAACAAGATCCTGAGGATGAAAAAAATGCTGGTTTGAAGTGAGAATGTGGCCAAATAAACACCTGTAAGTTACCTTCAAGTATTTATTTCTTACAGTATTTGCTACCCAAAATAACAAGGAGAAAGTAAGGAAACTAGATGGAAATGACTGGTAACAAAAAAATATTTTTATAGTTTGTTGACAAAGTCCAAACAAGAAAACTTCAGAGTTCACCAGCTCATCAGCTAGCTGTGGATATATGAAAGTGATAGCATTTAGTAATTTGTGATTCCTACATAATTGCAGATATTTTTTCTGATGGATTTTTCACAGTATGTCTCAATACATTGTGGGTTTGATGTCCTTCAGATCAGCATCATCTCTGATGTACCATACATGTACTATTTGCAATTCCAAGATGAAAGTTTTGTCCCCCGAAGAAGTCTTAACTAAGGATGATCACATACAGTCTTAATTTTCATACTGAGCAGAGCTTCTCCTCTTTGCAGAGTCATTTAATTGAGCCTTCATCTGCAGTTCCCCATGTTCATAGCACTACCTCCTCTCCTCATTTGGCTTTAAACAGCCCCACTCCGAGCAATGGCAGTTTTCAGGCAGTTGTTCAGAAAACCAGTTGGGAGCACATCTCAAATTGGAGTGCTTAGTCTTCTTTCCTCACAGTACTTCTGAACTGAATCCTGAGCATTGGTATGGTGGGAACAATCACGTTCCACCAGATATAAAGAGCATGTGTATGTTCTCACTGGGGAGAGCTGGGTCTAAAGATACCTTTCATCCAAGAGCTCTCTCAAGGCGTTAGAGGAGTGTGTGCCCTCCCTATCCCAGGAACTGAAGTATGCTAGTATGCTTATGAGGTGACCAAATGCCACAGGACAGGATGTGCCTGCAGCTGTTCATATGCAGTATGTACAGCTTGTCACCCAGCAAATCATTTAACAAAAAGGGGACCATAAGCCACTGGCAAACAGAAGGCCTGACTTGTTTATTGGCCTTCAGTGGTGAATTTAAGTCTTATTAGAAAGGCAGATCTGAAAGACATTGTCTCCTGACCCATGGATGAAGCTCCATGCAGATCCCCTCAGGGATATATATTCAGAGGACAGCCTCCAAGATGGAGACAACTATTTCTCTTCCTGTTTCTACCACAGAAGGTGGAAACAAGTATTTTTACATGATCCTGGTTTCTCCATTGTCTCACCAGGGAGAAAGTCCACAGCATCTGACAGCAAGCCAGAATTTTAGAGCTTTCCCAACAGAATTTATTTTCAATTTTAGCCATATTCCTCCTATTGTCCCCCTTCTTTCTAGGTCACCCTACTCCTCCTGACTCTGGTCCTCACTCAAATCAAGTCTTTCTGCTGCTCCACTCTCCTTGCTGTCCGCCACGCTAAACTCCACCCTTTTTCTCTTGCTTCTGACACTTCAAAACTCTTCTCTGCTCCTACCCTTTCCTCTACTGCTGTAGGGATGTTTTCTGAAGTCAAGACTTCTTCCTAAGTCCTTTCTGATATCCAAGCACTTGGAAAGCCAAGAAAGAGACCTATCAATCCTTCTTCATCAGCTCAATTCATCTGTAAAAGGTACATTTCTATGAATAGTACATTTTTCCATAGGAAGTAGTATATTCACCTCAGTGAAAGCTAAAGTTCAGGAAAATATTGGAAGATTGCTTTTGTAAGTATCTATAAACAGAGGCATTTTATGCTTAAGATGAACATGAATGTACGCTCAAATATATCCTCATACATAACAACTGCACATTTTGGCAACTGTGAAAATATGGGGGTATATTTATCTGTATTTTTTAGTGATTCATGAGACATTAATCTTTTCTGTAGTCTTTACCCCTAAATATCAAAGTAGTGGTTCTTAATGAATAATAGCCACAGAAAAAAAAAATATTGAGATTTCATATTTAAGAATATCCACTGAAAATGTGTTCTGCCTTTGTCAGACCAGGATAATGCAGTTGGAAAGACACAACTAAACTCATATTTTGAATGCTTCCAATGAAGGAAAACATGAAAAAAATTTGCTGAGTGAAGCTGAATGATAAGCAAGTATGAGGAAATTTCTATTTGCATGTAACTGCTCTACAAAGAGAAAGGAATAACAAATCTTCCCCTGAGATGTGCTCACTGGCTCCAGAATTAATAGTTAGAAATTCACTCCATTACAGCAGTTCTTTACAAGGTTTAGGCACTGCTGCAGAGATGTGTATAACAGCTTTCCACAGTGGGGCAAATCCTACCCTTAGATAGTACATTAAGAGAACATTAGGGGGACAAATACACATTAAACAGATCATCTCCTCTCATTTGTTGTTAGATTACTGACCTACATGTTCAGGAATCATAATTTACTGGAAACAGCATTCACCACCGCATGACAGTCAGTATGCTCCAGCAGCTCGTGAATGGAAATTAATGTTAAGTTTTGCCTGAGTACAGACTACAGATTTAATTCTGTGCAGTAATGCAATTGTGACCTGTCAGTTTTAACAATCTTTAAAAACTAGAGAAACGCCAGATAAAGACTTAATGAATGTGCACAAATAAACATGTGGATGCAAATCAAAACAGAAGGATTATTAAGCTCCTTCTGAAGTCTGGCCAGGTATGAGCTGGATATATCTAGCACCTAAAGATTCGTTCTCCCCTTCAGAGTTATAAAGTGTGATCTCTCCTCTCAACCAGCATCTTGCTTATCCAGTGTGCATGCAATTGCAAACTACAGTCATCATAGTCAAGACCAAAACCGTATCAGTATTACACAACCTAACTACCACTCTAACATCCACTATGTGTGGACTTCATATCAAGAGTCCTCATTTCTTTCAAATAAACAACAAAACACACATCTTAAATTTGTTTGGTTTTTTTTTCCAACAGCCTGAAGCAAAAGTTGTGAAATCTTGCAGCATTCCCATGGAGGCCTTACTACTGTCTGCTATAGAGTTCCTGTAGTTCACATTTTTAAATCTAGGACTAAACCGTCTACAGAAACATACACTCAGAATGTAGTTAAACATTGAAAAGAATTTGTATAGGATTTGTGCAGCTAACCTAATTTTTTTCCTGTCTCCTATTCTCGCAGCCTTTCTCACAAGCGGTTGTTTATTTGAGTAAATTAAGAGAACAACAGCTGGATGGGTTTTCCTTCAGCAAGATCTTTACATATCATTTACCAGGAACTCCTGGTAAAGTCCCACTAATTGACAGCCTTTTATTTGTATTTTAAATTCTTTGTTGCCATTTCAATCACATAAAGTCTAGGATGAAATCTTTTACATTTCTGAATGGAGATCCTAGATTTTACTGACATCTTGAACAGTATGCAAGTCTTCCAATTATACTCAAAAGACATGAAATCTATTTAATGCCTAAAAGAAACAGTTCAGACTTTGAGGTATTTTCCAAGCCTTTGTAACAAGCTGTTACATCATTATTTTCTTTAAATGTTACTTATCTTTAAGATATGACATTTTTGGCCCTTCTCCCAACATCAGTATCTTTTTATACTGGATTGTAAAAAAAAATCTAGAGGCCTGTTTAGAAAACTTACTTTCATCAGATCTGTGAACCTGGAAATTAGTTACTGGTCATCTGTGAAGCTGTCACAGGTGAATAACTTCTCTTTCTCAGTGGGAAAGTGTTTGTCCTGCCAACACACACAAACTACAAGCTATTCCTTGGCAAATCATGAGCTGATCCTGTTGCGGCAAAACTCCTTCTCTGCTTTTGCTGTCAGGAAAGATTGTTGAAGAATTAATTTGTATTAAATGACATCAGTTTTCTTAGTTTCCAGGTACTGAACATAGAGGGGGATGTCTACATGACCATTCTAGTTTCAGGAGGAGTGTGTTTTTAAAGTGAGTATCTCAGCCATCCCTTTTATTGGGGTTTATTTTGCACTGTGCAGTACCAGATTAGAGGTAGTGCAAAGTAAAACCTGACATGAACATAAAGCGTGGAGCTGAATCCTCAGTGCCACTGTTTCTCTCCATAGATCCACTCCCTTCGTGCTCCACAAATTGTTCAGCTAGATGCAGACTCACTATCTGAATGATATAGTCGCTGCAACATATTTTGCACAACACAAGTTATCATACATTTAGTAAGAGTAAGGAAAAGAGAAATTTTTCTTACCAGGACTGATATTTTATGTGATTCATAAAGGATTTAAGTTTGTAACATAAATTTTGTAACTTGTTAAGAAATGTGTCTGCCTTTGTGTATGTTTTGCAAAATAGATTTCTTTTTTCTGAATGAATGGCCAAACATCTACCCATTTTCCTGTAAATAATATTCTCCTTTTGGTCCAGGATCCAAGGACCAATCTTCTGTTGGGGCTGTTTGGTTTTATATGTCTCCTTTTTATTTTAAGAAAGGTAAATGCAAATCCTTCTCATATTCTGCTTCTCCTTGCTTCTAACTAAGCTTGTCCACTTTTCTGGGAAAAAATTAGGCAAGCTGAAAAAAAAAAAAAAGTTACTTTTGCCTGCTCCATTTGTTAGTTTCTTTAACATCTATTAGGTTTCATTAGTACCTGTTTTCTGAGTATTTTCATATTTATCCAGGCAGAACAGGAAAGCAGGAATGGAGAAATGGGATTTCTTCAGGTTAAACTACACTGCATAAAAGTGGGTGAGTTTGTAGTTCTGTCAACTGGCTTCTGAAAAGAAAATCCACTTGTCCCAGCTGGAAATACTGTCTTCGTGAAAGACTAATGCAAAAGAAATAGGTAGTATCAGCTGACATGATTTAAATCCTGTTATCCCTATTAATGGCAAATGGAAAATAACTGAACTAATTAGAATATGCTTATCTTGCATCACTGGCATCATTGCTAAGTCACGGGTCCAACTTTCCCTTGTCTAGGAATACCTTTGTTTGGGCACGAGGAAATTTTCCTCTTACCTCTGCCATAAACCTTTCAAGAAAGGTGCTATGGAGTAATTCACAACCCTGTGAATTACTGTTTTGCAGCAGAGTAGATGTATAGGATGGAAATAATGCTGTCTGTGCATCTGCCCATGCTTTGTGCTGTGTTAAGGTTTGCATCTGTGGAACAGCTTTAAAACTATGACATGAAAAAGACAGAGAACATTAAAACATATTTGAAGTGCTGCTGATGGTCTAGGTGGTTTGTCCATCCCATGGTGTTAGTCCGCCTTCTCCTACTTGAAAATCCATATGCCAGAGCCAAGTAAGCACGTTTTGTTCTGGCAGTGGCACCTGGTGTGTTGGCAGTGTTGGCAGGCAGCAGCAGGGGCTTCTTTTCCATCAGCTCTGGCCCTGCTACAGACCTGGGCTGCCAAAATGAAAAGATGCCTTGGACTCTGAGGAAAATGAGATAATTTTTAGTCCATAGGCTAGTGGGCAACTGTCAATAAATGCAGACTATTTCTGAAATACTTCTTCCCCTTCACATATATTAATGTTCATCACAGATCTTCTGCATGGAGAGTTAAGTAGAAGACCACAGGTAATATTTTATAAATGTACATTTTTAAAGCAGTATACTCAAAAAGTAATAGCAAGAACAACTGTGGAGGTCCTTCTGTGACCCAGACAACAGTTGTAGTTGTACTTTACAAGAATTTTGTGGGTTTCAGGATCACTGCTATGACTTAAAGGCTGTCATACCTCTCAGCATCTGCCCTGTCTCTCTAGTCGTGAGCAGTCACTCCAGACAAACTGGCTCACCAGCAGCACCAGGAGTACTGCCAGGCCAAGGAAGGCTGAATCATGTGCTCATGTAGGACGAGGTGCTCACTGCTGGAAACTGCCTGCTGAAGCAGCAGGAGGAGCTTGGAGTGAGTTTCAGTAGCTTGCCCCTATAGAAAAGCTTATCTGTGATTACACTGATTGTCTGGTATGGCAAAACACTTGGCTGTAAATTTTCCCACATACATGTATTCTGCACTGCCTCAGAAATTATGGTTGATAGTCATTCAGAGGAATTCAGTCATCCTCTGAGAGAGTCATTGACAGGTTTTTCATCAAAAAGGACTAATTTTTTAGGAAAAAATGGGAGGCCAGAAGAGGAAGTTTCATTGTAACCCTGAACAGAAGAAAAACAACAGATCTTCTTTGGCCAGCTGGCGTGTCTTGGGATTTCTGAGTGAGGAACCTGCTCCTCCTTGTTCAAGAAAATAGGGATTTTTGAATGTTTTTACAAATAAATTCACCCCAAGTATACACCTGATGTGTCACCCCTTTTCACTTGCAAATAGTCCACATTTAAACAACCACACAGTACAATGGGAAAACAGTAGAAACTCTTCAGGTGCAAAATGGTGGTGAATTAAGAGGAAAAAAAATGGGGAAAAAACCACCCCACACCATAGCTTTGGAATTTCTGTGTTCTTGGGAACAAATGTGGCACATATAATCACTGAGGCACATTAAAAGCCTGTCTTAAAAATCTTCATCTTTCAGCCTGAAAGCCTGGCTCACACATCAGAAGATGAAGAAAGATGCCCTCAACTTCTAGAAGAGTAGAAGCACCCAGCCTCAACAGGCTGGATGACAGTGCTTGCTTCATGGTAGGGAAAGGCTGCCATCCCTCCGCAGCATGTGACAAGACTTGCACAGCATGCACAGTGCAGTGCAGGGCTCATGCTCATGAAACATCACGTGCTATACAGTCTTTGCGTATAGGTAAGTCCCATCACCACACAGCCCTTGAGAATGAGGAAGGTAAAGTGGAAGGCAGGCAGTGCTGCCAAAACACAACTTCCTTCCCTCTGCTCCCTAAGTGCAGCAGCACAGCAAGCAAGGAACAATAGAATCACTCAGGGCTGGGAAGCAACATGGCGAATATGCAGCTGATGCAACCAGTGGACTGAGAAGCAGCAAAGAAAATAAGTTATTCCAACAGGCCAGTTCAGCTTAAATTTGGCCTTGCTGTTCAGCAAGGCAGAGAAAATCTTAAATCAGGCATGAAAGTTACTGCAGAAAGGAAGAAAGCAAACAGTTGGCCTAGGATGTGCCTCCCAGAGCAAAAAAAATTAATTTTTACTGATAAGCATACACTTTGAAGAATTGGGTACTGTTAAACCAGAAAGGTCAATACGATTTTCTAAGGTAGCTGGGTAGCAGGCTATCTGGTAAAGAAAAGAGAGAGGAATAGGCAGGATGAAGCATCTTAAAGGGCTGCATAAACCAGAGAAAAGGTATGCTGGTTAATACAAAATCTTCACTGGGAATGCTCCAATTTTCCCAGTTCCAAACAAAGGTAAAATAAAAGGAGAAACAGATGATGGTAGAAACTAGCAAGAACACATTAAAAAATGAGTAGGGGGTTAGTGTAGAAATTGTTCCTAGTTTGATACATTTCTTGGCAACTCCATTTGGCTTTCTAACAAAGTAATTTTTGGATTGTGAGGACTTTGTAGGTACATGCAGAAAAGGCTGTGATTAGTACCGCATGCCCCTCCAGCTGAGCACATAATTTTAGTGTCCTGATACAGAAGTACTAACAGCCATTGATACAGAAGTACTAACAGCCGTTACTGAGTGTAAACACTTCCTTTAAAGCCAGATAAAGCTTTTTACCTCCATACTACATAACGTCAGAAAAAGATTTGAAACAATCCATCATTGGGTTCTATTATTAATAGAAAATAACTTAGAAATTCATTAAATACTTGCTTTAGGGAGAGAGAGAAAAAATCTTCTCATATAGAAATAAATGAGGGAAACATTTTTTTACAGATAATATCTAAATGAGCCAGCAGTGCCTAAACCCAGCTTTAAACAGCTGATCACCTGTTCAGATGAGTGACTTATGCTGCTGCATTAAATTCTACATTTCACGTATTTCTGCTCAGCTGTATTAAAACATAATGCTGAGTTACAGAATTTAAGCACAGAAAGGATCATTATGTCTTTTAATATATATCCTGTATCATCAAAATATTGCCTTATATACAATATAGTTCAAGTAGTCTTTTACTCAAGTTTTTCCTGCACTGAGCCCAGGAAGACAGATTTTTCTAAAACACGCCTAAAATGGCTCGCAGCTTTGATTTAGAAACACCAGAAGTTGAAAAGCAAAAAGTCAAGCAGATTGTCATGCTTCTGGAGAAGAAATTTATAAACTGATCTGTTAGAATTTCTCTCCTGATAAAGTTCTTACTTCAGCCACTCAAATAGCTAGAGCTACAAGCACCAAATTTGATACTCTGAAACATTCACATGAACTTAAAAGAAGGATCCTTCTGGCATTTTCTCCTTCCCTTCCCACTGGCTTAATATAATTGTGTTGAACAGGCACAGAAGACAGAACAGGTAGCACTCTTCCAGTGCCTACTTCTAAGAACTCTATTGTCAACTCATCATCTCTGGCTTCTACGAACAGGGTTTGGACACAGTGAAAGTATAATATATGGTACTAATCTTTAAAGGCAAGAACATTTTGACATTGAAGTCTTTCAAGTATTCTGAAAAGGGCACGGAGCATTTCAGTATGTAATGAGATGCACTATTTAATATATCTAAATCTATGTCTATATATAAAAAGGGCACAAAATACAAGTATTTGGTATGGTCACTGGTACTCAAAGGTAAGTTCAGGTTAGCAAATATGTGATTTTATCTACTCTTTATACCTGTAGCAACAAATAAATCTGTTTATACATTAATACAAATCTGCCAAATAACCACAGTACAAACTGTACTTCTAATGAAACATTTATCAGTTTGCAGGAGCACAAAATGCCTGGTTGTACCTGGTTGCACCTGGCTGTCTAGTCTGACCTCCCACTCATATCAGGACTGTCGCCAAAAATGATGTTGTCAGCTGCAGCTTTGCCTAGCTGAGTCACAGAAATATCCAAAGATAAGAACTGCACAGCCCCTCTGGGTAACCTGCTCCAGTGCTGCACTATGCTCTGGGTGAAGTTCTTCCTAATGTCCAGACTGAACCTCCCAAATAGCAATTTCTGGCCACTGCCCTATATTATATCATCTGCCATTACCAAGACTTTGGATTCATCATCTTTGTAACTGCTCTTAATACAGTTATGTGCTTCTGTTAGATCGACTCTCTCCACCATGCTAAACCTTGGTGCTTATTAAAGGAACTAGATGCTATGATATTTCCTTAATACTGAACTAAAGAGCTGTGCACCTTCCTTACTACCAAAGAGTGTTTCTAAAAGTCCCTCAGACTTTGCCACTGAAGTAACTGGAAAACTATCATTGCTGCCTTTGTCAGAGAATCAGTGGGTTTTGTTCTCTTAAGAGAGAGGCTTCATCAAAACGTGTTTTACAGCAATGTCTAACGTAGATCTTCTGAATCACTCTCCTTGCTAAGAAGAAAAGGAGTCTGGCTAGGTTAGGTGCATAAACCTGAGAGGTATGAGTATGCCACCACTCCGAGGCACCCATAAAAAGTAATCGCTGAACTGAAAAATACCACAAGGATTTGAATAAGGCAGTTCCATGTCTTGCTACTGAAAATTAAAACAGCTAAGAATTGTCATGACTAGAAAGTATTCTTTTCTTCACTCCTTCACCCCTGTGATCACGTCTGCAATCCTGTCTAGATTATTAAGGGGAAAAAATTAATGAGATGAGTCTTCCAAAGATTACTTTAAATAGCTCTAAATACTACTTGGCTGGCTTTGAATTCTCAAAGCAATTAAAAATACTGTATAAATATAGTTCAATAGTCAAATGTCCTACCAAGAGGTGAGAGCAGAATATGCATTTGCATTAAATTAAATCATTATGCATCAAAGGGATTACACTATTAAAGCAAAACACTAATCTTGGCATTGACTCTATGAGCTATGTGATTTTTTCTGATATTCTTTTCTGCTATGTTGCTACATTTAAGCATAAGAGAGTTAAATAACAATCTCTTTTCCCGCATCTTCTTCTAATGGTAGAGTGTAATGAAAGTAAAATACCAAGCATTTTGTTTCATAAAAGGGAAGGAGTACAGTGTTCCTGTGTTGGTGTAATAAAAAATCTGAAAGTACCTGTATGATATATCTCAATGACTGGATAAATTAATGAAGAAGTATATTCAGCCAAACTGAATTTGAATGTCAGACCTTTAACTCATTGGTGAATTGATGGTCCTACTGAATTAGTGGCCATCAAAAGCTTGCTGAATTTTTAGAAAAAGATATTTCTGATTGCACAGTAAACCAAAATTTATTTTTCTTCTCCTTAAACATTTTTTAAAAGTCAGTCGTTGTTTGGTGGGTAACATCCAGACTGGTGAGAACAGTAAGGAAAGCATTTAAGGGTTTTCAAAGAACTAATCCTTCACCCATCAGCTAAGTGTTATCCGGGCATTTCATAGTACGCTTGCTTGAAGCTGGGAGTATATGGTCAGCTTTAGTGAGTCTGATCAAAGGCCCATCTAGCTCAGGACACTGACTCCAGTGGTTGTCCATAGTAGGTGCAGTGGAAAGGAAAAAAACCATCACGACATGCAGAACACGACTTTCCTCTTACATTATTTCCCACTTGTATCAAAGCTGCTCCTGAGCTACTTTGTAGCTTCTTTTCGGTAGCTCCTGAGTCAAAGGCGGAATAAAGGACTGTTTTAAACAAGGGCTGATAGACCAAGCCTCTATTTATAACTTTGTCCTGCACAACATCCTGTCACAGGAAGTTCCACAATTTAATTTTGTGCCATGCAGAAGAGTATTACTTTGATAGTTTTCAATCTGCTACCTGCTAATTTTACTGAGTACTGTCATTCTCATAATGTGCAGAAAAGTGAATAATTTTTCCCAGCTTACCTCTTCCTGTTGTTCCTGACCTCCTTACTAGTCATCCTTACTCTAGCTAAAGACTCCTTGCCTCTCTCGCATGCCTCACCCAGAATTCACTCCATAGCTGTGTTATTCTCAGTGAGTTTCTCTATACTTCTATAGTATCTTTTATAGTATCTTTTAGTATCTTTAGTATAGTTACTTTCTGAGATCTAGCAAGAATATATGTTTTCCATGACAGTCACACCTTCCTATAGCATTCTTGCAAGCTTGGGGATAGCAAGCAAAATCTCCAACACATAACAAGTTAAAACATGTAACAGGGTGTATGAAGTTGCCGTAGATTTCTTTTTTGCTAATGTTTAAAGGCACTGCAGAGTTCTCATGCCTTCATGTGACCGTGGTATAGCCATTAGTGGGGATTTTGCAGGCAGTTCCCAAGCTCACGCAGACAGGCATGGGGCAACTCAGACTGAAGATGAAAGCAGGAGGAAGTTACACAGTCCTTTTCAAGCAGAGGCCATTTTTTCTGTTTTCTGATGTATAGCAGCTACAGACTCCTGTCTTGTCAGTATTTGCTGATAATGACTAACCTATCCTACTCTTGTTTTGTGTGATATTCTTCTCTTAAACCTCTGTTGTGTTCTAAATCCATGTACACACATGTCCAATTTCTAACTATAAAGCCTGTCAATCACCATGGCACAGCTTAACTATGAGTCTTATGGCTAAAAATGAAATTTTGTTTTATTCATGCTTTGTGTGTATCCAAGCTTTCCCATATAAATAAACATAAATTAGAAAATAAACAGCCTTGGTATTATCATAGGATAATGCAGACTGAAAAAATGTAACTAGATAGGAAAACATTTCTGCAGTCTGTCCTACTGTTGAGTTCAAATACAACAAAAAGAGAAGAAACTGAAATGAAGAAGAATACGGCTTTTCAAGAAACTGCTTGTTCTACCACTGAATACATTGCAATGTATGGAACTGTCAAACTTTGGTTGTCAAAGTAAGGCTTGGGAAGAGGCAATACCGATAAATCAGAACTGTGATGAAATAAAGTGTGATGATGAAGGAAAATCAAGAGAAATACTAGAGAATCGAGTACATCGTTTTAGGCAGACTTATGTACCAGGTTAGAGGGTATTCTGAGTATTTTCTACTTAATTTTTGAGCTGTAAGACAACAGCAAATGCATTGTGAAAATTACTGTTCTTTTAGAGCAGAGCTATTTTGGAAATGTATTTTTAGTTTAGTAGAAGCTTTTTGCTACATCCTTGTTATTACGATGCATAATAAGTTCCAACATCAGTAACAGAGGACTGTCATGTCAGTTAAAGGACTGTTTTAATCAGCATTCCTTACAATTTTTACCTGTGGTGTTCTCTTATTACTACAACCATCTTTGTAAGAGATGGACATTCTCAAATTATGATAAAAAGATTTTAATTATACCACATGAAAATGGAATGATCACCTGATCTACTTGATACTAATATGTGCAATAAATATTATTATCCAATAATAATAATAATAATAACAACAACAACAACAATAATAATGTTAAATATTTAAAACATTTGTATGAGTTATTACAGGCAAAAATTTTGCATTTTCCTTTGAAAAAGCTATGCTTCAAAGTAAATACTTTTTCAGAATCCTAGAACATGCCTCTGGCAAATGGAATTCATATGTATATATATATGTGTGCAGTAAACACAGAGAAGCTGTAATGTTGTTCTCTTGCTGTAAGCATATACAATACATAAGTTACTCTTTGTCCATGTCACTATTTAAACCGAGATATTAACCTGATTTCATATGCGAAGGTGAAGGTGCACAGTATCTTCCTTTTTCCCCAGTATTTTCCTAAACCAGAAGTTACCCTCCCCTCTCCCCCACCCACGGATGAAATTTTAAAATGCGAGAGCCTTTTTCTATTTTGCCTTACTCTGGCACAAATTAATTGCACTGAGGCCAGTGCAGTTACACAAGTGAAGTGAGAAAAGAACCAAGCACCACATACATGGTCTTAGTTCCTACTGATTGCAAGATTGCTTTGATTACAGTAATACTAGCATTACGACAAAGCACTGCAATCCAAAAAGCATGCAAGAGACAAAAAAGATATCTCAGCCTTTAATATATTTCAAAGAAAACAGATAAGCCTATTATTAGCCATTGAAACAGACTCCTTTGGTTAAACAAGTAGTTCCAACCTTTGGCTGGTTGTGGTATCTCAAGAATGAATTTTAAATTGTGTAGCTCATTAATTTACTATAATGGACTTGAAAAATACCCCCAAACCCCTAACTGTACAACAGGCACTGGCCAGTAAAATGTAACAGTATACATAAAATATGACCGTATTTTACGCTGATTATAGCTGTACGCTGAAATGCAGCTCAGCATATATACAAAAAGTGATTTTACGATAAACACTTATATTTCAAGATTTTCACTACAAAGAAATGCATGTGAGATGGCTGTGTTTGATAAATTTCCTTGACACAATTCTCAGTTAAAACAGTGTATCCTGTAAGAAGCTGACTGGTTACATGACAGCAGTTACTGCAGAACATTTGCCTCCCGCTTCAGCATGTGATTGGGTTTTCTGCGAGAAAAAGGAAGATGATGAGGAAAACATAAAAGAAAGTTTCTCCCTTAGACAAGGAATTGAGCTAGAAATAACATATACTTCTAGTTTCTTTTACATTTGACTTTCAAATGTAAATTTGTTAGTTAAAATGTGCTGTATTTTTAATATCTCAGTTAAGACCTCAGGGCCAGTTAGGGTTCCTGAACTTGTCCTTGTACTTAAACTTAATTCTGGCCTAACTCAGCAAGTGCTAATAATGGCTCAGAGTACATCTACAACAGGCTGACAACACGGTAGCCTAGCACTGTGACAGGAGCCACACAAATCAAGAAAATGCAAAAGAGTGAAATTCATGCACTGGAAATGTGGGCCAAAAGACATCTTCTGGTGTCCTATCTGGCCTCTAGCTGCTGATCCAGAAGACCTCAGGTCCCCCGTGTATCATGTCATGCCTGCCAGAATTGCATGGATGTCCTTGGTAATCTGGGGCATCTCAAATGCTACAGGCTTTGTTTATGCTTCTGTATTACACCCTACGTGACAACTGACTATAATGGGAGCTTAGACACCTAAGTCAGGTGTATTATGTAGATTACTTTGGATTTGATACTCAGTGAACAGCAGGAAAACACAGACCTGGAAGACACATAGGTTTTGTAGACGTTCCTCTCTCTTTGGTGCAGCCTTCCAGGTTGCTTAAGATCTGGTCGTTCCTGGTCAACATCCAGGCTATTTTGAACCCCTGCCCTAGTTGCTTAGTTCTCCCCATTCACTTCTGCAGGAAATAAATTTGGTTAGAAAAGTCTGGAATCGGGTGCCCAAAGGTCAAATAATGCAACGGTCCTCTCTGAATGTGATAACGTTTTGCCTTAGCTATTGTTTACATCTCTCTGTAAATATGTAAGTTCCATTTTGGCCAGTCGACCACCAGACCACAAACTCCTATCAAACTAGACTTTCTCTTCTTTGCAAGTGTCTGAGAAAAATCATCATTACTTAAAAGCTTCTCACCACTTTATCACCCTTTTTGGGCAAATATTCTAAACCCTGTCGCACTACTGGAAAATCTCCTTAAGAATAAAAATTAGCAGATGTAATTTGCCATGTGTAGGTGTTTAAAACTACACTTCATTCTGCTCTTTGAAAAAAAGCATGGTTTGAGCACAGAAACAGCCTGAAAAGCTGGCCCAATCCTCTGTATACTGTGTATTCCAAAGAGGTTACCCTGTCTTGTCTCCTTTTCGATCTCCTTTCCTAAACTGAGTCCAGGGAATGCTGCCTTCATCTAGGCCGCCAGAGGCACAGTCCCTTTCTGTCTAGCTGGGGTATCGTAGAAGTTGTGGCTGAAAACTTGTCTGCAGTGTGAAAGACAAAGCAATACAAAAATCTTCAAATTAGCATTTGAAGAGTGCTGACTCTCCCAGAGGTGCTAACTCTGCACAGGCGCGCTGGGGACAGGCCTTGCTGGTAAGACTGACCAGCTGGGCCTCAGCACTGTATTGACATGATGGTTCTGCTCCCAGTTTGGGAAGTAATCTATCTGCTGCTACCTAAAGGGTCTTTGCACCACACTGATGATACATGATTATATATGTATGATACAAAGATGACCTAAGACATTCCTGAAGATAGCAGTTGCTTCAACTTTTTTTCAGCTCATAGAATACGTGAAAAGTGATTCTTCCAGAGTATGATAATATAATGCAATGTATTACAGCTTTGGTAAGGTGGTTGACTTAGTACCTGAAAACATTCTCATAGGAAATGGTACAAACAATTAACAGAGTGTATGCTAAATGGATTAAGAATTCAGTCACTGGCAGATTTCAAAACACAATTATTGTAGAATGGTCACAGAATTTCAAGTGTAATTCCATTGTGAACATTAGCAGACCAAACACAGTCCAATCATTTTCACCAAAATCAGAAGTACACATCTAAGGAACTGTGTACATAAACCAAAATGGCAAAGTAGTGAAGAGTGATGACACCACCACATTCACATAGAAATCCAGACAGCACGGGAACATAAGCCATTTAAACTAACTGTGCTTTGTTATAGCCACATGCAAAATTAAATACTAAGGAAAAAAGAGACGTGCCACATAGATCTGGATGGGACACTGTATCCTGGAAAGCAAGGATTTCAGAAAGGATTTAGAGCTGGTGGTGGACAAGTAAGATGAACACCAATTTATAGCCCAGTGCAAGGAAATAAATGGCTAACGAAAGCCTTTAATGAATAATGCTGGGAGTAGTAAGTATAGGGAGACGAGACTATCTCTGCAGACAACAGAGTTGAAACAGTGCATATAGTTATAGTGTCTACATTCCTAAAGAAGCTTTCAGAAGCTGGTGAGGTGAAGACAAGAGCTGTCACAATTATTTGAAACCTGAAGAAAATGGTATCACAGAGAAATTCAAGGTGCTCAGTCTGTTTAGCATTTGATCAGTCACTTGACTGATCTATATACATTTCTTAATGGAGAGAACATATCAGGCACAAAAAGACTCTTTAATCTATAAAAGAGTTTCTTTTTTTTTTTTTTTAACAGAGTTTTATCTTGTCTTTTTATAGAGTTTAATCTATAAAAAGACAAAAGCTATAAAAAGAAACAATGGGCAGACCCCAAAACCAGATAAATATAGAGAAAAAATTAGGCAAAAGAAAAGTTAACAGTGCAGGTGATTAATCATGAGAACAAGTATCCAGCAAATGACAGATTCCCCACCTTTAGATTCCTTCTGATCAAGAGTGGAATAGATTCTTCATACAAACAAAAATGGTAATATCTGTCAGTTCACACTAGGTGATATAAACTGTACGTATTATTGAAAACAAGCAGATCAGAGGTCCACTCCTTTAGGAATGGGCAGCTTCTCTCACAGTACACATATAATATAGCATTGGCATTGCTTTTTTAAAAAGCACGGGTTACACTGACTGTGTGACAGGAATGCTGTTGATGTTTAATCCTTACTATTCCTCAAGTTCATTTTTTAATTAAAAAGACAAGAATACAATGCAAGTGTGTGTATCATAACCTTGTAAAGACACTGTCCAAGTCCTTGATATTTATTCTTATGCTGTACTTCATACACTGTGGGCTAAGGCAGTACACAAATTACAAAACTAACAGGAAAGAGATGTGCAGACCATGTCTGAGCTTGTATTTGGAGTCAACACTGAGCACAAGTCGAATTGGCCTGAGCCATGTTCCCTTCCCCTCTTTAATAATCACCCTGACCATTCTAAAGTTGAGCATGTTGCATTTATTATTGCTTATTTATCTCTGTGTCACAGCTCTTCTCTTCCCTGAAAAGTGGAACTTCTCTAGCAATTGGTCTGTGGATCACTGTGGACCACTCACTTGTCTCGGTTACTTTCTTCTTAGTAGCAGCTGACAAGGGAATGAGATACAGAGGCAACCGGTACTAGGATCTATAGGATTATCGCAAGCTGATGTCTTAAGCCTGCAGCCTGCACCATGTAGGACAGTCTAACTGGGGGCACCAATAGAAACAGTCTGATATTTGGAAGATTGGCAGTGCTTCCAGGACCGAACTAGACTGCTGCTGAAGTGTTCCATGTGCATTATGAGTCTTCAGAAATAATTTAAGATAAACTCTAATTCTCAGTGCAGTCACTGTTGAAGAGCACCTCTCAAATTTTGGACTGGAATGGTGTGCCCACCTCTGGATAGTGTGCAAGAGGAAAATATTCAGTCCAAGATTTCCAAGGAGTGTGGGAAAGAATAAGGGATGTTATCTGCTCACCTGAAATTTTTATTTGAGCTACTTCTCCGTCTCCTCCTTCACTGTGTGCTCTAACCTCAACAACATATTCACCATCACTGGGGACTGGGACCTCTATTGTATGCTTTCCAGTTGAAAACAACTTGCCTTCATGTTGTCCATCTGGTCTATAAAGTACCTAGGAAAGTCATAGTAAGTATAGTTACTGAAGTGCTACATTTCCATGAAAATACAGTTACATATGTACAGTGTGTCAATGAAAAATTACTAGGTTTTTATTTATACATGAAGCCTATATATATATATATATCTCAAAACTTAGTGGCTGACATTACTTTTTCCATTTTTATGTAGACTGAATCTAGACAGGATGTTTCCTCATTGTTTTCTCTGTTATAAAATTATGCCACCTTTTGAAAAATAATTTCAGCCCTTACATTCGAAATAATAAGTAATTAAAAGATGGAGGATAATAACACAGCGTGGCAAAGAGCATCAAATAAAAATCCAAGAACTCAGCTGGGTTTTCTGACATAAAATTTATTACCATTTTCATAAATGAAACAATTATTAATTGTAAATAACTTTGTGGATGATGTTAAACTATTGCAGATGCGATGGTATATGTCTTGTGGGAACTTTAGAAAAGATCCCCACTCCTTCTGGAATCATCTCTGTGAAACATCGTCAGCAATTCCCAGGAAGCAGTTCAACTCCTCAAGCAAAATTTGTACATGTAGAACATGATACTAATTTTCTTAAGGCCAAGCAAGCAGCAAAGTTAAACAGGAATTAATAATAATAAAAAAACCCTATACCCTATAGTTAGTATATACACTTGCTCTAGTTAGACAGTAAGTGCATCTAACGAGGTTAAATGTCCCTTCCCTTCCTCTACCTTCCCAGGCTTTAAAGAACTCATGTTCCAGGAACTGTAGCTCCCATGGAGGTGGGAAAGGAAAGCTGGAACAATGCATACTCATATAAGAAAGAACTATAAAGCGTACAATTTCTTTAAGCATTATTTTTAGCCAGCGGACAATAAATGTAATCATATGGGAAATCAGGTTGCCACAGTCACTGATCTAAACTTTCCCATGATGTGGCTTGCCACTCAAATGAATTTCAGTCCCTCAGTGTTTTCTCATCATATTGACTAAACCCACTGGCTTTGCCCTAAGCCTGCTGCATGTATGTGATCTCCAAGCATGATACCTTCATCTTTAGCATGCAACTATATTTAAGTCTGATTAGGTACAAAAAAATCAACACAGTCTATAAAATGCACCTCACCTAGCATATACAAAGACAAAATATATTTTTATAGATCATACTTTGTATCCTTCAACTGCAGACTCATTTGACATTGCCTTCACGTGATCCCAGGTGATGATGTACCTTGAACCAGATCTTACAGAACTGATAATTCTTGGACGTTGGCTGGGAGCTGAAAAGCAACATATGTATAATGTGCACATAAATGAGATTTCATAAGCATTCAATGACATTTTTATTAAGACATGTAAAAATGTAAAAAAGGAAATTAGGCTGATCTTTATTTGATTAAGGGATAGTCTCCTTCCTGGAATGAACTGCTACAGCTCCAGCCAGGCAATTTTGGATGGCTTGTGCAGTGGCTGCCTTGTGGGTTTGCCTTTCTGTGCTGCCAGAATGGAAGTGGCCAACATTACCCTTCACTATGTTGCTGACCATGTGTGTTTGCTGGCACGCAGCTATGTTCAGAACCTCCCAGAAATATGGCTTAAGTCATATTTATTCATTGAGATTAAATATTAAATTAACCATTTAAAGGCATTTCTACAGCATTTAACTCAGCAGAAATCAGAGTCCCCCACTGCAGAAACCATTAATTATATTTCACACAATAACATTATAAAATGGAGTCTTACTCAACACAAATGAACCCTTCAGGTGCAAGTTGCACAATACACTATTTAATGACAGAAATCCTCAAATTAGTTGTACATATTTTTAGCCCATATAAGTGTGTTTTAAATTCACAAGACGTATTTCTTAATTGAACACTGCTCAGCATGTGTTAGTGCTAGGTATCATCATTAAATCAGGAGCTATATTCAGAAACCTATTATGGCATGTAAATTCAAGGATGTGATTCAGATCACCCACTTTTCAAGGCTGCCTGATCCAGGCTCCCTCTACTGTTAACGAAAATGGCAACTGGTCACATTTTAATTGTCAGAATATAATCCTTGTCACTATTGATTAAACAGAAAGACAGTGTACAGCTGCTTAAGTAATAGCTGGTCTGAATTATTCACCGTTTGGAATATCATGTCCAGCTTTGGGTCCCCCAGTACTAGAAAGACATGTAATCTGAAGTGACTTCAGCAGAGGGCCACTGACCTGGTGGGGAGCTGGATCACTTGCCCTCTGAAGGGAGGGTGAGACAGCTGGGCTTGTTCACCCTGGAGAAGAGACAGCTTTGGAGGGGACCTAAGACCCCCCTGTCTGTTCTTACAGGGAGGTTATCAAGAAGAATGCAGGCTCTTCAAAGTGGTATGGCAGGAGGATAAGTAACAAAAGGCACAAATTTGATTAAAAAAGGCTCTGACTAGATGCTCAGAAAAAGTCAGGCAGTGGAACAGGTTTCCAAGAAAGGTTGTGCAATGTCTGTCCCTGGAGGTTTTCAAGATCCAACTGGATAAAGCCCTGAGCAACCCGATCTGAGCTTGTAGCTGACCCTCCTATGAGGCTATAATCTTAGTCTCTTCACCACCTTTTGTAAGATATCCACATTGTACAAGGCAACCAAAGAGAGGAAGGAGAGCCTTATTAGATATTTTCAGATGAAGAACCAATACCATGTAAAGGGAAAACATCAGGTATATGAATGAGAAGCAATGTTTGAAAACAGAATGGACATGATGCAACATGCAATAATGAAGTACATGACATTCTACTTAACCTAATGCTCTGTTTACTTACGTGCTTTCCTGGTAATAATATCAATGGTTCTACTGGGAGGTCCATAGCCTGCACTATTGAAGGCAGAAACATCTACATGGTAGCGAGTGTTAGGCTTCAGGTTTTCCAGTTTCGTTGAATATTCTTGATTGCTCACTTGTACCCGCTGTGCAGCTGCTTCTTTATCATGAGCAGCCCAGTAACGAATCTGTAAGCAAGCAAATTGAAGGATTACATTTAACATATTTAGTCATAAAGGAAGTTTATAAAAAATAATGTATGCTGGGTATTTCTATACTACATACTCTGGGGTAACAGGCGAGGTAAAAGAAATCAAACAGCAATAGCATGGAATTCCTTCTGCAGGATGTGATCTTAACCAAGTTGTATATAGACATAACGAAATAGAAACAAATTCAGATTTTGTTATTAAAACTTTTCTCACAATGGTTTAACTTGTTCTCAGGTATGTCATTAGAAGTCTGGGAGATGGAAAATGCCTTCAGAGAACAAGACTATTTTCTTCTTGCTGTTTTGGCTGAGCATTTTACTCTGAACTTTAATATTGTTTTCCTACACTACAGTGTAGACTAAACTCATGTTTTCACAATATTTCATTTAAAATGTCTTACAAATTTAATCTTTTTGTGCTTCTATCTAGGGAATGAGAAGTATTCAGTCATGTTATCTGTATGATAGGTCTAGATATGTGTACCTAACCATCTTCTAAAGTTCTTTGGCTAAATTCAATCAGATTTCATAGTATAATATGACATTTGTCAAAGTAAATAAGAAAGAACCTGAAAATGCTTAAACTACAGGAAAAGCATCAATGTAAGCTCATAACATCTTAAAACTCGAAGTCAATTAACTGTACACAGAAACTCTGTGAGGTTTTTTTTTCTCCAAGAAATTGTTCAATTCTGCTTTAATTCATTAAGCATTACAAAGCACCAGTTTAAAAGAGAGTAATTCCTATGGAGTGATGCCATTCCATAGGGTCCGTCACATACACAGGGTCCTATTCTGCATGGCCTGTGAGATGCAAATGAGAGTAAAACACTGTCAGTCTCTGGGTTTGGTCTGGTTTATAACCATCTGGATAAGACTAAATTACCGCACAAACCTGAAAGAGTGGAAAGCCATGCCCATTACATTTTGGTTTTGAGTTTTTACTCTCAGCGTTTCTGCTCAGCTGCTGCTTGTCTTCAGAATGATTTTTGAGTATGCTACATGAGGAACTTTCAAAATTTTTTAGGAAGAGGTTAATGTTCTTGGTAATTTCAGGCTCTAGGAAAAATCTTGCTTTGTAAGATTTGACTGGTGACATCATGTATCCTGTTATTTCATCTTTTAAATAGCAACCACTTTAATCTTCTGTTCTGCTGACATTAGTTTTCCTTGGAAACTTCATTAAGGAGTAGGTTAGAAAAGCAGATAGTTTGTCAAGGTGTTAATATCACAGTCCTCCTCTTGACAAATTATGGGTACAACCCTTGTTTGGCAAGGCTTTATTTTCTCTTGTTCTTGCTTACATTAAAACGTTTAATAAAAATATTTTTCTTTTACCTCAGAGCACATACTGTGGCTGAATGAGAGGTGGGGTAGAGGATTTCTCTTCACCTACTTCAAATGTATTTGGACATGGTAACAGCCAATCTCACTACACAGAGGTTACTCTCATTTAAATACTAAAGTCTCTTGTCAATATTTGTTGCCGCAGTCTTGCCCACCAGTATTGGAGGTTTACTCATACTGTGACTACTAAAAATGTGACAATATCCTAATGGCTTTTCTCACTCTTTCCTGGTGTAGAGAGAATTGTATCTGCAGGCCAAACTGGCTCTGATTTTTAAATACGTGCATACCTGCCTTTCGACAGGCACAAACAGGTAATTTCTAGTTATATAAATATATGTCCTGCACAGTGTTTTGGAAGTTTAATCCATTAGCACCCCCTAAACACCAGTTTACTGTAATGTAGACACACTCATGAAATTCCCACTTATCAAGGTGGCTATTTTGCTGAGTCAACAGCTTTTGCCCCAAAATGAGTGAGGAATGCAGACCCAATCCATCCTGCAGGCTTCTCCAGCAAGGTGGCAACCTCCCCTTGATGAATGGTTTCAGACTGGTGTGGATATGAAACCACCACAGTCATTTCAGCTGAAGGTCTGATTATGATCTTCAAGGCAGATTTTTTTAAAATATGATTATAATTAACAAACTCTTGCAGATAAACTGTTGTTGAATGCAACTAGCTGCATACCATAAGCTGTTAAGTGACTGACTCAAGTGTGAGAGGGTGTGTACATCTGGAGCTAGAGGACGTCATGTCTACCTCTGTCCCTATGTTCAAACAAGTTTCTAGCCTGCAGCAAAGGGATGTCTGTGAAGTTCTAGGTGGCCAAAAGTTTATTAGCTATGACAGGACCAGTGGTAGCTTTGTTGTTGATATTAACTGGACATTGAAGACTAATTTATTCATTTTTATTACTTTCTATTATGCTAACTAAGTACCTGCTTTACCTAAAGGTGGCAAATACACTTTATGTGAAGCTTTTGTTAATCATGAGGCATATGCTGGAAGCCTTTGAATACCTCTGACTTGCAATACTTTCTACAATCCTACTGCTAATTTGCACTACAGTGATGCTAAGGGTGTAATATAATGACTAATACACAGCAGCAGACAAGACAAGCAAGAAAATGAATGAAAATGTAAATTACTTCACTGAGAGCACATTACATTTCAGGCAGAAGTAATACAATTTAAAAATTAAATTAAATTTAAATCCAAAATATTATTGTTCTTGGCTGCAATGTTGTAGACTTAACTACTATAGTGTATAAGCTGTGTGTGACAAACTCAGAATGTTCTTTTTTATCTCTTCATTTAATATACAGTCATATCTACATATTTGGATCATTGTAACTATGTTTGGAAAAGAAAAAATTTGAAGTAAGATGACTCCCTTGAAAGCTAAGTACTGTCTTCTTTACACTATTCCTATATTTCTCTTACTTATTATGTAAACAATCTAAAAGTTTCTTGAAATAACTTGGAAATTTATTTCACTCTCTTGCCTCTGTGGAAGTGACATCTAGAATTAAATGCCCCATTGCTTCAAGAAGTCGCATTTCCTCACTTTGCTCAGTAGCCCCGTTCTTTTTCTTAAAGAACTTGGACAATAATTGTGGACAGCCTGCTTTTTCCTGCTGTTCTGCATTCACCTTGTTAGGGTAATCCATAGGTAATGAATCCCCAGGGAACACAGGAGGGTATTTCACTCCAGTTCTAGAGTAGGTGATAAGCCAACACCGATCCATGGGAAGGAATGCCTTAGCCATCATGAATCAGTGCAGCCCTTCACGCTAAAATCAGGGAAAAACACTCTCTTTCATGGTCCTCGCCTTTATTTAAATTTTAATATACTGAAACACATCAGAAATTGTTTCTGTAAGTATCATGAAACAACAGCTCTCATATTGATGAAAGTTTTACATAGGAGAGACATAAAAGAGATACTGTACTCATATTAAGAAAGAATGCTAATAGCATATTTCAGTAAACAAGGGACAATGGTGTTGAGTAGTGATAAATTTGTTTAATAAAATAAACACATATCTATTGCATAGAAGCAGCGGGAAATATGGATAGTGTCTTTGGTACTACATGCAGAGAAGAGCTATGGCTTTTAGCAGGTTATTGTAAGAGCTCGTAAATCTTAAATTCTCTATATGGATGGAGATAGTTTTCATATTTTATCTCTTCTTTAAGTGTGAACAGAGGACACTCTTCTGTAATGGCAAAATGTATCAGCTCGCACTCATCACCATGAGAGCAGTCATCTTGACAGTATGCATTAGTGTCAAGAAAATCTGACTCCTCCTGGTGTGAAAAGCGTTGTGTCACAGGTGAAATACCTTCAGATACTTTGCTCAGGGTACTCCCACCTCTTAAACTCTAGCACTTAAAAGGTCAATCATGCAATTTTCAGGTAATAATAAACACCAAAATGAAACTGAGAAGGCGTTTTGGTGAATGAGGGATTCTCTAACCTGTATTACAACTGAGCATATAACTGAACAAATGATTAAGAAATAAATATTGGAATATTTCTTGATGCCAATAGAGACATAGCCCTCCAGACATATTCATTGGAATTTTATAATGTAGTTTGAGTGCTCCTTCCCCCATAACTTGTATTGTAATTTCACAAAAGCTGCAGCCTTGACCTTCCAGAAGAGCCCTCTGTATTTTTGCTCTGTCCTATCCTTCAGGACTGATGGGAGACCTGATCTTCAGGAGGACTGATGGGAGACCTGATCTTCAGGAGCACAAGATTTCTTTTTGCCATCAGTGTAAAAGCACAGGCTTGTCCTTTGCTGCTTTTCTTTCTACTAGAATGAGGCTGGTGATTGCTTTAGAGAGAAAGATCTCAGAATTAACACCTCACTAAGCTCTGTGGGGCAGTAATTCATGTCTATCAGTCTGTTTACTGTGTAGACAGATAGGAGTTTTTTCCACAGTACTGATAACTAGAAGATTATTTTAGAAAAAGAGAAAAAAAGAGAAGAAATTCATATTTTAATGCCATTGCTCACTGTACATATGCAAGCAACCCAGTTCATACTGGATTTGTGGAAGTGGAGTACTTCTCTAGGAATGAGTGGATGAAGCTACACTACAGCTATCAAAAAAAGGTTACACCCTGCACATCTATAGTCTGTGTAGCAGCGCTCTCCACATTCCCAGGGTATCCCACCTTTCTTCAGAACAGCAGTTACCTCTTTTCAGCCCAAAGATCCTCCACGCTTCTTTCCAACTTTTCCCCTTTTGATTGACTGTTCTATGCATCCTGTTCTTTCCTGCTGAATCCTCTCCCCTCCCTTCTTTCCCTGACAGCAACTCAGATGGGTTTATGTAAAACAAAATAAAATTTTAAAAGCGGCCAAAAGTGGGTTGCCTATGGGAATGTTCTCCCACCATGTTGTTTCCCCATTTATCCTTACCCCTCCAGCCTTCTTATCCTGTTCCCTGTTACAACTCTCAACATCCATCGTCATGTTCTATCGCTACTGCAATCCCAGCCTCTCCCACCACTCTTTGTTGCCACTCTCTCCACACCCTCACAGTCCCTCAGTATGTGCCTGCTGAGCATCTGTTCTGCTCATCAAGGTGCACAGGCTTCGTGCCCAGTTTCCTCGCAGACTGCCCAGCTCAGGAGTGCAACACTGCTACATGGCTGGCTGGCTTGAGCTCACAGATGTGGGCACTTCACTCAGCTCTCGGTTATGATTATGGATTTGTCTATCCTATTCTAGTTGCACAATCCCTAAGAAACACCAAACCAACAGGCTGCTTTAGTGAATTAGGAGTTACTGTTGACGTCAGTGTCTTAATTTCAAACCCCAGTGTCTGCTTGTAATTTTAAAACTTTATGTGTGTACTGTGTAGAATCAAGCTTATATGGGACACTATACTACTTCCTATTGAGATCTTCACTATGATCTTGTTACAGTATCCCAAAAGTATTACATAAATCTCATGGAGACAGAAACAGAGATCAGGAAATATAGAAACAAGTACTACTAATTAAAAACATTTATTCATAGATTTCAGTTATAAAAATACATTCCATGAGGTTACTCCACATTTGTATGTGCTCATTTTGGAACACAGCAGCTACCAGCAAGCAGCCAACAACTTAAATCACAAAGCAGATCACTAACAAACTAAGGCCCAAATCCCTATTCTGGAGTGCAGCCAAAGTAAGCCAGTTGGGCACTGCAGAGTTCGTCAGCATCCACTGTGTGTGGATGAAGTTAAGACTTCCCTGTTGGAGTACTAGGTGGCCATTTCTGGTTGCACCCACCCTGCGGCTGTTGTCTTCTTTGTACATGGACAAGAACAATTTTTACTGGTAGCACCACTTAGCCTTGGAGCAGATGAACATACCTTGAAGCTCTTTCTCATATGGAGATAGAAACCATGAACAAACCATTGTTGTCTTGCACAATAGCACTATCTCTGTTATACTCGATTCTGGGCATTTGTCATATAGTCCCAGTTACTATAGGATTTGTAGGTGAATTGTATTAATAACTTAAATGGGCCACAAGTTAGTTACAATTTCATGTCCTCATTGACAATTGCACCCAAAACTTAATTTCAGTGTGGTTTGAGAAGGTACAGATAGGCATTCAATTATGTAACATAGACAAGATTCTTTTAGGAAATAATGATGCCTCTTTTCAGTTGAATAGTGAGCACATACATTTGTTAATGTTTTAATAATGAAGTACACAGCACCAAAAATAATCTGTTTCTCAGGATGTGAGATCTGTATAGCAAACGACAACTGAAGAGAGGTGAACCCTAAGAGACAGAATGCTAGAGTAGAAATTATTCTTGCATTTAACTATGGAAATTAAATGAATGAAAAGATATACCATGTCACCTCTAAACTCACCTGATATCCTTCCACAGATTTATCAGAAACATGATGCCAAGAAACAGACATTTCAGAAGACGACAAAACTTTTACACTCACATCTGTAGGTATTTCAGTTGGAGCTGAAAGATGAAACACATGTTAAATACACAATCTCATACAGTGATATTGTTATACTCACAGGGGCTCTTCTCACTTCAGTATTCTGTATTATTTTCTTTGTATCAGGGACCCAAGTGTGTTAGATTTTAATCTGGTTTTACTTGAGTAAACTTTAAATTCAGTGATTATCTGTATGGGAAATGACTATAAAAACAAAGCAATGATCCTATTACTTGGCTCAGACTATGTATTTTTATGCTTCAACAGATTCCATGCTGAAAGTTGTGTAAATTAAAGTCAGGCTTTGATAAATAGAATGAAGCATCCAGTGATCTTTCAGTAAATTGGACAGCAGCTCACAGATTACATACATCAGATTTTTTACGCTAGTTACACACAAATATTAATGTGTATGTCAGTCATGATGATACAAAGTTTTTATGAGACCAGATATTAGACATAGAGCTGGCCAGTGGCACATATAAACTTTAACATAGGTGTGAAATAATCCAAGAGCACCCTTCTGTCACCCACACATCACCCAGCTGATTTTGTTTGTGTTCTTAGTTCTGGAGAGCAGCCCACACAGAATACAGACCATTATAATGTGGTATACTTTTATTCAGGACTTAAAATATTAAGTTCTCATTTCATTATATGAAGCTGTTAATTTCACTGTTGCTTGCATTTTAAGTGATGTAAGGAATTTAAAAAGGCATAAACTTAACAATGTCTATAAAAGATAAAGTTTTCCAAGCTAAGAACAGTTCTCTGTTGTGAATCTTTTGAAACAAGTTGCAACAGACAGGCATGGCAGCCTGAGCTGAGGAAAACCTTTCATATAGCTAAACCTTCCAGCTGGGCATCCAGTCAACTATGCATCAAAACAGCCACTGTTAAGAAAAAAATCAGTTACATCTCTCATGAAAAGTATCCTAGGTAACAAAATAATCTTATATGCAAAGTTACCTTTTGTAATTGTCTTTCAATGGCTGTTCATAATGCAAATGTGTAATTTAAAAATGATACATTATTGCAATATTGTTTTCACAATGACAGGCATTTAGATAAGCAACAGGCCTGTGCACTCATTACTAGCAATCATTACTCACTACTAGCAATGGCAGGTATGACTAGTAGTTGTCAGATATGCAACTTGGCTTAAAACATGTGGGAACACAAAAACACCTCAGTCACTAAAGTGAATAAAGATGCCCACAGTTATAACTAGACACACATACATATACATATATTACAAAATACGCAACTTAGTGGAAAAGCTGTCATTAAATTTATGTATGTATGCATATTTATACATATCTGTACGGAATATTGTCTGACCATATTGCTTTAAAATCTCACTAATACCTTTGAGAAGTTGTGTTGTCTGATGGTAGTAACAGCACCTGCTGATTCAGAGGTACAGAAGTATGGGTGGAATAGATGTGACCACCTAACCTATTCCCAAATCACTGTCAGACTCTTCTCCATTGCATCAATTACAGAATTTGCCAAAATGTTTCATATTGAGAAGTTCCAACTACCAGGGATTTTGCTGATACAATATTCTAAACAATATTTCATCTGCTTATGGTTGTTTATGAGCTCCAAATAATTTATATGCCTATTTGGCATTTATGTTCTATAAATATTTTGCAGTCTCTCCTGAGCCAGCAAGATGATCTCAGCTCCTTTTCTCCAGCTTTCTCACTCAGTAGTTCTACCAATAAATGAAGCAATCACATAGGCCTCGCAATATGTTTGCTTCACTGAAAATACAGTGGTCATCACACAATTATCTTCTGAGTGTAACTACACAAAGTTAAGGCTGAGGGCCAGTAAGCATGCTACAGGGTTTGGAGGTGACTTTGTATGAGTCCTGATGCCAGCACGAAACTCTGCAGAATGCTCTTTGTAATAACTTCCACTAAACTTATTAGAAAAATTCCTTCTAACCCACCCTGCAGTTCCTGGATTTGATATGGTCAGTAGCCAGGGTCATAGCTCCACACAGAAGCTGTGAGCACTACTAGTAAGGTTTGTAGCACTGTGAGTCTGACTGTTTCGGTGACTCTTGTGCTTGAAATCAAATAAAAGAAGTTCACTGGGCTTCTATTCCTTTTGCTGCCTGCATCTGGCATCATTTCACCACAAGTATTTCTACAAAGCGTCTGGACTTTGCTAAAGTCTATGTTAGAACATCAGCAGCCACTGAAGTGACTTCTTTATCTGTGCACTACTGCATGTTTGCTTTTCCTCTGTCTTTTGGAGCTACTCGGCTCTGCCATGTTTCTGAACTTAGAGAGCTGTACAAACACACTGCTATCCCTGACATGGTTGATACAATCCTAAAATAAACACGTGGGAGCTTATCAGTCAGCTGTTGATAATGTCCCTGAGAAAGGATGGATACTGAAATGTTATTTGGCAGATATGGCTTCTGCTACACCATAGCTATTTACTAATTCATTTATATAAATGCGAAACCAACCATTCTGTTGCTGCAGCAGCTGTTGAAGATGAAATGCTAAGGTACGCTTTTCTGAGAATAAGGATTAGTATTAACCTCTTCAGCTAGCAAAGTGATGCTAGCTTGAATACTGATTTATTGCAAGAAACAAAAGGACTATTTTATCTTTTCTCTGTGTGTGGGCAATTTGTGTGCAAAGTTCTCATTAGAGCTAATGGCAATCATGGACATAAATCTCCCATAAAGTACACAGAGTAAAGAACAGATTGGGAAGTGTGAGAATGTGGCTTTGCTATCATATCCCTCCTCTTGGCTCTTTGTTCTGGATCTGTTGACTTTGTGAAGGAGATTCTGCTCTATGGAAAGAAAAATACGAGCAATTCCTTGGGTTTCTGGCAGAAATTAATAAACCACATTTTCTTATAACAGGCTTGAGTGATTATGTTGCAATTAGGAGTTGCATATATTTCTTCTGATTTAAGGTAAACATTCTTCTAGTACTTTCACTCTCCCACTAAGTTTGGAAATGTCTTTTAAACTTCAATCCTAAAGATCACAGCATATGAAATAATTCCAGTAAGTATTAGAAAAAGTTTTTAGTGAAATGTCAAAGCGGTTTTCATTAAATTATTCACTTGATAGCAATAACATCCAAACCAGAATAAAGAATGTGGCAGGGATAATTTATATTAGAGTCTAAACATGCTGGAAATATAACTAGATACAACTGAACTATCATTCTTTCACATTTTTGAGCTAAATTCTGATACTGATCTACTAGAATAATAGGCTTTAGTGTGGTCCATTAAGAACAAAACAATTATACATACGTCAGATACACAGACACTGTTGGATAGTGATGTAAATGTTTTAGGCAACCAATATGAAGATCAGAATTTCTTTTTTAAAATTCTTAAATCTTTTAACAAGCTCTGTGAACAATCTTCTGTGTATTGCTCACTGACAGCAAGTACAACGAAGTGCTCTGCATCACATGGAAAGCAGAGCTGAAGTTGTTTATTCAGAACAACTGCAAGAGTTTTGTGTGAGCAATATACACATTCCTTGCTATATAAATCAGTGTCAAGGACCAGGTTCTCTCTCCTGATGTTGGTAGTAATGATATGGACCCTCAGTGTAAAACTTATCTGGAACCTTTACTCACCATCTTGTGCTGAATATATGACAGCAGTGAGACTGAATGGTCCATCCCCTTTGTTGTTAAAAGCTTTCACTTTTACTTGATACTGCGTTGAAGGTGGCATTGATTCATCCTTGTGGACATACCGGCCAATTTCAGGATTAGTAACTGTAACTCTTCTCCATTCTTTATCACCGAATGGCTTGAAAGCCACTATATAACCAAAGTTATTGCCATAGTGGTATTCTCTTGACAAAGGCTAAAGAGGCAGAAGATAAAACATTAATCTTTGTAGCCATCTCAACAAATGGATCTCTAATGAAAAATAAATAATACAGAAAGCAGTGGCATGTGCATTGTAAAAACACTGAACTAAAGTTCCATTTTCTCCTGGTTTGCTTCTACGGTTTGCTCCCACCCCATTTAAAAATATACCATCTTCATTATGCAGATTTGCAGTAGTAGCATATCTGCTACTAAAACATTTCAAGATCTTGTTCCTCATCCAAACTCAGTGCAAGACACACCACGTTATCTCCTATAGAAAGAAAACAAGAACGATTGTGTACTAAAACAGTTATCAGCTGTAGCTAGCAAAAAGGCTTTCTTAAGGAGCAAGTGATAGTGGATATGTAACACAGACACACTATGCAAGTATATGGGTCCATGTACATGTCTGTAGATAGATATTCTTGTGGAACAGAGAGAGAAGTGAAAATTGATGCTGGCCCAAATTATATTAATTTACTTAAAGCTGATCACCTAGGCAACTGGCACAGCTGATGAACAGGGATGGACATATTCAAAGAATGATTCATCCTACCACTTCTCACTGATGATGGAGGGGGATCCAACTGCTGGTTTAGTCTATCTACCTAGCTTCTAACTGGAAAAAGTTTAAGTGAAATGACTCCCACTTTCAGCATAAGCATTAAAAGGAACGTATCCAAAATATTTCTTAAAACTATAGCTGATTTCCTATACCTAGGAATACTGGAATATATAATATTATGAAAGACAATATGCTATAATGAATTTTACTTCATTTACCAAAGCTCTACATTCAGTGATCCCTCCTCAGTCCATGCAGCCTTTTCCACAACTACTAGACAGTCCACCCAATGGGCCAAATCATGTCACTCATCAGTGCATCTGAAGGCTGACCAGAAGCATCCTTTAAAAAAAAACCTTCCTGCATCACCTCCATCACAGTTTACATACTGTAAACCTCACAGAGATTAAATAACTTATCTTGAGGCAAAGGTCATGAATCAGTGCAACAAACAGAGAGTAATTATTCTCCTTAGGTGTTTGCCCACTACTGTAGCACTTCAGCTAACGTGTGGAGAAATTCTGAGCAAGGATTTATGAAACTTGGATATTAATAGTGGAACAAGCCCAGAAAAACCCTAGCTCAGAAATTTTGATGTTCGTATTTGTTTGAAGCTAGAATGAAACTCCAAAGATTCTCTGAGAAAGAAAATTTTGGTGAAAACTCACTGGATTTTTGGAACAATAGAAACATTTCAATTTTGACTTCAGAAACATAACACATGGAGTAGAACACCAGTATACATAATACAACAAGAAAAAAACTAAGCCAAACTCAGATGCTGGAACTCAAAATTTGAAAAATGTCTGAAAAGGACATAGGAACAATGATGGGACTTCTTTTCTTCATGACAAAGCTTCCAAGAGAAATGTACAGAATCAGACCAAAGGCTGCGACTTCTGCCTTACTCAGCTTAAGGTTAACTGACCCTTGCCCTGGGTGTGTTAGCTGTCAGATCCTATTGCATACCATATTCTCTGTTGCTGCTGTGAAGTTTCACTACTTCGCAACATTAGAGCTGAAGTTACAAGAATAACAAAACAGCAATATTAAAAGCAGACAGCCTTCAGCTGGCTGAGGACAGAATGCTGGTTCTAGATGAAGCTCCCCATACACCAGTGCTTCAGCATGGGATTATCACTGCATACAAGCAAAAACCAGTTGGGGGAGTAAGGCCCAGCATCCAACAGGATTTACCATCTGCAGAGTTCAGTAACCAGTAGGTTTCCTCTTGTTTGCTGTTCTTTTTTCCCCATAGTTAACTGCATCTCTAGCAGAACAGTGGCTAAGTTCAACCAAAAAACAGAAAGTGGCCTCAGCACACCATGACTAGGGTTAGGGCCCTAGTCCATCTAGAACATGCCATACGTATGAACAATCTTCTGGACTGAGTGCCTCTTGCTTCTTGGGTGGGTGCTCTAACCACGAGTCCATGTTGCAGAAGACAACTGGCTGATGCAGCTGACTGCAGCTCTCTACATACATCACTTCTTTGGCTTTTCGGGGGAACACAGGTGAAATGACAACATATGTCTTATCTGAATTATAATGAAGTTTTAGAGAGTGGAAACATGCTACCTACAACATGACTTCTGAGAACACATGAATGACTTAAGTATAATTGGTAATTATCTCTCTGTCAAGAGATTAAATTCAAGAAACCCCTCATGAAAAAAGAGATGGATATTTGGTCTCTAGCTGTGATGCACACAAGCCACTAGGTGAAGACTTGAACTAAAAATCAGCTATGAAGAAAACCCCAACCCAAACCACTAGATAACCTATTTTATATGCATATTTTTTTGTGTATCAGGCCTATTCTGAGTGTGCCTATTGGATGAGGTATTACTCATGTTTTAGCTTGTTTTCTACCTCAGGTCTGACTGCAGATTAGGTGAAAACTGGATGTCTAGTTTCCCAGAACAGCTAATGTACCTTCATGTACCGAAGTTTAGATTCATAGGCAACCTTGCAATTCAAAAAGTAGATTTTATGGACTCAGTCACCTTTGATAGCTCATCGTCTGAATCTGTCATTGCATGTAGCTGCTTAAACCAGAATCCTACCTCATATGCCAAAGTAAGCAGCCTGGATGCTGCCCTAGCCTCAGAATGATTTTTAACCACAGCAAACTTTAGAAAGCCAGGACTGGCTTAAAAATTATATTCTGGAAGGTCTTAAATAAAATGTTGAAAACAGCTTGCCTTCCAACGGTTGCATATAATAAGTAGGTATACGTAGCTGAATAGTTTGTAGTATACACTAAAAACTTCAAAAAACAAAATAGAAGAGGGAAAGACAAATGGGGGAAAATGAGGAAGAACGGGCATGCCACTCCTAGCTGTCTTTCTCAGTTCTTTCAAAACAAGACTTAGAAGAGCTTTGATTGCATCTCTGGCTGTCTCATTCAACCTGGGCTTATGAATCATAGCAAAAGCTGAAAGAGGGTTGGCAGCAACATGTGAACCTGCCATACATTTTGTTCTTCTGTTCTTAATTAAGGACTATTTTGAGTAGCATATGCAAATGTCAGCACATTTGGGGGAATCAATATACATCTTTATCTTAGCCTTACAGATAGATATATTGTTGTCTGTCAGACAGGCTCCATAAATCTAATGCCTCTATTCAAAAACACTTGTTAGACATAGTATGGAAGATTCTTGGGAAGTAAATATTTGATGCCACGCTTAATTTGTCTGACTAAATGAGCTACTCGTTACAAAACAGATGTAAAAAGCGTGATATTAGGTAAGAGAAATAATTGGAATATAAATCTACTTGGGTGTATAGGAAAGACCAAAATGATCTCGTACTTCAGATCTTGCCTTAGTCACTATTCTCCTGGCTATAATTTTCTTTTTTTCAGTTTGGTCATAGCCAAATTTTCACTGTATTGAAAATGCCATGAGTATAGGTCTTTACATGCAATGCAAGAAGTAGCTCTGTAGTTTATTAAAGTTTTTATACGACAGTATTTGTGAAAAAACGATAAAATAATCTAGGTCCTGTGCAACTGTCCATTGCATGTGTTCTCATTTGACTTTTGCTCTTCAAAAATAAATACAGTTCAGATTCAAACCAATTAGGACACATCTACTTCCTAACGTATTGTTAGTGGAACTAAGCAATAACCTTTTCAATATAGTTTAACAGAAGTGTGGATCTTCCTTTTCCAGAAACTTAGAAATTTTTTCTGTATGGTAAATTGATTACTAAAATACTTAGGAAGACTGAATAAATATTTTGAGCTGAATTAAAAAGAAATCAAAACAGGAAAGCCCAAATCTGTTAGCCTGAACATATGGCTGACTATTTCTGTGTCATACTTGAGAACTTTTCTAAAGAGGTATGATCAACCTTAAATACAAAAAGAAGGAAATATGCATATGGAGTAAAATTTGTACATTCATAAGGAGGATCCCTACACAACAATGACGAAGTTGCTGTTGAAATTATGACATCTTTATATTACTTCCCACAAGAAAAAGCACTCTTCATAGAGGTAATACAACTGCCACATCTGAAACAAATTATTCCCCCAAAGACAGAAATGGCATAATGCGCCTTATGTGCCTCAAAGCTTTATGAAGGTGGACAGAGAGGTCAATAGAGAGATCAACTTGGTAATTTTTTCAAGCATAACATTTAATCGCCTTTCTTTGCCAGAGGTAATGCTTCTGTAACACTGTTTTTACTGGATACTGATAGGCTCTGACATGAACCAGATAGGCTTTTTTTCACTTTATTCCTTCTCCTTAGCTTTCCCAAGTACCCTTCAGAAGACTTCAACTCTCTCTTCCGGCAACTTTTGCCTACACAACAATTTTGCTCATAAATCCTTATCCTCTCCTATTCTGGGTTTTGTTTTATTCCTATATTCTTGTCTCTTTTCCATTCTTCCTTCTTCTTTTTTCCCCACAGTATAGGTAAATTTAAACAAACATTGCTTCAATACCAGTATGAAGACAGCATTTTTACATATAGCTATATATACAAGACTTTTAAAAGACAAAATATCATGGATTTAATACCTATGGTACATGAGAGGGATGAACTTTTCAAAAGACTTTGCTTAGTGAAAAGCTTTTCTGGTAACCCTGATTTTTTGAACTTTTCATTCCATCATTTTTGTGATTAACATTTTATCTCTTTCCCTCTCCCCTTTCTTTATTTTGCTTAATACCCAATCATTAAAGAAAAATTCACGGCTCAAAGAAAAAGAACACCATCAGTACGTGGATATCAATGAATGGCTAGCGTGCTATGAAGCAACATTGTTTTGTGCTATCAGTCACATTAGCATAAAATAAAACATTAAATGTCGATATACGGGATTTCCTTAAAACTCCAGTTAATAATTATGACAGGCTAGTTTATGGAATGGTAACGCATTTTCTTTTTTTTAAATAAAGCCTGTAAAGCTGTGCACAGCACATAAAAGTCATAATCAAGACGTTACACTTGTAGTTATAGTAAGTAAATCTGCATGCTGTTCAGACTGTAACTTTAAAAAGAGCCTCAAACAAAGATACAATATGCAGAATTTTCAAATGCAGTTACATCAATGCATTATCATAGTATGTGTTTCAATCTCTTTGAAACATACTCAGAATGTTTTAGGTCATATTTTAGAAATGTCCAATACATAAGCATCTAAAATATTGTCTTCCTCATTCCTTTTTATGTATTTTTATGAGAAAAGTCTGAAAACCTATATACTGCGTACAAATCCTGCTCTCACAGGAGCCAGTGACAAAACATCCATGTGTTTCAGGAGGAGCAAGATCAGATACAAGGAAATTTAAGTTTTGTGCCCTCTCAGTGCAATACCTACCATCCATGTTATTGTCAGCTCTCGATTGCTTCCACCCCCTCCTCCAACATCAGAAGGAGCCACATTAGGAGCTAGAAAAATAGAAGAGACAAGAAAAATGACTACAAAGTATGTAGTCAGTAAAAATATCACTATTCTCTTTTCACCAGCAGTGCCAATGAGCACACACAGCACACAGAATTAAAATGATAGTCTGTAATAGCTGTGAGAGTCTGTGGTCTGGCCAAGGCTAATGTATACCTACTGCTGCAGGATATATGCCAGTTCTAACCATAGCTAGCAATCATTCTTCTTTTTAACTATGTTCTCTACAAATATTTAATTGAATATTCAGAAACAGAACACTCCTCATAGGTCTTAAGAGAAGCACTGCGTATTGTTCTTGTGTTTCCTCAGACACTGGTACGGCAAGGGCTCAAGCACCCAGGACTTGCACATGTATTTTACCTTAACAGACTGTAATCAGTTCCATTACTTCAATGGATTTACTCACAATGTGTTATGTTAAACCCAGGGATATATCTTTGAAGCACTGGCATCCTAATCCTATTCTAGATTAGTGGCACATGAGTCTTTGATTGACAAGTTCAGAATGGGTAGATGCTCACAAGTGAAGCTGGTATAGCACTTAGTAATTTACTAATTGCATTTTACACTGATATTCTGTGTAATGAAATAAAATCTGTTGATCTATCATTAGTGCACAGCCAAGTGGTAAAGCAGGATACTCTGAAGGACTCCATTACAAATCATTCCTATATTCTCATTTCTGTAAGACTCTGCACTGTGTGATGATTCTATTGCCATCCTCTATGGTGTTTGTGTATTTATTTGCTGTCACTCAATACCGAGAACACACAAAGTACCACTGAAAACTTAGAAAATGGTGGCCTACCTATAGTGCTTTAAATATGCCCCAGATGGTCATGCATTAGCTATATGCCCTATAAACATGTACATGTTCTTTGTGTTAAAAATTCTTATATGATCAGGCATTTTCTCCACTAATCAGTGAATGTTACAAGATAGTAAGGGGACAGTTCCTAAGTGCTCTCACACTATTTAAGTAAGATGCTTTCTGAGGCCTTCTCTGAGGGTCAGCTGTTACTGATTTACACCCTATTTTGGCATGGCAGGAAGTGCTGACTGATGCCTAGGAAGACTACAGTAACATTTTGCTTTGTTTCACCAAATATGTCTCACAGTCTGTCATAGATGACAATGGTGCTGTGCATGGGGAATCAAACAACAGACTAAACAGATTACCTTTTGCAAATGCATTGCATCCTGCTACCAAACTGGAGAATATACCATTTTTGGGGGAGGCTACAACAAATACCAGGAATGTGGCACACTGCAAACTGCAGGACACTACCACTGTTCCACCTGTGAGCATTATTCCCCTCCCTTTCTGTCTATTTTCTGACATTTCAAAAATGTCTGTTGTGAACCAGGCGCTCCAAGAAGTATGTGTAGATTTCTCATTTAGATTCCTGGGCCTTCAAATACAGCTGTTGAGTCATAAAACATATGATGCAAATAGTAAATTTTATAGGCAGTAATTTCCTTTTACTTTAGTAATAAAGTTATGTGGCTTTTCTTTTCCTGTCCAGATTAATTTAACCAATCTGTATTTCCTTTCTCTCTAAGTAACAAAATGTTGAATGGATCCAATATGGTTCTTTTTTAATAAATGTTTTGAAATTTGCAATACAAATACATTTTATTTTGAAAATACTAGCTAATCAATGCAATGACCTAGCAGGTATAATTGCAAAAATTAATTTTTAAACTTCGGGTTTGCATTTTTTATTTCAAATCTCAAGCTACGGGACAACAATTGTAAATATATCTAGGTTGCACATGGGTGCTAATATGTGTTAAGGAGGATATACCGGTACACCAGCTTTGTTGGTTAGTCTTTTTGCAATGATACATTATCTCCTAAAGCACTGCTGTTATCTCCTTTGTACAGTCAAACCAGAATGTATTATCTTGAATAATAACAGCTAATTCCTCATTTTGGAGAATTCATTTTAAAAAGGACGTGCCTGAGCCTAAAGGATATCCTTAAATATACTCTGAGATTTTAACACTGAGTAATTAGACTGATAAAGGCATATGTTGTGTCGGATAATGTCACATCTTTGATGTGGAATAAGAAGACACAAGATCAAACCTTCAGTCACAGAAATATGGCATTTTCCAATATAACACACATCCTGTCATGTATTCTTTAGTCAGAATAGAAACCAAACAGCAAATGGACATTTTCCTTGTTAAACACATGCATGTTTTTTCCTAAGTCCTGTACACTGGTACCAAGCATGTGCATGCATTCATAAACACATGACCTGACTAATAGATACAGTGGTGGATCTCTGAAAGATACAGTCTGATTCTGTTTCATCAATGGAGGTGAATTTGCCATTTGTATCACTATGTTTCTTTCCTGTCTGCTTTGACGCTATCATGTCCGGACAGTCTGCTTACTAAAATCTATAGTAGTGGGTGGCTGAAAGTACATTCTCTAGACTTGCATCTTATAAAACGCTTTTTTCAATTAAAAAACAAAATTACAAAATATATTAATAAAAATATGAACATTAAGAAGCACATTAAAAAACTTGACATCTTCTGTTTACGTACGAGCGCCTTCAGTTCTAATTCTCTGTGATGGCATACTAGGTTCTCCTGTCCCCAAAGTGTTTGTTGCTATTATCCGGAACTCATATTCCATCCATGGAATTAAATCAATCACTGTAGCAGATTCCATATTTCCTTCAATATCTGATGGTTCTAAAAAAAATAAGAAATTGCTTTAGAAAAAAGCATTTTTACAATACAGTCAGCCAACACTGTGGTTGATTTCAGTAAAACTACCACTATTCTGCAACCACACATAGCCAACTGAAGGAAACTTGATGTTGCACATTAGGAATACCATATTTTACAAGGAGTACTCACGGCACTGACTGGGAATTTGGAAATTATGACACTATCTTGGATAAACCCTTATAGACTTGTAAGTTTTAACTGGGTGTGAACTAGCAAAAGAAGTACATGTAGTTATGAGGTATCCTTACTAATTACATATTGTAGTTGTAGAATTTCATTTTACCTACAGACAAATGCAATGAGAAAACTGGAATGCACAAGCTGTAAAATAAAAATTCATGATATAGACAAGGGCTAGACATGTGCAAACGTAGGGTTCAATCAATTGCTAAAGAGTGGTTTATAAAATGTGGTCATATTTTGGTGCAATTTATTAGTGAGCATGTTACAACTTGGTATCTAGTTCGGATCAACAAGGGTAAGTGGTCTTGTAATTCTTGTGAAAAGACTTATTACTGTCATAAGGATGAGCTTCTTTACCATAAATAAAATGCGTAACTCATGACTCTGTCTACAGCTCACAGACAATAGGGGTTGTTTCTATAGCTGTCTGCAGTTATAGAAAGACATTTTGATTTATTGCGTGGGCCAGCAGTTGTTTGTCAAATTAGAGTCTTGGGTTCAGGGCAGATGAAAAATGAGATATTCTGCACTGGAAAGGCAGCTGATTTGAAATTAAAATATGAATACAATGGCTGCAAAAAACCCATGCCTGGCAGTATAAGCAATGGAAGGTGACACAACTTTCCTCTACCTAATGAACATTAAATTTTTCATTCCAAAGTGAGGCCCTGAAGGAGAAAGAAAAATACTTTCCATTTTCTTGCCCACCACTTGCCCACCACCCTCCCTCATCCTTACTCAAATTATTTTTCTGTCCAGTCAGTAGAGCCATTGCAAACCTCCTATGGCATCCAAGCCATGATATAAAGTTGGCATTCCTTTCCTGGGCTACTTTCAATCTTTTCATTTAATCTTACTGTGCTGCAAATTCCCAGAATAATTATAAATACTCAACACAATGAGAATCTGATCCTCTTAACTGGAAAGAGCAACATAAATGTAAACAACTTATTACATAACTCATTCATACATATTTCCATACTGTGAAGTAAAATACACTTCTTTCATAAAACACACTCAGTCTTATGCAACTTAAGATGAATGATTTGGTTTGGGAATAATGGTAGTTGCAATAATAACAATAATATTTCTAAAGTGCAGTGCCAAAGTATATTTTCTTGTTCCACACATTGAAAATTAGCAGCGTGAAATGACAGCCTAAACACAGATGAGAGATCAATTTGGACTGTTCATCATGCTTCTTTCATATGGAAGTAAACATTGAGCCAAACTGGGAGGAGCCCAGAAATTAAGTAAAAGCTTGCAGTGGTGCCAGTGATAGTTACTATGGTGATTTTACCTATTTTTTCAGGGAATCATCTATTAATCAAAATTTCTCAACGTGGTTCACATGAAAAAAGCAATGATCTTGAAAACACTGCAATAGTTCATTTCAACTTCTCAGCGATGAATAATTTATATCATTCCTGCTAGCTTCTTGAAAAAGGAGCTCAGTAATCTAGATTCCTCCCTGCCACACTCATGATTTGAATTCCATTCAGCATGCTCCAGGATAAGACTCAAAGTCTGACTGCATGTCTCAATGACTATCATCTCATTAATTCTGTGAAGCAGAACTTCCAAGATGCAGAGAAGTGCATCCCATTGTGCCTAAACAACTGCAAATAGGGAATCTTCCTGAGGAGTGAGAGAGGTGGGTTCAAGTGCCTCCAGCAAAGATCTGAATCCAGCACTTGTATCTCCTACACACATTTCCAGCTCCAGTAACACACTGCACAAAAGGAAGTAACAGAGCTGTCACCCCTTGTTTATAAATTATTCCTTTATCATCCTATAACCTCATTTCTTCCCAATTCCTTTTTTTTTTTTTAATTAAAAAGAAAAAAAAGGAATAGGAAATTAACTATAATTTAACCTGAAAAAAGTGGAGGCTGGTCTAAAAGGATCCACCTTCCTGCGTATATTGTTACTAAAGCAAATCATCAGTTATTTGAACAGCTCTAATTTCTACATTAATTATTTTTTTAAAGTTCAAAGAAATCTATTTTACAGAAACTATTGAACAAGCTGTAAGAGATAGGAAGAGACTGGGTAACCACTTAGTTTTATCTGCCACTCCAATAAGTCATATACTAGTGCTGCCTGTTGGAAGTAACTATATACAACAGAGCTACATCCACTACATATTCTAGAAGATAAATATAATTTAAGGCAGTAGGCCTAGTATTTTTAACTTTTCACTCTAAAAATGTAACAGATTTTCATTTCAATATGTCAGTCTCCTTAGGCATCTCCATAGTTTCAAGGGAAAACTTAAATGAAAGACAACAGTTGAAACTAATATTATTAGTACTTAGAAATGCTGGGTATGTGATGCCCTAATTCCACAGAAAAGCACTTAAGTTATAATTTATCATAGTGGCATAACGAATTATATTGACAGGACAATTCTGTATAGCTTGTGGCAAGGCTACCCTTCATAAAGCATTCAAAGATACTAGTAGTTTAAAAATATTTTCATAATTTATGCATTCATGTTAAATCTTGCAAAGAAATGTACATTAGCATGCCTTGTGTTCAGGTAGATGCCTCCTCAACTGCAATTATGTGGCACAATGATGACATCCAGTGGTTAGAAGGATAATCTTGGCTATGTTTTCTCTAGGGGTGCCAGTTTTAACACAATTGGAACTTAGTCTGCTCCAAGGAAAAAGCAGACAATTTTAACCAACTTTCTGCATAACAAATACAGAAATGAAGATCCCCATCTGTCATCCTAATTAACCTGTAAATACTTTTTTACGATGCTAGTATTTGATGTCGAATGTTTCAAACAAGAAGAAAAGAGGCAAAAAACAGGTAAAAACTCTGGTCTGTTCTTTTCCGTATTTCTTGACATTCAGTTCAGGTCCTCCAAGTGCTGGGAACAAACCTGTTGACAACAGACTGACAGGACAGTACCTGCTCCCAAACCCTGTAGTAGACATTAATAACATCCCTGGTTCTCTTTTATTGTGACTATTTTCTGACTAGCCAAGCTTTCTTACAATCAAACACTTTAAAATGTATTGACTTCATTACTTCTGGCATTACTCCTACCTGTTTTGGCATCTTTCCACTCTTCAGATAGAAAGGTTTTTGACTGGATAGTGTATTTAGAAATAGGGCTATGATTGTCTGTTCCACGACTCCAGGTAAGTGCTACAGAAGTATCTCTGATTTCTTCGATTCTTATACCTCCGGGAGGGCCTGGAGGACCTGAGAAAAAAAAATGGTAGTTCAATTCACAAATTAAATATTCTGAAAATGAAAGTTCACTAACTTTCCTGCTTGTGTTTATGAGATACAAGGCTTTCAAGTCTCACTTTCTACTTAAGAACAGATTGAAAGTGTATATATACATTTTAATACTCTACAGAGAGATTCAGAGGATAAATTGGTCTTGCATCTATCAACTACCAAATGAAACTTCTGTGATACCTGCCTAAAGAGCAATATTGAGATTTTCTTAAGTGAAAAAATTTAACTTTGAAACTGTTGCTGCTCTTTTTTCAAACAACAATGAACTCAGAGTCAGCAAAAATATACAAAATCTCCCTTCCTGAATTCCACCTAATGCTGACCTTATTCGTAGCCCACCTTGAACCTACACTCCTGCTTGTGTCATATTGGCCCTAACTGCAATTTATGTGGAAAATTTTGTAATTTCTCTATTGAAGAAAAATCATACCTTGAAAGACATTTCTATTGACCTCTTCACATTTCTCTGGGCCTCCTTCATATTATCCCAATGCAGTAAACCCATCATCACACTCAAACTTCCTACAGACTAAGAAAATTTGAGTAAAAGCAGAACTAGATAAGGTTTCTCTACAGTTCAACAAAAGCCTTCCCACAACATGAATTTCAAAAATCCATGCCAAAATGTGGAATCAACTACACCCACTGACCTAAAAGCAGTCTTGCAAACTACATGGGTGAAATCAAACTACCTCTGTGCATGAGAATAACCCCACAAAAACCATCACCAAGGAACAGAAGCACTAAGCTGTAAAGGGAAAATATTTCTCACAAAATAGCCATTCCACATCTGCCCTTTCAAACCTGATCATCGAGAAGGACCTGTAAAATAATTTCTAAAGAGTATTTTCTTTTTCTTCAAAAGACAGATACTTGCAAAGATAAATTTCAAAATTCATAGCTCTAGTGAATATTAAAAGCAACAAACTAAATATAGAAGTTGGTTTGATGGCACGTTACTATGCTTCCAACACCCAGCTAAATCATTACAGGTAGAAGCTGCTTGTCCTAAACTAGTTCACAGTCTCATCTCCATGCTTTTCAATTAAATACTATTTCTGCGCAAACCAACTACTTAAAATAGCTATGTTAAAATAACTGCAATTACTCTCAATCCATATTTGGCTCTACGTTTGTTAGTTGTACTTCAAATCTGAAGAGATAGGCCTCTGTTCCCAAAACCTTCCTGTTTAGGTTTTTATCAGTAAACCTAATAAATGGTACTACATCTCTTCACCAAACTTCATCTGGTTTATTTCTGAACAATAATAACAGAAAAAAACTGCTGAAATGAATGCTTGCATTTTTCTCATTTTTAATTTAAATTTAAATTTTTCAAATTTTAAATTTTTTCTTCTAAATACTACTATTCCCACACCTCTGATTTGTGTGAATAACATTTTTATTGTTGCTGTGCTGTGCCTTGTTCCCAAAAGAGAGGCTAAAATGTGCAGATCAGGTAGGAGAGGTGATTTTTTCAGACTAGAAAGCTAAGAAGAGAGTGAGGCAGATGCATACATATGTGAGTAGAAGAATCTTCATCTGTAAAAGACACCACAATTCAGTAACCTGTGCTAAAAACCCCTAAAACTTACAGTAATACTGTAACCCGAAGCTTAGTACCTACTTACAAACTTGGCCTATAGATATTTTGAGATCATTCTTTTCATATTGATTGTTCTGGTTTTGTTATTATGCTTCTGTTTTACGATACGCAGTTATGTGATATGTATGAACTGTTGTGTAGAAACAGAGACAATGCATTAGAACTACTGAGAAGTATTTTCTGATTCCACATTCAGAGATAGTAATATGCCAACATGATTCAGGTAATTATCCAACAATGTGACTGAACAAGTCCCAGAATATATTAAAAAACCCAACAATAACAGGGTATATTTCTCTGCAGTATTTACAGAGAAACCACAGAAAACCAAAACAAAAACAACTCAACAAGAAAGAATGGAATGAGATTTCTACATCAAATCTAAACACACAGTGTGCCAAATGTATCTTCAGCTTGAGCTCTTTTATTTTCTCCATAAATCTGAGCAAAAGGAATCAAATGAAATTAACTGAATCCAACAAATATACTACCATATATTGTTGTTCCTCAGTTTCAATGAACTTATCCTTCTAACAAGCGAGCAAGCCCCTTCCCGACTCCAAAAGTATTCAAATGTAGACTGGTTCCTTAAAGAATATATATGCCATTGTTTAAAAAGAAATAAGCAGTATCGCTCTACACAATCTATCTGCGCTATGGGCCTATGACTTTGACAATCAAATTCCTGATTGTTTCTTCTTCTGAGATCCAAGAACTGTTCCCATTTAGTATCCTTGGGAAAATGTACATCAGATGACTACTGGATTGCTCATAACCAACTTCTATTAAAATTTAAATCATGGCATTGAAAAATAATGTAGTAATTAGCTGTCCTTGAACCTCCCGTTCAAGATAAGGACTAAGTGCCTCACTGAACATGGAAACAGCCTCAGTCTTCTCAGAGGATGTACAAAGTAGAAGTTGTTGCTAAGAGCTGATTTTTAAGATGAGGATTGTTAGTCAATTCTCCACCCTAGTAATGTGCATACTTGCTAGCCCAGCTCTAAGGACTCACGCAGGTAAGGCCTGAGAGACCTGTTCTTCTGCAAGACTGTTCACTTCAGAAGCCCTCAAGCTGGAAGGTATGGAAAGGTTCATGAGTCCCAAGATCCTTCTTTCCTTAGGAGACATCTCTTACAGCTTCTCATCTCACTATCAAAGTCTCTGAAAATGGCACGTGTCAGGAAACACCAAGGGCCAGCTGCTCCCTCAGGAAAGCTGAGCCAGGACCCACGAGTTACCCCAGGGCTGGCAGTTCCTTCAACAACGGCGCACAGTCCTGCAGGGTCTGAATATAGTGGTCAGAGCTGGGTGCTGATATGGCAGTCCTAGGTACTGCAAGCAATGAATCAGGTGCGTCCAGCTGACAAACTACTGCATATATCCAAGCAATCCATCCAGGAGACACGCTACCTACATCATAGGTCTCAAGTCCATCCAGGAGGCAGGGCCAGAGGCAGAAATGGAAGCAGGCATGTCTGTAACATAGCTCCAGCCAGGGCTGAAGGGCCAGGGCTGAGCTCAATGGGTCTCCTGGGCCTATGGGCAGTTCCATGGGTGGGTGTCTTGGGTGAGGCTGGTTAGGGCCATTAAGGCCTGTTGGTGCACTCAGGGGCCTGACAGTCTTCGGTGTGCTAATATCACTAGCAATTCTGAACACAACAGCAATTTTAATACTCTAAGATCACATAGGACAATCCATATGAACTGTTAAATTGTTTTGTGGACAGACAAAATATCTTCATGTGCCTTCATCAACAGTGACTATCCTTTACTGCTTCATTTATGAGACACTCCAGAACCTAGCTCTGTGTTTTCATACTTTGCTGTTGCCTCTTCCTACTCATTCAGTGAAACTATGTCACCTTGTCATATTTCATCAGATATTTAACCTTGTCCCTGTAAGATGCTGAGTCTTCCACTGACAAAAACGGTAGTGAGAATTAGTCAGCACTAAGCAGAACTGTGTTCAGTGTATTAAAACCCAAATGTTGAGTGTAAAATGAATGCTAATATCTTCCACAACATAACCTCAGAGCAATGATTCTAATTATAATTACTGGGTTGGAAGGAGAATCAGAAGCTTGATAAGGCACGTAATCTTCCTTTTTATTTTTAAAAGGAATTGCTGACATAATATTAAGGCATATGAGCAGTCCCTTCTCTTTTTCTTTTAATAAGTATTCTGCAGTTTCACCACTTATCATATTTGCTTTGACATTTCATCCAAAACTGATGATATTTCACTGGATGTTAACACCCAGTGAAAATTAAATAAAGATATATTCAAGTCTACAACATCCTCAGATGACAGAAATTCTGAATCAAGGCACAAGCTATACTTCAGCTGCTATACAGCTATATAGTATAACTGGAATGTGGGGCAAAACATGACAGCAATGTGGCTCCAAGCACAGGTTATGTCTGCTTTGAGTTGTCAGCATTACAGAGCATTAGCACTTCAGAACATGTTATACCTGGAGGCACAAAACAAGAGTAAAATGCCCAAAGGACATGAATTAACTCACATTACTGAAACCAGGCATTGCAACAGATCTTGTAGGGTAAGTACAGTCTGAGAAAGCACAGTGATTTGAGACCTCAGTCAACACTTAAGGGACATGAATCAGTTAACAATGGACTGGAAATCTTAACACCAAATGTCCTGGTTTCTGTCATTTGAAAACTAAGAATCTTTTTAATGTAGGCCTAGTATTATACACAATAATTTAATCCATAAAGCTTTATGAGAAAACAGAAGTGGCTTCTTAAAAATTATATACAATGGATACATTGAAACGACACTTAAAATCTATTTTTAATAATGAGCACCAAATTAAACTGCCTAAAAATTACTTTAACATAAGGCAAATACCCATAATAAAAATATCTTTATTGCTTTTCAGAAAAACACATGTTCTGTTAGAACTCTAGATGTCTGGAATAGAATCAGTACCCTGAGTAGACTTTAAGGGCTTTGCATATTCATGCACTTCTCAATTTAATTTCTGTCATTTCTTTATGAGAAATAACATACTCCAAACAATCAGAAACACTCTGTCTAGGTGAAAACCAGCCACATTTCTGTTTTACCTGAAGAACCTTACCTCTTACCACAAGGTCAGCTGAAGCCGAGGAGTTGTCCACAATTGTCTGAGCGGTGCACATGTACCTCCCTGCATGCCGCAGCTGAACGTTTTTAATGAGCAGCTCACCATTGGATTTAATCTGTCACAAAAATAGTACTTAGTGAAGCTGGTAAACACCCCTGTACAGCTATGTGATACCTGTCTACACATCCCTCCCAACTGATATACGGTGGCTGCTATTTCCAAAAAGCAAGTGCTTACTTCAAGAACAGATCACCCTCGAAGATACATATGATTTATATGACAGCTGTTGAAAGTGTCCTGTGTTTCCTGAGGAGCTGCTGCTCCTCACCAGACATAAAACCCCCAGATATCTTAGCAAATGTTTTTTTACAAGCAAACATTTCCATTTTATTTTTTGAAACCCATATCCGAACATTAAATTCAGTCAAAATTTTTTTTCATAAACAGCAGTCAGATGATTTTTCTGCACCATTACTTGCTTTTTTATGCACATTTCTATGATAACATGTCATGGAGTGCTACTAACAGAGCAAACTAACCGTTGTTTGACTCTTCCTATGGCAGAGAGGCTACAATCACAGTCTAAACAAAGATGTACCAAAGAGATACTAAAATGCAGTGAATGCAATGAAACAATAACGTTCAACAGGTGCCACAGCACCTCAAAGACCACTCCTGTTCTGCGCTGTGGTGTCGGCAATGGATGGGACGATGACAGCAACCACAACCCCCATGGCGCGAGGCTGGGCTGCTGGGGCTCTGGGCCGGCTCTGAGACAGCGTGGCCCAGGGTGGCCCCTTTCTTTGCTGACCCGGGATAGGGTGCACAGCCACAGCACCACAGCGAGGCCTCAGCCATGGCTGACCCGCCACTGCAGGAGCTGCCATTGAGCTGAAACGTCGCCTTCCGGGCCCCACCAGCGCTGCAGCTCCTGCCCCCGCACAGCCCAGCCTGGGCTGCCACCGGCCCTGCTGAAGCAGCCAGCTCACGTCCCAGCCTGATCGCGGCCCAGCCTCCTCACGACGGACCTGCCCAGCCACCCCTGAGCCACCAGGCCTGCCCTGCTGGCCTCCCTTGGGCTCTGCGGGACATGGGGCTCTGGCCGGTGAGGGCTCTGGCCGGCGAGGCCTCTGCGCGGCTGGCCACGCCATTGCCCTGGCCCAGCTCCCGCTGCTCCCCGGCCAACAGCAGCAGGGCTGTCAGGGAAGCAATGTGCCGCTCAGCGAGGCTCACGTGCCGATCGCCATCGTCATCACAGACCCTAATCCTTCCTCAATACTCCTCACCCATGCTGGGCTATTTGGAAAATACATAGCTACGTTTTCAGCTGGCTATAAGGTTTGCTGTCTGCCACTACCTGTGGTTGTACAGACAGGCAAACTGAATAAAGTATTTTTGTCCTACAACACTTCTGTGAACCCACTGGGTAACTAGATGTGCACCTTTAAAACAGGTAGAACAGAGACCACTGTGTACACCACAGCTATTCTTCATGAAAAACACATTTTATGTTAAGACATTTCTATAAATGTTTACAAATAACACACTTGAAATATTTTTCTTATCTATCCTGCATTTTATTCCAGAAGAAGATTATTAGCTTAAATCACATGTGTTAGTCTTAAAGGTATTTCAGAAAAAACTCCAAACATTCTCTCCAAAATATATCTGATTGCTTTCATGGAAGTCAAAATGTTACAAAAGATTAACAGATGGATTTATACCACCCTATACTGAAAGGAGCAACATTCAGATTTTCTAAATCACTGGAGAATGTTCAGAAATACAGTATTTTTTTAAGAAAATAAACACTTAGATACCTCACTGCAATCCTGTAACCTTCACAGGCAGGAACAAAAGGAATTCAGATGCAAAATGGCACGTAAAAAAGAAATTGCTAAATATTGAGGTGTAAGAACTAGTGCTATGATCATGGAAGGTTCTAGAGAACAACAAATACCTTCAATACGATCTCAGACATTAGTGTCTCTGCATTTAGACATTTTGAGGAAATGAAATAAAGCTATGTCATCCAGTTTATGATTCCCAATTGAAGAGGAGGGAGAAAAAAGTAAGGTTAAATCTTTTCCAAATGTTCTGAAACTAGAATGCTAGTTTAGAGTCTATATTTAGAGGAGATTAAAATAGCCAGATAAAACTGTCCTTTTCCTTTCCAAACTCCAGAGAGGATTTTGGATGCCAGTTTCAAATTCTGCGGGCATAAAATTTCAGCCCGAACTGAAATCTGTAACACCAATTTCTTTGGTCCAACACAGGAACTCACATCTTTAAGAAATTATTGAGGTAAACTGGTGATTGGATAAAAGGAGAGTCAAGCACACATGAAAGAAACTGCTTAATTCTGGCTTACAACACTTCAGCTGATTGTCTCATAGGGTCAGAGAGAAATGCCGGTTACACTGTACCTTTTCAATTTTTGAGTGACACAAATGCTGTTAGCAATGATTAAGCAGATTAGTTGCATCAGTGAACAATCCAGTAATCTCAATATATTTCTGATCATTTCTCTTCTAGTTATTATTAAACTATGTCCTTTTTTTTTTTTTTTTTTTTTCTTTTTTTTTCCCCCCACGCTTTTCACTCAAGACTAATATGACAGGGCTTTTAATTTGTCAAAGTGCATACAGAATATGGAGATGAGGTGAGTCTGGGACAGTGGCATTTCTGTGCAAGTGCCTCCCCCCCCAGTTTATTCATGAGAACTTCCAGGAGGACTGCCTTCAAGAACAGCATCCTTTCAAAATCTGTGGGGATTAATGCATAAATGAACAGTGACTGGCTGGCTGCCTAACCACATGTAAGCCTTATTTGTCTACAGTGGGCTAAACAACACTGTCAACGGCTTTCATGAAGGAAAACCAGTGGGAGTGTCAGTACTTCTATGGGAGCAGAGAGAGCAGCTACTTGCTCCTCTGCCCTCCAAAAAATTACAGCAAAGATGCTGCCGAAGTTCAAACCCCTTGAGTCTTCAGTTCCTGTTCTTTTTCCATTTTGTTCTTATTGGTTTTGGTTTTAATAAAAGAGGCAAACAGTCCTCTGTTTGAGTGCTGTGTATAAACCTTTAGTTTATTAACACTAAATGTCATCCCAGAAAGAACCACACTGCCTGTGAATCTCTGATCATTGCTTGCACTTTGATCTGCAAATAAACATAAGCAAAGGCTGGGCAAAGCAATAAGGTTTAGAAAAACTGCATAAAATTAGAATTCTCATAATCATACTATTTCTTCAATAACAAATGATTCCAAATTCTTACTAGTCTTAGTACTCATTAATTCCTATGTTAGTACTTTAATTAAAAAACTTCATTCTATTTATTAATGATGTGCCCATATACTTGCTCTAACATTAATTTCCCTTAGGGGAACTTGGTCTTAAAATCTAAATGATGAAAAATGGATGGGAAAATATAACATAATTTAAAAATCAACAATCCATTGATATGATATTATATCTTGTTAGTTCAGAAGCTCTCCTGGAGCAAGGTTTTATGCAGTTGGTGATGAAGCTTTCCATACCTCAGAAGCCTAAGTTCCTGGTGGTAAAAGAAGAGCTTACAAAGCAAACAAAGAGCAAGGGCATCAGCAAATTCTGTCCACAAATTAGATATGAATGCACTGTATTTTTTCATTCAAAAACCTCAGCTTGGCTAAGTTTAAAAATGCCTTCCTTAACTCAGAGAAAACTGAATCACAGACTGGAAATAGTGATAGCAGTACTCAGGGATGTTCCAAGGGTATCTGTGGTTCACCACTCAGTTATTTACCAAGTTTCAAGCAAAGGCTTTCATCACATGAGCCCTATATTTATGCCTTAATAGTGATGTAAAAAATAGCATTGTATGACCTGTTTCTGAGATTCACTGTTCTCTTTTGACTATCACCTTTGCCAGTGCACTAAATTACTGAAAGCCATCAGAACGTGCCCCTCTGAGATCAAATATCATTTACAGGAATCTGGTCTTTTGACTGAAAGCAGTATCCACTTCAGTTGGGACCTCAGAGACAATAAAGGAACTTAAATTAGTATGAAGCTAACAAGCCATTTTTAATAATAAAACTAAAACTGCAGACATAGAAGAACTGGGTAAGCAGAGACAGTCTTCTTTTTTTAATTCAGGTTCAAAAATTAAGACCTCTGAGTTTCAGAGGTATTTAATACACAGTAGAGGTAAGATGATAAGAGAATCGATAAGAAGTAATGTGGAAGAGATGGGTTTCTTGGTGATGAGATCAGCTTTCCCAAAGCTAGCAATAATTTAAAACATCTTTTTCTATTACCTGTACCTAAAATTATTAACTCTAAATGAGTTCACATGAATCGTTTTGTTCCTGCCAGTAGAGGATCTGCTATGTGGTAGATACAAGTAGAACAGATAATCCAACAGCTGTTGAAGAATGTTAATGTAAATGTGATCATAGTTGTTTTCCTGATATTAATATCAGAGATGACATGAGGACACCACCACCAGTGCAGCCCTATTGTCTCAATCTTATTCACAGGAGACCTTATCTCACTTTGTTTTATAAGCCATGGCTGGCATGAAAGTTACGGGTGAATAAAACCCCCCAGAAGAATAATAATGACAATCATTCCAACTAAAGAATCTCTTCCTTCAGTGAACTATATTTATATGTAAAGGAAGTACAGCACTAATTCTACCCCTGAAATGTGGACTGGGAAATATTTCCAACAAATATATTATTCTTCTCCATTTGGCATACTGCTGAGAATGCCTGAGGACACTGTGCTTTGTACCATCATCCCTGTGGTAATATGCCCTGTTATTTCATTTCCAACAGCAGAAAAAGCCTAGGTACTTGTTCACTTATATTCATGGCTCACAATTTTACGTCTGATGATGGAAATCCACAATACACTGAAAACTCCATTTCTCTGGGTAGTGCTCACACCTGGCTTTCTTGACTCCTGCTACCTAACTAGGGTTTGTACATGGATTTTGGTAGTTTGTGAAGTCTCAGAAGCACATAAAGTTACAGTCAACTGATTTTACAGTATATTTTTTTAATTCTACCACAGAAGTTGGCATATCTTGATCCTCTAAACAGACGACATTTCTTTGTGCTGGAAATAGCACTGTGGATTAATAATAGGTTCCCTCAAAGGCTTCTGTCAGACCTAACTGCTTGTTGGCTTCACACTCAGCACTATGTCTTCTGCTTTCCTTCCCCTCCTTGCTCTTAACCACTGACTCCATCCATCTCATTCCATGTTTACTACATTACTATTAGGCCCTTGCCTCTAAATTTTACCCCAAACCTAGCCAAAGTATGTGACTTCCAACTCACTCATGCCTAAAGCGTCTCCTTAATACATCAAGGCACTGAAAGCAATGTATTGAGACAGTGCCTTTGGACAGTCTTGGGGCTCTTTCTCAAAAAACCCAAACCAGTAGCTTAGTGGATTTGGTTTGTCATGTGTTTCATGAACAATCATCTGCCCCCTCAATATATTAAAAAAACTGTACTGACTGAGCTCACTACAACTCTGTCTCCCAGGTTTTGTTCCAGTCCACACACAGCATCTTTCTTGTCAGTGTGTAACTGAACTTTCTTACCTTGACTAACCTGATCTCCTTCTATGACAGGAAAGGCTGTGCATGTTGTCTACCTAGACTTTAGTAAAGCCTTTGACACCCTTTCTCACAGCATTCTCCTGGAGAAACTGGCTGCTCATGACTTGGATGGGTGTAGTCTTCACTGTGTAAAAACTGGTTGGATCACCGGGCCCAAAGAATGGTGGTGAATGGAGTAAAATCCAGTTGGTGGTTGGTCACAAGTGGTGTTCTCCAGGGCTTATTATTGGGGCTGGTTCTGTTTAATATCTTTATCAATAATCTGGATGAGGGGATCAAATGCACCCTCAGTAAGTTTGCAGATATCCAACACCAAGTTGGATAGGAGTGTTGATCTGATTGAGGGAAGGAAGGCTCTACAGAGGGATCTGGAGAGGCTGCATTGATGGGCTGAGGCCAGTTGTGTTAGGTACAAGGCTAAGTGCCAGGTCCTGCATTTAGGTCACTAACATCCCACGCAATGCTACAGGCCTGGGAAAAAGTGGCTGGAAAGTTGCCTGGTGGAAAAGGACCTGGGGGTGCTGGTCTACAGCCAGCTGAATATGAGCCAGCAGTGTGCCCAGGTGGCCAAGGCAGCCAACAGCATCCTGGCTTGTATCAGAAACAGTGAGGCCAGCAGGACTAGGGAAGTGATGGTCCCCCTGTACTCGGCACTGGTGAGGCCACACCTGGAATACTGGGTTCAAGTTTGGGCCCCTCACTGCAAGAACGACATTGAGGTGCTGAAGCGTGTCCAGAGAAGGGCAACAAAGCTGGCGAAGGGTCTGGAGCACAAGTCTTATGAGGAGCGGCTGAGTGAACTGTGGTTGTTTAGCCTGGAGAAAAGGAGGAGGCTCAGGGGAGACCTTATCACTCTCTACAACTGCCTGAAAGGATATTTTTTTTCCCAAATGACAAGTGATAGGACAAAAGAAAATGGCCTCAAGTTGCACCAAGGGAGGTTTAGCTTGGATATTAGGAAAAATTCCTTCACTGAAAGGGTTGTCAAACATTGCAACAGGCTGCCCAGGTAAGTGGTGGAGTCACCATCCCTGGAGGTATTTAAAAGACATGTAGATGCGGTGCTTAGGGTCATGGTTTAGTGGTGGACTTGGCAGTGCTAGGTTAATGGTTAGACTTGATGATCTTAAAGGTCTTTTTCAACCTAAACGATTCTATGATTTTATGATTCTATCGAAACATTTTTCTTCAATTCTTCAGTTGTCCTCCTGAACTTTCTATTCATTTCCTGTCATATAACGGGAGCTAGACTCCATACTCTGCAAGGACGATTACCAGGGAAAGCAGTGAAGAAAAATTAAAATGAAAATCTTTGTATCTCTTCTGCTGAAGAAAACTGTGGAATGTGTAAGAAGAGATTTATACAATGAAACTAGGTGTCTGCTCAGTAGTCTGTTGAAGCAGAGGCATGCAGCAGAACATCTTTGTCTACCATGTCTAGCCGAGGAACTGCAAATTATAATAATTTACAAAAACCAAGCGGGTATTAAGCTATACTCCTCTAATTGGATTTTTATAGTCCAACTTATTCTCTGTGGTTTACAAAATCATTAGTTTTGAAGAATCTTCCTTTTAGGGAAAAGCTGTCTCCAGTCTGGAATTCATCTCACCTATTTTAGACATCTGTAGTGTGGATTTTGGTATCTGAACTAACCACCTTTAACAGTTAAAGGGAAGAAACAGGCCCTTCCATGTGTGTTTTACTTTAATGTAAAGGAACTGTCTGGCCACATATGTCCAGAATATTATGAATGTGGTCCTAGAAGACTGCTAAGCTTTCTGTACTTTAGAGAGGGATAAAGTAAAAGGAATAATATTTGCATAAGGAAAAAAAGAGCTTTTGAGAATACAGTAAAGTCTACACTGCTGCAGGTTAACTGTATGATGGTTGCAGGGACACCTGAGCTAGTTATGCACAGACAACTTGGATTCATGAGCGACTTCAAAGCTCAATAGAGCCTGAGTTATGGGTCCTGCAAGTTCTGTACTGAATACGTCTGGCTGCCTTTGTGACACATTCCTGAACCTATGAAAACTGGAGCGCACACTGCAACAGCTTGATTTCAGTCACTGTGGATTCAGCAGGTCTTAAAGTCCTGCTCCGGAGCAGTCATGACACTGAGGTGTGTCAGCACCATTTTGAAGCACTCCTCATTCTGTGAGAGCTTTTCAGTTGGGTGTGATGCTATGCAATGCCCAACATCAGTAAAGACACCTTTCTTGGCCTGTGAACTCCCAGGGAAAGATTCCCTAGCAATTCCGTAAAAAAATTCCATCATTAAAACTGCTGGTAAGGTAAATAATCCCTAAATGTTAAAATGAAATTATTTGCCAATTCTCAGTTTTAAAATTCCTATTTTGATGGAAATTAGAAATAACAAAGCATAAAGTCCCATGATACACTTTCTAAAATGACCTCATTCTTGCTGGTACCAAGCTTTTTGGTCCAGCAGCTTAACATCTTATTTCAAACACTGGAGCTTCTGCTTGTGATGAAAGGTGCTGAAATCCCATTAGACAAATAACTGCATTGGCATATAGATGTACCGGGTGAGCAAAACACTGTTGCCATCTGCTTTCAACACTCAGTACTATCTCTGATACACTTAATTTAACTATATTTTTTTACACTATATGAAACCATCACAGAATCACACAACAGTTGAAGTCAGAAGGGATCTCTCAAGAGTTTTGTCCAACCTCCATGCTCAAAGCAGGGTTGACTGGAACAGGTTGCTCAGGGCCTTCTTCAGCCCAAATATATTTAATAACTTGATGGATGGAGACACCATAGCCTCTCTAGGCAAGCTGTTCCAGTGTCTGACCACCTTCACGATGAAAGTTTTCCTTTTGTTTAATTGGAATTTCCTGTTTTTCAGTTGCTGCCCATCACTTCTTGTCCACTCACTGGATGCTAACAAGAAGAGTCTGGCTGCATCTTCCTTAGTTCTCTCTCACCAGTTATTTATACATGTTGACAAGATCCTCCTGAGCTTTCTCTTCTGGAGGCTAAATAATCGCAGCTCCCTTGCGCTCTCCTCATATGTCAGATCCTTCAAACCATTAATCATCTTAATCCTATTGCTGAGAAGCTCAGCAGAGAGTTTGGAGGCATGCATCTTTGATTCTTCTGCTTTCATAATAGGAACAGAATGATTGCTTTCTACTTTTCATTATTTTTTAAAAGCAAGATGTAAATTTCATAACAAAACTCAAGTACCAAACAATAGAAAACAACAACTTTTGACGTGGAAAAAATTTTAAGAGAATTCTGAAATTCTCAGAGTTTAAAAAAATAGTTTATCTTAAAAATAAAGCAATGAGCTGCAAGTTTCTCTTATAAATAGTCTTAGTCATTCCAGTTTTTCACCTATCATTTTGGAATTCTGTTTGTTGCTGGCTTTTCTCTTGTTTTTGCAGAGGAGAGGGGAGCTCAACATCTTGAGTGGGACTCCATAGAATGCTTTTTTGGATAAATTATGATCACAAAGCAGCATTAAGCCGTGAACTTATCTGATGTAAAAATAAGGATAGTTATCTTCTGCAGGATGAAAAAAACACTAGATGCCAAGAACAGAATTTACAAACCACTTCAGCAAGGTACTTTCAATGATCCATATATAACATGATAGGGTGATACAGGCCTGCATTCTGGTAGGTGTGAAAGGGTCTCCGGTACCCACATACAATTCCTGATGTTTTTTTGATAACCTCACTGCTAATATGAGAAAATGTGAGCATGCAGTAAGTGAATTGTCTCTATGATAAAACTCATCATCCGGCCTTGTTGCATTTTTCCATCACCACTTCCTCTTTCTTTTAATTCTTATAAAAGAAAGTTGTTTGCAAGCAGGACAAGTTCCTAAACAGCTGTATGGGAATTAAACTTAACTTATTAAAGATAAAATGGTGACAAAAATATCAGGGTACCAGGTTCACTGCTATTGTTTAATAAAACTAATAAACAATGTAGGAAACACAGGAATATTGATGGTATGGAAAGTATTTTAAAATGTCAGGGTGTCTATATGACTAAGACTATTACAGCCTATATTTGGTCTCTTCCTAAGTGTATGTACAAGTTTCTGACTTGAACCAGTTAAATTAAGCAGTTCCTCTTCCTGACTATCTATACAAATGTACTAGTGTGGCTCCGAAAGTATAAAAAATTATAATTACACACCTCGCTGTATTAAAGAGAATTTTTTGTAATAAACTTAAAAGAATATAAATAAATTTGGATAGTGTATATTTTTAGAAAATATGCATTAAAAGTAAGCTTTTCAATCTTTAAATATACATGACAAAAAGCAGATCCATAAATTCCAGATTACTTAAAGTGCTATATCTCTATGGGACTTGAAGGATGTGTTAATGTTTAGTTCCTCAATCAAATAAACAGAGGAAAAACATAAAGTCAAACCAATTTATATATATTTTTCATTTTAAGTATCACTGTTCCAGGAAATAAAAACAGCACCGACAAATGTTCTTTTGATAGATGAGTTTTAGTATTAATGTAATCCTGATTAGTTTTGCCTTCAGCAATGATGGAGATACCAAAGCTTCCATTTCAAGAAAGAAGACTTATGCAGGTATTTACATGAATTTCATTAACATTCCATTATGTGTATGTGACAACAATATTAGTATTATTTTGAGAACTGGAATACTGTGGCTGTATCAAGTTTTAGCATGTTGATCTGCACTGTCATATAAATTAATAGTGATATTATCAGGAAGACAGATGAGGATCCTTCATCAACAGGAAATTATAGCACACAGAGCATGCATCAGTAATTTTAATATTAATGATGGAATATTTTTTTCTTTTATGTTTGTGAAGGGTTTGGGTGGCATCATGGGACTCCACTGCTTCAAGCCCAGCAGTTAGGGCTCTGCTGTCAAATGCACAACAGCTCACGCCTTTGCATCCGAGAAAGCCTGAGCAAACCTGCCACCCAGTGACTTGAACTCAGAACTGCCAGAGAGATGGAAGCTATAGGCAGGAGAAAATCCCTTCGCTTGCACAGGAAAGAGAAAAACGTTCAGTGCAAGAATATGATAATAAATGAATGAAAAAGAAATACTGAAAGTGCATATTTCTCATAATTACATCTTATATAAATCTTTGTATTGGATTCGTTGAATATGTTAAAAATTCTGCATTTGCTGTTACTTAAGTGCTGAATCACCGAGTAACTACAAATCACAATTCCAGACTTCAAATGCAATCCTACTGTCCCCTCTGTCCTGGGTAGGGAAGACTGAACTGCCCGTGGAAGAGGAACAGAGATTATCTGCACTTGCTTTGCATTTGAAAGCCCAGAAATAAGGCTTAGGAATACAAACCAAGAAGCTGCCCCTGCTAAAATAATTTCTACCAGTATCGATCAAGTGCAAAAGGAATATAACAAACCAAGAAATATCCTTCAGGAAGATGGAGTTACACACTGAAAAATAAATTAATTGATGTTTGGATCTAATCTACTTATCTTGAACTGTCTAAGTGAATTAAGAGTTAGTTGCTCTTCACCTACTTCTGCATCCTGTGGAGTATCCATCTCCATAATCTATCAAAAGAGGAAATCTTCTAGCACAAGATTCAACACCCACATGAAGTGAACCACCTCTTTCTCTCTCTCTGCAGACCATAGAAGGTCTGTAGAGACCAAGCTAACCTAGCAAAACTAGGTTAATTTGGTTTTGAAATCAAGCACTTTATTGAAGTTTCTAAACATTGTGGAGTTAATAAAAATTTGGGGTTCAGAGATCCAGGACCACTGGCTATCTGGAAGATGAAACAGGTGGCTGGGAACCTAAATATTAAGTCAGTCTTCACAGAGAATTACACCTTACACACTTGCTGTGGCCCTTATTTGGCCCCAGATTCGTTCACTTGGAGTGCCTTGCTACAAAGTACCCTAAAATTGGGATTACATTTCAGAATTAATTTCCCCTAAAAGAAAAAAAATCCAATTTCCTTCTATCTTCATTATTAAGAGTAAAACCCAAAAGTGTGTGTCTGATATAAAAACTTTTGTTCAACACATGACCAACAGATGGAGACAGTTCAGGTTCCTTTTTCTTGCATTACATGGTATTGCATTACCAAGTCCTCTGGCAAAGGCATTTTTACCTTTCACTCCAAAATCACTGATTCATAAACATTTTCAGCCTGATTTTCTGTTTCATGGAACACCATTTCTTTGTGTGACTTCTGTCAGGAAGCTAAAAGCAATCAACTAAATAAAATTTGACAATTTGCTCTTTTACAAGGAAGACATATAATGGGGCTATAATCTTTAAGCTCTTATTTTGACTGACACTTAGACTCATTCCAGCCTTTAAGGACAAACCAGTGCCATTAGGAGGCAATTCAACTTTTTCAAGGTACTCCTATGCACTGATTAGTATGGAAGAGTAAATATAAACCTATCAAAAGTGCGGCTTAATAGCCACATGCAGGAAACGTCTTGAAAGATGCCAGTGTACTAGTCAAGACCTACATATTTTGTAATTCCTGAGGCAACACAAAATACACTGCAAACTGCTTAGTACCCTGTTACTGAGTTTGGACATAGACTTTTGGGAGATTTATTGCAGAAAGGGCTTTATGTCTTTGGGTTTCAATATTTTTCAGCTGATCTTAGCATATTTCTACTGGCTCGCTGGTCAAAGACTTATTCTCTCACTGGGAATAGTGTGACTCAGGGATGTTTACAACTCAGCAAACGAGCAGCTGAGGCAACTCTGACCCCTCAAAGGACTGGTTTGTTCCAAATCAGACTGAAATAGTTATGTTTGAAACATCTGCTCACATGGAGATAAAGAGGTTTTGAAAAAGAGAGAAAAAGAATCTCTAGGTCCATGGAAAATCAAATAATATTGCCAGCCTAGGAGAAAGACTCTGCAGGAGTCTTACATGGTACATCATTTTGAACATGGGGCTGAAACTGAACATGTCCTCTGGCGTTCCTGGACACTACAGGTACCATTAGCAACCTTTTCTCTCCACATCCGCAGTTCCTTTTGGGAGCACAAAAGAAGGGTATCTACATTTGAGGAGGTTTGAATCATTTAAACTCAAGAATAAATCATACATATGTGGGCAACCATTCTGAGGTTGTTTTTGAATATTAGGTAAATCAGTGTGTGATTAGACACAAGAAGGAGGGATTTCTAATCAAGGTATTAGTTTTGAATAAGCCTGATAGAAGACTGTAAAAATATAACCATACATGCAAACATGAAAGATCTATGATTCCTATTTCTATGTGCCAAAAGGAGTGTCTTTGTATTAACTTGTTTAGCCTTCACACAAACTCTTCTTGCTCAGTGTTTACAGACTGTTAGACTCCTACCCACCATCTGGCCCGGTCTTGTGCCAAATTCCAGAAATATTGATGAGAAAAACATGGGTAAGTAAAAGTGAATGCATGTGCACACTTTTTTTGAGAGAATTTGCACCTTGTTTACAATCAGACTATCTACTTACCAGCCATATTCACTATTAATCAGAGTGGGATTTAACTGATGTACCAAAATACTTACGTCAATTTAGATACCTGATTTCAGGTATCTACCTGCAAGTGTCTACACATCTGTAAGGGGTCTAAATTATAATTTTATTTTATGTTCTTATACTACTACTTCTTTCTAGTCCTAAATCAACACAATAGAAAATGTAAAACAGAAAAGGCAGCTATTCACAATAAAGAAAACTAGGCTTTCACGTATTAAATAAGGATCTATAGTATCTTACCATAACATTCCTTTCATAATGTTCGTGCTCTTTCTCAAAATCTATTACAAAGCCATTTAGAGACCAAATAAATGTCAGGTCTAATGTGGGATCATGGGATGCAATGCATTGCATGGTAGCATTCTCTCCAACGGTGACATCAACATTCAACGGAGCTAAAGTAATCCTTGTAGCTTCTGTGAAGTTAATGGCAAACATGGAAAATTCCAATAAATAAATGTTTATCCAAACGTAAGCTCAGCTCCATAACTGTTTGATTATACATTAAACCGCTCCCTCAAACTCTAGTTTACATGTTATTCATGCAGCTACATTTGAAAGGACCAAACTAAAGAGAACAAAGGAAACCTTTTAAAACTGAAATGCCTAACTTCTATTTAGCTGTCCTTTGAAAATGGCTGTTTCAGTCTCTAAATCACGTTATTGACTATTTAAAGCTATTTTTATTAATTTACTATATCTCAGGTAGAAAGGAGACAGATGATGAATATTATGTGACTCGTGTTGCATTTCTTGTTTTAGTTATATTTCTTATGCTTTAAAACCTGTCTCTTTAACGAATGGAAAGTTTACTCAGTTGTCAGGCTGAGTCAGATTTCCGTTAGACTACTGCAGGGATTGAGATCTTAATTTATTTACTGAGAAATGATACAATGTATGCATAACAAACTATGCAAATAGCTACACGTGGAAAGGAAGAGAATATAATGCAACAAAAGGAAGAAATCTGTATATCCCCCAGCAATGTCTCTCATTATTACAGAAAAGAAAAAAAAAGGCAGGAATCTCAGGAGAATTGCTAGAGCTCTTGGTACATGCATCAAACTCATATGGCAAATTAGCAACACTATTCTGGCAGGGACTCACTGGGTTACTGAGACCTGTTCCTTTTTCTTTCAATTGTTATCATAAAACAAAAAGCCACAGAGTATCTTCCTTATGCCAGGACATATAATGTCTTTCCCAACAATATGAAAGTGGGACTAGGGTACCAAAACCTGGAAGACAATTGCCATAAAAAAAGAGCTATTGCTACTAGTTAAGTTTGAGCATGCTCCAAGGAGCACACTACACTCCACCATACACTGGACAACAAAAAAATCCTCAAAATACCAAATACTTCTTGTCAGTCTGTCTTGGAGAGACACTACTCTAGTAATCCAAAATTTGCTTAATACTGAGACTATGAGGATGGCACAACTACTATCTTTTGCAGAATGGACATCTCATAGTACATTGGAGCAAGCTGTTAACATCTGATATCTCAAGTCTTAGCTAAGGAGACATGCTTTGGATACCTGCTCCATTCTAGCATTGTGCCTGCATGTTCAGCATTTGGTTCTACCATCAGTGATTTTCTAAATGTTTACATAAAGTACTCTACCAGTCTAAGTTGCTGCTGAAAAAGAATGGTCCAGGGGCAGTGAACGAACAACCGTGTGGGAAAAACCATCAGACTTTGCAGTGCCTGTCAACTTCACATTTAACTTTCTAATCTCCTGTAGTCATGCGCAATGCCTGAGAAGTTTTATGGGCCACACAATGTGCTTGGGAATACCATTTTCAAAGCATTCTTCGTCAACCTTCATCATTGTCCACAATGTGAAAATAATTTTGAAATATGTCAGCTGACCCTTCTGGTTCTGCTGTGGTGCAAGGGAGATGTCTTAGTCTTTTGGTTTTGTTTTTTAGATGAATTAGAGCAGAATTCTCAAAAAATTTAAAATTCTTTATACCTAGTTTATAAGGTTTATGAACATATGGTTTAAGTGTTTCACTGTGCGAACTTAGTATGCAAACATTCTTCCTGATTTTAGAAGGTATGATATAACTGTTAAGGGGCGTGATATTTATTTACATAACTTTTCAAAATAATTAAATGCCTGAGGGTAATATTAAGACATATAAAACTGCAGATGATAGAAATTAACTGCAAACATCTAAGAAATCTGATTGATCAAAATAAAGTCTTACAATTCATTTGGTAAAGTAAATTTGGTATAAATCAGCTAGAAAAATGCTTTCATATCATCTGATGATACAAATTAATTCTTACATTAGTACATCAATATTGTGGCATTGAGCTGTCACATCCAGCATGATTTCTGGAATCGACTAAAAAATGTATTTGATAAATGACTCTTCTTCTATCACTGATACTTGATACACACAGCTGTTAATGAATGTCATCTTTCCTGTCTGTATTCTACAACTATTTATTTATTTGACATCAGATTTAAAATACACAATTAAGGATATCAGTACTCAATAAATAAACACTAATGCCCGTAAAGGAAGGGAATTTAGTAGTGCAATCATATGGCTATATGACCCTATCTCACAAATTTAATGCATGTTTCTGTAAGTGCAATGCTCTCTCAAACTTGCTTACCCCATCCAAAAAAAACCCCAAAACCAAACCAACCAAAAAAAACCCCAGATAAACTAAAGGTTGGTAAGAGTCCCGTTTCCCTGTTTGAGTCATGGCCCCAGAATCACATTAGCCTGAGCACTAAGCTACCAAATTGAATGAATGCATTAAAATGTGTCAAATTAATGGATCTGATTTAATAATCTCTTATGGAAAAATCAAGCCTGAAAATTGAGATACAGCCTCAGAACTGGTGCAAATATACCAAGTTTCTACTAGGCAACATGCTTTAAAAGTATCAATTCATTGTTTAATGAGCAATTAAATGAGAAAGAAAAGACATAAAATAGCTTGCAAAAGTAGTGCAATGCTGGAATAAAAATCAGTGATTTTGAATTAAGGGATTCTACCTGAAACTAACGAATGCATTTTAGAGATTTACCTGTCATTTCCAGAACACCAGTGCTATTAGCTTTTCCTCGGTTATTTTCTGCAAAACAGGTGTAGCGACCTTCATCTAGCTTTGTGATATTGATAATTTCCAGGCTTCCATCATCCCAGATACGTATGCTATTGAAAGTGCAAAAAAAAACCATCAAGAGAAATTAGGTTTTATTTTAGAAAGCAATACGTTCAGTAGAATTTTAGCAAGTGAAAGAACAAACCACAAACATCTCTTGGAAGCTCACATCTACCTACCACATTTATAACCACTCGTACAGTAAAAAATATTTAAATACATGATTAGATGCCTCACACTGCTGGAGCAAGAGAATGTACTTTCATTCACTTGTAGTCATTCAAATATTCTTCATACAGTTTTGTGACACAATTAAATTCTGAAATGTGAACAGCACCAAATGGACTGGTTGAAGTTGGATATCCTGCTAGCTATTTGGATACACACTGCTAGTAATATTTTGGCATATTGTTTTGGTGAAATTACACATTCTCCTGCCCCTGATATCTGCAAAAGTGAGAAGTAGCCTACAGCATAAATAGGAACATAAGGCAGCATTTTTAACACTCACGGTGTCCACTAATAGTCAATACTAACCGGCTCCCATTTACAAGCAATTCTGTTCCTTTGCTCCAGGAGAATTTTGGCTTAGGAGCAGCTTTAGGCTTGCATTCAATGATCACACGGCCGCCTTTAGCTGCTAGGATTTTCTTCTTCATAGGGTTCAGTTCAAAAGTAGGAGGTGAAGCTGAAAGCAAAAATTAATGGAAGTATTGCTGTTAGTGTTTTTGTCACAAAATACAATTTGTTTGCAACATGAAGTAAATGACAGAACTATTGAATTGCATGCGAATGTCCATTATTCAGACTAGTGAGAGAAATTGTGATGACATACAGATGTGCTGAGGAATAAATGGTGATCTAAAAGAAACAGGAAAAATCAGTATGTAGTTCTATGCTGTGTTACACTAGAGGTTTCTTTCTGTTGATTTCTGAACTTCCATCTAAGTTTAATCTAACAAGATCAAAGTCCACTGAAATCAACAGTTCCTCCCTTTCAAAGGCCTTTTGGTCAGTTCCGAGAAAATTTAGATTTCTGGAGACCAGTTTCTGTAAAAAGTTCCTCACTCAATCACACTTTCAAAGAATAGTTGGGTTTACTTTTCAGTGGTTTTAACCTGCCTCTAGCAACTTTAAAGTTGTGCCCTGTTTCCTCTTTGTAGTTTTCTGTTTGGCTGACTGGCCTTAGGTGCACTCTCAGATGTACAAGAGTAATGAGCCATGACTGTAGCACGCACCACACTTATGTATCTGAGGTCAGACCTTTGCTTACTAATTTTCTCTTTATTTGTAACCAAATAAAAGAAAAAATGCTTTCAATTACTTTGCATCTTGGCATGCCATCATTGTAAATCATGTCAGCAAGTGTGTGCACAGCTTGAGAAAATAGGGCTATTAGTTAATTACAGCAGTACAGAGAAAAACTCTGATAAACATCCACATTTTACAAACACTGAATTTGAAAATGTGCATGCAAAAAGTGCTTATTTCTGGGTAGTTCAGGCTGGTAGCGAGTACATAGCAACGGAAGAACAGTGAAGAATGAAGTATTGTTGTGCAATGGGTTGGGGAATTCAAGACTAGTTTAGCTCTTGGGAAAGTCTGAATGCAAACATGAGATGGAAACAACCCAGGGTAACTACTGCAGGGAAATCTCCTAGGAAAGCCATGTCATACAGCCAGTACGTCTGCTCTAATGACATCAGTAAAAATGTCAGAAATCGTTTTAAGCCTGATCACTCTGGATCTGAAAGTCAAACTTTCAACAGGATGCTCCTCAGGAAAACACAACGGATTAACTACATCCAGCCATCAAATGGAATAGCTATATTGCACACCGACATTGCAGCTGGTTGTAATGAGTTGTAGAAAGCAAAGCAAAGGGGAGAGTGACAAGGAAGAGCTTTAAAGGCTAATGACTGACAACATGATTTCTAAAAAAGCCAATTTTGCCTCACAGACGAGTGAGCATAGGTGAGCTAAAATGAAAATGCTTCTCAACCAGTTTTGCAAGCTTGAGAGGGTAGTCAGCAACTGTACGTGCTTCATATAATTTCTGCGCTATCGATTCCTCTGAGGGGTAACAGCAGCAAGCAAACATCAGAAATAATACAGCAAATATTCCCCATAAATTAGTAACTTGACTCCTCAAGTTGTTGCCAAAACCCAGCTAGACAGCTCAAATAAAGCCCAACTCATCTAGATTGAGTGAGGTGTCTTAGCTTTATCCTCACAGGAATCTGTTACCAAACAGTGCTTGCAAATATGACTGCTATTTTACTCAATGCTGAAATAGTAAATAGAGCAAATAATCCCACTGACCCACAATCTTCAGTTCAGCATTTGAATAAATAATTCCATGCGTGTTTTCTGCTATACATTGGTACATGCCGGCATCGTCAAAGCTCAGACTTTGTATTCTCAGTTCACCTTTCCGGAACTAAAACACAGAATCAATAAAAGAACAAGATATTCATATAGACTATGTATGCTGAGGAATTCACACCCATCTGTATTTCTATTTTTTTAGTGACAGTATTCAGAAAAGTGTCCCTCACATAACATTTAGGCATCGATGAGTTTTTATTTTATCTATGTTACATTTCAGTCTTAGTGACAATGTGTTCACCTTCTTTTTTTAAAGAAAGATTCAGTGTCACTTAATATTTTTTCTGGAAAAGTCCCAGCTGAGCAGCACTAGACACATCTAATCTTCAGTCCCCTTTTACCATACAAGCGCAAAATACTGATTCAGAAATAAGAAACAGAAAATGAAATTAATTTTATGCACATAAGCTTTGTTATGCCATGCTCACTGTTCAGTACATTCCGTTGTATGTACATTGTTTTACAACAGCAAAAGGTCAAAGCAAGTCCCAATGAAGTAGGAGTTTTTCAGAAGATTCCTCTGGGAGGTAGTATAAACTATTTACTATTACTTTGTTTTAATATAAAAAACCCATAGTAAATAAAAATAAAGTACTTAATCGATTTCTAAAAAACCGTATAAAAATGCACAAAGTGCAGTGGGGTATTTTGTAAATTACAAATAGATGTCAATCTGTTTTTGAAAAAGCGTGTTAATAACTTCCATTTTCCTGTGAAAATCAAGCTGAAAAGCTTTAAACTATGTATATAAGTCAATTGGAGTGCAGGGAGCAGTGGAAGATTAAAAGAATAATATTTATCTGAAAAAAAGAATAAAGGAAACATATTCCCTGTACCATTTTATTTAAAACATATAAAAAAACACTTAAATCAGATTTCCACATGGAAACTTTGTTTTATGCTAAATGAAATACCTAATTTAAAAATTATCTGACTTAGAAACAAGGTAAATTTTCAAAGCAATTTAAATATTTTTGCTATTTTCCATTTGGAAATCATTCATAATATTAACACACACAGCAGAGACTTCTGGAGTACTGCTGGAGAAATACACACTGCTTTCTGCAATCCGGAATGGACATTTTGTCAGTGAAAGCCAAGTACAGTGGGGACCATCAAGCAATTCGCTCGTTAAATTGCTTGTTTGTAATAACTACTGAAGCTAGAAAACAGCATTGTTTTTCCTGGTTTAAGCTATCTCCATACGGCAGATGGTGATATGCCTGTTCTTCCTCCAACCTCCCACGTTTTTCTTAAGATATACAGCCAAAACAACGCTGCCTCGTTGTCTTTTTTCTTTGCTTGCCAAGGTCAGTGTCACCCCAGCTCAGCAGAGGCTGTGTTACATTATGCCGTTTTCTCTCCTCTTTGTTCTCGAATGGCTCATCATAGCGTATAAGCAACAGACTTTAAATATGTTGTTGAAATGCCTTGACAGAAAATCTACTTCATTTAAACAAAATATCCAATGTAATAAGCTTTAAATTATCAAATGGTACTCATTTAAACTTCACATCACCTAAACTAATGGAATTTTGCAATATTCTGTGGCTAGAAAAATGTGGAAAAGTATATGATATAGGAACACCACTGATAATTAAAAAATTACACTTTCTTCTCTTGTCTTATATTTTTAAAGACATACTCAGGTTTTATACGGTAAAAAGGATTATTTTTAGAGAGAAGCTGACAGACATTTTTTATCCAGAGAGAAAAAACCGGCATTTACTTAAAAAGGCCTGCAGAAAAAGAGATATCCACCTCCCTAACACATAGTCAAGAGACAAGTTCATAATTCAGAACTGAGTATTCAATAGCCTGAAGAAATGCATTTTAAAACTGAAGAGAAGATTGAGATAAAACTTAAAAAAATAGGTTTTAATGCCTAATGCAAGTGGAATTGGCAAATATTTGTATCATTACGGTTCATTTTCTTTTAACTGTTTAATAACACACACTTCAAAAAATCACTTCCATCAGCTAACCAATCAATCCTGCGTTATCTATGGCAATATACTTACCGAGGCACCATTTTTCAACCACCTAATTGTTGGAATAGGCTTGCCTGTAGCTACACAAGGCCAGTATAGGTCACTGCCTATATCCTTCTCTGTGTCATTGATATGCTCTACCCACTCAGGAGAGGCTAGAGAATAAAAAAAACATGATGCCTTGTAAATATAGAAGATACATGTTTAATTAGCATTATGTTGTATTAATTCCACTGCTTTTTTCATTACACTTAACAGGCAACACAAAGTAATGATGATAATTCAGCAACCCAACTGCACAAGAAAGAATGAAGTGAAGATGTTTTTGCCTTACCACATAGACTCAAAAAAACTTCAAACTATTTTTTATACAAAGTATGAAGTTGAAATAATGGTTCATGAATGTTCAAAGACACAAGGTGTTACCACTTACACTAACCTGTAGATTATACAATGTGGAAATTACTCAGTAACACCATAAAAATGACAGTTAAATGACATGAAATTGTGCAAAACCACGTATGTACTGAAAGGGTCTCCAAGAAAATACTCTCTTGGTCCAGAGAAAATATTTAAGAAATTGATACTGAAAATGCCCCAGCATTTTTGCTTTTGCTAAGCAAACCAACCCATTTACTAGATTTAGCTCTTATAGGAAGTCACAACTTTTCCACACCAATTTTGAACTTATCCCACTGAAGTTCAAGCACTTAACTAAGGATCTTAACTCAGGAGATGTTCCATATAGTCAATGAAAAGAGACAAATCTTCTGAAGGTAATTCAGGTGTTATGTATGACCTTTTCATGCCACAGTTTTTTGGCATAAGTCTCAGTCAAGGACTCAGGTTACTTGGGATGGTTCCACTATGAGCAGTAAGATACAATTTTTTGGTTCCCTTGTTTAACCAAATGCATGAAGAGAAGGGACAGAGGTTGGAGGAATAAAGAATTGAGTGTAGCTAATAAGAAAGAGAGCTAAGACAATTAGAAAAGACAGACAAAATGAGGAAACAAGAAAGAATACCAAACTTAATGGTCTATTTTTTTTCCCTGGAAGGTCTTTCATTTCAAGTACTCTAAATTTATTTTATTTCCATTATGCATAATTATATTAATACTAACACACATTATTGTCAAGGTGTATATACAGCTATCATAACCAAGCCAACTGAGTAGCGAGTAGTTTTTCAATTAATACACAAATGCTATACCTGGCATTCAATGCATGAGTTTTGATTTTACTCCATTAACTTGGTACAACAGCGTGTCAGGATGATGCTATGAGTCAGCACTGACATTCAAGCGTGAAAACACAGATATTTCCAACGTAAGTAAAAGCAACATATATCATGAAGAATAAAACTGTTCTACCTACCTTGTACATAAACTCTAGCTTGATGCTTATCTTTTCCTTTATAGTTTTCAGCTTCACACTCATAAAGTCCTTCATCTTCATACTGAATATTGAAGATCTTAAGAACTGCACCAGACATGCTTATCTCAGCAGTGGCTGGCATGGGTTCAAGGTATTTACTCCATCTGAGTTCAGGAACCGGACTTGAAAAGGTACAGTAAAGTACAAATCAGCATGTTCAAGAACTGGCTGTTAAACTGGAGACTACAAAAAAGTGTTTGATGATGAAACATGCATTTTCATTCCCTGAAATATGAAAGCAAACAGTCCTCTACAATAACTTTAAAACACACTTACTTGCCAAGAGCAAAACACTCCAGCGTTACGTTTTGCCCCAGGAGAGCATACGTGTCCTTGAACTTCACCTTGATATCAGCAGGATACACTTTTGCACCTAACATGAAAAAAAGATTCTCAGAAAAGGGATGGCAGAAAGGAATACAGCTGTTAAAACTTCCACAGTTCAAGAAAGCTGTTCTTAAATTTCCAGACAAAATTCTTCTTTACGGTGAATGGCCTGGCTATCCATGAAGTCCGATTTCACAATGAACTTTTAATAGTAAGGCAGAATTGCTTTACTCAGCAACTAGTTATCTTTCTCTGGATGGTAATGCCTAACATTTTTTACAGCACAATGCTTTAACATAAACTCATTTATTTGCATTTGAAGTGTGATGATGTACTTGTGTGTGTGTATATAAAAAAGCCTGAGTCTCTATTTTCCACAGATTCTTTTACTAGATAGAATATTTGGAATTATTGTGAATTTAAGCTCAGTATTATCTTAGCAAGGGTATGAAGGTGCTAGATTCAGCAAATCTACAGCTTAATGAGGGCACAGGGATGGAAATATAATCAAGTCTACCTACTGGTGATCCCTGCAGGACTCCTCTTGCAGTTCTTCTAGATGAAGATCTCAGTGTGAGTATTGGTCATGGAAAATTTGGACAAAGATCACTGATTCATAATTACGCAAATTCAGTCAAAGTTCTTCACTATAATATGGGAATTTTACAGATAAAAGGGTCACTGAAATCTTGATGATCAGTTTATGACACTCTAGTGACTGACAGGCTGAAGTGGCAAAAGGGAAATCTGTCACCATTTGGAAAACATGTAGTTTTCACAAAGAAATGGCAGAGAATAATCTAGTAACACAAAGGCACATAGATTTGCCATGTGACTCAAAGCCCTTAGGCCACTGCTGGATAGAAAATTTTGGCAGGGGAAAAGGATTTTCCATTTTCAGGGGGGGATTTCCTGGGAAAAAAACTAATTCCTGAAGCTGTTTATCAACTTCTAGATGAAGTTTCTGCTTTACAGTCATACCCCTTTGAACCAATGCCAAGACCAGAAAAGATATTCAAGAGTTTGGGACGAGTAAATGGGCTTATCACAGAAAAGAGATGGGGACTTTGGGGGTGAGAACTCTGTTCCCAATGATATGAAAGGAAATCAGTGAATGAATCTGGGGAGATTTCCTTCACAGAGTGATGGATGTGGATGGGAATTATTTGGACCTCTGTATCTGGAAAACTAAGTAATATTGTGTAGTAGCCACAACAACTTGCCATGTAATTCTCCTCTCAACGCTGAAAGTAGTTATGAATGAGCAAAACTGAAATACAAACAGAACACTGCACATACATAGTACTTCCAATAAATACTTACGATCAGACTGTGGAATAAGTGGAATAAATTTACTGAATACACTCTTCGTTATTGAAGGACTGGACACAAAACATGAATAATTGCCCTTATCTGATGCTTCTACATTTGCAATGTAGAGATTGCCATTCGTCTGTGACACAAATCGTCGCTTGTCCAAAGCAATGAATACTGGGAACTCATTTAGAAGCCAGCGGTAACTGAGATCATCTGGAGGAAAATATTTTCTAGTCAATATTAAAAAACAATACTATCAGCTACTTAAGCCATGGAATACTGTCTGCACATAAATTACCTCAGTCTGATTTTTAGCTTATAGATCTTTTCTTCGGGAGAGGCAACTATAGGAGAGAGAATATACGTCTCAGTAGCCAGCTAATACCTGTCTACATTGCACATCAGGGTACTGCTGCCGTGAGTGCAGATTACTGGGCACCCAGCTACAGCATGCACAGCTCACCTTGGGCACAGCTTTCCCACAGGAACCAGAGTGGGATGGGGTGAGATGGGCAGCTGGGTCTTGATCTCATGCAGCTGAGAAGCCGGGAAGCCCTCACCAGTCTTGTGATTTAGACAAAACCTTAGAATATTTTAACTAGCGATATGTCTCAGTTCTTCAGTTCCTTGCAATAGTTCGGCACAGAGTATGAAAAATAAAATGTTATCCCATTTTACTAGGTTAAAAAGATGCTAACAGCCAAATTCAGCCCTCACAATGGAACTGCAGATGCTTGAGGTTACGGGCATAATCCCTGCAGAGTTCTTCAGTAGCTAATGATGAGAAAAAGGCACTTCCAGAGCATAAATCACCTCATCTCTGACCCTCTGGGGGTGCCTACTGCTGTTCCATGATTTTAACAGGAGCCCATGATCATTTCTATCGAGGTCACTTCACCAGATGGAATGAATCTGGGCCCTGTCGAAGGCCAGCAGAAAGTCTGGGACGACACAGTGACGTATCTAGTTCTTCTGAATGGTAGACCAAGTCTCCCCTCCATTATCCAGATTAATTTGAGTAATTTTATTGTAGTATCAAAACCTATATGCAAATTCAACAATATTCTTTACATATGGTCAGCTACAAGCATACATTAAACATGGAAACCTAACCTAAATGGTGATTCTCAAGCTGTATAACAGTACCTGTTCAGGTCAACTTAAAGGAAACTTGTAAAAATAAATGTTAATTTGTCTTCTACTTTTAAGCAGCTGAGAATGAAGCACTTTGAGCTGAATTACCTGGGTAGTGGTATGGGGGCTCACAAAGAAGCACTGCTCCAACACCTTCTCGCACTTTAACCTCATAGCGTTCCTCAGGTGGAAAGGGATCCAGATCTAGTTTAAAAAAAAGCAGGGGGAGGAAAAATGGGTTTTTCACTACAATATTTATTGTTGTTGTTGTTATTTTTATTAATCTATTTATTTATTTATTTTCAGCCCTGTAGAGATTAATATAGAAATACAACAATATATGGACCTGTGGACCCGTAATGACAGTCTTTCTCATTTTAACTTTGTCATTATCAAGTGCAATGATTTTTTTTACAGTATTTTAGTCATCATAATTGCTAATGCCAGGAAAAAAAAAGTGATGCAGATTGTATCCCTAAGAGTAGTCAGGTGAGCTACATTTGAAGAAGGAATCCCAGGAAGAGAAAGGAAAAGGATTTTAGTTGATTTTTAAACTGTGTTCTCCAAGATGCAAGTTTAATTCTTTATTGTAACTTAAAAGTGGCTTCTCTAAAATTACCTGGCTGCCCTCCCTGACAACTCCAACAGCCAAGGACTGGCAAGCAGTTAGCTCAGACACATCTTTCGTGCCACATTTTTGTGACAGAAGTGTCTCAGCTCCCAAGAGAAACCTTAGCTGACCCTCTTTAAATTAACTTCCATGCAGCAGGGTAAAGGGACTGTTGTAAAAGGATAAAGAAAGAAGTCCTTCATGGACCTACATATAGAATCATAGAATAACTTGAGCTGGAAGGTTCTAACTCCCTGCTCCTTGCAGGACTACCTAAAACTAAACCATATGACTAAGAGTGTCATCCAGACGCTTCTTGAACTCTGACAGGCTTGGTGCCTTGACTACTTCCCTAGGGAGGCTGTGGGAGAACAGTAATGGTATCTGCAGTGATAAGACAACAGTTGCATGAGTAACTTCAACTGCTTCCATAATTGCACTTTGCTGCTTTTCACTCTCATTTTGTATATCCAGTCTGAAATTAAACTAAGCATCTTGAAGCAGGGAATGCCTCTTGTGCAGCTTCTCCATGTCACCAAAAGTAGCGAGATTGCAGAGATCCTGACTGGAGTCCTGCTCTAAATGCTACTGTGGTGCAAACAATACATCTGTCATAGCCAAGTGCATGGCCTCTGAATGCAATTTTCTACCACAGGAATCATCTACGCTAACTTCATTCAGATTACTTCAGCTTTCTTCAACGGTAGGCAGCTGTCCAGTTCTACTAAATTATCTAAATAACTGAATTAACTAATTAATGGCTCTGAGATCTAACTAAAACTTAAATTCAAGAGCAGCCAGCCAGAAACAATGAAGAAAAAAATCAGGAAGAGCTACATACAAAAAGAGTTTGAGTAGAAAACAGTGACTACTCACTACTGTAAAATGCAATGTATAGTTAGATAGATTCAGTAGATACTCTGCATTATCTAAAAATAATTAATTCCTTAACTTTGTAACTGCTACATTTGCTAAATATGGTATAGGTAAAGGATTCCTCCAAGGCCAATCACTGCTGTCAGACCTGAATGACTACAAGAATGTAGGATGCAAATGCCTTTACACTTTATCAAATGCAAGAAAAAAACTCTAGGAGAGCTATGTCAGTGTTCAGGGAAAGACACCTCTCCCAATTTCTGAAATACTAATATTTATTCTGCTCAAGTAGACCAGAAGATAATACATATATTTCCAGTGACTAACTGGAACTTGACTGGATTAATGCAGGCACTGTAGAAAATGTAGGCATTATAATGGCCCACTCTAAGGACTTCTGATTATTATTTTATATAATTTTACCCTGTGCCTTAGTGCAATTAATGTATTCAGTTCTCCACAACTAGCTCCCAAATAATTTGGATTACTATATACCAGACTGGCTTAGTAAGAATTAGTTATATGACCAGACAGATTTTGTAACCAAAGCCAAGGAAGCTCTTCACCCAGATTAGAATACCTCTGTTCATACAATATCTGCAGTAGTTTGAGTATATTCCCATTCCATTTGCCAGCATGGACCTTACTACACATCTACTTTCTATCTTCAAAATATTAACTAATCTCTCCTGAAAACATCTATTTCCTTGTTGCAGACCTTCTGATCATCTTGTAAACTTGCCACTATTATTAATTTCTGCTTTCTCTGGAACAGATTCATGTTTAAAATCTCTTGCAGAAATAGGAAAAAATTTAAAATTACAATCATTAGCAATGAATATGTTACTAATGTGATACTGCTTTGCATATGGGTGGTATAGGGTTTGATGAAAAGAAGACCTATTATTGCTTTTAAGTTATTTTAGCTATTTTAAGTTTACATTTTAAGTGTAGACATTTTGTTTATAATGTTCCTGAATAACCTTTGAAACTCTGGGACAGCCACCACAAATTTATAGACACGGAATAGGACAAGCAATTTGTATATGTAAAACATGTTAGTCCTGAAATAGAATGGTCTATGCCAGGTGCAGGAAAGTCATGCAGCTACTGAGATGTAATTGTATACCTTCTTCCCATTTAGGAAATGCTTTGTACTCTGATTGGGTCTTGATAACTTCTTTGCATAAGGACTACTTGGTTATTACTCGATAATTATAAGAAGTGTGATTCCATGAACTCTTAATCGGAAGACATTAATTTCTTAGCTAGAATGAAAGAATTAGCACAATCACTGCACTCCTGTAAGCAGTGCTAATATCTAAAGAGTATGGGAATTTCTCTTCCTTGTCATTCTTGCAGCCTCTCTGCTATGAAATTGCTGTGGTTTACTATTCTGAGACTGTTTCCCAGCAAATAGAACAGCGTATCACCTCTGCATTTGCTCAGTGCACATCAAAAAGCCACTAAAGATTCCTGCAGGATAAAATTCCTTCCTTCAGGACTATGCGTGCAACAGCTACAAAAGATTTTAATGGGTTTTAAAGCACTGGATGGAAAAAGATCCAGTTCGGCTAAAGACAGTGTTCTCAGATGGATTTATTGACATGAAATTTATGAGAGAATGTGGCTTTTCTTCTGTAATTTCAGTAAAGTTGACAATAAGACAAAAATAAAATGTCTTGTTCATACAGCTGGTCAAGACTTTTTTGAACTCTTCTAAATGCTTGTTGCCATTTTTTCAGTTTATGCACAAGCAAAGGAACAGAAATTTCCATTAAAGATCAGACATTTTCTATATTAATTTTAGCAACTATATTCTAATTTTTAGAAACAGTGATGGTGCAAGGAAATGTTTTTGATAGGTGATCATAAAAAGGAGAAGGGACGAAATACAACTGTGCAAAGAAGAATGAGAGTAGCATTTTTAAACAGGTATTTATCAGTTTCCACCTATCTTTATAATTCTATTCCTTGCCTCTTTGCCCTATTATTATTTAAGTATCTATTATATAGTAGGGTTCTGTTCAGTATAATTGTCCAGTACACTAACTATCAACATTTAGCTCATGCAGTCAGTGAGCTGCTAGGCAGAAATACATGCCTCAGACTGTTTTGATTCTACTTTTTTCATCCTTTATGTGTATTAGTTTCATATTAAGTAGATACAGCTGTTATTGTAGTTTTTATCCTACTGGTTGCTCAGGACTGGCACTACTGATGTCTGCTTTAGGTATAAATAATATCCTGTAAACTGATTTTTGATGTCATCTCCATTAGAAGGAAGTAACAACCTGGCCTTCTATTCATTCTAGAAAATACACTTGGTAAAATATAGACTAAGACTAGACTACCTACAATGTGATCCACCAGCTCATTACAGCCTCTGAGTTTTCTTGATATATGTGGTCCCACAGTCTTATAACTACCAGTAGAAAGCAGAACTTTTCACTTCATCTCTGATCTTATACAGTAAGGAGTGAATTCTGCTCATGGAGGCTGCTGGAAGACAAGAGGGGCACTAAACAGTGTCAGGATTAAAGGGCCCACAGGGCTTTGTGAATGGTCACCAGTAAAAGTGGATTCTTTTTTTGGTGGATTCCTTTTTTTTTTTTTCCTCCTCTCTGATGAAAAAATGTATCCAGCAAAAAAAAGCATCTTAAGTCAAAATAAAATAAAAATCCCAAACACTGTGCTCAATCAGCAAGATTTTACATGACTCTTGATGTAGTACATCAGTTTTTGACAATGCATGTGTTTGTTGACAGTGCAGGTCTGTGCATATGCATGCATTCACAAGACCAGTTCATGATTGTCAGAGGCTGACAGAAATGTCCCCAGCAGGGTCTTCATCTCAGCCTAGGAGTCAGGGAGCATGCTTTGCTAGCGAGTGCCATGCCTTTCTCCTGCAGGCATCCTAGTTGCGTTTGCACTGCAGCAACGCCTCATCACCATACGCCCCCACTTGCATCTTTCTTCTGTACTATTTCCCCTCAGGTCCTGCCATGATTTAAAAAGAGTCTGGACATTATTATCTCAAGATCTGGCTCCATAAGTCTCCTGAATTAATAATTTAACAATAACTCACTGAGAAGGATGTCATGTCAGCTGAATATAAAATACTTACTAAACATATTTTGTGTTGATCTCTGCAGACTAAGGCACTTAAGATACTGGTTTTACAGACTAATACAGCTACAGCACATGTTGGCAGAAGACACTGCAGTGTAAAACATTGGGCATTTCAAGCTAACTGTAATTTTTCTACATTTTGACATAACCATTGGCTTACATCCAAAACTCAGAGTAGCTTCATTGCTTCTGACAGTTCCAAAGATATTCGACACTACACAGACATATTTTCCAGCATCCCTTGATTTCTCTGGATTATTGATAACAAGTCTGCCTCCCACCATGCTGTAGCGATCCTTTGTTAAATCAATATCCCAGTTGTTGAGTTTCCACCTATTAAAAAAGAAAAGCCAGACATAAGATTTGGCCAGAAAAAAACAAGCCTGTTAAGAAATACAATTTGAAAAGTAATTCCTAAGTTGTGATAAACTATACATGAAGTTATTAATATACTTCTATATATGTTTTAAGTTTTTCATCAGCAAGAGCCACAGATTTGAACTCCATAAGTCTTTTAAACATAACAGTCTCAGTATGCTTCAGCCTTCTCAGAGATGTGACATAGGTTGAAACTTCATTGCTGGCCATGCAGTTAAGGATGCTTGAGCTGGCCATGAGTGAGCTAGCTAGTGATCAAGCACTGGGATTATAAATATATCATCAAATAGTTGTCTAAGGCCAAACAGGCTAAGAAAATACTCCCTCTACACCTTTAAAGTATGGACTAATGAAATTCTTAAATGTTTTTTGCAGACTTGCTGTAGGGGATGAAAATGTTTCATAAAGCCTAATGTGCCAGTGAAGTCAGTGCAAAAACAGTGGCATGCCTGATTCAAGACCTATTTACTACATTCAGAAAATTGCTGGACACTTTCACCTTAATTACTGTAAAACCCCACAGCCAGTTCACTGAGTTACTGTGGCTTTCACTTCGGGGACTATGAGAGGAACTCAGAGGCCCAGGTCTGGCCCTTACTGATTTCTAATGATATTAAAAAAGTTAAAATACATGGAGTGGGAACCAGTAGCCATGATTTCTACCTGTATTTCTACCTATTATTGTGTCCACAAGGGGGAGCCCATAACCTTCTTTGAAAGGAACCACGTTTCCTGAGCACAAATGGGAAAGATACAACTTAAATGCATTTAAAGATCATTAAATTTTGTCAGTGTAAATAACCTTTTGTTGCAAGGTAAAGATAGGCATTAGTGTTTGAAAATGAGAGGGCATACCCTATGTGTTCCTTCCTCACTGAAGATGTACTGAATATACAGAAACTCCTTTGGAAGCTGAAATTGCACTTGTCATAGAAAGAAACAATAAAAAAAGTGGCATTAAAAAATAAATCAAAAATAATGGAATAGCAGGACTTTCAAGATGCAGTAAATAGCATTTACGTTCTACAGGATTTTAGAGGTATCACTTCAGTCCTGTGAGACACACTACATGCTTGTATTACAAATAATAAATCCTCTGTTCAGAAATACCTAGGAATAACTGTCATGAGGACAGCTTATGCTGCAATGAAAAAGCGGCAGGAAGGACTCGTCTCCCTCTGAGACAGGAGACTTTTAGCTCATGAACAGTTGGAGGACTAAGAAATGAAGATAATATATGGAGGTAGAGTAAAATAACAATGTCAGGAAATAAGGAAAGTGGCCTTACTCTGTATTGCAATTAACACCACATCAGCTATCAGCACTGTTAGAACTGTTCCTAGATAAAAGAGGTCTGGAGGTGCGAGGCAATTCTTCCAGAGTGACTTTTCTAGTTCAGATTTTGCAAAGCCCATGACAGATAAAGAATGCTAAAATATATAAGAAGCCTGTAATCACTCTATAGATTGTATGTTTACATAGTCTTGCAGTTAGGGTGAGGCAGTCTGGAAGTGATGGGGAAGTATGTCAGAAGGGTACCAAATCCAAGCATATCTGATCTCTTCACACTTCCAGTCCTTTCCAAGCGTGAGAGCAAACAAATGCAACAGCAAAATGCCACGTAGAAAAAAGGTACTAGAGCCAGGGATCATGTTCAAAAGGAGTATTCTAGTTTCCCCTCAAATCCTTCAATCACAGGCGGATCTGTATAGGTAGACAACTGTCACAGCACAGGCAGGTTAGTAGGCTGTAACAAGGCTTTTACCATTCCATACCAGCCCTCTCACGCCTCAGCACCACCATCAGTCTCACACAAGTTTCAATGGTTCATCTACTGCCTGTGCTGTTTCTTCATCCTCCTCAGGCCAGTCCAGCCCGCTTCTTGCCTCTCTCCCACATCCAGGGCTACTCTTCATCTACTGCTTCTCTTCACCCAGTCCCCCTCCTCTTCCAGGCTCCCCAATACTATTTAGCTACTTAGCAGGAACAAGCCACAGCTGTACATTACCCACATCAGCCAATCCACCGCCCCTGAAGCAAGCCCACAACTGTATATAATCAATATTAATTAACCCTCTACAATTCCCCCCCTTTTTCTTTTTTCTTATCTTTTTTCTTTTCCTTCTTGACATTTCATGCCTTATGCGTTTAACAATCATCACAACTTTTTCACAAATAAACTCATACAGTCCAGACAACTTGTCCCTAAACTCATACACATATTCCTCTACTGCATTCTTTGCATCATTTCTTTCTTTCTCCAGTTTATCTTGCATAATCCTTTTCCCCTCTGTTTTAATATACATATTGAGGAGGTTCTTTCCTAACTGCCAAACCAGGTTAGCTTCAATAGGTAGTTCCACATTCTCCACTTTCATCTTGGGCTTTTTAGCTTCTGGGGGCTGATCACCTTTTTTCTCATTTGTTTTCTTGACATCTGGGATCTTGTTTTCTTCTAAACCAGGATCTACTTTCATCTTCTTGCATAATTTTCGGCTTTCAGTATCACCACAGTCTATCCGGCTTATAGAACCTCGCCCTTTCACCTCCTGGGCCACACCAGACTAACCTGAGCGAGCTTTCAGCAGCAGCAGATTTAGAATACAGCACTAATACATTATTCCGTGTCCTGGAAAGCTTCTCAACATCCCCATGGTTGCCCCTTTCTTCTATGAGTGGAGACATCTTCAATGAGCACACAAACACAGGCAAGCATACCACCAGGCTGAGCAGCAGCAGGAGCCACCCATGGCACCGCGCTGCTCCTGTGCCTTCCTCCGGCACAGCCATCACCGCTGTCTAGCTGGACCCGCTCTGGAACCGCTGCAGGCTGCTGCTACCACTTGTTACACTCAGTCTCTTAGCTCCACAGCGGTCAGGCTTCCTTCTCTTTGATCCCAACGGCTCACCTCTACCAGTGTTTGATCCGGATCCCCTGGCTCTCCCCACCTATCTCAACGTGATCCGGGTCGCAGGCTATCCCCGCCTGTCTCTGCTACGATGGGCACTGACGTTACTGCTCAAAACTTCAAATGTCCCTCGGCACAGCCATCACTGCTGTTGCTGCTCATTACACTTAATCTGCAGGTCATGAGTTTGAGCCTCACATGGGGCACCAATTGTCGCAGCACTACCAAATTATCAAGCTGCAACAACGCTTTTACCGTCGGTCAGCTTTTATTGTCCCTGCTGTTTCTTCATCCTCTTCAGAAGCCAGACCACACTGCTCCGGTTAGCTTCTACTGTCCCTGCTGTTTCTTCATCCTCTTCAGAAGCCAGACCACACTGCTCCTTCTCTGTACAGCCCCCTTTCCTACCATCCTCAGTGCTATTTAACTACTTAGTGGAATGAGCTACAGCTGCACATCATCCATGTCAATCCACCCACTGCCTTCGAGGCAAGGCCACAGCTCCATATTATCAATGCTAATCAGCCTACTGCCTTCATTCCTCTACAAACAACCTGTAGACATGTTTAAAAAAAAGGCAATGAAGACTAGCTAAGCTGTGTCAATGGAAGAACACCATAGCGGATGACAATACTGTAAGAGATTTAAAAGAATGGCCAGCAGACTCAACTGCTTCTTCTGTCCTAGAAGGCAAAGTCTAGGAACACATGTAAGTGAGTATTGGTGGCAGATCATAGCATCATAGGATAATTTAATGAAATGGATCTCTTTTGATGGCAAGAAATTGCGTCTCTCCCTTAGCATGATGACAGCAGTCTTCTACCCATGACTAGGTTTCAAATTAGTCACTGTCTTAATAGTGACAATCATAAGTATATTTCTCTGTACATAATGAGCAGATAATGGCTGGAAAACTCATATGGATGCCCTGAGACCTCATAATGAAGGAAAATTACTCTGCTAATAACAACACAATTATTGTGAAAGAGGTCATGCGTGAATCTCTACTAAAACTAGTTGAAAGGTTTCTCCAGAATAAAGTTTTTCATGTCTTCAGTAGCATAGCTGAAACATTTTTGAGCATCTTTCTACAATATGTTGAACGGAAAGGTGACATAGGATGTTGAATACCTAGGTTCAACAGGCAGTCCTTCTTCTTTCAGAGTAAAATAGAATTAAAAAGCTGTTCTGAATGAAGGAGAACAAGGACTTGAACCTCAGTCATCCTTAGCCTAAGCTAGAAAGATAGCCTCTTAATTATTTTTTAAAGGTCACTTTTTTTGTTTTGCATCTGGATCAGTATTCCTCCCCAAAGCTGCAAACATTTAACACAACAGGAATATACTGTTTTCAACACTGTCTAGACATTTTGGCAAATGGAATCAAGGTTGATTCTTACTCAAAAATCCACATTTTTTCCTGCCTTGAAGACTTTGTATCGACCTGTTAGGACAGTCAATCATTTAATACGACAACCTGAAACACTCACTGAGTAAAATACATAAGACCTGAAAATCAAAACAAGAGAGGTTACCTGTAAGTAGGAAAAGGAATTGCTCGAGCTCTGCAGTTCATTGAAACTTGTCCATCTGAAGATTCTTCTGGATAGATTGTATCAATGGGTTGTTCCTCAAACACAGGTCCATAACCTTTGTTTCCTTCCTCTGAAAAAAATGGTAGACTTTGAAATTATTCACTTTTTAATTAGCAGTCAAACTGAAGATGAATTTACATTATACCTTCCAGATTCAAAATGAAAAGGCTAAATAGTGAGTCCCCCCAAATCGAGTTCTATATGCATCAACAAAACCAGAGCAGTATGGATAATGGAAGTGCTGGCCTTCCTTCACTGACTCCTGCTTCATTCCTGCCTTCTGAGAACTAAAGTAACTTAAACCGTGTTCCTGTAAAACTACCTTCCCTGCCTTCTCCACTGACATCATCAATAATTTGTCACAATTTATGCCAAATGTGATGGAGATAACTATGAACTGAAGACATGCCCTTTAGGAATGCAGTGAGACCTACTTATTCCACAGAGGCCAACGTATTCTCATTGAACAGGTCCAGATCCAAAACAATTATTCAAATATTACGCATTCCTTATCTGGTAACCTAATCAGCTCCAATGGTTTTATATACTCAGAAAGAATCTTTACTGAACCAGACAAAAAAAACCCTTATGTTGTAGATCAAAGCTGAGAATGACATTGTTCCGAGAACATACTTCTGATTTTCCCTTCATGCTCAGGTATCTGTATATGTTAAATTTCTCCCCTCCGAAATAAAATTTTTGAAAAAGTCCCACATTGAAAATGATTTAAGTTTGTAAAGTCAAGCACTTAAAGATGAATAAATGTCAAACAGGTTTGACAACAAACTGGTTTTTTTAAAATCTTTATCCTCCATTTGCTGATGCTGTTGTAAAGATTGCAGGCTCTGCCAGCCCCTGCTGCATTCCTTTTTCCTTTATCTCCTCCAAGCGCACAAGACTGCTCTTTGGGGTTTGTAAAAATGAGACTAGGAGCAAAGGTGGAACTCTCTGGAAAAATTCTTCTCTGTAAATCCAGGATATAACTGTGTTGTTCTGCAAAAACAACAAATGTGTATCCTAGGTACAGAATGGCAATGTAAGGAGATGGTGAGTGCTCTGTAGAGATAAAATTTTTAGACAATGCAGCTGTCTAATTCTCACAGGTCTCTACTGAGACTGAACTAACAGTATGGAGATTTGTAAACAAACTCATAGGAAAAGCAAAGTAGTACATGACTGCTGCTACCCATTCAAGTTCAGAGCCTTGCTCCAAACCCTAGAAATGCCAGAGATGTGGAAAATGACTGCAAGAATCTTGTAATACAAGGGAAACAAACAAAAGAAACACAGTTTTCCTAATAAGATCTTAAGAGACGACTGAATCATTTTAGCTTTAAAATTTCCAAAAGCAATGGTTAAGGACAGAAAAATCTTAACATTTTGCAACAGTATCTGTGCTGCGTATAAAAATCTGCTACATATTTTGCAATGCTATGTTCAAAAGTCTTCACAGATCAAGAGATAAACTGGCAATGTAACAGATGAATGTCCTTAAATCAAATTATGATTTTGTACCCATCCCCTTAAAAGTCTTGTCTTTGGTTATAAAACATCTTAGACCAGACAGTTTTTAGAAAACCTAAAAGAGGAGAAAGAATCCATCCATAGAACTAAAAAATGTAAATTGTATCAGCGTTAAGATATCATATATATATAAAACAATCCTTCAGCAGTGTCCGGGTTTCAGCTGGGATAGAGTTAATTTTCTTCTTAGTAGTTAGTACAGTGCTGTGTTTTGGCCATGATGTGAGAACAATGTTGATAGGACACTGATGTTTTTAGTTGTTGCTGGGTGATGTTTATACTAAATCAAGGACT